>CM041629.1:48650166-48684543 GCA_023333625.1 Bothriochloa decipiens
GTTTGTACTCCGATTCCATATGAGCTAGCGATATATATGTTGTACTAACTCTTCATGCAGACAATATGAGTACACTATGTTGGCTTGGTGTCACATGAGTCACTTTAATCCTTTGTTCTTATTCTCAAAGGCTCATGTGAACCAAGCATAGTTGAAAACCTCACTAAAAATCTCCATACTCAAGAGGTTGTCATCAATCACCAAAAAGGGGGAGATTGAAAGCATCTAGGCCCCTTAATGTGGTTTCGATGATTGATGACAATATTTACCATAACTAACGTGTGTCTTGCAGAAACATTGGTATGTTAGGTCATGGTGATGGATACCATGGGCAATACGGGTTTCATGCTCCCTTGACGATGGAAATTGTTTCGGTTTTCAAAGGATGGACGACAAGGTCAAGAATGGTTAGTTCCGATCCTCCATGGTGTTGGGTGACATCGGATTAGTCGTTAGGACTTTGTTTTTCCTTTGGCCGTACTATTAAGGGGGGTGCAAACGGGTAGCTTGACCTAGATAAGTCTAATGGTTTAGGTGTGATGCACACTTGTGAAACTTAGCACTAGGTAACTACAAAATGGCCCTAAGGTACATTGGAGTTAAAGCCGTTCACAAAGATCGTCAAATTCAAAGTAGAACGGTTGTTTTAGCTGCACCAAACGCTGGACCGAAGAGGACCGGATGCGTCCGGTCTATTCATTTGCGTGTGCAGCAGAATGTTTGAACGCACCGGACACTGGGACAGTGAGTCCGGTGGTGAGCACCGGACGCGTCTGGTGCAACGCCGAAAATGATAACGGACCGGACGCCGGACCGAACGCGTTCGGTGCTACACCAGACGCTGTCCAGAAGCTATGTTTGCAGACCAAAACACCAGACGCGTCCGGTGTAACGCACCGGACGCGTCCGGTGGATACGTAACGGCTAGCTGAGTTCGTTCGCGTATTTGGAAAATTGAACGGACCGGACGTGTCCGGTGACCCCGAAAATCATGGTTTAGAAGGTAACGGTTGGATTTGGCCCGTGGGGCTATAAATACATCTCCTACCCCTCCATACCAGATGACTTGCCTATTTCTTCAGCTGAACAACTTCTTTAGTGTTAAAAGAGAGCAAGAGCCCTAGTGAGGTGCTAGTGATCTGAGAATCCATTGATTAGCACTCATTAGTGAATCAAGAGTAGCAAGTGTGCATCCATCGTCTCATTAGGCTTTGCGAGGTCAAGTGAGAGCTTGTGCTTATTACTCTTGGTGATCGCCATCACCTAGACGGCTTGGTGGTGATTGGGAGTTTGGTGATCATCTGGCGAAGCTTGTGGATGACCCAACTCAAGTTGTGAGCGGTACTTGGCGATTCACCGCGTTGGAGTGACGAAGAATCAGCCCTTAGAGAGCACTTGATCCTTGCGCGGATCAAGGGGGAGAGATACCCTTGCGCGGGTGCTCCAACGAGGACTAGTGGGGAGTGGCGACTCTCCGATACCTCGGGAAAACATCGCCGAGATCCTTTCTCTTTACATTCCGCATTTACTTTCTAGCATTTATATTCTTGCAATTTACATTCATAGAATTGCCACGCTAGAATAGGATTGGAACTAGGGTGCTAAACTTTAAGATAGATTTTACAAAGCACTTATAGGCACAGAGGGTGAAGTTGGGCTTATAGAGTTTAATTTTGCAAGAAAATTTAGAATTAGCCCAATTCACCCCCCTCTTGGGCATCTTGATCCTTTCACGGCCTACTTAGGGACTATCAAACGCTGCTCCGTAACTAGGTAGTTATAAAGGTGGTCTTCGGGTGGTCGGGAAGCATGCTTTGAGACATAGACAATCAAGATAGAATTTGCCCCTCTCTACGCAAGAGAGATATCACTAGATCACTCAAGTGATTGGATCAAAAAATGCATGGCCGTGCTTGGGTTAAGTGTTAACCCACAAGTTGAACCATATATCGAGTGGCAAAGGGAATAACTTGTATGTGGTCGTAGTGGTTCGTCTGATATGATCTTTGCGTGCACATAGGAGTTGTCATGCCTTGCTAGAGGCCACTGTTAACTATTGGGTGAGTAGGAGTACTCATCCCATGTCAATGTGTGCGTGAACCCATAGGGTCGCACACTTAAGGGGCTAGAAGCCTAATTCGGGTTGGACCTGAATTAGACAAGGCTTAGGGTTACTAATGGGCCTCCAACTCGTGAGCTCATTGGGGACGCCTATATAAGCAAGGGGTAGGGGCGTAGTCAGGGAGACACACACCTTTGGCAACTGCCGTTGCCCTCCTAACGCTCGCACCTTCTGCTCCTCGTGGACCTAGCAGTCTGGAGGCGCATCGCTTCTTCCCTGCACGTGTGGGATTCCTCGAAGGTGCTGCATCTGGAGCATTGGGACGAACCGCGTGAGAGGATTGAGGTGATGGATGACCATGCAACTGCACTGCCTACTGCGACGCGTATGACTACATCGAGTCGTCTTCCGCTGCACCTGCGCATCTAGTGGTAATCCCATAATCTGTAACTAGCAGTAGATCCTGATTTATGAGATCAAAAATTTTTGTTTTCTGGCTAGCGTAGCAACCTCATAACCCTACAGTATCATCATAGCACTGACCAAAACCAGCTAAGGGCTCAGTCAAGGGGTGCCCGAGGGGGGTTGAGGCCGAAATAGATAGGAACGGCCCCAGGAAATGCAGGATTTATGTTTGACAAATGCTTCTCGAGTGGGTGCCAAATGGGGCATAGTCTGTGGTATGGCAACACAGTGCGGTACGATCTACTGGTTTCCTGGGTATGGGCAGTAAAAGGAGGATTTGATCGGTGTACTGTCCACTGTTACCACGGCTGTAGCCATGAGGTTAGGCGGGTCGAGGGGGTGCGCGGTATTCGATGGGTGATCGTTTGCCCGGGGGAGTTCCATCACTCGAGGGGGTGATTGTTCCCCTGAGTAGATAGCCTCGAGTCGAGAGGGTCCCGTTGAGTGAACAGTAGCCTGGTTCGTCGAGACCCGTTCGTGGGCTGGCCCAGCGTAGTTTGATGCTTGGATTGGATATCTTATGTACTTTTAGGCTGGGGGATAATAATGGTGGTTTTGGATTTGTTAATGCGGGGGTTGAGTTGCTTAGTCGAGGGTTATGGGTACCCCTTATTCAGGTACCTGACGGTAGCCCCCGAGCTCCCGCGTGAGTGCTGGGAGTCATGCGGGGGGTCTTGAATCGAGACCGAGGTGTCGACCATAATTTTTCGGAGGGTGCGCGTGAGCGTACCCTTCGGAGGTAGGCCCTGAGGCCTCGGAGGAGTGGGGAGACTCCTCTGAGGGCTTTATTTGTCATTTGTCGAAAGGTGTTTCTGTCCAGTTGGGTGTAGCAGGCGTTCCTGATAGGTTAGGATAACATGAACTGGAGTCGTAGCGCCTAGTCGAAGGGTGTCTCAAGTCATCGAGCCCCTAAGTGTACTCGACCCTCTTTTGTCGAGGGGTGCCTGGCATAGTTGAGCCCTCGAGCCTCATGCGGCTAGGGTACTGCTAGCCTCGGGCATCCATCTCACGAGTCCTTTTGATCGGATGTGAGGTGAGAAGTGCCGTACTACCCTCGATTGGGCGAGTCTTGGCGTCCTCTGTGAGCTGATAATGGGAGATACAAGTGAGAGCTCGTGCCCCGTCCGATGGGGTTGATTGGTGGCCCTAAGGTGTTCTCATTGATGCAAACGTGTAGATACATGGATACCGGTTCCATTTGATAGAACTCGGCGGCTCGATGCCTCCCTCCGTGGGGATACCATGGTAATCCTTTCATTTTGCCTTGGATACATCTGAGGGGATCTCAAGGGTTCATCTTCGAGCTGAGCTTCGTGTTGGCTCCCCTTGGGTGTCCCTTACTTGGGTACTCGAGGGCGACTGTCGAACCATGATCGAGGGTCATCCTCCGCTCCCTCGAGGATTTTGGTGTGGGACCAGAGTCCGTTTTACTTCCCATAGAAGGAAACGCCGTGGATAACTTCTCCCATCCATTGGGCACGTCATTTTAGGTAAGAGCTAAAGCAACACGGTCATGGTGGACTCGGGTAATGGCTAGAGATCGTGCGGGCGACGTGTGTGCCTGTTCCGGGAATCGAGGGGCGGTTAGGTGAGCGCATTAAATGTGGGGAATTACCGTGCTGTTGCCGGATCCGCCCGTTGTTTCTTGGCCCCATCGCTTGTAAATACGAGGGGTAGGGTTTCTTCATCCCCCATCTTGCCATCTTGCCTTCGCCGCTGCCACCATAGCACCTGAGCCTTCGTCTGTCTGCGCTAGAGAAGAACCGGTGAGAGAGAAATCAGGATTGGGAATCTTCCCGGTCGCCCGTCCGTCGAGCAGATTTGTGCTGCATCCATGGCGCCCACGTTCCTACCTCTAGAGGCCTGACCCTGTTCTAATGTGTCGCAGCGGGAGCTGGAGAAGTTGGTGGTCAAGGGACTCCTCCGCCCCACCACTTTGGCTGAGCGGCCGGTGAGGATCATGCCGTTGAGGGAGCATCAGGAGCCGCAGCCACCGGAAGGCTACGTGGTGAGCTTCGTCAAGTACCACCAGTTGGGATTTGGTTTGCCTCCAAGCCACTTTTATGAGGTCGAGCTCCAACACCTCACCCCAACGCCATCTCCAACGCGGCGATATTCACCACGCTCTGTGAGGGGTACATGGGTATGGAACCGCATTGGGAACTGTGGCTCTAACTTTTCAAGGGTGAGCACTACACCAAGTGGATCTTGGAGGGAAAGAGGAGCATCATTCGCATGGGCAGCTACAGCCTGGTGCAGAAGAAGTCCAAGCTCTATATCAGGATGGGCTTGTCCACCAACCACGGCCGTTGGCAATTCGGGTGGTTCTACATCCGCAATGATGATGACTTGCTGCCCGCCTACATTGGGCGTGTCATCAGGGCATGTCCAGGGCACTGGCTCTAGGGCGTAGACTAGCCCTTCTAGCATAGGCTGAATCCCCTCCTCAATATGCTGCACACCTTGTCCGAGCAGGGTATGCATGCCGCGTACATCGTCGCGGGCTTCCACAGCCAAAGAGTCCTCCCTCTGATGGCACGCCCATTGCGCTTAGATCAGATGGGGCCCGAGGCGCTTCTTGACCAGATCGAGGGGTGCCGGATGTTGCCCGCGGACCTGCCTCCCGAGGACGTTGCAAAACAGGTTAGGAGCTCGGTCACCGGCGACTTTGGGCCAGGAGACGTGGATCGTGTCCCGATGCTGCCGGATCCTCATAGCATCATCTTGGTAAGTCCCTCAATCTCACATCCTCGAGTTTGTCCCCTGTTTTTTGGCTTGTCTTGACATTCTGGCTGCAGTTTTGAGCACAGGGTAATGTCGACTACAGGGTCTCGGTGCCTTCGGTTTGAGAAGACGACCCCGATCTCTAGGTGAGGTGCTTTGACGCTCAACAGGAAAAGAAGAGGAAAGACTCGGTGAAGAAAAAGAGGAAGAGGAAGAACCTCATGCACCAGACTCTCGAAATGCGCTAGGCTAAACAAAAGCGAGATTGGCTTCCTATCGAGGAGTCCCCCCTAAGGAGACGGACGTGGATGATGATGATGATGATGATGATGTCAACGGAGTGGCAGGGCGTCTCGAGCCCCATCTTTCCAGCCTTCCTCGAGCTGACGCACCTCCTACGCAGGAGGACATCTTGGAGCGATCGCAGGAAAGAAGGCAAGGGGGTTCCTTGACCCGCGTGGGGTCCTCGTCTCATCGCCAGCGTGGCGGCACTCCGCCGGCCTCGTCCCAAGGTCCGTCTAGCGCCTCGCCATGTCAAACTTGGTCCTCGATGCTCAAGGAGAGGACACAGGGCCGGACGAGCTCGGAAGAGCGGGCGACACCACCCTCGGTGCACGACTCGTAGGAGGCTGCCCTAGTGGAGCTCGAGGTGCTGAGGTCCGAGCCGGTTGCTCCACGTAGTTCTAGCTCTAAGACAGGATCTGGTTCGGAGGGGGCCTTTGAGGCACCTAGGAAACTTGAGGGGGCTCGGGTTGGTTGTCATCCCTCTAGGGTAAGCTTTTGCCATCCGAAATTTTCTTCCCTTTTTCTATGATTCATAGAATTTACTTGATGTTCTTGCCTTTCCCTACGTTGCCTAGGCTCAAGCGCCAAGTGGAGGAGGCGAACCCTTTGCTGGCCAAGTGGCTCAAGGTGGACATGGCTACGAGGATGGTGGTAGGAGGGGCAGGTGTGATCCTGAGGCCCCTGTCAATGTTGGAGGTGGCCTGGCTATCACAAGCCTAGGTGGCAATTATTTGGGCAGACTGACGGGCTCTGCTCTCGTTGCAAGCTCGAGCGGTGTGGGGGCCATGGCGGGTGGTAGCTCCGACTGGGGGCAGATGCTGGAGAGTGGGGTTGGTGCCCTGGTCTCGACGTCCACGGCCCCTACACCTGGCCAGGTCGAGGCCCTTGCAACTGATGGGGGAGCCCTCGACAGCTGCAAGCCTGGGTCAAAAAATGTCTCGATCGTCCTTGGGGATGATAAGGTCGTGGTTCCTTCTTCCTCCATCGAGGAGATGGTGGAGCACCCCCAGGAAGCAGGAGTGATACCTCTAGGGATGGGAGCTGTGGCCAAACGGCTTGTACAAGATGGAGATGCAGCGAAAGCGGGAGCAGGAGAGCCCGCAGATGGAGGAGGAGGAAGACTGGCTGCCGAAGCGGCAGGATGAAGAGGGGCTGGCCGCGAACCAGCCCGAACAGCAATGAGAGGGGGAAAGGCTGGCGTCAAGCCAGCCAAAGTAGCAACAACTACAGCAGCAGCAATACCAGCAACAACAGACATAGCAGACGCCGTCGGAGGACGCGACACCTTCGGACCCACCGCCTCAGTGGCGGGATGAGTCGTTGGGGGAGCTGGCGATCTCAAGCCTCCCTCGGCAGCAGGGGGACACCACAACAGCCTTGAGCCAATAGCTGTTGCAGTAGAGCACGATGCAGGAGGCATCGGTGGTTCTACTGGCACCACAGGAGCAGCCCGGGGAGGTGGCTGTCAGGAGCCCATGGCTGTCGCATCGGCGCGAGGAGGAGGGAGATGCCCTTCTTCTTGCCAGAGTGGCAGTCGCTCGGGGTGCCCCTCGCAGCCCTGGCGGTCCGACCCTGGCTCTTTTGCCTTGGTGGGGTAGGTGAGCGATGAGGTCGAGTCATCGGTGGCCAGAGTGGGGGTTGCGCCGTCGTTCCCCACCTTGGCTGATCGGGTGGCCCGTTACGGTGGTTTGCCTGATGCGGTGGAGCGCTTCAGGTCGTCGGTGCAAGAGAGGGTCAAGGTGGTCTCCCTTCTTGGTGTAGGGAGCGCGTCCCACTCCAAAATCCGCTGGAGCCCAGCGCCCCTATGATATGGATGGATGATGCGGTGGATATAAACCGCTGGGAGGATGCGGAGGAGTATCGGGCATGGATGGCCCATGCTCTGAAGCTAGCCGTTGATGTCGCCGCCGAGGATCTGGGCCGAGTTTTTTCGGTAAGTGTTTCTCCGAGTGTGTTGAGCTTGGATAACTTCTTGATTTGGTGCCTAATTTCTTGCTCTTTGTCCTTAGGATCTGAGGAGACGCTCCTATGTGAAGTCCGAGTTCCTCCACACGATGCATGATGGGCGGGAGGAGGTGCGGCGCCAACTCAAGGCCGGCAGGTCTGCCCGGGACGGGGTGGCCTAGGCTAAAGAGGAGGCGAAGAAGGCAAAGGAGGAGGCTACCAAGGCCAGAGAGGATACTGATGCAGCTCAAGTGGAGGCAGCTCGAGCTAAGGAGGACAACGCCGCAGCGAAGGAGGAGGCCCGGAAGGCTAAAGAAGAAACCGCTTTGGCCAGGGAAGAAGCCGAGAAGGCTAGGAGCGACGTCGGGCGGGCCCTCAAGGAAGCGCGGTTGGCCCTTGAGCATGTAAAGTTGCTCAACGGGGAAGCTCGAGATGCCGCAGAGTGCATCAAGGGGCTCGAAACTAATGTTGCTCAAGTCTCGGAGGCCCACGATGCCTCAGCATCTCGGCCGGGTCAGAGAAACATCGTGCCGATGCCCTTGCTGTCGAAGTTGTTGAGCTAAAGGTGGCCCTTCAGGAGAAGGAGGGGTCCATCGCTCTAGCCAGCAGGACGATCAAGGACCTGTGGCTCAAGAAGACAGAGGCAGTCCACGCTTTCAAGGAGGCCCAGAAGGAGCGCGACGACACAGTGGACGCACGCGCGACCCTCGACACCCATTGCACCAGTGAGTTCTCTTTTCTAGCTCTAAATTTCTTGTCTCCACCTGCCACTATTGACTCCCATTCTGCCTGCTAGGTCTCGAGGCCAAACTACTCTCTGTCCCTACGGCTTCAAAGGCACTTCAGGAGGGCCTTTTGGCCGAGGAGGCATTGACCGATAGGCTCCGCACCACGATTAACGGTCTTTGCGACTCCTGGGGGGTCGAGCCCATGGAGGAGGCCGAGGAAGAGGTGCACGGGCCACTCTCATTGACCGGCTATACTACCTTAGGGCCGCCATGAGGGATCGCGTCCAAGACGCACTCCATATTAGGTGAAGCGGGTGATGGCGGTCATCCATTCTGGCTTCATGTACGACATGGATGTCATCTCCCATGGCTTCATCTCTGACCTTACCAAGACGGACATCGAGAACAAGGAGAGGTGCCGGGGCTTGATTGATGCTGCTGAGGAGCCGGGTCAGAAGTTGGCGAATCTGTTTGAGCCCGAGGTCCTTCCTTTCGAAGGTGAAGAAGGCACCAGCGATGAGGGTGGTGGCGATGATGGGGACAAAAGCTGTGAGCCTAATGTGAGCAAGGATGCCCATGTAATAGATTAGTTTTTGCGAATCGTGACAATGCGGCACTGGTGGCCTTGAAACATTATGCATGTATATATTTCGCATATTTTAAGTCCTTTTCTTTCTTGCATGCCCTGATTGTGTTTTACTTAGTAAACTCGATGCACGATCGTATCCCTCGAAGGGGGAGTGATTGGAGGTACCATAGCATAGAGGCATAGGAGAGCTCCCGGCTCAATAGCCCTCAAGCCTCGGGACACTCGTGGCGTTTTTTGGCTAAGTGACAACACATATCAAGGCGCGTAAGAAAGAATAGACATTGAGTTTCGAAAAAATGTGCGAGTTTTTTGAGGACTTCGGGGGGTTCCCCCCTTGTAGCCCCCAAGGGAGGCTCAACTCTGAGGGAGCAGAGTTGAGGCTACCTTACATGAACAAATAAGAAAGTATGCTAAATTAAAGCAGAAAGTATGCTAAATTAAAGCTGTTTTTCTTTTATTCATTTATGATGCCATAGTTGTACAAAATACGAGAAATATACAAGGCCTCGAGGCCCTAGGGGTAGAAGCGACGTAGCTGTTCAATATTCCAAGCATTGGTGAAGGGTTCACCTTTGCCATTTGATAGCTTGTATGTTCCAAGTTTCAGCACCTCAGCCACAGTGTATGGGCCTTCCCACGGCAGTGCCAGCTTGTGGCGCCCCATGTTGCTACGTCGTCGACGGAGGACGAGATCATCAACTTGGAGGTCCCTCTTGCACATGTGTTTGTCATGGTAGCATTGAAGCTTCTGCTGGTACCTTGTGGAATGGAGGAGGCCATATCTTGAGCCTCCTTGAGCTGGTCAACGGCGTTTGCGAGGGCCTCCTCATTCGTCGGTTCGTTGTAGGCCTTAAGTCAAGGGGACCCATACTCAAGGTCAGTGGGGAGGACGGCCTCGGACCCATAGACCATGAAGAATAGAGTGAACCCCCTGGGTCGACTAGGCGTTTTCCTTAAGCTCCATAGGACCGAGGGTAGCTCGGCAGCCCACTTCTTGCCATACTTCTTCAACTGGTTGTAGATTCTTGGCTTGAGGCCTTGAAGGATCATGCCATTGGCGCGTTCAACCTAGTCATTGGTTCAAGGATGAGTGACTGTGGACCAATTCACATGAATGTGATTATGGTCGCAGAAGTTCAAGAACTTCTTGCCAGTGAATTGCGTGTTGTTGTTGATTATGATGACATTTGGGAACCCAAAGCGGTGGATGATGTTGGTGAAGGACAAGACTGCTTGCTCAGAGCAGATGTTGGTAATGGGCCGAGCCTCGATCCACTTAGTGAACTTGTTAACTGCTACTAGCAAGTGCGTAAAGCCCTCGGTTGTATTCTTCAGAGGCCCGACGAGGTCGAGCCCCCAAATGGCAAAAGGCCATGTGATGGGGATCATTTGCAGAGCGTGGGCGGGTAGGTGCGTTCACTTGGCGTAGAATTGGCACCCCTCGCATGAGTGAATGAGGTTGATGGCGTCAGAGACAGCGGTGGGCCAGTAGAAACCTTGCCAGAATCTGTTGCCGACGAGGGTCCTCGGGGTGGTGTGATGGCCGCAAGCCCCCGAGTGTATGTCCTCGAGGAGCCTCCTGCTTTCCTCGATGTTGATACAACACTGGAGGATCCCTGACGGGCTTTGTTGATAGAGTTCCTTGTCGTCACCATAGATGACATAGGAATTGGCCCGTCGAGCTATTCGTCGAGCCTTGGTTCAGTGTTATGGGAGCTCCCCTCGAATAAGGCAGTCGAGGAAGGGAATGCACCAGTCTAGTGGTGGGCTTGACAGTGGAGGTGACCCCTCGATCTCCATGACCTCGGCCCCGATCGAGGTGGCCTCATTCAAGGGCGAGGGATCGAGTGTTGATGACGTGATGCTAGTGATGGGTTATGAGGGTGCTACGCTAGCCAGAAAAAAAATTTGACCTCATAAACCAGGATGTAGTGCTAGTTACAGGTTACGGGATTACCACTAGACGTGCAGGTGTAGCAGAAGATGACTCAATGTAGTCATACGTGTCACAGCAGGCAGTGTAGTTGCATGGTCGTCCGTCTCATCAATCCCCTCACACGGTTCATCCCAGTGCTCCAGAAGCAGCACCTTTCAGGAATCCCACACGTGAGGGAAGAAGCGATATGCCTCTGGACTGCTAGGTCCACGAGGAGCAGAAGGCGCAAGCATGGGGAGGGTGACGATAGCTGCCAAAGGCGTGTATCTTCCTAGCCATGCCCCTACCCCTTGCTTATATAGGCGTCCCCAATGAGCTCACGAGTTGGAGGCCCATTAGTAACCCTAAGCCTTGTCTAATTCGGGTCCAACCTGAATTAGGCTTCCAGCCCCTTAAGCGTGCGACCCTATGGGTTCACGCACATATTGACATGGACTGAGTACTCCTACTCGCCCAATAGTTGACAACTGCCTCTAGAAAGGTGTGAAAACTCCTATGTGCATGCAAAAGATCATATCAGACGAACCACCACAACCATATACAAGTTATTCCCTTGCCACACAATATTTGGTTCAACTCGTGGGTTAACACATAACCCAAGCATGGCCATGCATTTGTTGATCTAATCACTTGAGTAATCCAGTGATATCTCTCTCACATAGAGAGGGGCAAGTTCCATCTTGATTGTCTATGCCTCATAGCATGTTTCTTGACAAACCCGAAGACCACCTTTATAACTATCCTATTATGGAGTAGCGTTTGACAGTCCCTAAGTATGGCGTTTCATATCTTGAGTACATACTACAATCTCAGGTCTAAGGACACTTACATGATGTGTAAAGAGATAATAAAAACATCTCACGTTGGTCTTCTTTTCAAATTCTTTGAACTTTTCAAATTCTTTGAACTTTTCAAATTATTTGAACTTTTCAAATGTCATCAGTAAAAGTTATAAAGTATTGAAATCCGCCTCTAGCTGTCATGCTCATTGGTCCACATATATCAGTATGTACAAGTTCCAACAAGTCAGACACCCTCTCAGAAAATCCTTTGAATGGCGCCTTGGTCATCTTGCCTAGCAGGCAAGCCTCACATGTCTCGTATGATTCAAAATCAAATGAAGTTAGAAGACTATCATCATGGAGCCTCTTCATGCGATTCTCACTTATATGACCCAAAATACAATGCCACATATAGGTAGGACTTAACTCATTAAGCTGAGGCCGTTTAGCACTAACATTACATACAGGTGTATCATCAAGATTTAAAATAAATAATCCATTCACAATGGATGCAAAAGCCACAAACACATCATTCTTTGAGATCACACAACCATTATCTTTACTCATAAATGAATAACCATCCTTCATCAAGCATGAAGGTGACACAATGTTTTGACTTAAATTAGGAACAAAATAACAATTATTCAATTCCAAAATAAATCCTGACGGCAAGAGAAGTTGCATCATCCCGATGTTTAATGCAGCAACTCTTGCATTATTGCCCACGCGGAAATCAACTTCTCCTTTCTCCACATCGTATTGCAAATATGAGCAACTGATCCAGTATCAAATACCCAAGAATTGATATAAGTGTTAGCGAGGAAAATGTCTGTAACATAAACAACAAGTGTATGAGCGGGAGTACCTTTACTACCGCCATCCTTCTTCAAGGACACCAAGTACACCTTGCAGTTCCTCTTCCAGTGACCTTTCCCCTTCCAATGACAGCATTCATTATTCTTTGCAGGTGGTTCATCCTTGGAAGATGATTGGTTTGGCTTAGAGATCTTATCTTTTGCCTTGCCCTTCTTCTTCCAATTGCCCTTCTTTCTCTTAAAGTTAGGCCTATTTTGAACTACCAACACTTGGCCACCTCCTGCTTTCTTGATGTCAGCCTCTGCTGTTTTTAGCATCCACATAGTTCATTCAAGCCCTTCTTCACCCCACGCATATGGTAGTTCGAGATGAAGTTTCCATAACTGGGTGGAAGAGATGAAAGAATGAAATCATCTACCAACTCTTGGCCAATTGGGAAGCCTAGCTTCTCCAACCTCTGAGTGTAACCAACCATCTTGATTACATGTGGACCAACAGCTGCACCCTCTGCTAGCTTGGTTTCTACAAGCACCTTAGAGACATTGAACCTTTTAGTTTGCACTTGAGTTTGGAACATATCTTCAAGCGCCACAATCATATCGTTCGCTGAATGATTGTTGTCAAACTGCATCTGCAGATCAGGTTCCATACAAGCAAGCATGAGGCAACTCACTTCAAGATCCGCATCACATGCTCTCTTGTAAGCATTTTTTTAGCAGCAAGAGCACTCTCCTCAGGCTCATCTGGTAATAGGATGTCTAGAATATCTTCCTTTTTCTCAGCCCTGAGAACAATTCTCAGGTTGCGGATCCAATCCACATAATTTGTTCCATTCAACTTATCTTTCTCAAGAATTATACGCAAAGAAAATGGTTGATTGCGAGCGGCCATCTACAACAAAAGTAATGCAAAATACTAAGATAATGTATCCATGAAAGAGTAAATTATATCAAAATAAAATCTACTCCCACTAAAATCAATATCCCTCAATTGATACTTAGTGATTCAAGACCCACAACTAACAAGTCAACTAGTGAGCTTTAGCATCACCGCTAGAAGACATGGTAGATCGGTAAGCAACACTTTGCTAATCATATCACATATGACTCTTGTTGTTGGGCAGCATCTCCATGCTATGCTCAACCTACCCATGCTCCAAGGCCCCTAACCGTTAGGATGACCTTGTTTAAGTAACCAAACCTTCTTGCAGTAAGTATCCGATACGAACCTGCCTAGTCGAGGAAAACAGTGGCACCCTAATTTCATAGACCCACCATCGATTATACAAGACTTATGATAGTGCAAGGTTTGGGGAAGCATTTAACTTAAACATTGCTAAGGGATCATTCTACTTCACTACCGCACGCATGTAGACAAAAACATAATAGCATGTGAAAGTAGAACATAGTAAGAACGGCATAACACAGAGATGATTTGGTATAGCCCATTATTCCTTTGGGGATCTCCATCTCCTTCAATCTGTGCATCACAGTGATCTCCATCTCCATGATTTGAGCATTGCATCCTCAATGATGATTCCGCCAAGACTAGCTACTACTAGCGCAAGTAAAATGAAATTACATAGTCGCGGATAGATCATCACAGATTGGCACGCATGCCATTACATTAATTTTGACAATATGTATGTGGCTCCTACCCATATTTTCCTCATGATGTGCAAGCCATGAATTAAACACATACATGCATCTCATACACATAAGGGCTATACCAGTCATGAATTTCTACAAAACAGAGTTGGCCAAAACATACGTCTAATGTTGCAGGGCCTAAAACTCTATTTTCCAAGCAGTTTTTCGCAAATCAAATTTCACTGAACCATGGCTTTGTGGTGGAGAATCGAATGTAAAATTATGTTATCTATGATTTTTGTTTACACTTCGTCTCAATCCGAGTTACGGTTCAAAAGTTATGGCCGTTTTACCGATAGCACTTTTCTCGGCAAACCGGCGCCCAGCAGTAAATTTCATCTACCACCGCCGCGCATCATATGCTCTTGGCACTTGACCTAGGGTTCAATTTTATCAATCTGATTGATCTCTAACTCGCCATGACTGGATTTACATGAATCACTTAACTCGGATGGCGGAATTTTGACTGGTACGAGTAGATCATTTCAAGACCAACATGGCAAGATGACGAACCAAGGTTAGAGACTCATCTACAACCACTCATATCACCATATGCACAAAACTGAACCTATGACGAGGCAGTAATGGCTTTGATACCATTGATGGGTTATGAGGGTGCTACGCTAGCTAGAAAACAAAACTTTTCGACCTCATAAACCAGGATCTACTGCTAGTTACAGGTTACGGGATTACCACTAGACGTGCAGGTGCAGCGGAAGATGACTCGATGTAGTTGTACACATCACAGCAGGCAGTGCAGTTGCATAGTCATCCGTCACATCAATCCCCTCATGCGGTTCGTCCTAGTGCTCCAGATGTAGCACCTCCGAGGAATCCCACATGTGAGGGAAGAAGCAATGCGCCTCCGGACTGCTAGGTCCGCGAGGAGTACAAGGCGTGAGCGTGGGGAGGGCGACGGCGGCTGCCAAAGGCATTTATCTTTCTAGCCATGCCCTACCCCTTGCTTATATAGGTGTCCCCAATGAGCTCACGAGTTGGAGGCCCATTAGTGACCCTAAGCCTTGTCTAATTCGGGTCCAATCTGAATTAGGCTTCCAGCCCCTTAAGCGTGCGACCCTATGGGTTCACGCACACATTGACATGGGCCGAGTACTCCTACTCACCCAATAGTTGATAGCAGCCTCTAGCAAGGCGTGACGACTCCTATGTGCACACAAAAGATCATATCAGACAAACCACCACAACCATATACAAGTTATTCCCTTGTCACACAATATTTGGTTCAACTCGTGGGTTAACACTTAACCCAAGCACGGCCATGCATTCGTTGATCCAATCACTTGCCTCTCTCACATAGAGAGGGGCAAGTTCCATCTTGATTGTCTATGCCTCATAGCATGTTTCTCAACAAACCTGAAGACCACCTTTATAATTATCCTATTACAGAGTAGCGTTTGACAGTCCCTAAGTATGAGGTTTCACGTCTTGAGTACATACTACAATCTTAGGTCTAAGGTCATAACATACATGATGTGTAAAGAGATAATAAGAACATCTCACATTGGGTCAGTCCAGCTTACATGACATATATGTGCTCACGTTATTAGTTTGAGATCTCCATGTCTATTACTTGTGAAATATAGCCATCAACTAATATATGTGCTGGTCTAATATTCAAGTGTGTCCTCACATAAACTCTAACTAGGGACAACATTTAGAATAACCATGCAAGTAAAGAGTTCCACAAAACAATTCACATAATTGCTAATCAATACAAGTTGTCTTTAATAGATATTCAATGAACACTTTATTAATCATGGATACAATCAGAATATCATCATCTACATGATTAGCTCTAGGGCATATTCCCAACAGCTAGCCCCCGAGCCTAAGTCAACAGAGGGCTCAAAGAGGTCCCTTAAAAACACATCGGGCGAGATGGTACCACGAGTAGACATGATTTTGGCAAGCTCATCTGCAGCTTCGTTGTACCGTCGAGCGATGTGGTTGAGCTCAAGGCCGTGGAACTTGTTCTCCAACTCACGTACCTTATTGCAGTAGGCTTCCATCTTAGGGTCGTGGTAGCTTGAGGCTTTCATTACTTGGTCGATGATGAGTTGTGAGTCACCTTGAACATCGAGGCGTTGAACCCCAAGCTCGATTGCGATGCGTAGACCGTTGATGAGGGTCTCATACTCCACAACGTTATTGGAGGTGGTGAAGTGGATATGGATGACATAGCTCATATGGACTCTGAGGGGTGAGATGAAGAGCAAGCCCGCGCCTGCTCCTGTCTTCATGAGCGACCCGTCGAAGTACATCATCCACAACTTGGCTTGAATATGTGCTAGAGGAAGTTGGGTGTCGGTCCATTCGGCGATGAAGTCCGCCAGCACCTGAGACTTGATGGCCATGCATAGTGCATAAGTGAGGGTCTCACCCATGAGCTCGACCAACCACTTAGCGATCCTTCCCGTGGCCTCCCGATTTTGGATAATCTCCCCGAGGGGAAAAGATGAAACCACGGTTATCGGGTGACTGAGGAAGTAATGCTGGAGCTTGCGGCGTGTGAGCATGAAGGCGTAGAGCAACTTCTGGATTTGTGGGTAATGAACCTTTGTTTCTGAGAGAACCTCGCTGACAAAGTAAACTGGTCGTTGGACGAGCAGGGAGTGTCCTTCCTCCTTCCTCTCGACCACTATGGCCGCGCTGACCACCTGGGTGGTTGCGGCGATACAGAGGAGAAGAGGCTCAGCTGGATTAGGTGGCACGGCCGGTTTAGGAGATACAAGAATCAGAAGAGAGGTCAGCATACCTTTGAGTTTAGCAAGGGCCTCCTCAGCCTCGGCGGTCCATGTGAAGTGCTCGAATTTCTTTAGAAGCCAATACAGCAGCAGGGTCTTTTCTCCGAGGTGCGAGATGGAGTGGCTGAGGGCCGTGAGGCAGCCCATGACCTTCTGTACGCCCTTCAGGTCTTGAATTGGCCCCATCTTGGTGATCGCATGACTTTGTTGGGGTTGGCCTTGATACCACGCTGAGAGACGATTTATCCTAAGAGCATTCCTCGAGGCACGCCAAAGACACACTTCTCGGGGTTGAGCTTGATATTCTTGGCCCGAAGGCACCCGAATGCGATCTTGAGGTCATTGATGAGGTTTTTGATCTTCTTAGATTTGACTACAATGTCGTCGACGTAGGCCTCGATCGTCGTCCCTATATGTTCACCAAAACATGGAGCAGGCATCACTGGTACGTTGCCCCGGTGTTTCGAAGGCCGAAGGGCATGGTAACGTAACAATACATGCCAAAAGGGGTGAAAAAGGAGGTCGCGAGCTGGTCGGACTCCTTCATCTTGATTTGATGGTAACTAGAATAAGCATCAAGGAACGAGAGGGTCTCACATCCTGCAGTTGAATCAACAATTTGATCAATACATGGTAAAGGAAATGGAACTTTAGGGCATGCTTTATTTAAACTAGTATAATCGACACACATCCTCATTTTTCCATTCTTTTTCTTAACTAATATAGGGTTAGCTAACAACTCAGGATGATGAACCTCCTTGATGAACCCGACCGCCAAAAACTTGTGCACCTCCTCGCTGATGATCCTGCGCTTCTCCTCATCGAAGCGGCGCAAGCGTTGCTTCACCGGTCTGGACCCGGCCTAGATCTCCAAGTCGTTCTCGGCGACTTCCCTCAGTATGCCTGGCATATCAGAGGGACTCCACGCAAAAATGTCAGCGTTCGCATGGAGAAAATTGACAAGCACTACTTCCTATTTGTTGTCGAGGGTGGCACTGATCATCAGTACCTTGCCATTAGAGCTGTTCGGGTCGAGGAGGATCTTCTTGGTATCTTCTACAGGCTTGAAGCTGCCTGCGTGGCGCTTGGAGTCATGGGCCTCAGCGGCGAGGCCCTCAAGGGTCAAGGCTAGCCTGGTGGACTCCTCGATGGCCTCTTCATTCTCGACGCACTCGATATCACAGTCGTATGCGTGCTCGTAGGAGGAGCCAATGGTGATGACGCCCTTGGGTCCCGGCATCTTGAGCTTGAGATACGTGTAGTTGGGGATCGCCATGAACTGCGCGTATCTAGGTCAACCAATGATGGCGTGGTACTTGCCGTGGAACCCGACTACTTCGAAGGTGAGGATCTCCTTCCTAAAATTCGAGGGGGTGCCGAAGCAGACGAGGAGGTCGACGCGACCGACAGGCAGGGCCTTCTTCCCAGGCATGACTCCATGGAAGCCCGGCGCTAGGCTAAAACTATGACCTCTTGATCCCCCAGAGGTCGAGGGTCTCGGCGTAGATGATGTTGAGGCTGCTACCCCCATCCATGAGTACCTTAGAGAGGCGGGTTTTGATGATGATTGGGTCGACGATGAGCGGGTAGACTACGGGGTTGACGACACGATCCAGATGGTCATCATGGTTGAACATGATGGGTGCATCGAACCAGTCAAGGTACTGTGGTGTAGCGACTCAGACAGAGAAGACCTCTCGATGCTCCCTCTTGCATTGTTGAGACATGAGTTGGGTCAAGGGGCCATCGTAGATCATGTAGCAGTCGATGACCTTGGGGAACTTATCATCTTCCTTGTTGCCGCCTTTGTCGCTGCCTTTATCCTTCTTTAGGTCATTCTTCTTGATGCACAAACTCTCATAGTAGTTCCTGAGCATGCGGCAGTCCTTGAGGTTATGATTAGCCCCTCCCTTGTGGTAAAGGCAGGGCTCTTTCAGCATCTTGTCGAAGATGGGCCCCTCGGGTGACCTCGAGGCTTCTTACGCTCGACCGCAGCGACGAGATCATCGTTCGTAGCCTTACGCTTGCCCTGCTAGGTCTTCTTCTTCTTCTTGTTGCCCTTCTTGGGTGCCTTGCTTGTGCCCTCGCCGTCAGCCGCCTACGCCTTCCCCTTGTCCTTCTCGTTGCTGAAAAAGGCTCAGACTGCTTCCTCGTCGGCTTCATAATTGGTGACGACGTCCATCAGCTCATCGATGGTCCTAGGGCAATTTCGTCCTAGCTCTCGTACCAAATCCTTGCAGGTGGTACCTGAGATGAATGCCAAGATGACATCGTGGTCGGGGATGTGCGGGAGCTCAGTGCGTTCCTTAGAAAAGCATCTGGAGAAGTCACAGAGGGACTCCTCGGGTTGCTGCTTATAGTTGTGGAGGTCCCAGGAGTTGCCAGGGCACACGTAGGTCCCTTTGAAGTTTCCCTCAAAGACCCGCACCAGGTCAGCCCAGTTATGGATCTGACCAGGGGGAGCTCCTCGAGCCATCTTTGAGTGGTGTTGGCGAGGAACAGGGGGAGTTGGCAGATGATGGCACGTTTGTCGCGTGCCCTGCCCAAGTGGCAGCCTAATCAAAAATCAGCCAACCATAGCTCGAGCTTGGCCTCACTGTTGTACTTGACGATACTCGTGGGAGCTTGGAAGGGGTTTGGCAGTGGCATGCTGCGGATCACCCTGCTGAAGACTTGAGGGCCTGGTGGTTCTGGAGCCCAGCGGTCCTCATCGCTGTCGTAGCGTCCTCCTCGATGAGCGTTGTTTCCTTGATCTTCAGCGTCCCCGCACTTGCACCGTTGGTTCTCAATGATGTCATAGTGCGTGTCTTAGGGCTCGCGGTTGTCGATGATGCGGTCTCAGAAGGGGTCGCCTTCTTTGCTCGAGTGGCCACTTCCTGGTGAACTGAGACCTTCCTCTCATCGCGGGGGGGGGCTCGACAGGTTGCTCTGAGGCCACCCCTCGACGCCTTGAGGCCGTGCTCTCAGCCTGCTGTACGACCGTGACTTTGAGGAGGCCCTCGACCTCGTCCCGTATCCATCGAACTTGAGGGTTCGACGGCGCGGGCATGTTACGAAGAAGCATGGCGGCCGCGACGATGTTCTAATTGGCTTGGGAAAAATGGTCGATGACAGGGTGCTTGGGTCCCCCATCTTCAATGATCTATCGGTTGACCTCTCGGGCTCTAGCTCAGGCCCTCCCGCCGGGCAGGGGTCAGCGCTCCTGCTCGAGGGTTTGCTCGAGCTAGCGCAGGCACTCCCGATCCTCATCGAGCTTGGCTCGTATCTCCTAGACCTGCGCAAGCTGAGCGTCTTGGTCATCCAGATGCGGGCGTTCATCTTGGGTGTAGCCGATGGCTGCTCCTCTGGGTCCGCCACGACAAGGGCCCCTCCTGCTGTGGCCACGGCTGCTGCCATGGCCGTTGGGTCGATGTGGCCGTTGGGTCGACGTGGAAGCACTCGCGGGTAGGATCTTAGTGGTCAGAGTCAAAGTCGGGGTCACCACAGTAGAAGATGGGGAACTGCCCACGTCGCCCCTCAAATGTCTGGCGTCACATCGTGCTGACGGTGTACCACCTTAGGCTAGGTGCTCGCGAGAAGCCAAGGTCCTCAGAGACTGGCAGGACTACTGCCAGGTCCATGGTAGCGCGCAAGAAAGCCCCCGGGCAGTCCTCATGCGCGCTCATACTGGAGCACATCATGGCAGAGTACATCTTGAAGACGTTGTCTAGACCGAATGGGAACTGACGGTGAGCTCCAAACAGTCCATGCGGCAGTAGATTGGGGGTGACAGAGCTGTGCCCATTGGGGGCACCTCACCGAGCTCCCCTGATGAACACATCATGAAGGTGAAGTCGAGGTCTCCATAGAGCCCTGTCGGCTCGTTTTCCATTCCCAGGCGTGGGTCAGACAGGTCCCTAGCCAGGGGCCCTGCGTTGCCCACCAAGGACGGAGGAAACATGGAAGACGTCAACCCAGATGCGGGCTGATGATGACGGTGGCGCCGGTCGTGCCTCCTCCTGGGCATGAATGCGTGGTGATGAGACTAGTGTGCGGCCCCTCCTAAGCGTAGGGGCTCGCGGTGGCCTCCACTTGGATCTTCGATCGAGAGCAGGACCATGTCGTAGTCACAGCCGAGTGACATGAACTCCAGGCTCCCGAACCAGATCACCGTGGCTCGCGGAAGTGGTGAAGCTGAGTCTGCCATCCATAGAAATGGTGGAAAGTCATCGATGACACGCAGTGCCCCTACCTGGCATGCCAACTGTCGGTGTTTCGACCCCGGGGGCCGAGCACCATTGAGTGAATTTGTATTGCGTGCTCCCTAATCCAAATGGTGATGCAAGAAGAACACACGAGGTTTATCCTGGTTCGGGCAATAGAAGGCCCTACGTCAAGCGGGGAAGGTTGTATTATCTTGCACCGAAGTGCTTGTACAGGGGTGATTACAAGCGAGCGAGTGAGGTTGGGTAGGACTTGAGCATTGTAGGCTCTGGCTATCCTCAGTCTATGGGTGAGCCCCCTCTCTATGCTAGCCCGACGCCTCCTTTTATAGGCCAAGGAGGGGCACGGGTGTACAGTGTAACCCTAGAAATGGTACTTGTAGGGCTGGCGTAGGCGGTGACATCGAAAGTGGATGCCGATCTTGTCCAGGAGACTATAGCGACGTGCGTTGAAGTGAGGTTGAGCTCTACAACAACATGCCTTGCCATCCCGTGGTGTCTCGGTGAAGTCGATGGCTGACCGGTCTTGATGATGACGCTACCGTGCCTCAGCGGCGTGGCGAAAGACGTGTTCTCCTATTGGGAGCGTACGGCTCGCCATAGATGATGCAGTGGTGTCATCGTAGCACTGACCGAAACCAGCTAAGGGCTTAGTCGAGGGGTGCCCGGGGGGTCGAGGCCGAAACAAATAGGAATGGCCCCAGAAATGCGGGATTTATGTTTGACAAATGCTTCTCGAGGGGGTGCCGAATGGGGCACAGTCCGCGGTATGGCGACACAGTGTGGTACGATCCACTGGTTTCCTGGGTATGGGCAGTAAAAGGAGGATTTTGACTGGTGTACTGTCCACTGTTACCACGGCTATAGCCATGAGGTTAGGCAAGAGCAGGTGAAATGCATTAAATGCCTCGAGAATCATACGAGAAGTAGGCAGGTCATGGGGGTTCACGGTATTCGATGGGTGACCGTTCGCCCGGGGGAGTTCCGTCACTCGAGGGGGTGATCGTTCCCTCGAGTAGACAGCCTCAAGATGAGAGGGTCCCATCAAGTGAACAGTAGCTTGGTTCGTCGAGACCCGTTCGTGGGTTGGCCTAGTGCAGTTTGATGCTTGGATCGGATATCTTATGTAATTTTGGGCTGGGGGATAATAATGGTGGTTTTGGGTTTGTTAATACAGGGGTTGAGTTGCTTAGTCGAGGGTTAAGGGTACCCCTTATTCAGGTACCCGACACTCATCTTATCCAACGGATCTATCAGCACAGGCTAATCATGAAACACTTAGCTGCTCTGCTTCTGACATAAGAGCATGCAACGCTTCAACCATGATATGAAGTGTCAGCGACTGCGATGCCGAAAGCCGACGAGACTCGATTGGAGACGAAGAAGATAATCTACTAGCTACTTTACCAGGTCTAGTTTACTTGAAATGTAAGAAAGAGTACAATGATACCCTTGTTGCCTTCACCCCCTCATCTCCCTACTGCATATATGCTCTCACCCTTGGACGATCTTGGCTTAGCAGGCATTGAATGCCACTGAGGGCCGTCGTACAGCTTGTTATGGGCCTTGGGCCTCTTGCTTCTTCTGGGCCATGGATTGGGTGTACCACCAGGATGGGGGACGGTAACACTTCCCTCCCCTTGTGAACTGCATGTCCCCAGGCCGGAGCATCTGGAAAGCATTGCCGAAGGGACTCTAGGTTCTCCCAGGTAGCGAGAGTCTCATCCATACCTGACCACTTGACTAGCACTTCAACAACAGAGCCATCTCAGTGGTTTTGAAACCATTGCCAGAGAATAGCCTCTAGAATCTAGAGTGGAACATCAGGGTCTGGAAGGGCAGGGGAAACTGAGTACTTATCTGACGACGCCGGCTTCAACAGAGAAACATGGAACACTGGGTGTATGCTGGAAGAAGTGGGCAAAGCAAGCTTATAGGCCACAGTGCCTATCTTGGAGAGCACCTTGAAGGGACTGAAGTATTTGAAAGAAAGCTTTTGATGAGCTCTGGGTGCTAGAGATGATTGGATGTATGGTTGAAGCTTCAAGTAAACTGAATCGCCAACTTCAAAGTTTCAATCTAATAGCGCTTGTCAGCTTGGTGTTTCATGCGTTGCTGAGCACGCAAAAGGTGTTGGCGAACAGAATCCAACATAGTGGCTCACTTAGACAGTAAGGACTCCACTTCTAGGACTGGAGAGACAATAGTATGCGTCAATCCAAAGTGCCGCGGAGGGTGCCCATAAATTACCTCGAAGGGAGACCGACTTGTAGAAGATTAGCAACTGGAATTGTACCAAAACTCTGCTAGAGTCAGCCACTTGTGCCACTGCAGCGGGCAAGAATGCACAAAGCAGCGTAAGTATGTCTCAAGGCATTGATTGACCTGCTCTGTCTGACCATCGGACTGTGGGTGATATGCTGAACTCATGCACAGAGAGGTTTTGGCCTTGGTGAACAATTCTTGCCAGAAGGTGCTTGTAAAGATGCGATCTCTGTCAGAGATAATATGTGTTGGCAGCCCATGGTGGCGGTAAACTGTGTCAAAGAAGGCCTGAGCTACCTGTGTCACTGAGAAAGGATGTAGCAGTGGGATAAAGTGCGCATATTTTCTAAAGCGGTCGACCACCACAAATATGCAATCTGTGGATCCTGAGCGAGGCAATCCCTCGATGAAGTCCATGAAGATAACTTGCCATGACTCGGCTGGAAACAGAAGTGGAGATAACAGCCCCGGATAAGCAGCACAATCAGCCTTGGCTTGGACACAAACAACACAGGAGGCAACCCACTATTTGATGTCAGTTTTGAGACCTCTCCAAGCAAACAGCTTGCGTACTGTTGACACTGGATATAACACCCAGATAAATCCGTAAGCGCATAGATGTCAATGTAGCTTTCACCTAGGAGTATTCCAAGGTATCAAATTTCCACCGAGAACGTGAAGTGAACTAGTGAAGAGCTAAGTGTATCCAAGTATGGGTGATAAAAGGGTAGAGATAATATGAGTGGGTTCTCTGACTAAGGCAATACTAAATAAGACCTTACTAAAGTTAATTACTATGAGCGTACTCTGGAACTCACCACAGCAAATGGCTCCAATAGTAAGCACCTAAAGCTTTACTCAAGCTAAACCTATCGTGATGGACTACACAGGCAAATAGGGCTGTCACCACCTATTTCTACCACCTCCGGAGAATTAGGAGCATTCACAGGCAAGCTATAGCCTAAGCACCTCGCTTAATCTATAAACTCGACTACTCTAATTCGGTACCTAGAACTAGAGCGCCTTAACCGGGCAGTGAAATAACTAAAGAATAATAAAGTAAAGTAATACTTAAGTAATGCAATAAAACAAAGTTACCACACGATAGACAAAGAAGAAGGACGACTTTATTACTCGAAGAAGAGTTGACTCCGCCGAGCTACAAGAGGAGAGGTTGCTGACATGGTCAAATCCTTTCCAAGCTTCTCTTCACTATCTCTTTCTATCTTCAACTTCTCACTAGGAGAACCATTGAACTACAACTCTCATGTGGAGAGTGACTACTCTAATGGAAGAAGTATTTGATATTCATGGTGTGTTAATGGTGTGTGTTACAAATGAAGGATGAGGGTCCTATTTATAGTGCTCTGGAGGTCGGTAGCCTTGAGAGTGGGGGCGACCGCCCTGGGCCCAGGGTGGGTGCCCTAGCCAGGGTGGGCGCCATGGACATACTGTCCACTCGCACCGAACTTCGATCCAACGATGATGGCTCACTCCCCAAGTCGGTTGCATACGAGATAAGTCGGTTTGGAGTTGGTTCCAACTGACTTAGCCTCCTTGGGTGTATGACAATGGGCCCATGAATCCAAGTGACATCCATCAAGCGCCCTTGGATCAAACCGACTTGGTTTCGATGGTTGGGAGATGTGAGATGTTGTTGTCACAGATTGGTGATGTGGCTGGGTCGGTTTGGTGGCACGGCCAGGGTGGGCACCCTAGCTAGGGTGGGCGCCCTGGCCCTGGCTGGGTTGCTGGCCCTACCACATTCCATTGCTTCCATTTGGTCCATTTGCACTTATTTTTGGTACTTTTCCTGCATACAAATATAGACTCCAAGTACAAAGTGGAACTAGGTGAATTATAAACATAAATCACTACTTGTATTGTTGGTTGTCCTCATTTTGATGCAATAATGATGGTCAAAATTGGTAGTTAAGGACCATCAATAAGTACCTTCATATATGTAACAGGGAAGCCAGAATGTCCTCCCAGCGCAGAGCTGTGAAGGGCGTGAAAAATACGGAGCCGCATCTCCTTGTTGCCAATCCATACACGATCAGCAGGAATAAATCTGATTGAAGCCAGCATGTAAGTCCAAGAAAGAGAACCACTTACAGAGGACATTCATCCAACAATTCATCAATTACTGGAATAGGAAACTTGCTTTTGACTATTAATGCATTTAGCATTCTATAATCCACACACATCCGCCAAGACTTGTCCATCTTCTTCACCAAAAGGACTGGGGAGGAGAAGGGACTTGAGCTGGGATGAATGAACCTAGCCTGAAGCAACTCAGTTACCTACTTCTCAATTTCAGATTTGAGTGCAGGGTTGTAGTGGTATTGTCGTACAGCAACTGGTTGAGCACCATTCAACAAAGGAATGGAGTGATCGTAGGCGTGACGGGGAGGCAAATGGGTGGGCTCCTTTAAGAGATGAGAAAACTGATCCAATAACAGCTGAACTGCTGGGTCCATGTCCTATGTAGACTGATGGTCCGAAGCAGCAGCAATATGCAGGAGCTGAGTAATTGAATCATCAGAAGGTTGGGTGGAGATACCCTGCAGCACCACCGGAGAGAACCCATACTAGATAGTCATGGACCACTGCACCCAATTGAACTTCATAAGATTGAATGCCATTAACCAATCCAAACCAAATATCATATCAAATGAGCCCTGAGTTAACACTTTAAGAGTTGAGTGGAAGGAGTAGCCATTAGAGGACCATTCAGCTGAGGCAAGACAGAATCACAGGAAACCATGGAGCCATCAGCCATGCGGACTGCCACAGCAGGAGACAATGTCTGCACTCCTTGAAGCTTCTCTGTAATGTAGCTATTTAGGAAGGAGTGTAAACTGCCTGAATCGATCAGTATGACCACTGGGTGACCCTGAATGAGCCCAGGCAGCTAAAAAGACTGAGGAGTCGCTAAAACTGATGAAGCAGCAGCGGACTAAATCATACAGACTTGGGAAGATTCAGGCTCAGGCTGATCATCAACAGGCTCAGAAAGGTTGAGCTTAGCTTCATCCTCGATCAACCCAGATTCACACAAGTTGAAAATCTCATGGCGTGGAGCTGTAGCTGAGAGGGACAGCGATGACCAGGGCTCCACTTCTTGCCGCAGTGCATACAGAGACCCTGAGCCTTGCAAAACGAACAGAAAGTTGAAAGCTTTTCATCCATAGAAGAACTCCGTGGAATGTGGCGCTTGTCCTCTTGGCGGTCATCAGTTCCCGCACTCACCCTCGGTGGAGGAGGTGGCAGGCGCAGGGCCTGACGATGATGAAAGGGCCTAGTGTAGGTAGGAGCATCAGCACGCTTAGGCTCCTTGCGCCAACCATCATGAGGCTCTGTCACCTCTTCCTATAACAAAGTGAGGTTGCAAGCAGTATCCAGATCAACAGGCTTATGCATGATGACAACAGCTGGAATAGAATCAACTAATCCATCAATGAAATGTTGAACTAGAGCACGAGGATCAGGCTTAGGATGATAGGCTGACAACTGCTCGGCGAGAGCCACATAGCGATCAACATAATCCTTGGCGGTGGATGTTTGGCGAGTGCTGTAGTGTTGACGCAGAAGAATTCATATTGATCACGGTTAAAGCGATCGAGGATCATAAAGGTAAACATGTTCCATGAAATGTGCTCAAGTTGAGATTCGACAAACTGAAGCCAACGAGCTACGGCATTAGAGAAGTGATGGGTAGACACATCCATCCATAGAGAAGGGTGGACAGAATACATTGTGAAATAAGACTTGGCACGTTTGATCCATAGTTGGGGGTTGGAGCCGTCGAATGATGGGAATGTCATTTTAGGGAGATTACCTAGGTCATGGTGGGGCTGATGTGGGATGTGGGTAGAGTGGACCTGGGATTTAGCTAATTAGGGGATCTGAGATAGAGGAAAAGGTTGGTGGGAGGGATGCTGGAGCTGGAGGTATGGTGGAGTGGACTAGGTTTGGGGAAACTGTGGATGAATCGGCTGTGAACTAGAGAAAGCTATGGTAATTGGAGGTGGGGGAGGGAAATTGGGGGCAGATTGGAGCGGAAGAGGATGTGGATTTGGGGGAATTGGGGGAAACAGGAGAGGGGGAGGATACGGGGGACGAACAGCGTGATGAACAAAATTGGGATCGGGAGGGTGGGGATGGTGAGTGAAGGGTTATGAGGGTGCTACGCTAGCCAGAAAACAAAACTTTTTGACCTCATAAACCAGGATCTACTACTAGTTATAGGTTATGGGATTACCACTAGACGAGCAGGTACAGCGAAAGATGACTCAATGTAGTCGTACGCGTCGCAGCAGGCAGTGCAGTTGCGTGGTCGTCCATCACCTCAATCCTCTCGCGCGGTTCATCCCAGTGCTCCAGATGCAGCACCTCCGAGGAATCCCACACATGCAGGGAAGAAGCGATGCGCCTCCGGAGTGCTAGGTCCGTGAGGAGCAGAAGGTACGAGCGACGGGAGGGCGACGACGGCTGCCAAAGGCATGTGTAACCCTGACCGTGCCCCTACCCCTTGCTTATATAGGCATCCCCAATGAGCTCACGAGTTGGAGGCCCATTAGAAACCCTAAGCCTTGTCTAATTCAGGTCCAACCCGAATTAGGCTTCCAGCCCCTTAAGCGTGCGACCCTATGGGTTCACGCACATATTGACATGGGCTGAGTACTCCTACTCGCCCAATAGTTGACAGCGGCCTCTAGCAAGGCGTGACAACTCCTATGTGCACGCAAAGATCATATCAGACGAACCACAAAGACCACATACAAGTTATTCCCTTTGCCACTTGATATATGTTTCAACTCGTGGGTTAACACTTAACCCAAGCACGGCCATGCATTTGTTGATCCAATCACTTGAGTGATCCAGTGATATCTCTCTCGCATAGAGAGGGGCAAATTCCATCTTGATTGTCTATGTCTCATAGCATGCTTTCCGACCACCCGAAGACCACCTTTATAACTACCCAGTTACGGAGCAGCGTTTGATAGTCCCTAAGTAGGCTGTTTCACATCTTAAGTACATACCACAATCTTAGGTCTAAGGACATAACGTACATGACGTGAATAGAGACTTTCTCATGTTGGGTCAGTCTAGTCTACATGTCTCACATGTGCCCACATTATTAGTTTGACATCTCCATGTCCATGACTTGTGAAACATAGCCATCAACTAATACATGTGCTGGTTTAATATTCAAGTGTGTTCTCACAAGAACGCCGACCAGGGACAACTTTAGAATAACCATTCAAGTAATTGAGTTCCATAAACAATTCACATAATCGCCAATCAATACAAGTTGTCTATAATGGATATTCAATGAACACTTTATTAATCATGAATACAATCAGAATATCATCATCTACATGATTAGCTCTAGGGCATATTCCCAACAGTGAGGGTACGTACCATTGGTCGGGGTCTGGGCTACGGCCGAAATTGACTCGTAGCCCATCGCCCGTGGAGGAGATGCAACGCAGTGCCCATAGGGCCTGTCGATCATGAATCCGACAGGTGGGCGCTCGGCGACCGACACCGGAGCCACCGTCGGGCCAGTGTAGCACGACGCGGTTCCGATTGGTGGGGCGAAAGTTCGAGCGGAGGCGTAGATACCGGAGATGAAGCAATCGACCTCCATCTTCCAGGATCTGAGGCCCTCAACAACATCCTCCACCGCCTCGACTTGATCGCCTCGCTCGTTGTGGATCTCCTCGAAGCGGATGAGCTCGACATCACTGACGCGCTGCTCCATGTCGGCGAGGTGCTCCTCGAAGAGTTGGCCCCAGTTATCCGCGACGACGGAGGCGGCGTACCCGGAGTTGGTGAAGCGCTCCAGTGACTCAAGGCGCACATCGACGGCCGCCTCGCGCTCCTGGAGGGCGGTCTCGGCCTCGTCCACGCGCCGCTCCAGGTGACCCCAGTGCTCGGCCGCCCGGGCATCGATCTCTTCCACCCTCTTCAGCAGCTGCTCGAAGGCGTGGGCGGTGTTGGGCTCTATGACTCCGCGGGCTCGCTGACGGCGCGTGAAGTGGGGGTGCGCCACCGGCGCCTGAGCCAGCGTTGATCCGCCGAAGATCGGTGAGCTGATACCAACTGTCAGCGACCGCGATGCCGGCCGCCGACGAGACTCCATGGGAGACGAAGAAGATAATCTACTAGCTACTTTACCAGGTCTATTGAAATGTAAGAAAGGAAGAGTACAATGATATTTTCCTTGTTGCCTTCACCCCTCATCTCCCTACTGCATATATGCTCTCGCCCTTGGACGGTCTTGGCTTGGCAAGCATTGCAATGCCACTGAGGGCCGTCGTACAGCTTGTTACGGGCCTTTGGCCTCTTGCTTCTTCTGGGCCGCGGATGGGTGTACCACCAGGATGGGGGACGGTAACACGAAGAAACTACGATAAATCTATGTTTCAATTTTCTACATCTCGTCTCTGAAATCTATTGCTACCGTTTGGTGAACTTGTTCATAATTACTCCGGCCACGTCCTCCCTAGAGAACTCCTTGCTTATGTGACACTCGGCTAGCAAAATATTTCCTGAATCACCCTGTGCTGGTTTATTTCATCTGTGTTTTTCCAATAAAGCCACATCTGTAGCGTTACAAATAGCAACAACAACAGCGGTCGTGTTAATTCCTTGCACAAGTATTACTGAATTTGTTTATTCATACCACATCTAAGCCAATTCGCCACTTTACATCAACTCGCCCAGTCGACAATCTACATGGTTGTAGCACCATGATATCAGAATGAGATAGTCCCAAACAGTCCATTCGTGCACCAACACTTTCAAATCCCTCGAATCACAGGAAGATACTTAAGCAACACAATGGAAGACCCAACTGAACAGATCAGAAATACAAAATACAGACTGTACATGTTTATATTACAGAGACACATAAGTTATGGACTGGTGCAACAGGGAACAGGAGGGGTAGCATTGCAGTTTTGCGCACAGAAAAGATAACACATCTAGAGATGCAGCTGCTAGCAATGCGACGCCACAGCCTAGGAGGGCAGTAGCCAGTAGGCCACTTGAAAAGCCTCGAGCTGCTTTTCGACAGCTTTCATGACGGACTGTTTGGAGACAACCACAAGGCATCCGCATTGTGGTTCTCGTCACTGGACCGCTTCCAGAGCACCGGGCACACAAAGACAGAGTGATGATACTGGAATTCTGGACCAATATACAGGACCTGTTTTTTTCTAAAAAAAACACTTGCCACTCCTGCTTCTTCGCACAGCCATGACTTGCGTCAGCTTCAGTAGAGTTGGTAGTCCTTGAAAACCAGCTGATATACTGCAACACTCAGTGGGCTCTCCCTAGACTGGCTTAAAAGGCTACTCCCTCCATTCTAAATTATAGTTTACTTTAATTTTTTGGTACATTTACTTTACCATGTATCTAGATTTTACTTGTCTCTAGATACATAACAAAGTGAGTGTACTAAAAAATCAAAGTGAACTACAATTTGGAACGGAGGGGTACAAAATTGACGGATGAGCTCTTCTCTTAACTCAGAATATGGGGATTGACGTTTTCAAAAAAAAAATATGGGGATTGACCCAGCTTTGGGATTCTTCAATGTGCACAGCTACAAAGGGGACCAAGTGAGTCCTAGTAGCATATAAAAGAGCTTCATCTTTGGCCTCACCCCTACTTCCTTTGGCAGTATTTCAACAAACTGAATCTGATAAAGCTTGAACTCCAGCATAGACCCATTCTACAACAGCTGGTCATGGTTTTTGGCAGCCCAACCGAGGGCAGACTCGAGGTTACTCTCTTTCATGGCTTCAAGGATGGCATACATCTCCAGAAATGGTAGCTTCAAGGGAGCTCCACATAATTCCCCACACTCATGGACGAACATGTCACCAAGATCAAAGAGGCCTTGGAGGAGAAATGATTCGCTATGATATTGTTTACTGTATGAACCTCAAGGATCGAAGGACTTCTCAAGGAGCTTGAGATATTTGCTCAGGGCAGCATTGAACTCCTTTTGGCTGCCTTCAAGTTGGTCTAGTGGAGCCATTTCATTCAGCTTAGCTTTCAGTTCTGCAAGGATGGATGGGTGGTCAACATTTCCAGTAGAATTTGCATTCATCATCTGCAGCTTCACAATAGCCTGCTCAACTTCATTCACTATTTGATCAACAGCTTCCAGAGCTTTAGCAGAAGATAATGAATGTTTCTCAGTGACTCAATCAAATCATTCTCTGAGGCTGATAATCTCATCTTTGAAGAGGGGAAAAGGATTCTGAAGGTTAGGACATACCGGTCAATGTGATCACATCAGATAATGGGCATTCCTGTAGTATTTGTTGATGTACCTAGCCTGCAAAAAACAATAGGTACAAAGTTAAATCTATTCAGTTATGCTTTAACTGATGAAGGCTTAACAGCAGCACTGCATACCTTTACATTGTCTACATCAGGCACGTCTGGGGTTTTCACATGATAAAATTTGTAAAATTTGATATTCTTGAATGCCTCTTTCATTTTAGGATCCATGTCATCAATAGCTTTCTTCCTAGCTTCTTTAGCCTGGATTTGTGGAAACATTGAATACTAATGCAGCAATCTCTTGTGAATAAAATAAATAGTTCCCATGATTGTGAACCTGTTTCAGCTCTCTCTTCCTTTCTCTAACATTCTCCTTCAGGAAGTGGCACTAAAACTGTAAGCTTAAGACACAAATATAACCAATTCTTGAATATTAGCTTAGCCACCAAATAAATGCAGTACCTTGAATTTTTGTTTCTCACTCTCTGGCAGTCTACCTTCTTGAACTTTCTGATCTGCAAAATCCTGAATTGCAAGAGACAAAAAATAAAGCCATTCAACACAGATGCACTTTTATGGGTAGCAACTCTAGCATATTGAGGAACAAAACACATTTCAACACAAACCTCGTAATCATCCATTTCCCAGTCAAAGTCATCTACTATCTGCAGCGGGCATTTGTTCTTAAGTGCATTCCTTAAATAAAACTGTGGCAACGCACGGATACTGTACTAGTAAGTGTAATATATTATGAACTACTTCCTCCGTCCTGAATTAAGGTGCATTCTGGATTTTAAAACTTTTCTAAAATACAATGCATCCGGAGAACAAAAAGATAACGTTTACTTAAATAAAAATACATGATTGTTTTCTATATAGGAAGTAAAAAATACAATACATCCGGGGAAAAAGGTAATATTTACTTAAATAAAAATACATGATTGTTTTCTATATAGGAAGTAATTCGTTTACTTGCCTATTTTGTATAAGAAAGCTGAAAGTTCATCCTTTAGTTACGGGAATTAAATTAGATTTCAATATATTAGGAAAGTAAACGAGTGGTTTATGGGTCTATTTTTTCTTTCTTATTTTGTCCCAAAAGAGAAAGAATGTAGTGTATATCAGGACAAAGAGAGTGCATTACAACAACAATGCCGTACACTTTAAAGCATTTATATAGTTGTTTAGGAACAATGAGTTATATCCTATTTTTATTAGATCAAAGATTCTAGGATTCATTGGTTTGTTATACGGCATTTATTGTAAGAACTTTTTTACAATTCCAAAGTAAGTCGTTACTATTGGTCCGTTTAGAAACCAGCCATTATAAACCACGGCCAATTTATACTGCCAACTCGGCTGTAAGCCTATAGACAATGATTTATTTGCATATCGTCTTTCCATATGAACCAAATCGCCTTTGCTTTTCACTTCACATACAAATGAGGCCCATGTCGACCGGTCTTCTCCCTCATCCTTCTCTCACACGCAATGAACCCTTGTTATAATACGAATGAAGCCTTGTTATAATACGACGCCCTTGCTTACGCTTTTATCATAAAAGTTTTATGGCACGCAGGGCAGGGTGAGAACTAGCCGCTGGGACAGCGATTTTCCAGAAAAGCGACTTCATGGAACGAACGCTAGCTGGCGACTGGTGACTGGTGTGTGGTGAAACAGACGGGGCACATAAAAGCGAAACGGGAACGAATAGACATTGCTGCTAAATTCCGTCGCCGTCGGCGGTCTCGTTGCCGGAGCCGAGACGCGCACCACGTCGAAGCACTCGTGCCTCTCTCTCGCTGTACGCTGGACCCCACAGGGCGTTGAGGCCGGAGCCCGGATCTTATACGCCGGACTGGAGATTCCGCAGATCGGTTGTGTACACAGAATTTTATTCCTGCTAATGCTCAAGAGGGAAGAAAAAGCATAGTGGATGGAAGGATGACGACGACGTACAGTACTTCTAGCACGTCTGCTGTGTGACACGGCGCAGCAGTCCAAGACAGCCAGTATTATGCTCATGATAGCTGGAGTAGTAGGCATCTTTTTTGGATGGAGAAGCGAGCCTATGCTTCTGCAAGGGAACGAGGGATAGTCACGTATGATGATGTCTGGGGTTTTAAGCGTCTAATATCGTAACTTGTTCGAAACCTTTTTAATTTTTTACCGTAGCATACACATGTGATGAAACAACAAGTTTGGTGATTTTCGGACTTTGTTTGGATTTTATATAATTTTTATTCACTTTTTTCGCACCTAACTCGACATGTTACATCAACGAGATGCTCAAGATTTTATGTGAGCTCCTAGATACGGCTAAAACATACACCAAATATCATGAATCACATTTTTTGAAAGACCGAAATCCATTATTCCATGTACCTGCAGTTCAGATTTGAAATATTCCAAAAAAGTCAATAAAATAAAATAAATTAAAAAAATATATCAAAAAAATAAAAAAATAGACTAAATTTTAATATTGAGTCATACATACTGTCACAAGGCTCCACAAAAAAATTTGGACCTAAAATAAAAAGACAAAAATATTTTGCCGTGTGCAATGGGGGCACACGGCAAAATTGACTTTGCCGTGTGCCAGGCCTAGCAGCACACGGCAAAGTTTAATTAAAAAAGGCCCATAAGGCCAAACTAACTAAACCATAACCTTATCCTCTTCACCCCGCCCGTCCCCACCCCCCGGCTAGCGCGCACCCCGCCCCACCCGCCCTGTCCACCCGCACGCACGCCGGCCGACCGCCCCACCCGCGCGCGCCGCCCGACCTGCCCGCGCGCGCCGCCCGCCGGGCCCGGGCGGGGTGAAGAGGATAAGGTTATGGTTTAGTTAGTTTGGCCTT
>CM041629.1:48689543-48739237 GCA_023333625.1 Bothriochloa decipiens
CTGTGCTCCTGCTCTGCTCTGAAAAGATTGGAACTACCAACATGCTGGTACTATATATTCAGATGCAGCAGCCTTCTGTACATTTTCTTGTGAGTGCCTGCTGCAGTGTGTCCTCATGAGTCATGAAGATCCAGCAATGCCAGCTACTTATAGCATGGAGACTACTGAATACTGAAACTCCAACAATCCATGCACAACGTATTGTTAATTGAGAGTTTCTATATTTCAAGAGCCTGAATTTTTAGGAATTTCCAAGCATCAATCTTACACGTACAATCAACTAGTACTAAAATAACAACTCATAAAAAACAGTTCACAACTTTTTTCTATAGCCAAACGATAACGAAATTGCATGTTGACAATAAAATCTCTAGCTAACCGGTAGAGAAATTTGTCCCGGTCATTTTCTTATATATGCTTACATGACATACACGCTTTTCTGTGTAGTGATTCACCATCAGCTGATAATCTCACTACTGGAAAACTGGACGTTGTCGTGTGCCTGGCACTTTGCCGTGTGCAATCTATCGGGGCACACGACAAAGATATATTTTGCCATATGCAACACACGGCAAAATGTCTCACACGGCAAAGCTGGCTTTGCCGTGTTCCTGAAACACGGCAAAGTAAGGCACACGGCAAAGTCTATGTTTACCGTATGTCTAGCACACGACAAAGTATGGCACTCGGCAAAATATAGCCGTCCCGTCATGGCGGCCACCTGCAGTTTAGATTTTGCCGTGTGCCAACCGTTAGGCACACGGCAAAGTTTTTTAATTATTTTTAAATAAAATTTTGCCGTGTGTCATTGCGAGGCACACAGCCAAATATAGTATTTTGCCATGTGCTATAGTCTGGCGCACGACAAAGTTTTTTAATTATTTTAAAATCAAATTTTTCCATGTGCCAGCCTATGACACATGGTAAAAAAAATTTCTTTCATTTTTTAAAATCATATTTTAGTTATTTTTTTATTAAACTTTGTCGTGTGCTGCTGGGCCTGGCACACGGCAAAGCCAATTTTACCATGTGCCCCACATTACACACGGCAAAATATTTTTATTTTTTTATTTTAGCTCCAAATTTTTTTGTGAAGCCTTGTGACAGTATGTATGACTCAATGTTAAAATTTGGTCTATTTTTGACTTTTTTGTATATTTCTTTAATTTATTTCTTTTCATTGACTTTTTCGGAATACTTCAAATATGAACCGAAGGTACATGAAATAATAGAATTTGGTCTTTCAAAAAATGAGATTCATGATATTTGGCCTATGTTTTGGACGTATCCAGGAGCTCACATGAAATCTCGAGCATCTCTTTGACATAACATGTCGAGATACATGCGAAAAAAGTGATTTAAAATTATATAAAATCCAAATGAACTCCGAAAATCATGAAACTTGACGAGGTGTCGTGTCATCGCATGTGTAGGCTATGATAAAAAATTGAGAAGGTTTCGAGAAAGTTGCGATGTGGGATGCCTAAAACCCACACATCTTCACATGTGATTTTTTGAAAGACCGAATTATATTATTTTATGTACCTGCAGTTTAGATTTGAAATATTTCAAAAATGTCAATAAAAATAAATAAATTAAAGAAATACACAAAAAAGTCAAAAATAGACCAAATTTTAACATTGAGTCATACATACTGTATGCAATGAGGGGCACATGACAAAATTGGTTTTGCCGTGTGTCAGGCCTAGTAGCACACGACAAAGTTTGTTATAAAAAACTAAAAAGGCCCATAAGGCCCACCAACCGAACCCTAGACTTATCCCTTCACCCAGCCTCCCAGCGCCTCCCCGCCCGCGCCCGTGCCCCCGCCCGCCTCTCCGCCGCCGCTCTAGCCCCGCGCGCACCGCCCACCTTGACTGCCCGCGCCCGCCGCCCACCCCGCCCACCCGCACGCGCGTCGCCTGCCAGGAGCTTCGCGAGGCGCCCAACCCGTCGCATCGCGCTGGATCCCCCGCCGTCGGCGAGCCTCGCCCTCGGCTAGCCCCTCCCCCGGCGAGCCCTGACCGGCCCCGGCGAGGCCCGGCCCTGCACCCAATCCGCCACCGTCGCCTCACACCGCCCCGTGCGCCTCGCCGCCGGTGCCTATGCGCTTCCGCGGTCCCGCGCCACCTCGCCGTACGCTGGCGGCCCTGCGCCGACCCGACCGCCCCGTCGCGCACCACCGCGCACCCCGCCGCCACCTGCTACAGGTGGGAGAGGATAGGAGCAGAGCGGCGGTGGTGGCATGAGGGACGAGGCGACGGGCTCCGCGGCGGAGCTGCTGGCGCCGCGGATGGTGGTGGCTCGGCCCTCACCGAGCTTCGACGACAGTCGAGCGGGCCATCCCTCCCCGAGGCGCGGTGACGCGGGCCCGGCCCTCCGCGAGGCGCGGCTACGCGGACCGCCTCTCCTGATCCGCGCCTGCCGGGCTCCGGTGGGCGAAGCGCGGATGGAGCTCGCGCTGGCAACGCGCGCTCGGTCGTCCGTGACAACTGCTCCATGCGCAGCGCCGTCTTCTGGGAGCCCGGCCGCCCGCTCACGCTTAAGGAGTTCCGCATGCTGCGCCACAAGGCCGACGAGCTCCTCATCAAGACCAAAGGTCCGTCCCCTGCTGCCTGCCTTGCCTCCCCTTGCCTCTCAAATTACATTGCCGCTACGCTTCGAGTTGCAATCCAGATGAGCTGATTCGGCTGCCACTCTCCCTAATTATGAATTGCGACTCATCCCAAATAGGGTGCTAGCTGCTTGTTTAAAATCCACTAGCTACACTTCTACAGATACCATCAAGATACATAGTTTATTTGACATAGAAATGAGTAGTGTCACACATGGAAAAGACAAATGCTTTATGAAAGTGTGCCTACGGTTCTTCATGTGTTTAGGCTTGATGCAGGATGTGCCTACACATCTCTCCATGCATTACTAAACCTTCCTGAAGAAATTGGCAATCACCTCTAAATTAAGGAGCTTTAATTTCAAGTAGACTAGTATTTTATATACCTTCACATGCAATTTGGGGTTGTGTAGCAGGGGTCTGCTTGATGCTATACACTTTTAAGATGCCAGCTCTTAAATTGCTCCGAGTTGTGGACTATCTCTTACAACAGCACTATATCAGCAAAATAGTGTATTTTATATACCTTCACTCATTTAGCTAGTAGACGTGGACAGGTGTATAATTAGTGTTCTAGGTTTTTGTTAAATTGTTATCCAACACGTGGAGATGTTTTAGTTATGAATTGTATCTACTTTTTTTTGCATGTGGAGATGTTTTAGTTGCTAAGATTGCTAGCTCTGATTGTAATATAGAATAAACTGCTATGTTTACCATCTTAATGCTGCACTGAATGACTACTTTTTACCTTTTTTATCAGAAAATAGAAAGTTGTCCTATGATGTTTACCATCTGAATGTTGCACTGAATAGATTTGTCATGCCCTACAAATTTAGCTATGCTCAATCTCCATGTCATGCCCTATTGATTTTATATCCATCAAGTCTAAACCACAGGACCGAGTGGCTGGTCATCTGTGAGACATAAATAATAGTACTACGATGTGCCTATTGATTCCTAAAGTAAGTTCGGTAGAAGAATCATGCTCCTAATCAATCATTTTACTATCAATCGATGTCATACCACAATCAAAAATTATCAGGACATAATTTTTTTTATTCTAAAATAATTCATCAGTCATCATTTCTATGAGCTGGCTGCAATGTATATATACAAATGAATATTGCTCATACAGGGCTGCAAGGTGATCTTACTTATTTAGCTATTTACAAATGTTCTTGTTTCCACTTCTACAGCTCTGCTCTTCATCACTATACAAATGAATATTGCTGGTTCCAGGTGATAGTCTAAATGCTGGCATAATCCATGTTGCAGGTCTGTACCTACTCATCGATTTACTGCAGCTGACACTATGTATGGGTGGAGGTGCTATTTTTCATAATCATTGGCAGTAGGCTTACATAGTGAGTACATTAGCTCCTCCTGCTCGAAGACGAAGCCAAGGTTCCTGAACCCTGCACCTAAACAAGAAGGAGAAGGGAGGAGGAGAAGACGAGAAGGAGAAGAAGGAGAAGGGAGGAGGACAGGGATCAAGGATCTGATGCAGAAATGCCTCCATAGGGGTGTCAATTTCCATCAGTTGTGGATAGGGATCTGATGCAGGCCAATTAAGGTATTGCTTGTCACTTGTCTTGAGGATGTAATGATGTGCTTGCCCTGAACTTGTATTGTCAAAATAATAGTATGTTCTATCCTATAATATTTGGAAACTCATCATTTCTCTTTATAACCTGGTTCCCTATTCTAAGTTCAGTTATAGAAATTATATCTATAGATTTATTTAGATAAATTGGATAATTGTTTAGTTGTATGACAGTACATTTATACTGTATCTGTGCATTTAATTTATTGTAATCTTAAATGACTATTTGGTAGCTGTCTTCCTATTTTCAACGGATGTCCATGATTCTATTTTTTATTAGGAAATGATGCTTGGTCAGATGCCACATTGTCTTGTTGTTCTAAAAGTCAAATATAGCCTGAATATGTCTAATCTTGATTTCAGGTAGCTTGAATCTTAATATTACCTCCAATACAAATATTTCCCCACTTCCCCTTCTTCATTTGTGTTGCCCATGCTTCATTGCTTGCATGCAGGAGATGGCCTCTCCAAATTTGGTACTGTTGCACAAGCTGAGTGCTAGTTCTAATGCTAGCCTAGGATCTGTGGGTTTAAAACATTTAGTCCAAATTTATATAAAGGATAAGATTTTGACTTTATAATATGGTTTCAATAAACATACGTGACGTATGTGCATGTCTAGTGGTTAAAAAATATCCTAATTAATATTTTTTTATCATTTTTATTGTCTTTGTCGTGTGTCTTGGCTGGTGGCACACGGCAAAGTAATTTTTTAAAAAAATAAAAAAAAACTTTGCCATGTGCCACAGCTCGTGGCACACGGCAAAGTAATTTTTTAAACAAGAATAAAAAACTTTGGCGTGTGCCACAGCTGGTGGCACACGGCAAAATATCCGTTAACGGCCGGCGCCGTCACGGACAAAAAAAATTTTTGTCGTGTGTCAAGCCCAGCACACGGCAAAATTTATAAATATTTTATCGTGTCCAGAACACGGCAAAGAAACTTTACCGTGTAGAATTTTATTGTGTGCCCTTTGCCGTGTGCTACACACGGTAAAATATTTTACCGTGTGTAAAGGCCTCTTTACCATGTGTAATTACACACGGCAAAAAACCAGTTTGCAGTAGTGTGTGGAGGCATTGGCATGCTGGATGGTGCTCTCCTAGCCCGAGAGAAGTGGATCATGAATCTCATTATGGAAACAGACTACCAAGAATTGGTGAAGCTCTGGCAAGAAACTGCAAACCAGCGCTCACATGTTGCACCGATCACCAGGGAGACTCAGATGATTAGTTCTTGCTTTGCTAATTTTTGTGTGATGTATACAAACCGTTGTTGTAACCGATCATATACTTTAGCCAAGGAAGTCTCAGGTGATAGTAGCTAGGGTGGGCGAGTGGCATGTAGCCCCAGCATGCATAGCACACCTGCTGATTTGCAGTGCACTTGTGAGTGCGCCAAGATGTGATACAATACCAACTAACTGGGTGGTGCGCCAAGATACCAGTAAAGAGTGGGGATATTACAGGAGATTTTTGAGTCATCTCGATGTGTTGTCCGGTTCCGTAGCTATAAGTACTCCTAGTAGCACAGTTCCTGGCTGTTAATTAAAAAATTTGGATGCATCAATAACTTCGCCCAAGGAGGTCAATAAGATTTACGTAGATGCGTCAACACCTTTAATATATTTATTTCTCCAAATATGCCTGTTAAAACATAGCAAGTTCCCATCATCATATAATTAAATTTAACCTTATATATATACAGTTGATTATATATATGCCGTACCACTGTTGTTATGCTGAGAACATGCATTTTTTTTTTTTTTGGAACACCACCGAGATAATCGCCATACACACATGCATGACATGACACACAGATCGAACACACACGACGGAGAGAAAAAAAAAAGGAGAGGTCATAAACCAAGGCTTTAAGAGTGAGAGGATGTAAAGTATCAGTATGTCTAAATATGGCTACACATATATGGTTAAGCAAGATATCTTGCTCGTTCCCCGATCGATCTCCTCTTTTTCTCTCACTTTACCCCTCACGATGGACGCAGCTTGCAGGCCTTTCAATTCATAGCCTTGTTTTGCTTGCATTGTTGCTTGCAAGTCCAAGAATCTAGCTAGCTAGATTGTGAGTATATCTTTGGTTCACTGAACTCTGAAGCTGTCCAAATGACCACACGTTCTCTTTCCCGCTTCGGGAAAGAGGCATTTCCCCCACTACACGCGCGCACTAGTACCTCGTCCTCTGTTGCCAAGGGACTCTGGAAATAATTGGGTACAGCGCTGCCATCAGCTCACACGCCCGGGGGCATGCCGCGCGGCGCGGGCCTATATAAAGAAGCCGGCCCGCCGCGACGATCGAACTACTCTTATTAATGTCATAATTAACTACTCTTATTTTCATGCATGCAGCTCATCACTTGGGTGAGACCAGTGACGTACATCGCGGCGCCGCCCAACAGCAACACACACCGGCTGCGACTTCAGACGTACATAGCGACTTCAACGAGTAAGATCGATCATGCATCTCGTCGTTATGTATATGTATACGTGTAGCTGGGCTGGAAAATCATAGTGCACACTCGCTGGGCTGTTCTCTGCAGCTACATAGCGGCTGGTTTGGTGTGCGCGCGCTTGGAAAGGAAGACACACGAACGAAAGATCTGCAATCTGAGTCGCTAGCTAGAGGGGATCCAACGAAGGTAGTCTCTGATCTTTTTTCCATCTATAGATTATGCTAGCGACCCTTTTTCTTTGCCTTTTTCGATCTGTGCTTCAAGTTCTTGTAATGTAAGGAAAACCATGCCGGCTATACTTTCTACTTACTAAGCTTTGCCACACGCTAGTTCATTTCTTCTTTGTGATAACTTGCCCCGGCTTGACTGCAGCGCCGACACCCCTGCTTCCGGCCAAAACCCTCGCGGGGGCCCTCCGCCACAGCTACTGCTACCGCACGGCGTCCACGGCTTCCGGCCAAACTCCCTCGCGGGGGGCCTCCACTGGTCGGTGCGGCGCGCACGGACGCCTGCGCGGTGCCGCCGATCGCTGTTCCAAGCTAGGTTACTATCTTTTTACATACATGCTAGCTAAATAAGTTTCAGGTGCGCGCATCAGTTCTTAATTAATATATATGCTTGCTTCCCTTCATTTCATTCCCAGACTAGCAGTATGCGGTGTGCAGCCGGCGCCGGTGCCCTCGCCCTCCTCCTCGCAGTCGCAGGGCATGGAGAAGCAGAACCGTTCGGGACTCCGGACAGCGGAGGCCGGTCTGTTCGGGCCACCCGACCCGACGCCCACATGCTGCAGGTAAACCCGATCTTGACCACCAAGAACTACGCCCTGATGATTTTAGTGATATTTTAGTTCCACGCCTAATTAAATAACAAATTTGATGAAAACAATTAATGCAAAACGTCTTAACATTATAGTAGTAATTCATAATAACATATAGTTTTCATTTAAAAAAATATTGTTCATTAGGCCCTTCGTAGACAAAAAAAAAAAAAAAACTTCTTCCGTGAAGCCCATCCGGCAAGGATTGTTAGGCAGTGCCAGGTGCTGGTGCGGCCCATGGCCCACCAAGGCGACGAGGGTGGAGCACCTGGGCGCAAATGGACCGACGAAAGACAGGGCTGGGTCACATTGCTGCATGATTGTCTGTCGAATTGAAATACACTGCTTGTCTTGTTTAAAGTCATACTAGTAATTTGTACAGATGATAGCACTTTTTTAGTTTAAATTATATATGCTGATTTACAGGGTAATGCTTATCTTGTTTAAATAAACATAATAGTAATTTGTTCTCTGTATCATAACATTTTTTTTAACTGCGCCCTTGAAACTCATGGCGACATTCTTTCCGAGCTCACAGATAGGCCCCGGACTACCTTGAAATCTGGCCCAATATGACTTTAGTACTTCACAGCCCACAGGACATTTTTTTTTTATCTGAGCCCACAGGACATTTGGCCCAAATGAGTAGTCTGCATCCTCCCTAGCAGCAACCGAGCCGCCGCGGCACCGCCCCGCAGCCACGCATGGCCGCGCGCCACCGGTCCGCCGGCTGCGGGCATGCCAAGGAGCTCACCGACCGGGCCGCCCGGCGGCTGCCCTGTGCCCAGTGCACCCTGCGCTCTGCCCCTTGCTGCCTGCTCCTTACTCTGCCTCCCTAGTGAATGCTTTGTGTTTACTTCTGAATTTCTGAATTGGATTTACTTGAACACTCATGTAAGTTTTCGAGACCACACCTGTTCAATTGAAGTCTATATATGCGTATATGTGAGCTCTGGATAAACTTATTCTTATGTATTTTGTTTTTGAAACTTACCAATATATGCCAATATCAAGCTCTAACAGACTGATGTATTATCGCTATTTTATACTCATAATTCGTTTTTGGCCCCAACTCCATTTGATCTATTGCATGATTCATCTACTGTACTATTTTTTTTGTTTTATTTACAGTATTGCATATGAAAATTTTGACTAGGACTACCTTGGTTTTAGTATGAAGATTTTGACTTATGGACCAATATATTTGTAATGATAATCAACTTGTTTGCTTTAATTTCAGCAGAGGCTACTCCTGCACTCCCACCATGCTCCTCGCCGGCCTCTCCTCCACCACCTACACCTGCTAGACTGTTTCCTCCCTCTCCTAGTATGTTTCCTCCTCCACCTCCTACACCTGCTAGCCTGTTTCCTCCCTCTCCTAGTCTGTTTCCTCCTCCACCTCACCACCAGTCACATTGGCATATAAGCCACCACACACTCCTTGTCACCATTGTGGCTTTGATCTGTCTTCTGGTAGTCATGGTCCTAGGAGGCATTGGCTGGTTGTGTTACTCCAGCCGGTACCAAAAGAGGAGGGAGTCAGCAGGAGACATGGAGCGGCCGGCGTCGTCGGTGTCGTCGAGGGAGTCAGCAGCAGGAGACATCGAGCGGGCGTCGTCGCGGGTGTCGTCGTCGTACATCGAGCTGGTGCCGTCCCCGTGGAGGAGGCCAACGATACCCCCTGCGCCGGCTACTTCACCGTCTATTTCGGAACTGGCAGCGACTGCAGACGACGCCTACATCAGACAGATCGAGAGTTGGAAGGCTGCTGCACAGTCAGGGACTTCCAGACAATGTGAAATAGAATCAGATTCGGATTAGTATCTCTTGTTAAATTAGTGAATTATAGAATAATATTGTATTACAATAATCCTTTTTACGATAATCCTTTTGTATATAATACTGTTTGTCTACTTGCTTCTAGCTTATTACTTTTTATTACTCAACGCTATTAAAACCGTAAGTCAGGCGTGGAAACCTTGGACATGGACCCAACATCCCGTACTTCCTGAGATCGGCAAAGAATCCTTCTTCTCTGAAGGCCTCACAGCATGTCCCAGCCAACCTTAGATTCCAAGGCCCGACTGGCGTGTTTCGGATTGCCACGTCCAAGCCTTCTTGCAGTGTGCCAGCATCGTTTCTTGGGTGGACGCCGATGAGCCACGCGGACTCACAGCAATAATTTCAATACCGCCGCCGCGATCAGGTGGTCGGCACCTTCCTCATCCCACCGGCCCCTTGTGTGAGCTGCAGCTGCAGAACCGGCTTGGCTGGACGGCCCCGTCTCTTTGTCCTCCCTTTTCAGTTGTGCAGCACAGAGCATGATCTAGAGTTGGCGCCGCTGAAGCCAGGTCGGGACTACGAGCCATCGCCGTCGTCCTCCCTCCCTCCACTCAGACATTCCGATGCCATGCGGTCGCCAGCCTCCTCGACTTCTACATGCTCATTGCAGGACCACACGATCCGAATATGAGGTGATAGGAACAGAATACTCCAACACGTTCTAATAACTGAAAATCAGGATCGAAGTGATAGGCACATAGTTCTCTAACACGTTTCTGCCGACCGAAGTGATAGGCACATAGTCCTAAATTCCTAGTGCCTCGCTTTCCTAAATTCCTAGTATGGTCTGCGGCTCTCCGGTCGCTCACCGCCACCCACTCGAGCTGACGGCACGCGGAAGCCGCAACACACGACACGCAACGCAACCCGGCGGCGCTTTCACCCGGCTCCGGTTCCATCCGGGCCCCGTCGCAAAGAATCTGTTGTTTGGTGTGGGAAACTGAATGCAATTGCTTGCGGGACGTGGGATGCTGTTGTTTAGTGTGGGAAAATGAATGCAATTGCTTGCGGGATGTGGGATATCCCCTCTTTCCGTTTTGCATGGACAGTATGGAGAATATTTACTAGTTTTTAACACGTGAGCACAAAGAGATGTGGGATTCTGTCGTAGCCTCCACTCCTAGTTGGCAAACATGCCCATGTTGAAGGAGTGTGTATCTCTCACTACGTGAAAGCCGAACTTTGCCGAGTGCCTGTTGCACTCGGCAAAGGCTGTTTTGCATTCGACAAAATATTTGCCGAGTACAACACTCGGCAAACAGGTCTCAGCTTATCTCTTCACGGTAAACGCAATCTTTGCCGAGAGCCGAAGCACGGGCACTCGGCAAAGTCTTTGCCGAGAGCCATGCAGGCACTCCGCAAAGATTTAACGTCATAGTCCACTGTCACGCCGTCTTCTTTTTTTTATTTTTTTACTTTTGTTTGTGAGTGTAACACTCGACAAAGTTTTTTAAAAAAAATAAGAAAATTTGTTGCCGAGAGTCATGGCCCAGACTCTCGGCAAACAGACACTCTTTGCCGAGTTTCACCTTGCAGGCACTCGGCAAAAATTTTTGTTTTTTTTAAGAAAGAACAATCTTTGCCGAGTGCCACTGTCCAAGCACTCGGCAAAGATTTTTTTAAAAAAACATATTTTGATTTATATATATTAATATATATCAGAAACCACAATTCGACAACAATATATCAGAAACCACATATTGATATCACAGTCGAACAAATTTGTCACGACAATTTTAGAATCCACAATATCTTACAAACCACAAGTTCAAAGTTCACAAGCTACAAGTTCAAAGTTCACAAGCTACAAGTTCAATGTTCACAAGCTGCTCATGGTGTTGGCTCAACGTGCGATCCCGGCGACGGTTGGGATGGCCCAACGTGCGATCCCGACGACGGTAAGAACGGCCCAACGTGCGATCCCGATGACCCTGCGAAATAGTTCGACGCCGTCGTCGATTGATGCTGCACAAAAATAAGAGATTGCACGTGAGTGACAAGATAAATATGTAAGTTGTTTAAAGAAAAGTTAAAAAATTCGGCAGCACCTCCCCTGCACGGGGAGGTTTCCAAATCCTGCACAAAAAACGTTGGCACGAAGGCCAACAACCACATTTTCAGCACGAAGGCCAACAACCAACAAATCCGGCACGAAGGCCCACACCCAACAAATCCGGCACGAAGGCCATCACTAGGTTTGACACTAAGCATGAGCATAGAAAGTAAAACATGGACAATCCAAAACAGATACGGTCATAGATATGCAAAAATTCGCATATCCCCGACCGTATCTGTTTCGGATGGGAGACGCCTAACTGGGCTACACCAATCTGCGTACGACACTGGTAAGGAAGAGGTTAATTATACCTAGGTGGCGTTGGAGACAGGCTAGTGGCGCAGTGGTGAGTCGGTGTAGTGGCGACGCGCCGCTGTGCAGGTAGGACCGCAGCGCAGACGAAGACAATCGGGGTCCCCTAGGTGCTCCGATTCCCCTCCGAAAGGTCCTGCTATGCAAAAGAAGAAACACACGTCACTATAAATTGAAAAATTCGGTAGAACCTCCCCTATACTGGGAGGTTTCCAAAACCTGCAAGAAAGAATCCAGCTCAATGGCTGACAGCACATATACGACACGAAGGCCAGAAATTAACAAACCCATCACGGAGGTCATCAACGACATAAACGACACGATGACCGACAACCCTGGGGCTTTACCTTCTTCTCTAGCAAGGGGTGTGGACGAACGATGATGGGCGGGGACGACAGCATCGACGAAAAGTGTAAATGATTGTCGGACGAGGCCCTTCTCCCTCCTCTTCACCTCCTCCCTATATAGCACAAGAATGCGATTAATACGTGAATAAGGATATGGAGCACCTATATAGTATTTCAATGATCAGAAAATGATTGCTAATAGTATTTCATGGATACAAGACAAAGCTCATGAAAAATTAAAATTGAAGGCTTAAAAGGGAAGCACGGACTGCTCCATTCTGCACTTCTCCAACCCACCAACAGCTAGTGCTTAATTTGAGTTCAGGAAAATAAACTAATGGATGCTAGTACTACAGTACTACTGTTATTCCATCTCAAGATCGATAATTCCTCTTCAAGCTTGAAGAGGTAAAAAACAGACCCATATACAATCCTAGACCCATATACCAGTGAATCAACAATCTAGGCACCTGTGAACCCTAGATCAACCAGATCGGAGGCAAGCAAAGTGGATCAACCATGAAACAAGCACGTCGAGGAGGCGCGAAGTGCATACCAGATCAAGACGACAAGGAGGAGGTGGGGGCGGCGGCGAGGAGGCTAGGAGGCGCGGCCGGGGACGGCGGAGCGGGCTTGGGCGGCGAGGACCGGCGCATGCGTGAGGCCTAGGCGCGCGGCCGGGGACGGCCGGGCGGCGGTGGTCCTGCCGCTGGCGGGCCGCGTCAGCGGGACGGCGCGCCGCCGCGTAGGGAGCCGCAGGGAAGAGGGCCGAGGCGTCGGGGAGGGGTGGCTTCGGCGGAGCTCCGGCGGGCCCAAGGCGGCAGTGGAGCCGGTCCGGCCGCTGATGGGCCCCGGCGGTGGGACGGCTTGCCGCCACGCGGGGAGCCGGGGCGAAGGGCCGAGGCGGCGGGGAGGCGCGGCGTCGGTGGCGGGCCGAGCAGCGGTGCTCCGGCGGGGCCCAAGGCGGCGGCAGCGGCGGGGAGGAGGCAGGCGCACGGGCGGGTAGGGCGCTCAAGAGGCGGGGGGCTGAAAAATTTTGGGACTTAGGGTTGGGAAGAGTGACTGGCCTTCATTATTATACCTTTTTTTCCAAAATTGTTTGCTGAGAGCTGGGACTTTAGCACTCGGCAAAGAAAGCTCTTTGCCAAGAGCCTCTGCCTGGCACTCGGCAAAGGCCCTCTTTGCCAAGTGTCAGGCTCGGCACTTGGCAAAGATTTTTTTAAAATTTTGATTTCAAACTTTTTCTGTAGTACTAGTATATTGTTTACAAGCACATGTTTAAATTTGAAATTTTTTACAACTTTTTGCTATATTTTTGAATTAATTTTATTTACTTAAATTTTTATCGAAAAAGTAATTTTGAACTGCAGGTGCATGAAATAATAAAATGTAGCCATTCAAAAAATGATATTCATGGTGGAGAGTATATTTTTTGGCGGTATCCAGGAACTCTCCCAAAATTTTGATCGTCTTGTTCACCAAACATGATCATCCAGTTGCGGGAGAAGGGTTTTTTAATTATATAAAATAAAAACACAGTCCGAAAATCATGAAACTTGTCGAGATGTCATGTCATCGCATGTAAAGGTTATGGTAAAAAATTGAGAATGTTTGGAGCAAGTTGTGACGTCGGATGTTTAAAACCCAGACCTCTCCGTATGTGATCACAAGTAAATTCATATTGAGATGTCTGGGTTTTAAACATCCGATGTCACAACATACTTGAAATATTCTTAATTTTTTACCATAGCCTCCACATGCGATTACATGACAATTCAACAAGTTTCGTGATTTTTGGACAACGTTTGCATTTTATATAATTAAAAAACCTTCTCTCGCAACTGGATGGTCATGTGTGGTGAGCAAGGCGATCAAAATTTTAGGGGAGTTCCTGGATACGGCCACAAAATACACTCTCCACCATGAATATTATTTTTTAAATGACTACATTTCATTATTTCATGCACCTGTAGTTCAAAATTACTTTTTCGAGAAAAATTCAAATAAACAAAATTAATTCAAAAAATATAGCAAAAAGTTATAAAAAAGTTTTAAATTTGAACATGTGCTCGCAAATAATATACTAGGACTACAGAAAAATTTTAAAATAAAAAAAATAAAAAAACTTTGTTGAGTGCCGAGCCTGACACTCGGCAAAGAGGTCCTTCGTCGAGTACCGGGCTGAGGCACTCGGCAAAAATGCTTGCTTTGCCGAGAGCCACAGTCTGGCTTACGGCAAAGCAACCCGTTGCCGAGAGCTAGGCTGTGGTACTCGGCAATGTTTTTTTAAAAGAAATTGTAACGGCGTGCATGGTCTGGGCCGTCAAGTGTGACGGTTTTTTTATCGAGTGTCCTCTTTGTCGAGTGTTGCACTCGGCAAAGAGTGCGTTTGCCGAGTGTCTACCTTTGCCGAGTGCCATGCACCGTTTGGCACTCGGCAAAGGCTAGATTTATCGAGTGTAAATGTTTGCCGAGTGCAACACTCGGCAAAGATTTTCTTCGTCGAGTGCCCGCGTTTTGGCTCTCGGCAAAGTTTGTGGCACTAGGGAAAGTTTGAGTTTCCCGTAGTGTCTGAAGTTCATCCTTCTTTGGTTTCTTCATCCCAGTACATTTTAATTTTTTGCCTTTGTCTCCACAAAAATTACATATTGTTGAACTGATCTGATCAAATAGCTCCTTAGTAAGATCGAAACATGTCATTGCATATGTACTGCCTGAGCCACAACTTATTTGATGAGAACATCTTTGCCAACAGCCGTTCTTTCCAGCCTCTGGTCCTTTGCCACACCTTGTCCTTGAGATATTCAAAGGTTTTACACCGAGTACTTCCGACATGCACAGGCAGACCCAATTATGTGTCCTTGAAGGTCTCCTGTGTCAACTATACCTGTGCTTTCTGCTGCTCAAGTCAGCTTCTACCAGACTATCGGTTGCTCACTATAGTAGCGGTGGGAGATGGGCGTTCCACAGCACGGCACGATTGCTGTTTGGCGCTTGGACCAGTTACAGATGCCATGCCCGCTCTCTACAGCCATGCGCACCATCCTGCAGCAGTTCATCATGTGCTTGTCTCTGATCTAAGATTGGCTTTTGTGCCCCAGCTTTCTGCTGTTGCAACGAGGAGTTCACTCGACTGTCCGCGGAGGAGTTCACTCAACTGTAACACCTGTTCTTAGGTTGCCATTTTTCTGTTCAGTGTTGGGACCTAATTGGAATTAATATTCTGAACCAGAATGACATCTTTCAGGCAATAGAGCAGATAAAAAATCAAGCGAACCCTCGTTCTCCATGGATGCCACCATCCTTATGTGTTAGGCAATCTGGACAGTAAGAAATGAATCCATCTTTCAAGGAATTCAGCCGCAACTGGGAAGAGCTAAAGAAGAGTGATGACCAAATTTTCTGCAACTTTTGATCTATGGATCAAAAATTTATTGTAATTTGTCTTTCCTTTTTTTTATTTATTCTTTTCTTTCTTTGTTTCTTGATCGTCTGTAACCATTTATCTTGTTCTGAACTTATTTTTTCAATAAATGTCGGGGCTCAATGCCCTTCCAGTTTCATCAAAAAAAATTGTCCGCTTCGCGCTGCCCATGGGAGGACAAATCTCACAGGTTGCGCCTTTGCGGTAGGTTTCTGGCACTGGGTCGGTGTGCAAATTGAAGAAGTTGTTGCTACTCTTTAGCGTGTTCGACCGCCGTCTACCATCCTATGCACGATGTTATTGGCGTCTCTGGAAGCATAGGCACGATGTTGTGTTCTCCTTGCTACACTCATCTCTTCGCGGGGTGTTGCGAAGATGCCGAGCTTTGGGCTTATAGGTTGCCCCCATCACATAGACATGTTGTCCATGCTTGGTCTTTGTTGTTCTCTCCAATATCCCATAAACGACTTGGCCTTTGTTGTTCTCTCCTTGTTAATGTCCCATAAACGACATATAACAAACTGCTCGTGTATGTTCCTTTATGAAATGAAAAGGTGGGGACGCTCCCCTCCCCCGAATTTCTAAAAAATAATAGGCGACTTGTCTTTATTAATGATTTGTCGAGAATTCACTTCATATATGTTTGTGGCTCGGATCATAATAAGGGAGTCATCTAGAAACAACAAATGAGATATACTTGGCTCAGATTCAACTCTGTGCAACATTGCTAAAAAAACACCTTCAGCACATAGGAAGAACAGGACTTCCATTAAGATCAATGCTTGTTTACATTGTTATTTTACCAAAAAAAACTGTCCTACATGCATCTGGTTGTTATTTATGGGAAGTCGCATTGCGTTTTGCATCTAGTGATTATGGTGGACCTTTAATCACCACCTATTAAAGGGGTGACTACGGTGAGCATTTGGGGTTGCATGGACGGCACTTGGCCTTGCACTCTCTCATTGTCTGATAGCAATTCTTTGGATCATTTCCATCCCCGCAACAAGCACAATATTGCGAGCCATGACCAAAGTAATCGCAGCTCCCGGAAATGCAAAATATTAAGATGACACTGGTATCATGTAATGATGTCGATTTATTGGAGTTAACGGCAGAACTTTCAATTTCAAGTAGTTGAGGACGACCTGCGATAATATTTTAGTGTTTTTCATCAGTACTCATGTATTCATACAGTATATTTTGCATATCACAAAACTTCAACTAATGACAAGAAGATTCGATGATAGAGAGGATGATAACAGATACTTACAGTGTGCAGGCAATGCTTGGGATCCAAATAGCACAACAAAAATAGAAATGGCCATCACGTGCACTAGTAGGTCATTGGTATTATGCCTCATCTTCAATCTTTACAAGGGAGTTGTGTTGTGTCGAGGAGCCCAGTTTTTTTTTTTTTTTTTGACGAAACAGGAGGGGTCAAGACCCCTACTGACGTCAAGGAGCCCACTTGGCCGTGAGCGATGATGATGATCAGAACACCTTGACCTCAGAACTCGCAACTACACGTATCCCACAGGTCTAAATAATGTGTTTCCTTGGAGGCTGTTTAGGAAAACGCCTCCTTTACATTAAAATGGTATTAAAATAACACTAAAATTCCTATAGTATTAAACGTTTTCTCTACTAAAATTTATTTCTAGTTTTAGTATTATTTTAAAATTATTAATAGTAGTGTTAAAGAAGTAAATTTTTGCTACTATCATACTGTGATACTATAGGCAATTTTTTGTTATTATCGATAAATCTAAATTGGTACTATACAATCTTAGGTGGGACCAGGTCCCTGCCCATTACAGTACAGCAGCAAGCCAGCAAGCACACGGACACGGGCAGCCTATAAGAAGTCCCATATCGTCACAGAACTGAACCTTGGAGAAGCAAAGGCCGCTGAGACACGTCGACATCGCAGCGTGCTGTGCTTCAGCTACGCAAGATGCCAACGCCGCGCCGCCGAGCGGCCGAGGCGCAGGGACTTCGGGATGGACTCGGACCGGCGCAGACTGGCGCGATTTTGTCCGAACCGAGTCTTAATCGGAATTGGATTGAAAAAATAAAGGTATGTTCAACCTCAAATCCAAGTTTGATACGAAATTTCGACCTCAGATCCAAGTTCCTCACGAATTTCCTCGACGTGCAGGAGGCCAGGAGTTTCGAATTCTGATCTCGACGAGAAGAACAAGTACACAACCATCTTATTTCGAATTTCAATTTGGTTATGTACGGCCTACAAGTAGAATGGTATGCTTATCTATCATAAGATGCTGGATCACAGTACCATAAAACCAGGATAATGAAACTGCAATGTGTGTGTGGAAGTAAACACGTTTTGATATTGCAAATTTGCTATCAGCTTACTATTAATTTCTTTCTTTGCTGTGTGGCAGAACCTCCTAAATTATATGGCTCACATACACCCATCATTGTCCTGAAGATCTTTGACAGTCATGTATGTGTTCCAGATAACTTAGAAAGCCCTGTCGGGTGCCCTCAAAGGACCCCGATTAAACCACGTTTGATAACTTATACCAGGATCAACAAAGAAGTAGCTGCAACATTACAATATTTGTTACCAAATAAAAATCAGAGTGCGGAAGAACGATAAAAGTAAATTTATAAATTATAAATAAGTTATCTTGTATAAACTTAACTTCAATAGCGGAAGTCGAAGAGAACTACAGAAGACAACTTAGGTAGGATACCTAAGTCGTGAGAGACAACCAGATCACGTCGAGCCCACCGATATGAACTTGGTTCGAACACCAATTAGCACCTATAACAGGAGTTGAACAAACCCTGAGTAGAAAAATACTCAACAAGACTTACCCGACGAAAAAGAGGGGTGAAGAGTCAGGAATGTAGGCCAGAGGGATAAGGTAAGGCTCGCAGAAAAAGGAATTTTTGAAGAAAAGCTCTTGTGGATCAAGTTTTAACTCATCATGAGTTATAACAGAAATTAAAGTTCTCTTGATCTAGCTCAAGCTTATCAACCAACTCCATCTTATACCTTATCATCATTCAAGTTGTTACTACGATGATGAACACCGATCGAGTCTTCTTCTCTGAGAAGCAACGGCGATTCGAATCCATTTTTATACCCAGCTGGGACCTAGATCATGATATACAGGAGACTCTAACTCCTAAGCATATCAGATCACATGATATATCGGGATAGCAACCGCAGCCATATATCAACCACATGATATACAGGAGACTCAAACTCCTAAGTATACCAATATACATGGGACTCTCAGCCCCACAAGTATACCACACCATGTGTGGGTGGCTATCTGGTCTCGATACACGCAGATCACCATCGAACGGGACCTGGGACATCAACAGACGGAAACACTACAGAGGGACTCCTTTTTCCATGCAAGTTACCCGTCCGGACTCGATTTATTAACTATCATCATGATTCCAACAGGTAAATCCAAACTCATCTTTTTCATTCTTTTTTTTTAAAATCTACTAATTAAGCAGGGCTAAGCATAACTACACATTTTCTAAAAACAGGTAACAAGGACTATGGAAAATAAGATAGGTAATGCAATTGGTAGGTTTTCACTCAACTCCTATTCCCTAATGCAATATTTTATAACTGAAGTGATAAAATTTTATAAAATTAAGGAAGGGTTTAAATGCATCCGGGGCTTGCCTTTGTTGCAGCAGTGGTTAGTTCTCGTCGGGATCACAGGCGTTACTTTTGACACCAACTCCAGGGATGGATGACACCAATATCATGGATCCACATCTCCATCTTGAATGGTACTTTCCAAAATGTATTACGATCCAACTCACTCTCGAAAACTACACATAATGGAATGATGCATGCTTTAGCATAATGAACTCATGACATGATGCGCGGCAATGCATTGGTGAAAGCATAACAAGATTAATTAACTAGCTAATTATAAACTATTTTAAAAGCATTACACAAGATAAATATAAAACTCCACATATTCTGAAATCACATGGCCATATTAGGTGTTAATATGACATAGCAACATCATACAAATATAAAGGAACCACATTTTCTATTTATACATTTTTATTGTAATTATAAACTATTTAATAAGCAACAAAAAAGATAAATCAAAAGATAACGCATAATGCACCCAATGACCACAATATTTTTACTATAACACAAACATGGCATCAGAAATATGTCATAAAAATTTTCAGATAAAATAAGCTACACAGCAAGATATATGAATTTTCTTCTTTTTAAGCATTAAATAAAAGGCATAAAATATAACTAATTATTTTACTACAAAACATGGCATGTTTCGTATTTTTAATAAAAACTAGGCATCACAAGGAGAACAATAAAATTTGGTTCACCAAAAATGGAGTTACTAAACTCTAGATATGAATTTTTAAAGATTCAGAAAAGTATTCACAAATAGGTCCTCGGAGAACTATTCACATGAGTCATACTTAGTGCAGATAGGCCCTTGGCTTTAGTCGAATTCGAGCTCGAAGTCCTTCACGCAAATTGGAGAAGAGGACGGCGACGATTCTCGCGACTCCGATCGAACTAGGTCACCGGGTCCTACCTAACCGATGCAGGGACTCAAGGCGGAGCTGGCGAGCTAGCTAGCAGCGGCTGGCGCGGCACGACGATGGCAAACTGCGGTGGCGGCCGTGTGACGGAAACAGAGGAGAAGAAAATGGATTTGGCCTCCGTTCGCCAGCTCGGGGAGGATAAGGCGAGGCTGAGCGGTGGAATGGCAAGGCGACACACGCACGAAGAGGTTTCTAGTGACGGCGCGCGCTGGCAATGTAACACTCTGGTGTTAAGCATGCATAATCATTCGCATTCTTAAGCATAAGCATCATTATGCATAGCATTGATGAAAAGATCGATCGTCATTTCATGTATCATGCTTGTTTGTTCAATTTTGCTTGCCTTTCACATGAATTGAATATGTGGTACGAGTGTTTGGTGTTGGATGACCTCTAAGGTAACCTAGACATGTTTAGGACACCAAATGAACCTAGGTTTATGTTCATGGTTTTGGCTAATTAAGTTTTGTTGTCATGGTTGACCAAGGTGGACCATGAGAGTAGTTTTGTTTGACTGAATTAGAAGTGATAGCTAGAGTGCTTGCATGTGTGTGCACCCTAAATGAAGTTTGTAGAGAATTTTATAAGGAACAAAAGTTGTTTTTACCACTTTTCATGAAAATGCTTGGAAGGTGTTCAAAAATGTTGAAAAAGGGCAAAATTGGGGGCTGTTTTTCCATTTTTGGAATTTTTAAAAGGTATTTTCTTTGGATTTTTGTATTTCAAAATCTAGGCAGAATCTGGTAAAACTTCTTTAAGATGAAATGTTCTACTCTTCAAAAGCTACATTTCATCTATTTTGAGTTTTTGCTAATTCGGTTTAGTTTATGAGTTATTAAGCAGTAAAGTTTGTTCTGAGTTCATGAAAATAGTATTTTGGTGACGGCTGTACCCTGGCCGTCAGGAAAATGTTCGGCCACCGCCCATGTCGCCCAGCCCGCGCGCTCCGCGTGGCGCGCGTCGACCGGCCGTCCGGGGTGGCAACGGCCGTTCGGACAGGTTAAAACGAGGCGCCCGCTCTCCCTCTCGCTGTCCACTCCTTCATTTTCCTCTCCCTACTCCTTCCCGCAGCGCCGCAGGCTCTCGGCCGCCGCCGCGCAGCACCGAGCTCGCCTCGCCGCCGTTCGAAATTCGCCGCCTTCGGCCACGCATTGACCCGCTGATCCCCACAATCGGACGCGCCCGAGCCCGCTCCATCTTCCTCCACCCTCCCCTCGGTCCATTCCGTCGAGGTATACCCGAATCGCTCCATTTCTCTCCGGCTGCCATGGCCGCACCTCGGCTTCGCCGTGGACTCGCCGCTCCGCCCGTCATTTTCTCGCCGTTTCGTGCACATTGGATGTGCCGTGCCCTGTAGCCGCTAGAGCCCTAGCTAATCGAGCCGATTAGGGTTCCTTCGCTGGGAATTTGGCCGCGCCGCCGTGCGGTTGGTCGCCGGTCCGCCGCGCACGTGGCGGAGCCCCCTCGACCGTGCCCCTGTCCGTTTTTAGCTGCTCAATAGAAGCGCGTTGACCTGCTTGTTCTTTCCCTCCGGTCGGTGACGCCGGAGAGCCGCCGTGTCGGCCGGCGAAGCCACGCCGACGACCCTCCCGGCCTTTCCCCGAAGAAGGACGTTCGTCTTGGAATTCAAGAAACCCTAGGGGCCTTTGTGCTAAGTTGCCAGACACAGCGAATTACTTAATAGGGCTTGGTTAGTTTCGGGAATCTTCAGGGTCCCCGATGTAAGGTGGTTTTTCCTTTTTCTTTTTCAGAATAGATTTCAGATTTCAGTTTAAAGCTTTGGAAATTCATAACTTGCTCATTTTTCATCCAAATGAGTTGGTTCAACTTGCAGTATTTTTCTTATGAGATGATCTATGCATGAAAAATATGAAATGTGGAATTTGCGAAACTTTTCTGTATAGCTTTATTTATCTCTATTAATTGTATTTATCTTAGGAAATGCATAACTAATTCTCTGTTGCTCAGAAAAATGTGAGACCAAGTTTGTTAGCCTTCTTATGTCATGCTCTATCTGTGAAAAATGTTACTAGGCTATGTCATATGTAAATTTTTCTATGTCTAGTTATGGTGCCTATTTTCATGTGAGGATAAATAATTCATAATAAATAATGTATAAGGAATTTGTGCATGAAACTTTTTGGAGAGTGTTTTTATGTCAATCTAGAGCTAATTATGTTCTGAGATCTGTTGTTTGATATACTTTTATGTACAAAATATTTTATGCCCCTGAAATTGTGCTGCCTTGTCATTTTTGTGCAGGATAAAGTACTTACTGTTTTGACTTGAAATTTTTATGGTAGTCTTTATTTGGTATGATTAAGCTTTTGTAATTTTTACAGAATTTTCTGAGTAGTCTAAAGTCATGTTGTAGTTATACCCTGATTTCTTTCATTTATAAATAATGCTTTAGAGTTATCATTTCATGTGTGTAAAAATGCTTTTTATGCTATTCATGATATGTATGATCTTCTATTGGTTGTGGTTCAGTAGAGTGTAGTGTGCAAAACAATGGTTGTTTATAATTCCTTATAGTGTGCAAGTAAATTTTAATGCGAGGCCTATTTAGAGATTTATCGGTAGAAGAGAATGCAGATGACATGTGCTTATCATACATGTTTTCAAATATCATATCATTCATCTTAGCTGAGCATTCATTTACCATCACCATCAGCATTGTATTTATATGTATGCACGGTATTCATACGCACTATGCATCATACAGGATCGTCAGAGCTTGCGACGGTAGTTCCCGGAGCACCAGGAGAGGAAGACCAACAGGAAGCTTTGGTTCGGGAACCAGCAGCCGAAGAGGATCCTGAAGCTGATCTTCCGGAGTGTCCCGACCATCAGCCAAGCGCTTTTCGGAAAGGCAAGCCCCGGAGCATTCTCCCTGTGGTTTGCAAAATATCTAACTTGAGTCCTTTACTTGTTTGTTGCATTAAGTTATAGGCGTTGTTTTATACCGTTGCTGCATTACTTATATTCCTTGCCACTGTTCATACTTCAACCCTGTTAGGTACAGGTACGATTATATGCTTAGCCCTGCTTAACTAGATCGGTAGAAGTCGGGTGATTTCCTGTCATCCGCGAGTTATAGGTGGTAACTCGGATGGTTGAATACATTGTTATCTTGGATAACCATGTGGAGATAATAAATCGAGACCGGGCGGGATTGGTGTTGAGACTGAACTGGAGGTTCAATGTGGTTTATCCCGTCTGTGTCGAACTAGGACCCCGTCCGTTGTACGTCCTCAAGTCATATTGAATTTATGCCTCACATTTAGCTAGAAGGATAAGTCGTTCCGACCGCGAAGCCTAATTTTGATTTGGGCCGGGAGTCGACCTGCTGTACGCATCGCATTGGTGAAGATGGGGGACCACGGGTTACGCGGTTGTAAGGCCTGAATATAGCATGGTGCGCCCTGCTGGCAGCCGGACGGTGCCCGGATGTGATGGTACCTGTTGATCTCGCGTTTCCCTGAATTGGATGTCGGTGACCTGTAGCTCACCGTGGCTGGTGAGTGTGGTTTGTGTGAGGAGTACCCGCCAGCTGGTTAGTAATCGATTATAATCGCCATCGTTCCTGGACAGTGAACACTTGACTTGAGCAGCGGCATCGTAGTAAGAACTTGAACAAGAGGTGAGATGGTTGAGCTGTTAAGACTGAAGGATACTCAACCGGAAATGGTTACTTGCTGTTGAATAATTATTACCATGCTTGTTTAGTACAGGTGCGAATGTAGCATGATAAGGATAATCAGATTAAAATACATTGCTAGAAGGTTGTGAATGAGTACGCTAAACTATTACGATCTTGGTTGTGCCGAAAAAGTTTGAAATCCTTCGAGATTTCACGGACTACCGGGTTTATTAGGTCTCAATCATATGATTTGCTAAAACAATGGCGGATTATGTGCTTGTGCTCTAATAAATTGGTCGGTTCTGTTACAGGTAATGACCGGGAAGCCAGGATGGGCACGGCGACCACGGCAACGACGAGGAACAAGAGAGAGGATAAAGTGATGATGACGTCAGCAACACTGTAGCAGGTGATGTCACGGCAGAAAATTACAAATTACTCCAGATTTACATAAGAACTTGAAAATATCCCAAAATATCATTTGCATAACTTTTCAAGAGCTACATTTTTTATTTAACAAACATTTTCAAATTCTTCTTAGTATTTAAAATTATTTTTGATTTTTCAATAAAACATGAAAATATTCAAAACTATAGAATGCTCAACTTTTCAAACCAAACATTTTTAATATACAAAGTTTTTCCAATAATGCATAATTTTTGAAATATGGATTTAAAATAAAAAGAAAACAAATGCTGAAAAACTATATTTTCAAATTCATTTGAAATTATTTTTAGAAACTTGAAAAACTTTGAATACCATAATTGTAGCTCTTGTCAAGATATTCAAACTATATTTTGAGAGTATCTTAAAATTCCTTATAGATTTTGAAATATAGAAAGAGGAGTAAAACAGGGTTTTGAAAATAGTTTTTGAATTATCAATCAACTCATCATTTCATGTATACAACAAAGCACCACATAAAAGACATTATTAAAATATGAATGTATTTATGCCATGATACTCAATGATTATGCTTGATAATGCACATAATTAATATTTTAAATGCTTATTAACATCTAGGATGTTACATGCTGCCCCCTTCTTCTGCAGTGACAAAGAAAACAAATTGTTGATAGCTGTTGCACATCAGAAGTTTATCTCAAATGCATGTTGAAACACCAAAATAATGTTCATGTATTCTTCAGTTGCAACACAGAGTAGAGTGATTTTACTAGAAGAGCATATGGATGCCTGTTAGCACCAATTACCATTACTCAAGCATGTTGAGTTTCATGAAGGAAATGTTGCTTGAGAAGTTGGTAAAGGCATTTCTAACATTGGCCAACTAATGCTCATGGTGGCTGTATAGATCCGTGAAGAGAGTGGGGAGCAAAAGCGAGTAAAAAGATAGTTGAGCTCATGGTGGCTGTATAGATCCCTGAAGAGAGTGGGGAGCAAAAGTGAGTAAAAAGATAGTTGATATAGGGTAGTTATTGCTATTTTGAGTACAACTGAGATTAGTTTCTTTTAGGGATTTGGCTGGGCAGTTTGATGTTTTGGTCTAGCGGATAATGCCGGGGTTCCCAAATTTCTCCATCATCGAAGGAGTAGTGTGCCTTCATGAAGAAGAACATTATTTCTCTTTTTGAGCCCTTTTACAGTGGTTGGAAAAACATTTAGATGCTTTCAGACGTCTTTCGATGCCTCCACAAAATAACTAATTTGGTTAATTTAATTTGTTTAAGGGCATTATAGACTTATAGTCGCGTGGTGGAGTGCTCTGCCTAACTGCGCTCGTCCTGGGTGCGCACCGGGTGGTGGCCGAGGGCCAACGGCTGGCTGCTCGAGCGGTGGGTGGGGGCTGGCGGCGGACGATGGACCGACGCCGGAGTATTCTGCTCAGCTCAAGAGCTCGCCATACAGACCGGGAGGGGATGGGCGTCGAGCACGGAGTACCTCGCTCTCGGGTGCGAGAAGAAGCCGCCGGGAGCAAAGCAGACATCAACAGGTGCGAGAGCCAGGATTGATCAGAAGCAAACGTAAAAGGCATGTAGTGAAGATCAATGACAAGAACTGATCCGAGCATATAATTCGCAAATATATATTCAAGTTGCCGCAATAATCCCCACACCACCTTCATTGCTGCACGCACCAGCTCCGATGCCTGCGCCGTGCATGCTCGGAGCCCATCTCCTGCATGAACTGTTGATCTACCCCTTCAGATTCACCGTCATCGTTTTGTCAGAGTTATTTTCAGTAAGCTTTCAGAACGTTTCTTCAGTTTTGTCAGTTAAGGTTGTTAGCCTGGCGCATGCGGAGGCGTCGTGTCCCGTGCGGCTCGTTCTATTTTTGTTCCGCCGCCGCGACGAAGGAGAGCGCCAGGCCGGGATCTCGCCTCCACCACAGCCGCCACCGAGATCCTCTGCAGTCGCTGCCGCGGCCTGCACGTGCTTAGGGAACTGAGGGGCAGGTCAGAAGGGTTGGGCCTGATCTCGGCTGAGACGATACAAGAGCACGCCGAGGTCCTCCGGCGGATCGACCGTGGCGGACGATGGCGCAACACACGGCCGTAAATGAACCCTAACTATAGTACTTAAATCATACCAAAACATCATTATTATAACTATGAATTTACCGTTTTACCCTTGATTAAAAAATATAAAAAAAAATTATCCCTCTTTTATTTGGATTCCTAAATCCTCTAATTTTGGAGGTGTTGGGAGGCGTTACGATGCATATGGCGCATCTGCCATAGACACATCTAATGTCTCGTAATGCCTCTGCATTGATGCCTATCAATGTCTTTCCTCACATTAGGCCCACTAATCATAGGCACATGAAATGCTTTCTGATGCCTCTCCAATCATTGTAAAATTTCTCTTTTTCTTTTTGATAGGCTTGTGAGGGCGAAAACAGGAATTTTCACATGAACTATGTAGGAATTTTATAGCAGAATGAAAATGACGTATAGGAATCAGTTCACTTTTACATGGATAACGCAGGAATAGAAAAAAAATCTTGCTTCCCAAACAAGCTCTAAATTTAAAGATAACATTCATTGTGGCCAGCTCGTGTGACCAGGGTGTCCACGGTAGTAAATTTGGTGGTAGCCGTCCATTTTCTTGATGAGCGGTTCCGGTTGGTTCTGCGGCCTCTCCATGCCAAATATATATACGGTCAAACCCTAACTCTCAAAAACATCCCCAACAGCCTCTCCTCCTCTCTCGGCAGCGGCTAGGGCAGGCCCCAAGTGGCGGCGATGCGGCAGCGAGGGCGAGCAGGCCAGGCAGCGCGCGGCGCAGGACGAGTTTGGGCATGACGCGCATCGGTGGATAGTGCTGCCCGGGACGCGCCACCCGGGACGACGCGATGGGTCGGCCTGGCATGGGGCGGCGGTGCGGCGGCGCGGAGCGAGCACAGGCGGCGCAGGGCGAGCGGGCCAGGCAGCGCGTGGCACAGGGCGAGCGCCGCCCAGGACGCGCCACCCGGGATGGCGGCAACGGGTCGGCCTGGCATTAGGCGGTGGCGCAGCGGCATAGAGCGTGCACAGGTGGCGCGGGGCGAGCGCAGCACGGGACGGCGGAGAAGAGGCGGCCCTGGCACGGAGGAACTCTGCCGCGGCAACCCCGGCGTGGGTGGCCTCCTGATTTGGCTCGGCAACCACACGACCCAGGTGTCCTCCTGATGCAGTGGCAGAGCGGATGAGAGATGCCCTCGGCGTCGCACCATGAGTGGGTCTCGACGTGGCACCAGTTCCCTCCCTTCCTCTCTCAAAGCGGGGCACCCCGGCGACGGCAGCCTGCCACAGGAGGGCGACGGCGCGACAGGCCCCTGGCGAGAGAGACCCCGCTGCAGGCCTCCAGGCGCGTCGGCGCTAGCAGGGGTAGGCCCAGGCATGGGTGGCCTCGCGGCGTGACGGCGGCGCAGATCCAGCGGCCTAGCGCCGCAGCGACACAGATCCAGCAACGCAACGGTGAGCCTCGCGACATTCTCTTCCTCCTTTATTTACTACTCCCTCTCTTTTCTCTCACGCGCTGTTCGAGCAGCTGCAGGTGAGCACAAGACTCCGGTGCGATGGTACACGAGGCTCCCAATTCGGTGGTGCAGCAGTCCGGGCAGACCCGACCGCGAGCGTTCAGGCGTCGGCCGGCCATCCGCCCACCAGGGCGGACGGCCACCAGCATGGTGCTGTAATGACACGGGCGTCCCGACGTGGTAGCCTGTCTACCCCCAATCAATCTATGCAGGACGGAGGTTTGGAGCGAAGGGTCCAACGGGGGCGCAAGCAGCACGTAGGAGGTTCGGCCTCTGTCCACTGGACGCTCGGCGAACAGCAACAGCCAGCCAAGGAGGAGGTCGATAGCCCAAAACCCCATGATGCAAGCCATAATCCCTCTTCAAATTCCAGTCACCATGGATGGGGATTGCAATCTTTTAGCAATAGCTTTACCATGTCCCTGTTACCAAATACAAACCTGGTAATGAATTGGCAAGGAGCTAGCCATGACAATGTTGTAGGATTTATGTCTAGGCAAATGGCATAAGAAGCGGCTGATTTTTGCGACCTGCAGGGGCCGTAGTGGCTAACTAGCTAGCAGCGAGGTGAGCGGCCCTGCCTGGAGCGTTCTGTAGAACATCAAATGTACCTGAGCAGGCCTTGCTAGCAAGGTAATCATTACTTGGAGCCACTTCAAAATCATTGTATTTTGATTTTTTTTGTTCTTTAGTTTCTGAACTATATCTTTGTATTGGCTTCCTTCTTCGATTCCTATTGTATAGATGTCACACTTATTAACTTTTCTATTTCAAATATGATTTTGCAAATACATGAACTCTACCACCGGGTAAATGTGTGGATTTTTCAAGAATTTTGATTGCTAAAATGCTATGTTGCTACACCAATTTTAATTATGTGGAAAGTATCGATTGTCTATTGACAGGCTAAGCGGCTATGAAATTGTCGTGCTAAATGCTATTCATAACCATGAGAAAACATCTCCAACCCAATTGACAATAGATGTCTTTATACTTCATGCAATGATAGTCTTTATACTTAATGCAAAGATATTCATAAACCTTTATTCCCTTGCAAGAAGGCTTAATTTCGTAGTTAGTGCAGGAGCTATTGTTCTTAACTGTCATTTTGTGTAGGAAAGGTCTTTCGGTAGGTTTATCTGATGCTTATAGTATGCCCGCTGCAGAAGCAAAACCTTTGCCACCGTCATTTCAATCACAATTAAGGGAGACTGAACGGGTTCAAGGCATTGGGCAGAATGAACGCTTACTCCTGTAATCTGGGAATGCACATATAAGAGTGTGCATCCTTATTTTAATTTAAAAACAAGATAATGGCAAGGTTGAACTTAATAGTAGCTATTTGATGAATCATGGTTCAGAGCATCATTTGAATGGAGTTGGCACAAGCGGTCCCCAGGTCTTTTTTTGTGCATGTAGTGAAAGTTAAAAAATAGTTTGTCCCCAGGTTGATTATCTACTTACAAGCCTTTCTCTACCTGATGTATCAGAAAACCCTGTACCATGTATGATTGGGAGTCACCAGGAATTGTCTAGAATTTTATCAATATTTTTTTAAAAAGATGCAAGGAAAATTTTGTATCATCTCATCTATCCGTTCCTTTTATCTATGCCTGTACCAAAGGCTCCAACAACATCAAATTATGTTAAGATGCTACTTCGGCCGTCAACCATTGCATTGCCTTCCATAGGCAGCAAACCATGTCGGCTGCTTTACTGCATGGGGTATATTTTAGAGCTTCCTGTTAACTTTTAAGTCTTTCAGTTAGTCTTCCAGTTAGTACACTTGGGTTTCAGAACGCTGACTGTGTGAGGCGTGCTCTGCACTGCCTCTACTCATGCATATATATCAACAGTAAAATAATTATATTGTCCCTTGCATGTCATGGCTGAATCCCTAAAAAAATATGTTAGTTACTGCATTATGGGAAAGATCTATGGGAGAGATCATGCTAATTGCTGATTAAAGAAAAGAACTGAAATATCTGATTCTTATAACTTTACTGAAACAACCCTCATGATTGATTCCTGGTGCACAAGGTAAGGATTTCAGCATTGATAGTGTTTACTGCTACAATGGCATCTTTTTGTTTCTGATTCAGAAGTATGCTACTGCAGTTGCTTGCACAAAATGTCTAGCTTTTTCCAGCGCCAAATTGAAGCCTCTAGGACAACCCTATTTCCAGATTCAGTGCTTTCGTAGCATATTGAAAATACAGGCTCTTTAAGTGTCTGCTCATGGTGTGTCTAATTTTGGCTGTGCATTTAACTAATGCTTAAAACTGAATGAGTTCTTAGTTCTCACATGCCTATTGGCTTGGCAGTAACTAATACTTAAAACTGGATGAGTTCTTAGTTCTCACGTGCCTATTTGCTTGGCAGTAAACAATTCATCCTTACATCTTACATGTTTCCTTACCACCTTGCTGTGAAGGAACTAGACCCCATTATATTCTTCTACATTCTTTAATCACTGATGTGTGTAATTTTATTCTAGAAAATGGCTTAAAAGCATTACTGTATCTGCTTATAGAGTTACAGTTTCCTGTTGACACAATTCTGCACCTTTTGTTTATCTTGTAGGCTCTTTCTTCCTTCTAGCAAGCAGATGCAGAAAGTACAATAGTTTACAAGCAGTTTTTGAATAACCTCTTTCATATTCCTGTTAAAACCTTCCACTTTTTTTTGTCAATTGTTAAGTGATGCAGCACTGACATTTATAATGTTTGCCAAATATACTAGGTGATCTCGCAAATATTTAGGATGGGTTAAACAGCCACGAGCTTACATAAATCGTCATTTCTCTGAAGGTATCTCAGGTACAATCTTTCCTACGCATAGGATCATCGAAGGCCTGCATATCAATTATATTCCTGGATTTGGCCGATGTCACACTGTATGCTCCAAGAGTTACCACCGTCCGCATTAACTAAGACCATTGCTCCTTCCAACATATTGTCTCTCTTTGGAAACTATTGTTGTAATGACATCTTAAATTGTTTATACTCTATTTTCTCTGATGTTGACATATCCAGTAGTACAAGTCAGTTGTAATGACCTCTTAAATTGTTTATACTCTGAATAAATAGGAAAGGATGCTAAAATGAAGCACAAAGAGGACTGGAAATTAGAATTTCAGATAGTATTGGGTAATTAGTAGGCGCCATTTGCCTGTCAGGCTGGCACCATGTTCTGTTCCTTTGTAATAAAATCGACCATATGACTGTCTTTCCCACATTTATAAACAATTGCTAGCAATGTAGTAATCATAGTGATGAATATGACAAGTCAATTTTTGAAGTACAATACTAATGTGCAGAATCATATGGACAAGCGTTGCAGAGGCAGCTCCACATTATTTTACAATCCCGTAAAACACTCATCTGATGTCACCCACTTAGGATTGCTGCTATTCTTTTTACTTTTATAAGATATACATGATTGTTTTTTTAGATGTAGATACACTGAGCCCTTATGTGCTTTTGTGTGTTCTCTTATCAGGCCAAAGCAATTGCCTCTAAAGTGGTACATGCAAAACATGTCATACTGCTTGTTGTAGCTGTTGCAAAAACATTAGAAGTCCAGTAACTCTCATTGCATTATTGCGTATTTCAACATATTAGTATGGTATAGTCAGTGAAAGTTTAAATATTGATTTTTATATATTACCTATGTGCCTTGGTAGTGCATTGCATTGTTGTGGATCATGTGTGTAGAACTGATATCCTTGATTGTGCAAAATATTCTTATAGATTAGAAAAATCTCTACTTTTCACACTACTGAAACATATTCTTTCTATTTGGCAAATTAGGTCTTGGGATCACCATGTTCCAATACAGCTGCCTGCCCCAACTGCACCACGGATGGAGCAAACATAAGAATGTCACCATACATCATTCCAGGAACTAAATACCATGGACTTTTATCTCAATCATTTTTGAAAACATTGTCAAAGAATTCTTTTTCGGCTCAAAGCCCTCCGTAGATGTTACATGTACCCAAGATTCTGATGTTGGGTGTTAATATTTCAAAGATATACCTACTGAATTTAGTTGTAAGGGTTATCTATTTGCACCCTTATGTTTATATCATTTTGTGGACAAAGCTTTCTTTGCTTGTGTGATCACATGCTAATGTTATGCAATGTGGAGAATGATTGATCACTATGCTTAAAACTTTTTGGTAGAAATGCATTCAAATCTCACTGTATTTGGATTGTTTTTGTGTCGAACATTTGTGACATGTTCATGTTGATCTATTATTATATTGGTATAGTGTGGCATCACCTAATATTAGGTTTTAAATCTTAATCTATTGATCATGTCTATTCTGTCATAAGTAAAGTTGTCATGCACCATATCTGGTGCCAGTGCCGCACGCATGGGTGCGCACCAATTACTAGTTAAAACCTATATCTACCATGAGCTTCCTGCCAGGAAACGGCCTCCACGTTACCCAGCAAATTTTTAACCGCATGATATTTCATCGAGTGGGTGAAAAAGCTTGGAGTAGATTCCGGTTACTGTGTTTCATGTGGCTTCTATTTGTGTTGTAGTAGCTCCCTCTCTGTGTTGTGGCTTCTCATGTGAATCTGGGTATCAAGCGCCCACCCCAATATATATCTAGCTTCTAACGTCATTCTGTAAAAAAAAACCGTCGGCCTTGTGTCTTCCTCGTCGTTCCTCCCGCAGCATGGCGATGCCGCCGCTACTGCTCACGCCTCCGCCTCCGCCCGTGCCTCCTCCTCTCCACTCCTCTATTCTCTCTCTTTCTTCTCTCTCCCTGGCTCTCCCTCCCGACGGGCGCAGGGCGACGACGCGCACGGCGCCGCACCGGCTAGGGCAGGCCCCACAGCTGCCCGCGGGTGCAGGCGCAGCGCACCCAGACGCCGCGTGGCCGGCGAGCCCTCGCACCGGCGCCGCGTGGCCAGAGAGCGTGCCCACCGGTGCCCTGTGTGGAGGACGTCGGCGTGGGGCGGGTCCTACTGCAGATGCTGCCAGCGCCCCGACGATCTGTGGGTGCTAGACGAAACCCTACTTACGTCCGCCAGCGGCTCAGCTTGGTATGTCACCATCTTCTTCCCCTGCTTCCTCTCATGGCTTCTCTCCCAGATCCCTTCTCCCTCACGGACGCGCGCTGGGCAGGGTGCAGACTGCGACCGCCAGGCCGCACGACGCGCTGTCAACTGCCAGTGGCTGCTCCTCCTGCTCTCTCCGCGCGGCCTCCTGCAGGCCTCCCGTGGGGCTGCACGCTACCATGGTGCTGGTGGCCCAGCGCGCGTGCCAATGATTTCTTCGTGCCTTACTTGTAGGTCTGTTCGTGAACCTTCTTCCCTGCTAGCACTAAGCAATTGTTCCTTTGATCTCCGTTCTCCCTCGATCTACATGCTCGCTTGTTTACTCCTCCCTTTCTCTGTACATTCTCTGTACCTCTGCATCTCTACTGATGTGGCATATGCATGGAAGCAAGCTCGATTTCGCCCTGGATCTGATGTGCTCGTCCTTCTTTCCTACCACTCTACATTCTCTCTCCCTCTGCCTCTCTACTGATGTGGTATATGCATGGAGGCAAGCTTGATTTCGCCATGGATCGGATGTGAAATCTAGGCATCCTGTGGAGCTCCTCCCTACGAGCGGGATTCCCGTTCGTCAGCAGGATTGTGGCCATCTGATTTTCTATTGTGTGTGTGAAAAGGTTTAAAGTGGATCCAGATGCATGGTTATCGTTGATCTGCTTTGGTTGGTCTAGATTTCAGAGGAGACCATTATATTATGGCATAAATCTGAGCACATGAGCATCTCAATGATATTTTTCGGTATATCGTTTGCATTTTCGTCATGTGTGATGATTACAATTTCCTATTGTTATTATGCTAAAAATTGAGGGGATGGCCCACTGCTATATATAATGATTGCGCCACAAATTAATTTTTTTTGTTCCATGTATACCCTGATGTCTGGTGCACATGATGGAAATGCTCTTTTTTCTGTATAGCCTGTGATGAAAATGAACTTATATGACTTGGGAACAATAGGCTGATGATCTTCAAAGGCACAGGGCTCCATTACTGCCTGTTTATTTATCTTCTTGCAATTCTGCTTGAATTGGCCATTAACTGGGTTATGCACGGTACCTGAATTATTATCGTTCGACCGATTCCGGCTAGGACGAGCACATATGATTTTTGCTCCTCTTCATTATTTTGTCGGCGTGCACGCCCCGGTGTTTGCTCATTGCAGGCACACTGAACTCCTCTCTACATCCATTCTTTTCTGTATGTGCCACCAACTTGGATTGTTGCGGATGGTATTTGTCAGTGCATGCCCTTGTGCCATACTACAGGAGATCAAGTGATGCCATTTTGTTAATTTCTGAGGCTACTCCTATTCCCTGTATTCTTTCTTTTTTTTATTTGTCGTTCCCTTTTAACAATCTGGACATTTTTCTTAATTCTAAGGTGTCAGCTTAGTTAAATTTTGCCTTGTTTACAAGATCCTATCCATACTTTTTGCTAGCCAGATGTGGACCATAAGACATGATTAAAACAGATGCTGCTATTTCCTCTTGATTGTGCATGTCGCCGGGTACATCAGGGGCCCATCTTTTATTTAGAAGCAACAAAGATTTTCGTAATACAGCATCGTCCAGTGCAAATGGCATATTTGTATTCCAGCTTATATTTGTCTAACTTTTCTAAAACTTTGTTGCTTCAGATCAATGCAATTTGTTCAGCCAAAAAAGTTTTAGCAGGTGGTCTGGCTACTACTCAGGTTTGCGAGGTAATAATCTTGCTGAAATTTTTATGATATATTTGTTGCTGTAGATTGAGAATTAAAGGATTTCTTGGTTCCCCTCTATCATTAATGGTGGTGTGCGTCCAGTATCTAAAAGACCCCGGGAGGTATTCTGTAACTAATTAAGCATTTATGTTGTATTGCATTGCACTTTTAAACAATTTCTGTTTTCTTAGTACAGGTCTACTCCTTAGGTATTTAAAAGAAATAATTCGGTTTGACCTACTAAAAGACTGGATACTGGTCTGGCCGTTAGCGCTTACCGCGACCTACTTTGCTTTGACCTTTTACTACTGAAATTAGTTAGATTATATATAGGTTAACCGATGAAAGCTGTATTCCTAGATTATTTCATGTTTTAAAAATAAATTTTAATTCAGGAGTGTTTATTTTTTATAGTTTTATAACTTGCAAATTCATGTCTCCAATTTTCCCTCAATCTATATTATTCCAGATTTCAGTGAGAGGGATTCAAGTGTGCTCATGGCACATGATTTGACATGGATAAGTAGTCCATTTAAAGAGTACAGGATGGTATATGTCATTTTGTCTTCCCTGCTCGCTTTGTGCTTCAGACAGTACTGCATATAATCTTATAGTATGACAGCAATTTTTTTCTTGTGGCCTCATCTTTTGACTATCTGTGCCTACATTACATTGTCATACTTTTTAGTGCACTGAATCTCAGAGTAAAGGAGCATGAAAAGAAAAGAAATAAGCACATAGCACAGTCATCATTGGTATTGATTACCTGGATTTTTTGGGGGGTAAAAGTCCTTCATAAATAGCTTCTTCCATTGATAATATATGATAAGGATTCGATTTGAGCTGTCATGCTGTTTTATTTAAGGGAGCTGTTCTGCTATTTGTCCAAGACATATCCATTGTGTCAATGTTTACTACAACTGCTTTACTTATGGTGATCTACTACTTTACCAAGGGACTGAATAATTTCAAATTATTTGTAAGGTTGCCTTGCTTCTGAGGTTTTGCTTTAGGAGGTTCTGCATAGGTGTTTTCCTTCTTTTATTACCTTGCAAGCACTGATACATGCCAACCACCTAATTTAAATGTCTATTGGTACAAATAGTAGTAGTAGTAGTCATGTCCACACTATCAGCCATCGACTGAAGTCAATTGTAAATGATTATTGTCATCGGAGTTGAATAATACGGTTTCTTGATTAACATCAGCTAACACTGGTTTGGGTCATTTCTGGGAAAAAAAGATGTTTACTGCACATTCTGCATGCAATGGAATGGTTGTTTAGGATAATCATGTAATATATTCTCATACGCACCCTCTACTGTTTTTAGAGTTAACCAACGGATGTAATATACATGTTCTGCTTGTATCTATATGAACCTAATACTACTCTTATGCCTGTTAACTAACTACCTTCCTTTGCCCTTGTGCTTGTAATATGTCCAGAACAAGCACTGACACTATGGAATATTTTTCCTGCATCCAGCCTAAACAAATACAAGATTGGTTTCTATAAAATTCTGTTTCTAAATTGAGAAGGGATGGTCCTGTTTCTGTGTTAGGCATGTGTGTAACAACCCGAGAAATCCGGTCACCAAAAATACGGGCTTTTAAAATTTTTTCTAAAGTTTACCAGTGTATGGTGGATGATATGTAGGAAACCCGTCAATAGATGCACAAATAGCACTCGACGTTAGCCCAAGCATTGCATTTATTTATCAGAGAATGTTTTGCCTCTTATTCGATTTTATGTGATGCTAATAAAATCGAATAACCTTTTATCACATGTATATATATGCCTGCTAACTCCGGAAATGGAGCCATCATGACCTAGAGACCCTAGTGGACCCACCATGGTGTATACATCATGGTCACTAACCTCACTAACCTAGGGTTACGGCTAAATGAGTTGCCTTGCAAGAAATAGAAATGAAAAAGGTTTTGAAAATGAAAAGGAAAATGAAAAAGAGAAACCGGCCCGAAGCAGCTTCCAGCCCAGGCCGGCCTGCTACCGACTCCCCGCGCTGGCCCAGCCAGCGGCCCAGCCTAGCCGCGCGCTCGCCCACCGGCGCACACGCTTGCTCGCGCGCACACGCGCATGCGCGCCGGCCTGCCTGCCCGCGCTTGCGGCCTAGCACGGCCTGCGCCCACGCGCTGCCGCGTTTCGCCCGCGCGCGCTCGCCCGCTCGCTGACCGACGGCCCAGCAAGGCGGCCCAGCAAGCCGCTGCCGTCGCCCGCGCCACGCCGACCCGTTTCTCTCGCTGACACACGAGCCCCACCTGTCAGCTCCTTCCTTTTCCCACTTCTGGTCAACCGCGCGTCGCGTCCGACGTTCTAGAAATGGAACGGCGAAGCTCCTCCATCCACTCGCGTACGGCCCCGCTCCACGCCGTCCGTCCCGCTGCCTGACCACGCCGCGCTTCACCGAACCCTAACCCTAATGCGCGGCCGCGCTCAGCCACTGGATGGGGATCTCCGATCTCCGCCGTCCGCCATCTCCATGGCCGACCGCCGCGCTTATAAAAGGGGAACGCCTTGCCCTCTAGGGTTTCCCACGACCCGGCCGCCGCACTGGTAAGACCTCTGCCATCCTGCCTGCCTAGCCCAGGGAGAGAGTGACCGAGAAGGGAAGAGGAGAGGGGTGGCTGTGGCCGCAACACCGTCCGCCGGAATAGCCCGCAACTCGCCACCGCGCCTTCTCGGCCCCTGTGAGCACGTCGAGCTCCTCCGAATCGCCGCGGTGCTACCACACGGCTTCACCTTCACCAAGCCGATCCGCAAGCCCTGCGGACGACGGAGCACCACCAAGGTGAGCTGCCCTGCCCTACCCCATCCATGGCTGCCACCAGTACACCGTCGACGTTCTCGCTTCCCTCACCGTTGTTTCTTTCCTTACCACGGCCAATAGCTTCGCCGTAGTCTAGAGCACGTTCTTGGCAACCTCTAGGAGCCAGCACGGGCCACAGTTGGAGCCACGCACTTTTGCAGCTCCGGCCTCCCCAGACTCTGGCCGCCGGAGCTTCCGCCATGGCCACCGAGCCGCGCACGCCCCGCCGTGCCTCGACTAGCCTCGGTAGCTAGCTCATGGAGATCCCAGCTTCTCCAATCGAAGGGCAAGAAGGAAGATGGAGACCAACGCCCGACTTCACCGGCAAATTTGGCCTCGCCGTCGCCAGACGCCGCTGCCGCGCCTCGCTGACCGCCACCGGCTTGTGGGTCGATTTCCCCAAGTTGAAGCACCCAACCGACCAGCCACGCAGCTCAGCTAGTGAACCGACATTCATCGAGGGTCCGTCCGACGAAGTCGAGGGTCCGCCCGACGAAGTCGAGGACCTGGCTCTAATCGAGGGCCTGCTCGAGTTGAGGATCCGGCTCGAGGCCAGAGGGTCAAGTCTCACCGAATGATTGTTCTCGAGGGTTGCCCCTTCGTGCGAACAAAGTTCTATCTTCGAGGGCATGCCCGTTCCCGGGCGAAGTTTCGTCCTCGAGGCCAGTCCGTTCGCCCGAGCGAAGCTCCGTCCTCGAGGGGTCGCCCGGATCGCACCCTCGAGTGTACATCGGTCGACCCAACCTGACCCAGATCCAGCCCTGTCCAGGCCCTCCGAGGCCCAGTCGAGACCCGTCAACGTTGACCGTTGACCTGGCCCCACCTGCCAGTAACCAGATCCGTGGGCCCCACCTGTCAGCCGCTGACTGGGTCCCCCGTCAGTGCTGACGTCAGCATGACGTCAGCACAACCCCGGCTGCACTGTTCCTGCACGCCACGTGGCCCAATCAGGAACTGCCACGTGTCAGCACCAAGTTAATCTGCCCTTTTTCTTTTTCAGAAAATAGAATAAACTTCGGAAATTCATAACTTCTTCATACGAACTCTGAAAAATATGAACCAAGTGTCCAAATTTTTATAAAAATGAGCTCTATGTCATAGGCTTGTGTATGAGTGCATTTGGAGTTATTGAATTTTATTGCTTCTTTGTGTTGACTCTATAGGAGCCGCTAACGCGGCTATTATGTCTCGTTTCAGAGGAGGAGGAGCTTGAGGAGGACGACTACGAGTACGAGGAGGAGCTCGGTGACGACTTCGCAGGTGCCACACCCCACCCAACCTCGTAGATCATATTACGCATGACATAATATCTAGTTGCTAGTGTTCTAATTGTGAATATCACCTGATGATAGGTTGCATGTTAGCACTGCTTGGTGAGCCTTTACCTTGTCGCAACCATACTCCTGCACACCTGCTGATAGGCTAGACGCTTGCTTATTTACTTATGATGCCTTACTTCTACTACGCTTATATCTGTGTGATGATGATGTGTGGTGGAGAGCATGGTTATATGGTTAAGGCACGTGGTGCCACTTTACTCGGGGAGAGTGCTGTGTGCGTCTTGGGTGTGTGGTGAGGGTTGAGTCGATCGGACAGGATTCTACGACGAGCCATGTGGGCGAGTCTTGCCGGGGAATGTGTTCTGGGCATTCTCGTGTGAGGTGCTTGTGGCGGGCACATTGTGAGGCATAAGGAGATCCCGGGGGTGAGAACCTTCATGGAGCGAAGCCCCGGGTAGAAGGTGCTGTTGTAGCACGGACTGTTGTAGTCCCAAAAGAGAAGATAATCCTGTCTGATCCCCCTAGGACCTGATATCTCTTGAGGACCGGAACCTTGGGACTTACGTGCTCACCACTCGCTCTTGTATGGACGGGAGACGGATGTCTGACTAGCTAGGACGGTGCCACTACTACTAGGTGGTTAGCAGATAGTGTCAGGAGGTACGAGCGTGGAGACCCACACCCTCCTTAGACAACATAGTGACCTCGGAGGCCCGGTACTATGTCTCACAGTCTCAGTGTGCCGGTGGTACCTATCTGGGATGTCCCAGTACTGAGTGGTAGGGTGGCATCGCACCGGTTAGAAAGCAGCCGGAATCAGCTTAGGCGGGGCACCGCCGATGATAGTGATCTTGTGGTTACGGGAGTACACGCTCTGCAGAGTTTATGAATCTATATATATAGTCCGCGAGCCACTGGTATGGCTTTTTCCTAAGACCCACGCTTCTCGAGAGTAGTGAGAGGAGTCCTTCTATTCTCCCCCTGGTGTTACCCTTCCGGCTGTGAGCCGCTGAGACAGGCTCCGAGAGGGAGTTGGACCTGTCGACTGAGTGCGAGAGGGCGAGATGTGTGTGATGGAGATAGAATGGATTGGGATGTGTGGATGAGATGGATTAAAATTTGATGAATTATATTATATAATACTGGTCACTGTTTGCATAGGAAACTACAGCCACATATTAGGTCAATTTGATTATACCCTTTGCATCCCACTAAATACTACATAGCAAAAGCAAAGCATAGGGTGGGAGATGTGGCCAGTACAAACCGTACTGAAAATTATTTGGCAGGTGAGCCCGACTACGACTATGACGATGAGGAGGAGTAGACGTCTCGTTCCTATGCTCAGGATTCTTTTGGAGATTTATGTACTTCCGCCTTCCACAGCTGTTCCAGATGCTGCAGCTACTCTGATGATTCCGCCAGTGTGGCGATGAACTATTTATGTAATCCTTTCTAAATGTATTCTTTTGTTCGAAGTATGGATTACTGTATCAACTAACGCTGGATGATATGATGGTTTGAGCTTCAAACTATTGAATTATTCGCCATTCTGTGTATTTTCCCTTCGTGGAAAATTGAGGATGTTTCAATGTGCATGTGTATGTGCAGTATAAAAGGGTAGTGACAAATCTGGTTTTGTTTGGTTTAGGGTGCCAATTCCCTCTTGGGTACTTGGCCTAAGGCCAGTTGCTTTGTGGTCACAAGATCTTCGAAACTGCTTGATCTGTTGAGTACTTAGTTGTTAGGAAAATGATGTCTGCTCGAATTCTGCTTGCACATTGAATTCAGACTTCACTGTTTTTTGCAAGAGAATGTAGTCTGAAAACTCAATTAACCAATAGATCAATATGCAGCACCACCTTCTGCCTTGACCCACTAGAAAATTATACACTTTAGGATATGATGCCCATAATCTTACATCATGCTTATTCCTTGGGGCTATGCTAATTTATTTCGCTGTCATTTAACATTAACATATCGGCTACTTTATTTTCCTTTATTTTATATCTCTGATTTTCTCTCTAGATTTTCCCTGTATTCCTAGCTTTCTTTGTCCACTTCAGAAATGTGATTTTTCTTTCTTCTTTTACTATGCAAGCTGCACAGATTACAACTTAGTATCCACGATCACTATGCCAAATCATATACTTCAGTTATGAGATGGGGTACATGCCTCAGGTGCAGGTGATGGTATGTGCAGGTTGCATATTTGTTTGACAACTTCCTCGACCTCATGTTTTCAAAAATAGAACTTCATAGGCTGCATGCTTCGCAGTTGGCATTGGAATTGTCAAGTTTGTTCCTACAGTTACAAGGCATGGCACATATCTTTTTTTTCTTTGGTTATTTCAGGCTATTACTGAAACATTTATCATGGAGATAAAGTGGCCCGTTCTGAGATAGGAAGAAAATTCATGCCTAAAACTACTGGCTTGTAGAGGATGTCATTGGCCCTTTATTTTGACACTTCCACAAACAATATGATGATTTTTCCTTGGCTGTATTTCTTGTGAATGCGAAATAACATGACGACGTCAGTCATATCCTCTACAAAGTTGAAACTATAATAAGAGAGCTTAGGTACAGACACATTATCAACCTGATAGAGCTTTTTATTCATTTTACAGATACATTATCAACTTGATTGTACAAAGAGAAGTAGATTGGTGTCCTTTTTTGTATTTATTCTCTATTAGGAAAATAATCAGATTTACAGTTCTCCTTCGAATGTTTTGTTTTCTCTCAGTCCACTTACTACAGTTAGTGTTTCTTCGAATATCTCTTACATCATTTAGTCTCAAATTAGACATAGTTAGGAAACCAAATATTTTACTTACTGAGTGTTTCTTTGAATATCTCTTACATCGTTTACTTTTCTTAAATCATGTCAAAGATTGAATTGTTCCATATTGAACTGAAGGAAACGAATGGGAAAGGTGCTGAGATTGGAGAAGCGTTTATCATGAGGACAACAGAAGATCAAATCCAAAAACCAGACTGAAGGCGTCGCATGTGTAGTAGTATATTTCTGTTAGTCACAACGCATGTAATTTATCTCCATTGCTTTCTAAACAAAGCAACTTATACAATGTATACATACATCCTATTTTTGCCGCACTTCCTCTATGATGGAAACTCTGCATGTGCGCGCAATGGCATATGTGCTATGTTAAAAACACTGCTAGACAATCAGCCGTATACCATCGTTTGTTCAACCGAACTATATCTAGCTGTTTCATTCCACGTATAAAAAGCTCCTGTCGACATCTGGGTCCAGCCCCCATCTCGGCGCTCAAAGGCGCGCCAATCTACTAGTGCATACATTGCATACATACAAGTCCACAACTTTACGAACACATTGGGAAATTAAGAAGTTGTGATTTAGGAGCACAAAATTAAGTTTGTAATATACATTTTTTAAGAAAAAAAGCACACTCTCATACTTATCAAGTACTACATCATTGTTATGACTGATTTGATATTCGGGTATTTATCTTGTTTATATACTCTAATAAAAAGAATTATTGGGCCATGCATGAGGACCTTAGTGGCTCTGTGCCCAAATCCACCCCTAGTGAGCTAGGAGGTGAGGCTTGTGTTGAAGGCTTTTCATCGGATGAGTGAGGATCATAATTTGGTAAAGCTTTCGTCTGAGTACTGTTGATGAATCGGCAATGATACTGCAATGAGGCCTGGAGGATATTGCTGCAGTTGGTGAGGAGGGGGATATGGTTCCTTGTTCCTATGGAAAATACGAGCAGTAGTAAATTCTTATCAAAGTAGCCCGAGTAGAGTACGGGGCAAAAATAGGAAAAAGAAGACTTCGGTCCGAAAACTGAAGGGGCATCAAATAAACAAGCATAAAAAAACGTCGCCACTTGCAGATCAGAGGAGTTCTTCTTTTTGGAGGGGATCAGAGGTGTGTGGGCGGCGCCGTATTCGACTGAAGACAGCGCGGGAGTAAGCTGAGGAGAAGGATTCAGTGGCCGATGGGCTTCATCTGCGTGCTGGGCTCGACCCATAGTTTGCCTGCCTGCGAGGCATGACAAGCCACTTCAACAATCTTCGGATCAATTACTTTTTTTTTTAAACGCGTAGGTTTTACAGACAGAAGGGCGGCCCTGGTGCAAGCGGTAGAGCTTTACCGTCTGTGACCAAGAGGTCCAGGGTTCAAGCCCCAGCCTCTGCACATTTGTACAGGGATGGTTGCTGGCTATTTTCTCTTCCTCAGACCCCGCAGTGCGGAAGCCTATGGCACTGGGTACGCCATTTTGTAGGTTTTGCAGACACTCAATGCTTTTTTTGACCCAAGTATAAAGTTGAGATCTCTTTAAATTTTGAGTGCTATTTGCTAAGCTGACATGTAAATGTAAACTTAGGCCTAGAAGTACTGTTGGACACCACCTATACCAGCACTCTGTACTAACTGAAAAATCCTATAACACAACTTGAATCAGGGCAAAAGAATTGCACATAAAGGAAATTTTGCAACTATTGATTTAGAAATAAAGTGCATGTGCTGCACAGATGCGAAGGAGAGAGGTTGGAATGGGAACCTTGCATTGTTTTTTGCTAATCCATTGGTTCAGCACATGCACACGTAATTAGTTACACTATCGTGCATGAATTTCATATGCATTGCCTATCTAGAAAGATTGCATATGCACCTTTTTTTGTGATAACATATGCGCCTTTCTTCAATTAGCTTAAAAAAGGAATGAAATTAGCTGAAAATATGGTCATCTCACAACTTCTCATAGAAACAACCATTTACTCAAGATGGATGGATGATTTTAACCTGCAAACTCAGTGCTCAATGTTTTGATGTGTATATGTAGTACAAAATAACTATATGGATTGCATACTGTATAATCTCTTCACTAATTATAGCCTTATAGGAATGTTCATCCAAATGCAAATTAAACAAAAGGCAAAAATAATAGAACCGGGAAGATGAAACAAAATGATATGGTAACATACTGGCAACATATGTAGTACATGGAATCTTAGTTCCAAAATGGTAATTGCATTCCAACAACTGCTCGCTACCTACATTTTCATGGAAAAGTTGGTAATGTGTTACAAAATATGTAAGCTACCTAATCAAATCCCTAGTTAATATTCACTTGTAAGTCCAAAAGTATTGAGGTTTTATTCCAAAGCAAAGCAAATACATGTACTCGAGAACTAACTTTTACATTTAACGAATTGGTAAAATCAAAGAAAGCCAGCCTCTACTTTGTAGATCCCCGCGCCACCGTGATGCAAATATTTGAAAGTACAGGGGCCCTTAATGAAGATTGACCCGCGAAGGGGTACGACTCACTATGGACCGCACGATCTATTTTAAACGGTCCAGATTAGATCAAGCGGGTACGGGTGGCGTTGCCACCAGGAGAAGAACGGCATGTGAACCTCGCTGGCATTCACGGTTTGAGCACTACGGTTCACTAAACTACTTAGGACCGGTACCAAGATGACAGAGAGATCACGGCGGTCTCACGTTTCGCGAATATGGAGCGGGAGGTGGGACGTCGGGGTCGTGAGGCTCCAGAAGGCGGACGGCAACACCCTGCAAAGATCGGCGGCGCCTTGTGAGCGACACAGAGCACAAGGGAATGAAGAATCGAGCTCGGAAACTTCGATAGTTCAAGGAGAATCCCGGCATCATCTTACGGAGGTGCCGAAGGCTTCGAAACGGCGAACCCGAGCTTGAGGCGGAGCTCAACAATGGCGGCTATGGTTTTGGCGGCTGTGGAGCAGCGAGCGAAGGCAGCGCGTGCTCTAGGGTTCGGAAAGGCGAGACGGCGCGGGCACAAGGCTTATATAGGGCTTGGGCATGGGGATTGCACCCAAACGCGAAGAACTCGCGTGGCCGGGTCGGTGCCAAGTCCGGCTCGAGTGCGAGTCGGAGGAGATGAGGGCGCGCTGACCGGAGGGCCCCATGCGGCAGTGAGAGAGGGGGAAGACGGCGCTGCACCCTGCGGTGGCCGGAACTGGGCCGCGGCCTGTCGGCCCAAGAAGAAAGAGAAGGGGGCTCTGTGGTGCCCCTCTGGGCCAGCGAGAGAATGTCCAGTGGACCAAAATGACAGGGGAGAGTGTGTGGGCCGAGCCTGTGTGTCGCACTGTGATGGAGTGGGGAAAGAACAGGCCCAAGCTATGCTGCGAATTCCAGGAGAGAAAAGGAGCAATAAGGCCACTCGGGCCAAATTGGAGAAAGAAAGTGAGAGAAGGAAATAAATACTTTTCTTTTTATTTCAAGCCTTTTTCAAATGAGTTTGGGATCGTCCTGATAACATTAGGGTAAAGTGTGAGATGATGAGATAATAAGGGAAAAAATACACACCCCCCCCCCAAAAAAAAAAAAACTCTTCGCGTGTGAGTTAATATGAAGGATAGACCACTAATTAAACTTCACTCGTCATGGTTTATAGGCCGTTAATAAGCTGGTAAGAATATGGCCAATGGCCGGCCGGATTCGATTCAATCAATCCAAAAGAATCAGTGCCTGCATGCATGGTGGGTACAGCTTCAGTGAACCAAGATATATTGAAGGAATCTCCAAGCTACGTACGACCACACGTCCTCTTCCTGCTTCGGTAAAGAGGCATTTTCTCTAGTATAGGGCAAGAGATAGAGCTTCATGAAGTGAGTACACGAAGACGGTTTTTTCACCTTAATGTCACATGGCCTCGTGTCCCAAGTAATTTCCTATCCTCCTGTTCTGTTTTCTATTTTATGATTAACAAGTCTGCTCTTTGTAGTTTTTTCTGTTCCGCCCGCTTGATTATAAACTATAACAAGCCAACTTTAACTTTGTGACTAATAGTTCACATTTTTATAGTTTGTTTGCTGCCCACTGTTTCGGCGCCCACTTCTGCTGTGCTGCAGCTGCACACCTGCTGTGGCTGACGCAAAGTAACTTCAGGTTGAGACCGGTGACGTACGGTGAGTAACATGTGTTAGATTTGTACAAACTTGTCAACGATTGTATCTCCAGATATATTTTGGTCACTATTCTCTTTTTTACATCATGAATGAATATTAGTATTTTTTATATATTTAACAGAACCTAAATTGTTTCTACATCAGTTCTGTGATTGCATCTTGTGATCCGCAAGCGTATGTCTTACTTTCCGCTTGCTCTTCGAGATTGATCAATCGTCTTGTTTGTACCTTTTCCCTTTGGAGGAAAGAAACCCCCTTTTTCTGTGCTTCAAGTTTTCTTGCAAGGAATTAAAACCATGCCGACTTCGGCTTCTCTTCGACTACTTGACGATGCTTCTTATTTGTTTATATTATAATAAATCGTTTTTGCTGTAGTATATTACCCTCGTAGAAGTTCTTATAATATGAATTCCTTTTTCTCAAAAAACATATTCCCCTCGTAGACAAAAGAACTTCTGTGAAAAGTCTTAGGATCAGCCTGTTCGGCATGAGAAATCCGGCAAACATTGTTTAGCTGTGTTAGTAGGGTTGTGCAAACATTTTTATTAATACCAAGTAATATTAGGCCTTTTATTAATACCATGTAGATACGATGCCAATGAGGCTCCAAGGGGCCGGTGCCCCCACCCCTAGGCCTTTTATTAATACTAGAGGGGGTGTCTTTCTCTTATAGATATAAAAATTTCTTTTGTAATAATGGTCAAAAATTGTTTCTAATAGTGGTTTTTCAATTTTTCATGGGTGCACAGGCACCCATAGCTTACAACGCAGCTCCGCCCTGTTCACCTCGCAGCTAGGGTGCGCACTCGCCATGGCGGGCGGGGAGCTGGAACTGCACTCCACACCTAGGTTCGCCATCGTTTTTTTCCTGGACCACTGTTAGGTTATTTTGGGCTTGTTAATTTGAATTTTGTATGACAGGGACTCCTCCACCTCCCTTTCTTCCTCTTCCTCCTCCCCGCCCATTTCCTCCTCGTCTTTCTCCTCCTCCTCCTCCTCCTCCATCTTCCCCACCTCATGGGGAGACAAGTCTAGGTCCCAAGTTCATTATCATCATTTCTATCCTTTGTGTTTTGGTTGTTCTGGTCGCTGTCGCGATCATATGCAATTGCTACATGTTGTACAAGAGGGATGAGAGGAGTCAGGAACCAGAAGGAGACGACAAGCAGAGTCACCAGGGCGAGCATAGTCACCAAGGAGACGGTAACATCGAGCAGAGTGACACAAGTTACATAGACATGGTGTTTTCACCACGTAGGTCGACGTCCGCAGGAGGAGTCATCAGGACGAGACGGAGACGGCACAAGAAGTGCCCAAGTCCTCGACAGTGTCAGAGCTCACCGCGAAGTGGGCCGGTATATAAAGCAAATCCAAAAGTGACACTCTTCGCAGCCCGAAACGTCCAGGACATGCGAAACAGAGGAGAGTATGGTTGATTGAGTAATTGTATTATATAAGGCCGTGTACATATTCTATGACTTATTTGCATTATTAGGGTTGTACGGACATTTTTTATTAATACCAAGTAGTATTAGATCTTTTATTAATACCATGTAAATATGACACCAATGAGGCACCAGGGGCTGGTGCCCCCATCCCTACTCCCCACACATAGTGCAAAATTTATTAGTGCCATGTAAAAAAATATTTCAATTATAGAACATAAAAGGTATTTCAATTATTTCACCCATTTTTATACATTATTATGTATTTTCGTTATGAATACTAAATACATCTGAAAAATATTGAAAAAACTATTGAGACATATGCTTAATGTATATATTTATCATATTTATGATGTGTCATCTTATTGCCCGATCTCCTTGAATCAAAAGTCTTAGCCCCCTTTAATCAAAAGTTTGGGTTGTGGCCACCGTGAGGACGCTACCTCCATCAGTGTTGCTGGCTAGTCCTTCGAAGATCCCATCCACGCTATCTATCCTAGCACATATACACAGTTGCCTTGATCCTAAGTTCACCGACAAATTCAAAACTAGCCACGGTTATAGGTGCTTAATTATATCAGCCAAATCAAGAAGTAGCGTCAAAATTGGAGGAGAAAGATGAGAGTGCGAAGGAAAAGTGCGCAATAGAGGAGGTAGTTTAGCAACATTTGTAATCATTAATCAGATAGAAAATAAGAAGGATTTATAACTCAGTTAGTCTTCCAGTTTGGAGTAAATACTCCCATATAATCTTATATACTAAAGTAAAATTGCATGGAGTTTCTAGTCTTAGAGTTTGATGTTGATTCAGATGAGCTTTAAAGAGAAATCTTAATTGCTTTAATGATAGTTAGCATATTCTATAACCAATATTCTTTCAGGAGTCATATTAAAGAGAAGTCTTGCAAGAATGTACGAAGTAATCAAATGTGTACCGTCAAACTTTCACAAAGATAAGTTCATATTCAAATATTGTTTTAGCTTAAACATTGTCAGTCTTACTTTGCACACCGTCAAACACTGCCAATACTATTGTGCTGCCCAGTAATTGTTTTCTTGCATGAAGTGATTATATATTTTTTTAGATCAAAGGTTTCCACCTGGCTTTGTTGGGCAAAGGCCTAAGATTCGATGCTGGGAATATAGGTTACAAGGAAAGAGTAGCAAACATCTATACCATCAACCAACGACATTGTCGCACAAGCACGCACTCCATTAAACAAGGTGCCAACTCGCAACTCGCAAAAGCAAACATGTCTGACGTCAACCACATTCATTGAGTACTGACTTAGAGTTGGCTACCACATGTTTGACTGAATCGAAAGAAGCCAATGCAACCAGATGCTAGCTAGAGTTGTTGGCTGCCACATGCTTGACTGGATCGAAAGAAGCCGGTGCATTACTGGGTTAAAATAAAAGAGGAGAGAAATTGTGCATTATTGGGTTGAAATAAAAGGAACAGGAATCATTATATTGTGTTGAAATAGAAGAGGCAGGAATTTAGTAGGGGGAGGACCTTTTTTGAACCTAGTCATTGCTAGAGCATCTTCTTCTGCCTCCAAACAAGCCTAATCTACCTTTTCCGGTGCATCACTAGATTTGCCCACCACAAGCATCCCAAGAACATTCTGCCATTATTTCTCAAAAAAAAAAAAAAACATTCTGCCATTTTGGCTAGCGGTGTGGTTTTGGCTCCACCCCACCCCCTGTAACAGATTAAGTAGAGAGTAACCGAGTTTAAGTTTTCCTGTAAAGGATTTTTCATGTTCTGACATTTTCATATTTGAGGAAAAAGATCAGCTGCCTCATCCACGTAGATTGCTCGTCATTTATCGTCACTCAGTCGGCCCGACGGTTTGCGGTTTGCCCCGCCGGCCCTACACGGTGCCCCTGCTCCACTGTTGCTTTCGTCGGGCCATGGACCATGGTTGACTAATCAAATCCAATCCCCAAAACAGCAGCTGAATCGTGCGACACAGCAGGAACAGCGGCGCGCGCCCCCGCAAGCAAAGACGCAGTGGCACCGCCGCATCCCCGGGCCCCGGGATGGCATCAGCTAGCCGATCAGCCAGCGGCAGCAATGGACGCGGACGCTGCGACAGCACGGCATGGGCCCCGCACGGATCTCGACCGGTGACGTCACCCCCACCCCTGGCCTCTAGGCTAGTGCCACGTGTCCACCGGATAAGGTCTGCTGCTGGGGCTTCCCATCCCGCATCTCCACCTCGGCCCGTCCATCCCCTCGCCTCGCTCGAACCAAAAGCTCGCAAGCTGCAAAGTCGCCGACGACAATCACTTGTTTAAGCAGCGACCTGCGTCCCAGCATCATCAGTCAGTGCATCAGCAATTCAGCATTCATCGCACCTTGCCTCCCCTTCTCCATTCGCCCTCAGCCCACTCGCTCACAAGTCACAAGTCACAACTCACATCACCTGTCTATAAATCCAGGGCTGCCCTTTGACTCCTTTCATTCACCAGTCCATTGGCCAGCCGCTTTCTTGCGTTCTCAGAGTTGTCTATCTAGCTGCCGAGAGTGAGAGCAAGCAGGAGGACCCATATCCATGGCGGCGGACAAGGAGAAGGAGAAGGCCTGCGCGGGGTACCAGCACGGGCCGCCGTGGGTGTTTAAGGGCAGGCAAGCCAAGCCTTAGCTCTCATTTTCTTTACCCCTGTTTGATCGAGCCCGTGCCAGTGGGTGATAATGGTCTCTTGC
>CM041629.1:48744237-48767362 GCA_023333625.1 Bothriochloa decipiens
TGTTCCTGGCGCGCTACCACGACAGCCCCGCCGGCGAGTTCGACGAGGTACGCACTCGCACGCATGCGGCATGCCGCCTCCTGAAGCTGCTGCTGGTTCTCGTTCTAGCAAGATTCAGTATCAGTTCAACGACCGACCTCGATCTCCCCTTTGTTTGCGCCTGCAGCTCGTGGTCATCGCCGGCATTGTGTGGAACCCGCCGACCTCCTGCGCGTGAGTTCGCCTCCGTCCGGTTCATTGCATCTGCATCTCTGCATTGCACTGCATCTTCTGTTGGCCACTTGGCCTAGTTTAATCGCTTCCAGGCTTCTACGCCACTTTCTCCTGCCTGATTGGCCTCACCAAGCACAAAAGATCAGGCCAACTTGCAATATACAAGAGAACGTAACCTCGTGCGCACCAGCCGACCATAAACAACCCCCTTATCCCCCCGTATGATTGTACTTGGCTGCACGGAACTCTGCCTTGCTTCCTTCAATTATTCGTGGGTTTCGGGTGGCCGGGTGCGCCGCACTTGCTCTGCGTGGCCAACTTGCTCTGTGCAGCTCATCTCAGCTCAGCTGCAGCCGCCCGCGGTTTCCTCCATCTTCCTACGTGGGATGGACTGGATAGGACTGGACAGAAGAATATATGCATGTGGTTTGTACAGTACCAAGAAGAGCTGCAGAGACAGATGAAATGCAGCAACTGAATCAACTCTGAATAGTGATGTTTTTTTCTCTCCACACTTAATCTGATTAAAAATATTCGATTGATGACTTGCTTTTTGTTTCTTTTTTTCGGCTGATGAAATCTAGCGGTAGTACTCCTGTTTCAGTAGCCCTTTTCAGTTCTTGCTGGTTCTGATATATTGTCTGAACATATTTTCAGGTGGGCTGCCAGGGTGCTGGTGAACAGCATCGAAGCCTGCCGGCACGGTCGCAAGGTTACCGTCGGAATTCCTCTCTGATCAGTATCTGTCTGTTGTCCTACTAGCTGCTTCCTTCGCCTTAATTGGAGCCACTCCAATTCTTGCAGGACGTAGGACTACCAAGCCATGTTGCTACATTCTCAAAGGTACTGACAGACAAACCCATTGCTACATTCGGAATATATGCTGTTGGCATTATGAGACCTGTAACCTATGTGTCGCATGAGATAGATTGAAGCTGCTTCACTCGTGGATAAACCGTTGGTCAAACCAAACAGCTTCCTTAACATGCTAGGGATTGGGTGCACAACCTCCAAGCAAGGGAATGGCCGTGAGATTGAGATTTCAGAGAACAAGGGCTCGTCTACTACGCATCTGTGCAACATCATCATGCCACTTACTGGTAATTCCAGTCTTCTTATCCGCTTAATGATCCATCGAAGCTACATGATACGGCTATACAGAAGTATTTGCTAGGCAAAAAGTTGTACTTGTTTCCTTATCCTTTAGAGCTACATTCCCTGAACTTGTTACATTCTTGAACATGGAAAATGCATTGTTTTTTCTTACCAGAATAAGTAACCAGTAAGGCATCTAGGCACATCAGATACCATGTATATATTAGTCTACTTATCTCACTTCATCATTGAAGATCAATGGATGAAAAATACTAGGAGTTTCCGATACATCTTCAGAATGTCATTTTCCTAACCTTATGCTTTCCATTCTCAAAGTGGTACTCACGAACCCTGGCTTTGTTGATTCAATGCTTTATTTCACTTTCTAATCATGTGGAAGTGGACAGCAGGATCACATAACAACCACAAGTGGATGGGCCCAGCAATCAGAATGTCACTTCCAAGTTTCAGGTTAGTAAAACAAACCGGATGGCCTCCATGGTTTCTCAAAAGAAAGCTGCCAGGTTCCAAAATATGTAAATAAATGTAAAGAAATTAAATGCTTCACGTAGCCATGTGCAGCTTTCTAATGAGAAAAAAAACAATAAAAATCCTCATCAAAATATATATTTTTCTCTGAACAAATATGTCTCACTTGGTTTGCAAATTTCAGTGGGCAGACAGAGGACCATCCTGATCTTCTCAAGTACTCCTGTCAATTAGAATGCAGGTACTGACAAAAATAAACTCTGTGAACGTCCTGAGATACACATTGATGGAATGATGGCATTTTCAACACATTATTGCCTTTCTAAGCAACTATTTTCTTCCACAGGGTACGCCCTGTAAAACCTGCTAGGATTTGGAGTCCAAGAACCACAGAGCCACAGGAAAACTCAGACGGCAAGATCAACAGCTCTGGGTCCAACGTGATATCCGACTTGGATGCGCAAAGCCAGAGCATTTCGGTGCTGTTATCCAGGCCCATTTTCGCTTTTGAGTTCAGCTCCCTGAGGATGCACGTTGAGGCTCCCAAGATCGTTGTTCCACACTGCAAGAAGAAGAAAGTCGGATACTCGAGCACTTAAATCTGAAAAAGCTGTGCAATATGGTTAAAAGAACCCCGGGAGTTTTGGCCACGTTTGACCCGGTTGCTTGATGAATTCATGCAATTTCTGGTTGCTTTTACCACAACATATTCTTTTCTTGATTATTTTTGTTCTTGGCAATGTTCTTTTTCTTGTCTATAAGGAAATATGTCGGACATGCATAGCATAGTAGTTGTTTATTTCAAAGTGGGAAGTAGTTTGATTCCTGTTGCTAATTGTTACAGAGCTTGGTAAGTTTGATGCATATTATGCATTCAAAGCAGATTTTTTTTTTCTAAAAGCACAATGAGAAGAAAAGGTAATGAGCCACTGGCATAAAAGATTGATCCCCCATTTTCAGTAAAGATGAACATGTCTGAAGAAACATTTGCAATGTTTAGAAACAAAGAAAAGGTACTGTTACCAGATCAACCCACAAGTACAACATTTGTTAGCCCTAAACAATAGTGTCAATTCCACACTAACTCAAAGAGACAACAGTAACAGAACACAACACATGACATGTTGACAATCCTAAAGGTAATCCTGAGCCACCAGTGCTATGATTGCTATCTCTAGTCTCTGAAGTCTGAACCAGCCATGGAGCTACGATGCTATCATCAGATCAGGATCAGTGATGATCAAACCACGGCAAGAAGCTATCAGTATCATCGAACTCGTCGTAGATGCGAGACAGCAGCTCCGGTTCCATGAAGTTCAGAGGGATCGGAGACAGGGGAGCGCAGACCAACTCCATGAGCCTGCCTCCAATCTGACCACCGGCCGGTGGTGGCGGAGGCGGCAGCAGCAGCGGCAGCGTATTCTCAAGAGGCAGTCGGCTCACCAAGGCCGGCTTCTGCTCGACCCCCACCACCGGTCCACTGACCGGGACCGCCGCGATCGGTTCTTGGCCGCCGGCGGCGATGACCGGAACCGGCGACGGGCCAGCCAGTACGACGGGCTTGACGGCCGGGCTGGGGGACCCAGCCGTGGAGCTCTCCTCGCTGCTGTAGACAGTTAGCTGCAGGCCCCGCGCCGGAACCCCGGCGGCGTCGGACGACGTCGACGTGCTGCCGGCCGGGCAGGTCCGGCGGCGGTTCTCGCCGCTGGGAGCAGGTACTTCTTCTTGAGCGTGCTGTTCCAGTAGTTCTTGATGGCGAGGTCGGTCCTCCCGGGAAGCTCGGCGGCGATGATGGACCAGCTGCAGAATGGCTTAACTTGTGAAAAATGATCATGGCAATCCGCAGTGTCAGATGTGGCTGCACTACTTGCACTTGCACTTGCAGTGAACATGGAGAATGGGTTCATGTGAGACTGACTTACCAGCTTCCCCTCTTGCTGTCACATGTCGCAGATGATCCTCTCCTCGGCCGGCGTGAAGTTGCCGTGCTTCAGCCCCGGGCGGAGGTAGTTCAGCCACCTTGAACGGCAGCTCCGGCCGCATCGCCTCAGCCCTGCAGAGAGCCATTGAAAAAAAAAACCTTCTTTACAGATAATGGAGTATCTGAACACTGAACTGAGCAATTTATTTTAGCTTATGCATGTATTACAACACGACGATCATTTCAGATACGAGTAAAATACTAGAAGTGACAATGCTAACAGAGATAACAACGCTAGCTGAAAGATGAATGACGAGCAGTATATGCATACAAACCTAAACTGTCGGACAAGGCCTTCCAGCTGCGACCGATGCTGCCATGCCTCTGAATGTGGTTTATGATCTAGTCATCCTCCTCCTTTGACCACTTCCCCTTCTTCATCATCCTCATCCCTTAGCTTGTGGATTGTGTACTAAACTAACACTTGTCTCCCAGAGGGGGGGCAACACAGGAATTGAAGAGTACAGTATGGCGCCCAATTTATAGGGGATAGTCTCGTACGGTAAACACGTAATGCATGATAATCTCAATGGTTTACCATGGGGGTACGGTAAATATCCCTCTCTTTATTTCTTTCTTGTCGTTTTACCGGTTTGTCCTGTATTTATACCAAACGATTCCTTGTTCTCAGAGAGGAGAAAAAGGAAGTGGTGAAATGAAAGGGAGGGTAAAAGGAAAGGGGGAGAAGTGAAAAAGAAAAGGCAATATACCATTCTGATGTTACGTTTTGATGCAAAATGGAACTATTAGTAATGTGTTCTCGTAGCCGCAGCCTCCTAGGGCTTCTGCACTGCCTTCTAGTGAGAAAAAAGGGACATACATCCTACAAGCAAGTCAAGTAATCGTCAATCACTAATTTTAGAATTTTTAGAGCTTCATCACAATGGGATTTACGATGGGCACAACGAGGTAATCCTTGTGGTTGTCGATTTTCATCGACGAGTGACTAAATTGAGATATATGTCTGCCAAATGATCGGTGCTCCTGGACACTCCTTAATCCTTATGATCGGTGCTCCTATTCACGGACCCTGATAAACCCTCATATGCCTGCCTTTGCTGCAGAGAGGAAATCAGGAATCCACCTTGCTGGGTGAAGTATTGGAGGTGTTGACATGTTGAGTTTGTTTCTTGCATTTTTGTTTGGAAGATAAAGACATTACAGAGTTCAAATTACAAAATGCAACTGTCAGTGTTATCTCATTGCTTCATGTGCTTTTCAGTTATGTTTAGAAGCGCTGAATCTTATGGCATGCCAAATGTTTTGAGGTTTGATGGTGGAGCCGGAAGCAAGGATGGATTTCAGTCTGCCTTCAGTTTTAGTGACTCTGTCCAGCCAGAGCATCGCTTACATTTGATGAAGACCAACGGGAAGCAAACTCTGGGTTCACGTTCACCTGCTTGCAGATTGCACCACCTCTACATTGACAAACAGCTCTACCTTTACCTTGGTTCACGATCACTTTTCAATCTCGCTCTACATTGACACAAGAAGCTAGCTTGCACCACCTCTGGCGAATCGAACGTGAAAAGTGGAGAGGAGAGGAGAGCTGGAGAGGTGATAGGTGAAGCATTCTTTAATATCTTGCACTAGTATGTAGGTTGCCAAAAATGCAGAGATTCTCGAATTGGACTAGTACCATTGGGCATGATGTGAGTACATGCGTGAAAGCAGCTTTTCTCCGGAAGACCGGAACGTCGTGTTTAAATAGTGCAAAAATAAAGTAAAGTTTACTACATCCAGACAAGATATATATCAACTGTATGAAGGTTTGCATACACACGAATTCCATATGCACTTGGAACAAAACAAAAATCATTTTGGGTCGTCCAGCAACAGCTTATCAACCGGTAAAATCTCTGCCAGCAGCAATACTTTCGGAAAATGATTCACAGTTACTCCGTAGATTAATCTTTTACATGGATGCCCATTTCAAGGAATAATATAATAAAGAGAAAAAGAGCAGCTGGGCAAAAAAATTCCGTTGCCGGGACTCGAACCCGGGTCTCTCGGGTGAGAGCCGAGTATCCTAACCAGCTAGACTACAACGGATTCTGTTAGCTTGCACTGCGCTTGAATTTAAATTTCAATCAAGGCTATGCGGGTTCCGCACACCTATATGATTGTGTCCAAGTGAGGATCGAATATTCGAATGGACTTAGTTAAGCGACCAGCGGAAATAGCTGAATCAAGAGAATTACTGACTATATATATATTGCCGGCGATTTAAATAGGTATCACCAACGAATATACCAATAGACATTGCTAAATCAACAGACATTCGTAAACGAATATACTTGAATAGTGACCCTTGGTAATACTTGACGTGCTGTCTCAAGTGCAGGCGCTGTGCCTATTCGTCGACGAAGACGACGAGCACAGAGGGCTGCTGGTCCGAGCCTCCAAGGACAGTTGTGGCAATGTTTGGCCGAACAACAAGGACAAAGACGGTATGATTCTGAACAAAACTACTACAATAATGTGATAAGTTGTTTCCAATATATCATGTTAGAACCATTCATTATCGATATACAAAACTCTTGGCAGTTTGCATTTCCCCACATAGACTAAATTCAGTGCTATCGCTTAACATCAGCTTGTGGATCTCGCTTATATATATCTTTGTTTACGCAGTCACGTAGGAGTACACAACAGCAACCCTTCCTTCAGCTCTTGTCTTGACAATAGTTACAGCCCCGCAGGACTTCAAGCAACCATTGTGGTTTTAACTTTCCTCTCAATAGTCTAGTCATAGTCATCACTAAGACAAGTGCAAGAATGCTCTAGTGGACTCGTTCTTGTTTTGGTAGCTACGATTTCACAACAATTACCAGAAATTGAACCATTAATGAAACTAGTCAAGCTCCATAAATTTACTCCCCCAGCTGCTACCCTATGGAGAGATTACATTTTCTCATTCAAAAGATTACACATTTACACCATCTATAAAACCACAATGGTGTGGAGACCCCAACCATTGAACATATTTCTGTCAGGATGCAGAAGACAGCATGACAACACTGTACAAGCCAGTGAATTCATGCAGTGAGGTATATAGAAGTCTAGAGAATCGAACCTGCACTCATCAAATACAATCACAAAAACAAGTCAGTTTATAGAAGTAATCCAGAGAGGTACTAAAATAAGATTCTGACATAGGGCATGCTGAATTCATGCTTTTTGCCAAAGTTGCCAAAAGACAATACAAATTGTTTTTCCTGCTTAAAAATAAACAACAGAAGTTTCCAAAAACATTAAGATCATGCATTGGCCTCATATATATAATGCCGCACACCTTGCGAGCCAACTAGACAAGGCTGACCAGCCAATGGTGATTTCTAAAAAGTGGTCTGTATTGTCATTCTTTTAGCAATCAGTGAGTGTCGTGAAAGATAAATGAGTCAATTCTATTTGGAGGGATCTATCGGTAGCAGCAAATAAGGGAAGCAACATTTTGACCAGTGGCACACAAGGAAAACTTTGGCACACTAGGGAACACTGCAATTTTCAGTGGCATAGAAGGGATTAATTTCACCCGTAGAATCGATTGGTGCGCAGAGTTGAAAATTATATGAAAAATTCCTTCTATGCCATTGAAAATTATAGATTCGAAAACTTAGTTTTCATTGTGTGTCACTTGTTGAAATGTTGTTTTCCCCTTTTTTACGGGAAAAAATGTTGTTTCCCTTATTTGCCACTACCATTAAATCCGTCCAAAATTGTAGCAGATGCAGGTTTTGGTTAGCAAGGCCATTTTTGCCCCTTCTATGGACTAATAGATGGGCCCAGCTAAGTTACATCTGAGAGAGAGAGAGGAAGAAGACTTCCACGGAGCGGGCGGTGGAAGAGCAGAGGACCTACTACTGGTGGGCGTGCATGATGGGAACCGGGCTCGTGGCCTAGGTGGGTGGGCGGGCAAGCGGTTGGGGATACATGGCCTGGGCAATTGCCGGCAGTTGGAGCCAAGTCGTGGTTTGCAGAGTGCATGGACTGGGACAAGCAGTATAGCAGACGGCAGCTTCAATGTCAGAAATTTTGTTTTGCTCATTTGTGTGATGAGAATTGGATGGTCTCTACGAACTGTTGGTTAACTTCTGTATGTTAAACATGTATAAGCTTATTCAATTTTTATCAGTCTCACGGGTGTGTTTCCTCTAGGAGGGGCATGCTCGTCTTTTCTACAACTATAGTTTAACAGTCTGCTAATGGAAGTGGCATAGAGGGGAACCAAAATTTCATCTGGTGGCACACAAGGAAACAAAGTTGTTGAATTAATTCCTTGCATGAGACTGGTGATGTCATGGCTAATAAACTCATGTGGCATCGGAGAGATATCATGTTTAGCAGTGGCTAATCTGGGATATATGCTATATATGCTTATTCCAGTGTCATATAAGGAATTAATTAATATAAAAGGTGACATTGTCAAACTCAACATAAAATCATATAAAGTACCAAGCTCCACAGATGAGGGTGCAGCTAAGGATGTCAGGAGAGATGCAGACAATGTGGTACTCACATTGGCAACATCAGAGAATGGCACATGCAAGGTAATGCTTCTCTTGACATTGGGAGCATCTTGAACTTCCAGCTACAAAGTACAATACACATTTGTAAATAATTTTTCTATTTTTGATCATTCTGATAATTCATTTTCATCAATATATGTAACAACTAATAACACCTTGAAATCAACCTCCGTGTATGTCCCACGGAGGTACTCCAAACCATAAGATAGTAGAAAGCCTTCAAACTGCTCAGAAAGATTGACCATGTAAACTAAAATCATAAGTAGATTATTGATCTATAGGTATGAGAGAGATGTGTCACCTCAGGCAGAGGTTTAGGAGACTTCTCATCTAAGGAAACAATCACATTCCCATTTCTAATGCCATGCTTCCATGCGTCGGAATCGTATTCAACCTAGACAGATTAAAACAGTTACAATATATATAATTTCTACACCTTGGGGTACAATGATATTCAACATCCAACACATTGAAGAACATTGAATTATCTAATTATTAAACCTGCTCAATACGACGAAACCACTTTATTAATATGTCCTGTAATTGGACATTTGGACTGAATTACATAACCGAAATTCTAAAATTCAGTGGTCCAATAACTGATCACGACAAAGACCTATTATTGAACAATTTTCACTGGAAAGATGCTTTCAGTCCAGTAAATATGCTGGGTGTAGAACACTACTAGAGCTACCTCGTCTACAATGTGATTATGCCAGAAGATAACTCAGGTATACCTCATCTACAACTAAACCATCAAACCGGCTGTCACCAGAGACACAATCCAGACCCTTCACATTCCTAAAGCGCATACCGAGCAAGGGACGTGCAATTCGTCTGCAATAAGTTGGATCAAACCTTTTAACGCTGAACATTAAACTCCAGAACATTTTAGCGCTGAAAATTAAACTCCAGAACATTTTCAATATAATCGAAAGAAGAAGCTCCATAAGACATGATAATTCAAAGACACAGTAATTTAAGGGTCCATTTAGTTACTCATGTAATTCAATCAGTATTTCTAACTACTAAATTCTTCTGACTCAAAAAGTACAGTCTAAAGCTCACTATACTGGATACTTGAATTTTGAAAAGATCTAACCAGGGTTGTATTGTAAACCTACCAATCCATAGCAAACATACTTGATGCCAATATCATGTACTTAAAACTAATACTTATCACATCACATGTCCAAGCTTTTGTCAATATAGTTATCAAAGATAGTAAACAAGGAGTGATAGCAATACCTCGAGTGGCTACCTGCCTATAAATTTGCTGCATCTGTAACAAGCCTCACTTTTCTGATTCATATAAAGTTTACTAAATTAGCTAGTGTTATATGCAAGCTATGATATGGGTGCATATTGATGGCTGATCTGAGCATATGATACGGGTGCAGTGGCTACTGGTGCTGGTGGCTCCAAGGTGTGCTACCAGGTCCGGCCCCGGCATTGATGCGGAAATCAATAGAGCTGCAGTTTTGGGGGGATTGGAGTATAGTGAGATGCTTAGATGTGCGTTCCTTTTGAGTTTGATGTGAGTGACGCGTCTTCGTTCCCTGTAGTAGCAAATGGCTTATGCTATGAACCTGTATGCATTCCTTCTCTAATGCAATGATATGCAGTCCTCCTGCATATTCGAGAAAAATATGAACCTGTATGCATTTGAGTAGGAGCGATGCTCCCAGCTGATGAACCTATATGCTGCAAGACAATGTGGAACCAGTTGGTCCTATTGCAATAAAGCATACAGACAGGGGGAGTGATCCCTGTAACTCTAAAGAAGTCGTTAACCTTAAAACTGGAAAACCCAAAATGAACCTAACCAGAAAATGGGAAACAAATCCAACATAGCAATGACATATGAAGGTGGTAGAGATAGAAAGAGACTGGCACAAGAGGGGAAACAGACCCGAATTCAGTCCACATATTAAGACATGAGAGGGCAGTAAAGATAGGAAAAATAGCTGAAATTCCTACAATGCAAGGTATTGACAGCCCTACAACATCGCCATGATGATCAACCACCGGTCCTCCTGTGCCACACTGCACCAAATAAATGGTTTCAATATGAATAATTAAGCAATAATGCATTAGGAGAACTCTAGGATGATCATTACCTCGGGTAGTTCATAGCCCACAAAGAGATATCCTTGGCGCAACGCACGAAAACCCTGTTCCTGTGTAATTGTCCCACGACGGACCGCCAATGACAAATCTTTGTCCCTACCCAATGCAAATACCTTATCACCATGTTTTGGAGGGCTCAAACAAAAACGAGGGATCTGTGTTGGTATATCCAGACCCCGCAGTACGGGAGCCTACGGCACTGGGTACGCCCTTTTTTGTGTTGGTATATCCAGGAGCGTTCCCTTAAAAGTAACCTCCAGCAAAGAAAGGTGATAGAAGTTGCTGAAGAAGAGCAATTTTGCCTCAATTAAGCCATCATCTTCCTTGTATTGCCAACGAACGTATATCTGAAAGGACAAGACATGATTTCAACTGTGTGAAAGGGCTAAGAATTGAAGAAAATTAATGATGAACCAAAGAAGGCACCACTTGCAAAGATGAAATCATAGGTAAAATCCGGGGAAACGAAGCTAATGATGGCAATGACCCATAAATGCGTTGAAGCAACATCTGACAGTGTTAAAATAGCAAATCAGGGTCTTGGAAATGTTGAAGATGAGAGAACTTGAGCCAGCGATAGGTTCAACATTGTTTTGAAGTTTTGAACAGACACTGCACTAGCTGCTGGTTACTTCTAGAGACCTTTGAACTTGATAGAGAACTGATATCAGATTGTAGGTATCTCTGTAACACCAAAGGAGCAGGAACATAATTTGTAACTTGGAACAGTGCAAGAAAACAAACAGTGTTACTCCAACACTACAGTATGGCGTGATAGGTGTGGCTAACCCAATGCGACAAACATGTGAAGGGTTTCCTCATCTGAAGGACAAAGGAATAACTAACCAATAAACAAGCCATGATGCAATGAGAAGGTAGCCGATCATGAAAATCAATACTCCGACAACACAAGGTAACATATATTTAGCACAGCAGAGGTTTTGTTAGCACCTTGGTCTTGGAGTCATCATCAATGCCGTAGTGAAAACAATCACAAGTGAGGATCTTTGCTGTCTTATTGTCCAAGTCCCAGGCAACGATGACGCCAGTACAGCACCCATCCAAATCTTCCAGATCTGAAAAATCGATGTGCCCGCAGTCAGAGTTGGAATCATCAGCGAAGGATTTGGAGGAAAGCAGCAAAGATTGTTACCTTGAATTTCTATGGGATAAGAAATATTGACGATTGCCTTTGCCACATTTATGAGCTTCATCTTGTCATCCGGGTCGCCCACAGCGGCAACAGTGGCTGGATCCTTGTGGCCATGGGTCTGAGTGGGAAGGTTATTGATAGCAGCTGAAGAAGAAGAGAAATTATAATTAATTCCATTTAGACAAGGGGGCATACATCTATAGCAATGGCAACAACTAAAATAGCAATGCAATTGAGAAGATCGAACCATCGAGATCCGGCTTTGCCTTAACTTTCTGCTTCTTCTTCTCCTCCTTCAGCTCCTCGTCCTGCTCCACCAGCTCCTGCGCAGCAGCTGTGGAAATCGATCTCTTCGCCGCCAAAACAATACAATTCTTCCTCTTCGCCATAAACTTGATAGTGTTCTCCACAGAGCTGATCTCGCTTTCATGCTTCTGCGCGTTCTCCAGACCCGCCTGCTCCACCAACTTCTTCCGCATCTCGGGACGCTTGATCTTCCTCTGCAGAGACTTGACCTCCTTGGAACGCTTCTTCTTGCCCTTGCAAACCCCCAGCTCCGTGAAATTTTTCGTCAACTTCATCTCAAGTTCCCTCTTCTGACTCCTCAATTGCTTAATTCTCCTCTCGCAAAACTCAACGGTGAACGGATCCAACCTCGCTGTGTCCCCCATCAGAAGAATTTCGCTCCAGCAGCGGCCGATTGGAGCTCTCCGGTTGGGTTAGTGGTGGAGGATGAGGACGACTGGACGAGATATAGGGGAAAGTAAATAAGGAATTCTCAAATAAGGGATGATTTATCCCGCCCTTTAAGACTCCAAATAGGACATAGGACAAAAACCCTAAACCCTGCTCGGCCTCCCAAGTCCCAGCTCCAAGCAGATCCTCTCGTGGGGTGGGGAAAACACCCGCCAAGCACCTCGCCGAGAATGAGTGGTGGCGCAACCGGCGACAGGCGCGGCACGGCCGCAGGCAGTAAGGGCGTCGGGAGTGACACGGCAACAGGTAAGTTCGGATCTGCGGCGGCGGCGGTCGACCGGAGACTGACACGGTCGAGAGCAAGAGAGCTGGGGCTGGGGATGCAGAATGCTGCATGGCCGGAGATTGGAGGCCGCAAGCGCAAGAAACGTGAGCTCGCGGCGGAGGAAGGCCCTAAAGAGCTCGAATCGCTTCCCAAAGAGAAGAATTTGGAGAAGCAGGAGCAGCAGCATGAGGGGACGCAGAAGTCCATCCGGGCAAGAGGAGTGCGCATAATTCACGGACCTCAGGGTCACTTTCGCGATCGCGGCAGCATGATCAGCAAGCGTGATGGTTTGGTTTTGCTGATTTAACACTGCATTGCTGATTTAACCCTGCAGTTTTAACACTGTACAACTGATCAGTTTTTTCGATTCCCCTTCATCTATTTTTCAGCACAACTCTTGGCTGGCGCGCCTTGGCTCGTCCATGTTTCATCCACAGATCTTGGTGAGGGAGATCACACCAAGGCAATAAGTCCAATCCCTCCTGATATCCTCCTTGGTAACACCTCTCTCTGTGCTTGCACTGCAGATGGGAAGGAGATTTTCCGGTGCAGTGGCACCGTCATCCACTGGGATAAGGAAAAGGCTTGGATACTGACTTCTTATCGTGTTGTTTGCTGCAAAAATGAAGATAGATTGTATAGCCCTATGCCTAAGGTACCATCAACTGTTTTGCTTTAGTATAATTATGGCATACACAAGTCTAACCTATTGGTTTGAACTCCATAGAGCCTGCTATAACTGCTCTGCTTAACCTTATCACCATCTAGGCTTCTAGCACATCTCTTTTGCCTGTTCCTGTTGTTGCGTTCCCCATGTCTCATGGAAACATTACGATTTGAAGTTTAACACACTGTCAAGTATCTTATCTCTGCATTATTGTATTGTTCTTGTTCATTCTATTAGCAGCATTTGAATTTGCAACCCCTAGTAAATTAACTGCTCTCTTTCCGCTTTGGGAGTGTATTTATTATTATGCATGTTATGTTATGGCTTGTATTTTGAATTTTTGATATGCATCTCGTCTAAAGATATTGTGCATATTGTTGTGCTTGCATGCCTCTTGTTTTACTGATAGTTTACTGTCGACCTCCTTTCTCTGATGTTGACATCCTGTTATCTGTTATTTGGTATATTCCAGCTGTTGATCCAAGATTTCTTTGTGCTTTCTCTAGTGGTACATTCTTGTCCATTATTATCGTTTCACACAGTTCAACTGCATCAATATATTTCTCATCTTTGCAGCTGGCAATCCATGTGCAGAAGGCTGTTCATTATGGAAAAATGTTGTTCTTCAGTGAACTCTATCAACTTGCTTTGATAGAAGTGCAATCAACTGTTGAAATGAAGCCCCCTCGTGATGGTTCTAGACCCTGGTACAATGAAAAGGTTAAAACATTGGCTAGGGATGAAAAAATGTCTTTGAAGCTTCACCATGGGACAACCATGTGGGAGGAAGAAAACTGCTCTCTCTTTGTCAACTGTAAACCCTTGCCGGTAATAATCAATCAATTGTATCAGTAAGTTCTTTTCATGTTATTCTGGTTTCATTATTTATTAACTATATGGTGCAGTGTAGCATAGGTGGTCCGGTGATTAACAATGCTGGTGAGATCGTAGGGATGTCATGCTATGACGAAGAGGATCTGGCTATCATTTCTATTACCACGATCCGTTTATGCATCACGATGTGGACCAAGTTTGGGTGTGTTTCGCTTTTCCTTACATTGCCAGATCCATTCGATAACATGTATGAGTTGTTCCCCACCTGTCACAGCCATTGAGTATGATAATATATAGAGTAAGTTGAAACTTGGGACACTTAGCAGTTGACAAACACAAAAGTGGTTAAACAAACAGTGATCTAAATTGGCGTTGCATTTTTTTTCAAATCAACGAGTACCACATTGTCATAAATAGTAACAGGATTATCAGACAAGCTAAAATATATATATGCTAAACACATGAGTCTTTAAAGTTATGACTATCTATTCTTATGAAGCTGCTTTCATTGGATTACATCCAAAATTCAATTTTCAGATCTGAGTTTGTTAATCCAAATTATTGCAGCCGTATTGCTCGTCCTATGCTTGGTATGTCCTTTAGAACTGTGAAGCTTTTGGATATTGTACGCCAAGATTGTCTAAATTACAAATACAAAATCAGCGACGGCTTCATTGTAGACGAGGTATAACTAAATTCGATCTATATGTGCTGTTGGCCATATCACAACTATTTTGATTCTATCTAGGTGACAGTTCATTCTGATGCCGAGAAGCATGGCATTAGAGAAGGAAATGTAATTAGCTTCTCCAATGTTGACCCTCTCTACCTACCAGAGGTAACTATCTCCGATATCAGTGTATCAATTTAATCTAGATACAATTATGGTTTACATGGTCAATCTTTCTGAATAGTTTGAAGATTATCTTCTGAATATTGGTTTGGATTCACTCAATGGGACGAACCGGGTGAATGATTTCAAGGTGTGTTAATGTTACTTGCAATAACAAAATTATCGGTGGAATTATGGTTGAAAATAACATTTTTAATAAATATTTTACTCTGTTCATTATAGCTTGAAGTTAATGATCTTGTTGGGAAGGTTAAGAGAACCATTATTCTGCCCTTGCAGATCTCTTATGGTTCTGAAGATTGAGCAGGTAGGCGCTTAACAGAACTGTTGAAGAAAGCACCAGTATATGAATATCTCCTTGTTATTGTTATCCTCAATCTCTTCTCATCAGCCACTTAGTTGCACCACAGTGGCAGGACCACATGATTCATCATATATAGTATCTCACTGCTATCACACGGGTTTAGGCACTTGTAGTATGCAAGAAAAGGATGGTTTTCTAAGCCAAAAAGGGACCTTAAGGTCTGCTGTATGCATTCCAGCCCTTGTGGTCCAGTAGTAGGTTGGTTGAACTATGAGACCTTGTACAAGACCATGATGAACTCATGCAGAGAGTAAAAACAATGAAAGTATGTTTGGTTCAGCAATAATTCCATTATGAACAGTGTGTTTTATTTTATCTTTTTTGGCCTTGTGACACCATCACTTCTTATTCTGTTTCAGTACCAATGATAGGAGGAAACAACAACTCATATTGTGTACGGAGTAGTTTTGTTCAGAATCCTATCATATTTGTCGTCTTTGTTTGGCCAAACATTGCCACAACCGTCCATGGAGGCTTGGACGGTTGGACCAGCACCCCTGTGGCCGCCACCTTCGTCGATGAATTGGCACATTGCCTGCACTTGAGAGAGAGCACCTCAAGTGTTGCCGCTGGTCAATAATTCACTGCTATATATCTATTGGTATATTCGTTAGTGATGCCCCGTTGCGCGTCGCCGAGTCATTGAGCCAGTCGTACGTGCGCAGCTTGGCTAGCGACATGTTGCTGCGCTCACCGGTGCACCCACACGTGCCCCCCTGCTCGATTGCTTTGCCCGCCGTGGCGCTCATCGACGCAGCCCCTGCGACCTCTTATCTCCCGTGCTGGTGTGACTACAACCGTCACAGCTCCCTGCTCGACGCGCCACGGATCTTGGTCGCTGGCTCGCCTCTTAGCTTGGCCACATGTCCGCCTCGTTACTCACGTCGGTCGTTTGTTGGCCCTATCCGCTTGATTTGGAGGGACGACGGAGCCGACCCGCATCTAAAGGGAAATGTCCTTTTAGTGGGACAAACCCAGGCCCAAACCATACACTTCTAGATCTGGTTCCAACCCGCCTCAACCCTCCATCCATCCAAACACTTGTCTCAGTGACCTTGTGCAGTCAGAGCATTGCATACATTTGATGAAGACCACTAGGAAACACCTGCTTGCAGATTGCACCACACCTCCACATTGACAAACTAACTCTAACGTGGTTCACGTTCACATACTTTTCAATCTCTACTACATTGACACAACACAAGCAGCTTGCACCACCGCGCTGGCGTGTATCGAACTTGGGAGGAGAAGTGAAGGCGTGAAGCATTTTTTTAATATCTACTAGTAGGTTCCCAAAAAATGCAGATAGTTTTTTTTTTTCGGGAAGACCGGAATTTCGTGTTTAAGTAATGGAAGATAAAACGAAGTTTACTAGTACATCCAGACATGATTCTATATCAATTGTATGAAGCTTTGCATACAGAAGAATTACATAGGCATTTGGAACAAAAAAAGAAGTAATCATTTTGGATAGTCCCTAGCTAAGCAACAGCCTGTTCTTATGCACCGGTTAAAATCTCTGGCAGCGATATTTTAGGAAAAATCGTTTGCTGTTAGGTTAATCTTTTACATGTCTGACAGTTTCAATCAAGTATAAATGTATAATAATATAATTATAATAAAATAATAATTAAGAAAGAAAAATAGGAGCTGGGTAAAAAGTTTCCGTTGCCGGGAATCAAACCTAGAGGTCTCTCGGGTGAGAGCCAAGTATCCTAGGGATTATGTCAGCTTGCAGTAAGCAGTTCTTCTTTGAAATATAAACGTATGCTATCCTAGTTCTTCACAGCTGTATGGTTGTGTTGTGTCCAAATATTGCTACAAGTGAGGATCGAATGAATAAGTGATCAGCGGCAATAGTTGAATCAAGAGAATTATTGACTATATTGCCAGAGATTTAGATAGGTATACGTGGCACAGGGGCTCGCCAACGGGGCTTGACAACGACAGGTGGAAGGAAGACGAAGAAAAAGACATTAGGCACGGGGCCCATGTGTCACTCGGCCGACTCATTAGTATATATTCTTAGAACCACACAAAGAATTGGAGTTAAACCCTACTATATCGACCAAACACTGAAATGGGCTCAACCCAACCTAGAAAACACAGATAGGTCCAACCCAACCCATGTCATCCAAAAACCAAACACATGCTAAACATTGAAGACGGACTAGAATCCTTTTGTTGAATCCACCGTCAAACCTCAAAATACTCATGCCATAAGATTCAGCACTTCTAAACCTAACTGAAAAGCATATGAAGCAATGAGATAACAACGACACACGCATTATTGTAGAACAAATACAACACGTCGACACCTCCAATACTTCACCCATCAAGGTGGATTCTTGGTTTATAGTAAAATTGTCAATAAAATTTATAAATCATTTATAATAAATTGCCACCGATCATAAGGAGCGTCCAGGATCATCGCTGATAGATATATATTCTATATCACATTTAGTCACTCGTCAATAAAAATTGATGACCACAAGGGTTACCTAGTTGTGACCATCGTAGAAGCAATTGTGATTAAGCTCTACTCCTAAAATTAGTGATGACTCTGTCGATAGATTCATTTGGATTAAAACAACTATATATTTACTTGACTTACTTGTAGGATATATGTCAAGTCTCTTTCTCAGTTCTCACTAATAGGTTGTACAAAAGCCCTAGGAGGCTGCGGCTACGAGAACACATTTACTAGTAGCCTCTTTCATCAGAATGGTAGTCATTTTTTTTTTCTTTTTCACTTGCCCTCTTACCTCTGTAAGACTACAGCCTCATTTCGTTTCACCACTTTCTTTTTCTCCTTTCTAAGAATAAGAAATTGTTTAATATAAATAAATAGAGACAAACCAGTAAAATGACAAGAAAGGGAAAGGAATATTTACCCCCATGGTAAACCAACGATATTATCATGCATTAGGTGTTTGATGACGTATCATACGAGAAAATTCCCTATAAAATGAACTCAATGTGCCCCCTTTGGGAGAAAGTGTGTTATAGTTTAGTACACAAGCTAAGGGGTGAGGGTGATCAAGAGTACTATGTTTTTCTTTTCAGTTTATTTTAAATAAGTTTTATTTCTATTATATAATGCATATTTTTCATCCAAAACGTTTTGAGTAGCAGTAGCACTCCCAGAGCTTTAGAAATTGGTTAAAAGAACTTAGCAATATTCTCTCAAATTAGTGCGAAATTTGCTAAATAGATATAACAACTTACCTCTCAAATCATGTAAGAATTGAACAACATTCTCCCAAGGACTATCATATCCATTAATTATCATATCACCAAAAAATCCTTTAGAACAACAGCCATAAAAAATTTCAAAAAGTTTCATATTATACTTGTACTTGTTAGGACATTCAACATCTTTATGTTGTCTTCCAAGATGATGCGAGGCAACCAAACAAATAAGTGGATTATCAACATGTAGCTAGCTACTTGTGGTAGTATGAATGTAACAACTTAGCATTCCAATAGGGACCACTGTCTTTGGATTATTCATATTTATGTAACTCCTCAAGCAAACACTTCATCTCAAATTTGAAGACTGGATCAATTTCTTCAACACTTGGCGGACAATCCATTGCGGCAAGATTGTCTTGCTCCCTTAGGTGGAGGAGGATTTTGACCTTACCTATCTTTTCTATAATTGCAAATCCAGTGACATTAATGTGCCCTAGCACCAAATTGAGGCTTAACATGAGAAGCTAAAAGTCCCTAATATGCATTAGTGACATCTTCGACCGTATTTGGATTACTCTCCACTAGCACTCTCATAGTGATTTGGACACTTGATAGAGAGCCGCCTAGGGTATTCGCAACCCTGTTTACTTTTCATCGGAGAGAAAATGAGGTATATCATTGTCATATTCATCTATCGTCTAGCTATAGGCAAGACAAAGAAAAAACTAAAGAAATGAAATATAGTATTAATTAAACAATGACTAAGGCAAACTGATTGTAATAGTAACTAGATAATGGGGCAAAATTGCATATAGGAAGCATCATCAATGGACTTTGCACTAAGCAGCTATCATGGGGTCGAAACTGTGGCAAGTATTGTTGTTCGTCGAGTTTCTAAGAATGTGCGTCTCTGGTGGATCAACTAGGCTCATAAACACAAATAACATAGAGAGAGGATGCATGGTTTATCCCACTTTGGGCTATCGAGGCCCTTGTTCAGCAGTAGATGATCTTTGTATTCAAGAGCACCCAAAATTGAGGGGTTACAACATAGTGTGAGAGATTTGGTAGAGGATCACTTGATGTAGATCTTGGGCTCGTCACCCGAGTTTGCCTCCCTCCTTACGGAGAGGAGGAAGACGATGGAGGAAGGGTGGAGCTCTTCTTTTGGTGTAGAGTGCTAGCGGATTGTTGAGGACTCACAATGATTTGATCGAATTTCCTTCTCCCCTATCAAGCATCCGACCATCCCCTTGTATAGTAAGGAAGGTTGGGTACATGGTGGTTTGGGAAAGTCTAGCCTATGGTCTACATGCATGTGCCAGAGTCAAAGACAGTCTTGCAGTGGTGTGGAATGGACCATGGTGTTGTCAAGGAGCCAAAGAAGCTCGAAGCATCATTCGGCTAGTCCATTTTGACATGTTAAGTGTTAGGCTCTATCGGCTTGGACCGACCTCCACAAGGTGCACCTTCAGAAGACTTCTTGGCAGTGAAGGCATTTGGCTTGTGGGATGACGAGCGGGCCTCGGAGCCCATGAGCCCCTAAAGCCAGCAGAAGGGTTTGTCACCTTGTGTCACCCCCATGCATGATCCTGTCAGAGGAGTGGTTGATAGCACCGTGCCTACTGGGCAATGTTGGGGAGTTCCCCATGCTATGTATGCTTGGGGTGCTCCTCTCCATCTCGGGCCTTGGCTAGCATTGAAGGTTGGGAGGAACCAATTATTAGGTTCAGACTCCTATCGATCGAGAGTCTGAGGCTCAGGCGAGCCCTAGAGCCTCGAGCAGAGGCAGAGGGTGTGCTCGAACTTGGGATAATCCTTAGATGGAAGGTGCATGCGAACACACCTGAGCCATCCTGAAGGGATCGTTCGGGGTCTCTCGGTCAAAAACCTTTGATCCCGATGCTTAACATACCCCAATGTTAGGATCCAGTCAACAACCTATATTTTTTTTGTTTGTGGGATCTAAATCGGGCCTTGGCTCCCTGGTAAGTTGCATGCTAGATAGTGTGTTTAAATCCATGCACGTGCCTAGGCGCAAGGAGTAACATAAGCATTAAATGTCATGGAGGCCCCTAAACTGGCTCGGTGGGTCGTGGGGAGAATCTGTTGCAATGGGAAGATGGCCCTAATCTAGAGATCAAGAGGAGTGGGGTAGGTTAGGGTTTGGGACTTAGGGGAAACCTTTCACCTTGGGGAGGAGGGGCGAGGTGCACTCGCTGTGGAGTTCACCAAGATGAGGAGAGGCCCTTGCTAGTCGTCACTCATCAGGTTGACCGTGCTCCGAGGAGAAAGACGAGAGTGGACAGAAACGATGTCTTCCTGATGAGTGTAGTGGGGAGGGGAGGGAGAGGTGTTTTCCCTTAGGAGAGCGTTCTGGACTTGTCTCCCAAATTCTAAAACCATATGATATACTTTTTGAATTCGACCTATTTATTGTCAGATCCGTTTTTCGTCCTTAATCCTGAGAAAGAGACATGTAGAAGATGTTGATAGATCCATCTCCCTTGGCCAATCCTCAAGAACAGTAAGAAGAACACACAGGGGGCAAGTATGTGAGGGGAGTAATCTTTTTATTAGTCATTATATATACACACGGTAGCCTCAAAAACATATATATGCTATGGACATATATGGCAGCCTCTAAGCCTATGTCGTGGTGTTTTTACTTTTTCTTTTTGAAACAGAGGCAGGAAGATTTTGGACTAGATCAACTGCTTGAGCAGATTTTTCTAACTTCGTGAAGTAGGAAAATTAGTGTTATGTTTTCTTTTCGGAAACGCCCTGCTAGTTGGTACCAGTTGAGTGGAGGGAGATATAGAAAAATCTAAAAAAAAAAGTTTATATCACGGGATCAATCAACGAAAATCCAGTCCCGCAGTCGTTCGCTCGCTTCCATTCCAAGTGAACGACGTCTCCGTATGGGCTCCTTTTCTATTCCGTTTTTTTTCTTTCCTTGTTTTCGTGTCTTTTCTCAAATATTTCCCCCGTCGTGTATATATATTCGGTGCATGCATCTATATTTAGACATGCTAGTTAGATTTGTCTCGTGACATTGGTTGCATATGTACAAATGTTTTTTTTCTTTTTCTACTTTTTATTTTTTCATTACATATATATTTATAGTTCTATAATAAGTTATGTTTTGTGCATAGGTTTAATTTCTGCTATGATGTTATTGTATTAATTTGTATATCTAAGTTCTAGAATATAACACTTTACATCTAAGTCATTTTTTATTAAGTTAGACAACTAAGTTATGTTTCGAATAATTTTTTTTACTTTATTTTATACAGCAGTCATGTATGTGTAAGTTTTTATGATGTTCTAGTACCTAAGTTATACGTAAAAGTTATGTATATAAGTTAGATTTTAACTTTGCAATGTTATAAGTTATGTGTTCTTACGTAACTAGTAAACAGGCACGTGTGGCACGCACGTGCGTAAAAGACAAATGGAATAATATATAGGACCATGCATTCTTGTGTGTTAGAAGATATTGATGAATTTTCATGCGATGGGATAAGGGCAGAATGTTCTCGAACCACCTATTAATTGATTAATCTAATTGTTAATTTAGAAACTTCTCAAAAGCTGAGACACTGAATTCCCATATGTAAAACTCGATCAGATTGATCAAACTATAGCATATGTCATCACCACAGCTGCACTCATAGCTTCCCCATGTATTCTTGCAGCTTTAACTCTTGCACTGATGGCAAACTTTCTCGTTGCATTCATCAATGTTTGCAAATAACAAAATTAAAAGTTTGTGGTATTCAAAAGTTGAATTAGAGAAACCATCCTTAGCAGGTACATTCTAAAACTGACAATATTTACAATTGTTACGGTGCCGCCTCTTTCAAATGAACAAAGCACCCAAACCACATTGGCTTATAAGAAATATATAATAATCATGTCCTAGTGTTCTCACTTGTATTCTAAGCAGATCCTTGAGAACCAATCGAATCATTCAGTAAATGCCTATGTAGAAATTTCCAGAATATGTTAAAACATACTTGCATAGAATAAATTGTTTATATGCATGTTGTGATGTTACTTGCTAAAAAGAAACATGATATATCATATTATGAGCACTTTGCCGGACCAAATAAGCCTTTTTCTTTTTTTTATCGACTCAATGAAATAATGAACGCAATGCTATTGTACCTTTGTAGTCAAATCTATAAGCTCCTTATTCGCTACCAACGACAGCAAAACTGAAAACATGCTAATCCAAGTCATGTTCCTGTATTCACCATGTAGATACAACTTTGTTGTAAAAACATGAATTAATCTCAAAGTCATATGTGAACTTCATTATATATAGCTTATGATTTTCCTTAATTAACTTGCGGTAGGCATTATATTTCTGAGCCTAAGTAACAATTTATTTATTTTTGGATACTTTAGTCTTAAATAAATCTACCAATAGTTATGTTTCTACCCTTTTAAATGCTATTCTAGGGAAATAATTATATGTGCCGAACTGTGAAAATCATGTGCATATATAAATGTTATACCATCATATGACATAAGGCAAACAAAAATTCAATAATCCAATTTTACCAATAGCTATATGACTTCCATGTGAAGCAAGA
>CM041629.1:48767372-48813579 GCA_023333625.1 Bothriochloa decipiens
AAGATTCATGATGTACAGCTACCAGGAAGTGTACATAACTACAGATTGACCACGACCAGCAATACCCAACAATCAAAAGTCAAGGCACTGAGGTCCAGGATTGATATTCTCATTATTTTGTTAGCATGAGAATCACAATCACCATCTTGTTATTGATAGAGTGCTCCCTATCTTTTACCTATTGAGAGAATAAGCTCACCTTTGACACACAACAGATGGTTATGATAGCATAGATATGAATGAGTTATCAATACCCTAAGGTTTAAAAAAGAGTAAATCAAACTCTATTCTCCTTGTGTGGGTATCTTCTTAACTCATCTAGGTTCACATTCTTAGCAGACCAATACACTGATCAGTCCAAACAGAAGAATTGTGTTCCATCCTGCAACCATTGAAAAGTCTTTCTTGGAATCTTCACTTCATGACAATAATTTATAAATTATGTTAAACTCAATATTCTCCATGTGTGTATCTTCTCAGCTCATCTAGGTTCACATTCTTAGCATACCAATGTTGATCGGTCCAAATAAAAGAATTGTGTTCCATCCTGCAACCATTGAGAAGTCTTTCTTGTAAACTTCACTTCAAGCATGATAAGCACAAGGCTATTGTAGGTATACACAGGTCAAATGGCTTAAAAATAAATAAACATTGTATTGTGTAGCAAAAGCTACAATCTTGATTCAATCTAGAGATTGATTGCTTCTAGAAGATTGATAATTATGCCCTATTCACTCACATCGTGATAGAACTATGACTCTATGATATAAATTAATTTAAACCACAAGAACACATCTTTCTATGAAAGAGACTGCAAACCAAAATCATGATCGTAGAGAAAGTACACTCAAAAAATTTATACAATCTAACTACATCTATGTAGAATGTTTGGGGTCATCAAGGACACCTGTGTTAGTGTAGATCAATATAAGCAGGCAATTAGAAAGCGTGATCTATCTAATCTAAGAATAGATATATGAGAAAGCGTGATCTATCTAATCTAAGAATAGATATGAGAGACTGAAACAATTAGCACACCTAATTTGACAACGATGTGAGTGCTTCGCATGCCATCTAATCTGACAGCGGAGCATGTGTAAAAGTAATTTGAAGATGCAGAAGCTAGAATTGAAACGCCCAATAGGATTCAAACTTTATCAGATGACTGTTCAATCTGTGCACCAGCGTCTAGCACCGCCACGGCAGTTTCATCCGCGTCATTTGAGATAGGATCCCTCGTCCTCTCCAAGAAGGCAACCTCGACGGTGATCCCGGACATGGCTTACATCGGCTTCCGTCATCCACGGGCTTTAGTCAATTCAAAACACTAAGTTCTTGGATGTAGCTTCGCCATGGACGATGGACCTGCGCCGCTGATCGTGGTCCTTCGAGGTAGTTTCCAGGGGTCGATGATCTACTTCCTGGACCACGTACGTCTTGATAAATTCCTGTGTCATCGGCGGACGGCAACAGCTAGTATTCCTTCACCGACATGGGCAGGTAATCGGTGGGCGACGTGGCCAGGACTTGCGGGACTGCGGCGGCACGTTTCTAGAGTTGCATAGGAAAGAGATTTTCTTTTTCAAGGGTTACATATATACAAAAGACATGGGTACAGGGCGTGGGTAGGGTCAATGACGGTGAAAAAAATCCAGCACGAGACGTCGACAAGAGATAAACACACGGCAGGAACGTAAGATTAAGCGTAAGATTTTAGTAGACTATGTTAGATTGATATAGAGCGTTAAATTTAAAGATAATTAATAATTTAATGTTGAAATATAAGGTGGGTATAAAATTTTAGGTGACACCTATTTTATAATTCTTTCGCTTTTTTAAGTATAGAATAGATAATTTAAATGTATAAGTTATGAACATAACTTAGAAACATCGTAGGTTACGTAAGTTACGTGTATAAGTTAGATTATAAGTTTAGACGTATAAATTATAGATGAAAGTTATGTGTCTGATTTTTAATTTTTTTTATTTTGCTACAAATAGTAAACTTTTTGATAAAAGAAAGTTGCTGAAATTTTTGCCAAAATAAAAAAATTACGAGGCTGTCTGACCGTTCGCTAGTTGCTGTTTTGGTGGACGTCCGGGCCTTGACATCTAGCATCCTTGGAACGGCAGGAGTAGATTGCAACACAACACAACCAGCAGCAAGCAGTGCACAATCTGTTTTCCTTTTTATATGAAAGCAATGCACAATCTGTAGCTGACCTGTCACGAGCTTGTTTAGTTACTCTTAGAATTGCTAGTATTTTTACTTTTTTTTATATTAATTTTTAACCGTTTGTATGTAGTATTAAATATAGATAAAAATAATAACTAATTATATAGTTTGATTATAAATTATAAGATGAATTTTTTAAATCTATTTAGTCTATAATTAGATAATAATTATTAAATACAAACGAAAGTACTACGAAAGTTTACGTTGAAATTTGTAGCCATCTAAAATGGCAGCTGACCAGCGCGTGGATCGGTATTCAGTCACGACTCAAAGGGGCCCGTGGGCTCAACTAAAAAAATGTACTGAATCAAAACGGAGCAAATGGTTTTTTTCAGAAAGTGCAATGCCACATACAGTAAAACGTTTCGCCAGTTTCAAAAAAAAAAAACGTTTCGCCGCCTTTAATTTCTTTCTCGAGGCAGCACAGCGCCGCCGCCGCACAGCGCCGAGAGGGGCCGAGCCGCCGAGAGGAGCAGCAGCCGCCGCACATCGTCCTTGCCAGTTGCCACACCTGCTCCTCGATGGGTGGATGCTGACCGTGCTGACCTCCCCACGCGCGTGCCGCCTGCTTCGCGTCTTCTCCCATCTCAACCCTAGGGTTTTGCCCGCCTCCGCCGCCGCCATCCGACTCTCATCGTCACCGTCCTCATCCTCACCTTACCCAGCCGCAGCCGCCGCCGCCGCCGCCCCGCCTCCGATGGCGCCGGTGTGGTCGGCCCCGCGGGTCCGGGAGCAGTTCATCAGCTTCTTCGAGTCCAAGGAGCACACGAGGTGGCCGTCGAGCCCCGTGGTCCCCGTCGACGACTCGACGCTGCTGTTCGCCAACGCCGGGATGAACCAGTACAAGCCGGTCTTCCTCGGCACGGCGGCGCCGGACTCGCCGCTCGGCCGCCTGCGCCGCGCCTGCAACACCCAGAAGTGCATCGGCGCCGGCGACAAGCACAACGACCTCGACGACGTCGGCAAGGACACCTACCACCACACCTTCTTCGAGATGCTCGGCAGCTGGTCCTTCGGGGACTACTTCAAGGAGGAGGCCATCAGGTGGGCCTGGGAGCTGCTCACCCAGGTATATAAATTGCCCCCTGATAGAATTTATGCCACATACTTTGGGGGTGATGAGAAATCTGGTCTTGCTGCTGATGTTGAATCGAAGAACATTTGGTTGAAATATCTACCGAAAGAAAAGGTTCTGCCTTTCGGCTGCAAGGACAATTTTTGGGAGATGGGTGACACTGGCCCTTGTGGGCCATGTACTGAAATTCATTTTGATCGTATTGGCAACCGTGATGCTGCTTCCTTAGTTAACAATGATGATCCAACTTGTATCGAGATATGGAACCTTGTATTCATTCAGTTCAATAGGGAGGCAGATGGCACATTGAGACCTTTGCCAGCAAAACATGTGGACACTGGGATGGGCTTTGAGCGTTTAACTATCCTTCAAAATGAAATGAGCAATTATGATACATATGTATTCATGCCAATATTTGATAAAGGGCGTACCCAGTGCCATAGGCTCCCGCACTGCGGGGTCTGGGGAAGGAAAAATAGCCAGCAGCCATCCCTGCACAAATGTGCAGAGGCTGGGGCTTGAACCCGGGACCTCTTGGTCACAGACGGTAAAGCTCTACCGCTTGCACCAGGGCCGCCCTTCCATGCCAATATTTGATGCCATCCACAAATTGGCTGGCGATGGAATTCAGACATACTCTGGTAAAGTAGGTTCTGATGATATTGGCAAATTTGATATGGCCTACATAGTAGTTGCTGACCACATAAGAACCCTTTCTTTTGCTATTGCTGATGGTTCTCAACCTGGTAATGACGGAAGAAAGTATGTTCTGAAATGGATACTTAGGCGAGCTGGTCACTTTGGTCATCAGAAATTGAAGGCAAAGCAAGGATTTTTTAGCTCGCTTGTAAATGTTTTTGTCCAACTGATGGGTGACGTATTTCCTGAGTTGAAAGACAATGAAAAGAAGATCAAAGATATTATTAGAGATGAAGAAGAAAGCTTTGAGAAGACTCTAGCAAAGGGTTATGAAAAATTTAAGAAAGCTGCAGATGCTGTCAAGGAAAATGGTGGAACTGTACTTAGTGGCCAGGATGCATTTGTTCTTTGGGACACTTATAGTTATCCAATTGATTTGACTGAGGTCATGGCAATCGACTATGGGCTGACTGTTGATAAGGAGGGTTTTAATGCTTCTATGGAAGAAGCGAGGCAAAAAGCTAGAAATGCTCGTAACAAGTCTGGAGGAAACACTATTGCTATGGATGCGAATGCTACAGCGCAGTTGCGCAAACTGGGGCTTGCCAGCACGGACGATAGCCCAAAGTTTCTGTGGCCCAAGGAACATGAAAGTGTGGTGAAGGCTATATATACTGGCTCAGAATAAATTACTAAAGCTACTGGTGATGAGGACTTTGGCCTGGTGCTGGAAAGTACAAGTTTCTATGCCGAACAGGGTGGCCAGATATTTGACACTGGGAGCATTGAGGGGTCTTTTGGAACTTTTAATGTGAACAATGTCCAATTGTTTGCTGGCTATGTTCTCCATATTGGCTTATTTACAAAAGGTTCCAAGGTTTTGTCTCTTGGTGATAGTGTGGTATGCAAGGTTGACTACAACCGGCGCACACGGATTGCTCCAAACCATACGTGCACCCACATGTTGAACTTTGCTCTAAGGGAAGTACTTGGCGATCATGTTGACCAGAAGGGTTCAATTGTTCTACCGGAAAAGCTGAGATTTGATTTCTCTCATGGAAAACCTGTCAAGCCTGAAGATTTGAGAAAAATCGAGTCCATAGTGAACCAGCAAATAAAGGACGAGCTGGGTGTATATGCACTTGAAATAAAATTAGAGGATGCGAAGCGCATAAATGGTCTCCGTGCTGTGTTTGGTGAAATCTACCGTGATCCAGTAAGAGTTGTATCAGTTGGTCGCAAAGTGGAGGATCTGCTCGCAGATCCTGATAGCAAAGAGTGGTTATCCATATCAACTGAACTATGTGGAGGTACACATATCACAAACACAAGAGACACTAAAGCATTTGCACTCTTATCTGAGGAGGGTATTGCAAAAGGTGTTAGGAGGATAACAGCTGTGACTGCTGGTTGTGCCACCCAGGCTATGGAGTTGGCATCATCTATTGATTCTGATATCAATGAAGCATCTCAGTTGGAGGGGGCTTTGTTGGAAAAGAAAATTTCTTCCATCAAGAGTGGGCTGGATGCAGCTGCTATCCCTGCTGGCAGAAAAGCTGATTTGAGAGGTAAGGTTTCAAAGTTAGAGGATGAACTTAGGAAGACAAAGAAGAAAATGGGTGTGCAAAATATACAAATGGCTGTGAAGTCTGCATTGGATGCCGCAGAAGCTGCTCTTTCAGGAAATAAGACGTTTTGTGTTACTCATGTCGATGTGGGTCTTGATACCACGGCTGTCCGGGAGGCAGTAATCAAAGTCATGGACCAGAAGGGTTTGCCTATAATGCTATTCAGCACTGATGAGGCATCAAACAAGGCTGTTATCTATGCTGGTGTGCCTCCCAATGCTCCTGGCGGCTTCAAGGTGTTGGACTGGCTAACACCTTCAATTGCACCACTCAAGGGAAGAGGGGGTGCCGGCAAGAACGGCCTCGCCCAGGGCCAGGGAAGCGACGCTTCTCAGCTCAAGGAAGCAATGACACTTGCGAACAGCATTGCTTCAATGAAGCTCTGCTGATTGGTGATAACTTGGTGCACTCCCCATGGGGTCTTATGCGTGGCTGCTGTTGGATTACTCCGCTTTTAGTTTTCCATTTACCCAATGCACTTAACAGAAGATGGTCTTCACAGTTTCATTTATACTTGCCATGCAATTGGAAGCACAGGGCATGTAATGTAACAGTACAAAGCTTGTCCGATTTATGAAAGGTTTTACAAAAAAAAAAAAAAAAAAAAATCTTTCTCGAGGACGAGAACGAAACTAGAAACGCGATTTAGCACGCAAAGTCAAGAGAGTGACAGAGGGGTGGAAGCGTGTCAACGTGGTACAAGTAATGTGAGGCTGAGAAATTTCATCAATATGGCGTGGGGATATGTATAGGAACTGAGAGGATCGACCGAGCTGAACCCTCGAAACTTTTTTTCTTTTGAAAAGTAACTGAAGCTGCCTCTGAAGCTCACAACTACGGTACTACAAATACCACCCTAGATTGATCAAAAAAAAAATACCGCCCTAGATCCGAAAAAGATAAAACATTTTCAAAACCGGGACCACATGCCTTGCAGGATAAGGCAACGCTGTTTTCAAAGCGGTCGCAGCTGATCGGTCTAGAAATATCCTGAGCTTGTCTGGTTGTCTCATCTACTGTCATTACTTACACAAGATTTATTTATGTTTACATGAATAGTTTTATGATTTATGTACACTCAGTGTGCACACATACACTCTCCCTTTTGAAGTTTGACCATATATACAAAATCTACTAATATTTATAGTGTATAATAAGCATAATTAGATTGAGCACAAAATATATTTTTATAATAAATTTACTCAAATAATATAAACATCATTACTGTTTTTTATATTTCTAATGAAACTTCTAAAAAATTGGCTTCTCAAGAAGTGAGGTGTTAGAACGGAGAGAGTAAACCTTTAGTAGTTGTAACCCCAACCAATAAGTATGGTAAGTTGACTAAGTTTGTAACAACAATGCAATAAGTATGCCAAACCCAGATGTCGTTTAGATTATTCGGAAAAGATAATTCTTGAAATAGATTTTCTTTTTAATATAAATTTTATCTTTTTTATTTTCGCTAGAACTAAACAAGATGTTACCATAGGTATTGCTCCCGTTTCAGAGTTCTGTGATTCTGTCACGCACGATGACACAAAAAGAAATTGTTTGTTTGCAGTGCACCAAAGATAATATTGGGAGTTGGTTAGTTGAATTTAAGGGTAGAAAAGTGGAAAGGAAGAGCTGAAAGCAACTGGGTGGCCGTAGGTGATAGGTCGCTTACATGTGCCATTTTCTATCCTTGTGCGGTGCAATACGTTTGCGTTTAATTATTCGCATAGTTTTTTTTATACACACTAATAAGCAATGCTTAAAGTATGCTTAATATAATATTAGCTGATACAATAGATTTGGTGGTATTAAGCATTAAGATTTGCACAAATTTATAGATTGTCGGGTACCTAGGAAAGGATTACCCTTAACCCTTGATTAAGTGGATTAACCTCGGATATCAACAAACCAAAAATCATCGTGGCGATTATCCTTCACCTAGCACAAGAAGCCCACTTGCCAAGTCATACTGGGCCGACCCACGAACGGGCCTCGGCGGTCCAAGCCGCTACCTACCCGACGCGTCCCCGCTCGAGGCAGAGAAGATCACTCGAGGGTGCCACTCGGGCTACCCCTCGGTGATGGAGATTTACCCGAGCGAACAGACGCCCCTCGAGTATAGCACACCCCTCGATTATCTACTCCCGGTACGGTTTTCAGGGCATTTTGTGCGTTCTACCTGCTCCCGCCTAACTTCGTGGCTACAGTAGCGGTAACAGTCGCGTGTACAAAGGTCAAATCCAGCTTTCACCGCCTATATCCGGGAATCTGGCAAATCGTACTGCATTGTAACGCCATGCCACGCACGGTGCCCCGTTCGGCACCCCCTCGAGACGCATTTGTCAACATATTTCCCGCATTTCCCAGGGCTTGGCCTTACCCTTTCGGGCCACGACCCCCTCCTTGACCACCTCTCGAGCTAGACTTCGTCATCACCGGTCAACACTCCAACAACTCCCGACACGACGGCTACAGGGATCCGCACGATCGGGCATGGGCGCCGGTCTTTCACCGGCCATCAGCTGCGTCATCCCACGCACGAGAAGGACGGCCGGTATCTCCGAGCACGTTGCTTCAGGGCACGCCACGCCCGGCTCACATCTCTACAGCAGCACCGACATGATCGGCATCTCCTCCCCGACGTCAGCAGTAACGTCCGCCCTAGATTCATGTACCCCTGAGCCCCTCATTCGCCTATAAAAGGAGGCGCCAGGCACTAGTTCAGACAAGTTAGGGGAGAGCTACCAGAGCCCGTAGCGCTCAAGTCCTAGCTCACTCACTCGCACGCTTGTATTCGCCCCTGTACAAGCACTTCGGTGCAAGATAATACAAACTCTCTCCCCCACTGGACGTAGGGCCTCCTTTTGCCCGAACCAGGATAAACCTTGTGTTCTTCTTGCATCACCATCCGGATTAGGGAGCACATAGCACATATTCATTCGTTGGTGCTAGACCCCCGGGTTCGAAACACCGACAGTTGGCGCGCCAGGTAGGGGAACTGCGTGTCACTAACGATTTCCCGCCGTTTTTCCGGATGGCAGACCCAGCTTCGCTGCTTTCGCGTGTTACGGTGATCTGGTTCGGGAGCCTGGAGTTCATGTCCCTCGGTCACGGCTATGACATGACCCTGCTCTCGGTTAGAGATCCGAGTGGAGGCCGCACCGAGCCCCCACGCTTAGGAGGGGCCACACGCCGGTCTCGCCACCATGCCTCCGCGTCCAGGAGGAGGCGCGATCGGCGCCGCCGTCATCATCGACCTGCGTCTGGGTTGCCACCCGCCGCATTTCCCCCGCTCCTGGTAGGCGATGAGGGGCCCCTAGTTGGGGACCAATCTGACCCGTGTCCAGGAGCGGAGGACCAGTCGGCAGGACTCTATGGAAATCCCGACTTCACCTTCGCGATGCGTTCGTCGAGGGAGCCCGGCGAGGCTCCTCCGGCACGCTTGGCACCGTCACCCCCCAACTTGCTACCGCACGGGCTGTTCGGGACCCGCCGTCAGTTCCCATTCGGCCTAGACAACGCCGTCAGGATGAACTCCGCCATACGCTCCAATGTGAGCGCGCATGAGGACCACCCGGGGGCTCTCTTACATGCTACCATGGACCTGGCAGCTGCCCTACCGGCCTCCGAGGACCTTGGTTTCTTAGGAGCACCTGGCCCGAGGCGGTACACCCTCGGCACGATGCGGCGTCAGCTGGAGGAGGAGCTGCGCGGGCAATTCCCCATCTTCTACTCCGGCAGCCTCGACTCTGACTCCGACCACTACGACCCCACCCACGAGTGTTTTCAGATCGAGGGCCGAGTCGCGTCGAACGACAACACCATCGACCCGACGGCCACGCCAGTAGCCGCAGCCGCAGCAGGAGGGGCCCACGTAGTGGCGGACCCGGAGGAGCAGCCTCCAGCTGCACCCCAGGACGAACGCCCACGTCTGGACGACCAAGACGCTCAGCTCGCGCAGGTCTGAGAGATACGGGCCAAACTCGATGAGGATCGGGAGCGCCTGCGACAGCTCGAGCGGACCGTCGAGCAGGAGCGCCGACCCCCGCCTGGCGAAAGGGCCCGAGCTAGAGCCCGAGAGGTCAACTGACAGATCGTTGAAGATGGGGGACCCGAGCACCCTGTCATCAACTGTTTTCCCTGAGCCAGTCAGAACATCGTCGCGGCCGCCATGCTTCTTAGGAACATGCCTGCGTTGTCGAACCCTCAAGCTCAGCGGATACAGGACGAGGTCGGAGGACTCCTCAAGGTCGCGGCCGCACAGCAGGCCGATAGCTCGGCCTCGAGACGTCGAGGGGTGTCCTCGGAGCAACCTGTCGAACTCCCTCGCGATGAGAGGGAGACCTCAGTTCATCAGGAGGCGGCCTCCCGAGCAAAGAAGGTGACCCCCGTTCGAGACCGCATCATCGACAATCGCGAACCCCAAGATGCGCGCTATGACATCATCGAGAACCGACGGTGCAAGAGCAGGGACGCTGAAGATCGAGGCTACAGCGCCCATCAAGGGGGACGCTACGACAGCGATGAGGACCGTCGGGCCCCTGAGCCGCCGGGACCTTGAGTCTTCAGCAGGGCGGTCCGTAACACACCGCTACCGAATCCCTTCCGACCCCCAAGAGTGTCGTCAAGTACAACGGGGAGACCAAGCCCGAGCTCTGTTTGGCCGATTTTTGGCTAGCCTACTAGCTAGGCGGGGCACACAACGACCGCGCCATAATCCGCCAACTTCCCTTGTTCCTCTCCGACACCGCTCGAAGGTGGCTCGAGGAGCTCCCTCCCGATCAGATCCACAACTGGGCCGACCTGGTGCGGGTCTTTGAGGGAAACTTCAAGGGGACCTACATGCGCCTCGGCAATTTCTGGGACCTCCACAACTGCAAGCAGCAGCCCGGGGAGTCTCTACGCGACTTCGCCTGACGCTTCTCTAAGCAACGTAGCGAGCTCTCACACATCCCCGACCACGACGTCATCCTAGTGTTCGTCTCGGGTACCACCTGCAAGGAGTTGGTACGGGAGCTAGGATGCAATCGCCCCAAGACTGTCGACGAGCTGATGGACGTAGTTGCCAACTACGCAGCCAATGAGGAACCGGTCAGAGCCTTCTTCGGCAACGAGAAGGACAAAGGGAAGGCGCAGGTGACCCACGCCGAGGGCACAAGCAAGGGCCCCAAGAAGGGCAATAAGAAGAAGAAGAAGAACCAGCATGGCAAGCGTGAGGCTACGGACAACGATCTCGTTGCCGCGATAGAGCGCAAGAAGCCTCGAGGTCCCCCCCGAGGGGGCCGTCTTCGACAAGATGCTGAAGGAGCCTTGCCCTTACCACAGGGGAGGGGCTAATCATAACCTCAAGGACTGTTGCATGCTCAGGAACTACTCCAAGAGTCTAGGCATTGAGAAGGATGACCAGAAGAAGGACAAGGGCGGCAACAAGGGTGGCGACAAGGAGGACGACAAGTTCCCCGAGGTCTACGACTGCTACATGATCTATGGCGGCCCCTCAACCCAGCTTACACCTCGACAGCGCAAGAGAGAGCGTCGAGAGGTCTTCTCCGTCTGAGTCGCTACACCCCAGTACCTCGACTGGTTCGATGCTTCCATCACGTTCGACCGTGTTGACCATCCGGATCACGTCGTCAACCCAGGAGTCTACCCGCTCGTTGTCGACCCCATCATCATCAACACCCGCCTCTCCAAGGTCCTCATGGACGGAGGTAGCAGCCTCAACATCATCTACCTCGAGACCCTTGACCTCCTTGGGTCAAGAGGTCGCAGCTATGACCTAGTGCCGGGGGTTTCCATGGAGTTGTGCCAAGGAAGAAGGCCCTGCCCATTGGCCGCATCGACCTCCCCGTCTACTTCGGCACCCCCCACGAACTTCAGAAAGGAGATCCTCACCTTCGAGGTGGTTGGGTTTCACAGCACATACCACGCCATCATTGGTCGACCCAGATACACGCAGTTCATGGCGATCCCCAACTACACGTATCTCAAGCTCAAGATGCCGGGACCCAAGGGTGTCATCACCATCGGCTCCTTCTACGAGCACGCATACGACTACGACGTTGAGTGCGTCGAGAATAGAGAGGCTGTCAAGGAGACCACCAGACTGGCCTTGACCCTCGAGGGCCTCGCCGCTGAGGCCTCCGAACCCAAGCGCCACGTGGGCAGCTTTGAGCTCGCAGAAGACACCAAGAAGACCCCCTCAACCCGAGTGGCTCCAGCGAGAAGGGTGCCACCCTTGACAGCAAATAGGAAACAGTGCTCATCGACTTTCTCCGTGTGAACACCGACATGTTTGTGTGGAGTCCCTCAGACATGCCGGGCATACCGAGGGAAGTCACCGAGCACGCCTTGGAGATCCGGGCCGGGTCCAGACCGGTGAAGCAACGCCTGCGACGCTTCGACGAAGAGAAGCGCAGGATCACCGGCGAGGAGGTGCACAAGCTTCTGGCGGCCGATTTCATCAAGGAGGTTCATCATCCTGAGTGGTTAGCCAATCCTATGCTAGTTAAGAAAAAGAATGGAAAAATAAGGATGTGTGTTGATTATACTAGTTTGAATAAAGCATTCCCTAAAGTTCCATTTCCTTTACCACGCATTGATCAAATTGTTGACTCTACTGCGGGATGTGAAACTCTCTCTTTTCTTGATGCTTATTTTGGTTACCATCAAATCAAGATGAAGGAGTCCGACCAACTCACGACCTTCTTTATCACCCCTTTTGGCATGTACTGCTATGTTACCATGCCCTTCGGCCTTCGAAACGCCGAGGCAACGTACCAGCGATGCATGCTTCATATTTTCGGTGAGCACATAGGGAACACAGTCGAGGCCTACGTCGACGACATCGTAGTCAAGTTAAAAAAGGTTGACAACCTCATCGATGACCTCAAGATCTCGTTTGAGTGCCTTCGAGCCAAAAACATCAAGCTCAATCCCGAGAAATGTGTCTTTGGCGTGCCTTGAGGCATGCTCTTAGGATACATCGTCTCTCAGCACAGTATCGAGTCCAACCCCGAGAAGGTCGCGGCGATCACCAAGATGGGGCCGATTCGAGACCTGAAGGGCGTACAGAAAATCACGGGCTGCCTCGCGGCCCTCAGTCGCTTCATCTCGTGCCTGGGAGAAAAGGCCCTGCCGTTGTACCGACTCCTAAAGAAATCCAAGCACTTTGCATGGACCGTCGAGGCCGAGGAGGCCCTCGGTAAGCTCAAAAATATGCTGACCCTTGGGGGACTATTCACCTGAGTCATTAACTTCGCACTGAGGCCCCTGCCTAGAGTCGAATTCAAGCTCAAGGTCCCTGGTCGCGATTTATGTACAAAGGATGCTCGGGTGACCTGGGAACTTGACATTGGTGAAGTTTTGGGTGGAGGAAAGGACACAGGGACTCTCGGCAGGACCTAGAGACTCGAGTGGGGTCATTTTGGCGATAGCGGAGCAGCAGCACGGGTCCGCCGACAGCGAGGGCGGCGCGGTGGCACGACACGTGGTGGTACGGCGGCTTGGGTGCGAGATAAATGAAAAGGGACGGCATGGTTGGCACCAGGAGATCATGGCGAGGGTGATGCTCACATCGGTTTGCATAGGAATGAGGCGGAGGTGCAAGGTCGGCGGTGAGGGTGGGGATGGCGGCGCGCACTGAGGTCGGCAACGGCGTCCCCGTACGACCTGTGCACCAAGAGCCAAACAAACGCGAGCATGAGCAGCAGGAGATGAAGGCAAATACGACGGTGAAGATGATATCTAAAAAAAGAGCGGTGACTGCAGTTGGCGACGGTGAGGCGAGCACGGCGGACCTCGGCCGGCTGCGAGAACGACGACGGTCTGTGTCGATCCCAGCGAGATGAGGCGAACCGGAGAGGCTCAGAGGACTCGCGGGGAAGTGGCAAAGCTAGCTATGCTTTCCAAATTGGAAAAGGACGAGTGGAGGCGGTGGCTTGGCCGGCTATGGAGCTTGACGACCATGGCGTGAAACAGAGAAGAAGAGAAGCTCGCCCATGGAGCTTTGGTACGTGAAGGACGGCCGAGGGGACGACGACGTGACACGTAGGGACGTCCACACCGCGTGGAAGCAGCTGCGTGGCAGCTCGGACGCGCGGAGAATCTTACCGAAGTCGTGCGGCGATCGTTGACGGTAAGCAAACAACTGCCCAACTCGACAACAAGTATTTACAGAATTGCCACTGTGACGTTTTCACGATTTACTCTGAAATTTTAAATAAAACATGAAAATCTCCCAATCTATAAAATATTCTAAATTTACTTCTCTACACTTTTCTCAAAATGAATTTTTTCATATTTCCGCAAGGAAAATTGAGTTTTGAATGCAAATTTGAAAAGAGGGCAAAAAGGGACAAAACCCTATAAATAAACATTTTAAATATCTTTTGATTTTGCTAAATAACATGAAAATCTTCCAATGTATGGAATGCTCAAATTTGTAATCCAAACATTTTTATTATACAAAGTTTTCCCAAATTATGCATAATTTTTGAAATATGGATTTAAAATCAAAAGAGAACAAGTGTTGGAAATCTGTATTTTTAAATTCATTTGAAATTCTTTATTGAAACTTGAAAAACTTTGAATACCACTATTGTAGGTTCAATAAGATCTACAATAATGCTTTTGAACCAACCCCAAATTATTTGTAGATTTTTAAATATAGAGAAGAGGATAAAAGGTATATTTTAATTCGAAGGATTTTAAAATTAAACAAACACCCTAAGCATCATTATTTCATGTATTACACAAACACCATAAAAAGACATTAAAGAAACATAAATGCATTTATGCCATGATGCTCAATGATTATGCTTCACAATGCATATGATTAACATTTTAATTGCTTATTAACATCTAGGATGTTACATCGAGCCTCTCCCTCGAGTGACTTGACACGCTCGTGGGCCCTCCGCGCCTCCTCTAGGCCTGGGCGTCGTCGGTCTTGGCCTTCTCAGCCTCCTCCTTGGCCTTAGCAGCCTCTTCCTTGGCCCGAGTGGTTTCCCCTCGAGCCGCCTCGGCATCCTCCCTCCTCTTGGCGGCCTCTTCCTTCGCTTGCCACGCTTCTTCCTCAGCCTGAGCCACCCTGTCCCGGGCAGATTGGTCGGCCTCGAGCTGACGTAGCACCTCCTCCCGACTGTTGTGGGTCACATGGAGGAAATGGGATTTTGAGTGGGAGCGGTTCCTCAAGTCCTGGAAACAAGAAGCAGAAAATCAGTCACCAGTTAAGGAGGAACCAAAGCCAAACACGCTCGGAGAAATATTTACCGAAAGGCCTTGGCCAAGGTCTTCGGTAATAATTTTGGTGGCTAACTTCAAAGCGTGCGCCAGCCATGCCCGATACTCCTCCATGTCCTCCCAGTGCTTCACCTTCGCCGAGTCGTCCATCCAGATCCCGGGGAGTGCTGGGATCGTGAGTTTCTCAGAGCAGAAGACGCTCTTGGCCCCAATGCAGAAGGGCCGCCTCAAGCCTCGCTCGCACCGAGGACCTAACGCTCTCCACCGCCTTGCTCAAACCGCCGTAGCGCTCCACCCGGTCGGCCAGGTGGGGAACGACGACTCGGCTTTGCCACCGCTTAGCCCGATGTCAGGGGTGGACCATCTCGACGAACCAAGGACCCCCCGGGTGGCGGATGCCCTGGCAAGCAAAAGGGCCTCATCCTCCTTCTCTCACCGGCATAGCGCCGAAGGACTTATGGCTATCGTCTCCTCCTGCCACCGTTGTGGCGAACCCGAGGCCGTCGACTCTTCCAATGGCGTGACCTGCAGTTGCGGTAGCTGGCTTAGGGCAGCCACGGTCAACTCCTGCAGCGGAGGAGGGCTTGAGACCACTGCCTCCCCCAGCACCACGTCATGCCAAGGCAGCAGGTCCGACATCACCACGTCCTCCGGTCGACTCGACGCTGTATGCTCTCCCTCCCCCTAAGCCTGCGACACACGTAGGCCCAGCGACGCATCCTATGCCCTATCTTACTGCTGCAGTAACTCATCCAAGGTAATCATGGCCTCCTCTTGCAACTGTGGAAGGCTCGAGACCACCAGCTCCTCCGACAGCTCGACCCGCCGCTGCGACGACAAATCCAGAGGCGTCGCGTCCTCCGGTGATGTTTGTTGCTGCTACTGCTGTTGTTGCTATTGCAGTTGCTGCTGTTTGCTGCTGCTGTTGCTCGGGCTGGCCCCTGGCCGGCCCCTCTTCTCCTGGTTTCTCCTGTGGCTCCTCTTCCTCTTTCCTCTACGGGCCCTCCTGCTCCTGCTTGCGTCACGCCTCCACCTCACGCAGCCCCTCTGGCCATGGCTTCCGCTCCTCAGTGGGTGGGGATGGAGCAGTGGCCTCCTCGTCCTCGAGGATGATGGGGGTAATCTCTGACCCCAATTCACGCACGTCGGAGGCTCCCCCTCGAGCGAGGCGGCAGAAGTTCCGGCTTGACCTGGGGAAGAGGCCGCAGGCGTCAGGATCGGGACGGCACTCCCACCTTCCGACCCCTGGTTAGATGCAGGGGGCGCGGACGTCGGTACCAGGGCAGCACTTCCCCTCTCCTGTAACTTCTCTAGCTCAGAACCACCTCTCACCGCGGCCCCCAAACCGCTCGAGCCTACAACAAGAGCAGAGCCCATTAGCTTGGCTCGAGCCATAACAGCATGGGCTTGAGATAGCCAAGCCACCTCCCATGGTGGTAGCAGTCTCTAGGTCACACCTGTTGCAGCGGCCACCATTCTCACGGCTACGTCCACCCTAAGCCGCTTGGCCGCGAAGGGTTTGCCTCCTCCACCCGTCGCTTTAGCCTAAAAAATGAGGAGGTGAGCAAAGATGCTTAGTGGTTCGGCAGGTCAAAGAAACAGGAAAGGAAACTTCAAAAAGCATGGCTTACCCAAAGGGGACAACGACCTTCCCAGGGCCTCTCGAGCTGCTAGAGCTCCTCGAGGCCCCACTCGGAGCTACACCTCTCTCGGAGCCGAGGCCGGCTGACGCTTTTGATGGCGTCGCCGCGCCCTCCCGCTCCGACGAGGCCGCACGGCCCCGAGTCCACGTCCCGAGCACCGAGGGTTGGGATTGGGTCTCCCGAGACATAGTAGGCAGGGTCCTGCCGCACGAGGACCCAGCACAGGACGATGAACCACCTTGACTCCTATCTTGCGGCCAGTCTAGAACATCCTCCTATGCAGAGGGCACGTTAGCTCGGGGGAGACTGGGGAGATGGGGCTCGAGACGCGCTGCCATCCCCTCGACATCATCGTCATCATTTTCCTCCTCATCCTCCTCGGAGGGAGACTTCTCCTCAGGCAGCCCATCGCACCTTTGCTTCGTATGGCACTTCTCGCGCTCGGTACGCGTGAGGCTTTTTCTTTCTTCCTCTTCTTATCCTTGTCCTGCCCCTTATTCTGTTGATGATAGGTAAAGCGCCTCACCTCCCGATCGGGGTCGTCCTCCCTCACCGGAGGCCTCGACGCCCTTCAGTCAATTTTTCCCTATGCAAAAGCATCTAGGTGTAAGAGCAAAGGGAAGGAAGAGAGGCAAAGTAAAACTCGAAAGGCCAGAAGGCACCGGTGACCGCCCCCTTTACCCACGACACAATCTCCTCGGGGGGCAACACCTTGACCAACATGTGGCACCCCTTGAGCTGCTCGGGCATCGCCTCAGGCCCCATCTGGTCCAGCCATAACAGATGTGCCATCAAAGGGAGCACCCTCCAATGGTGAAAGGCCGAGATGACGATCGCCGCCGTCAAACCCATGTCATGAAGTCTCCTCAGCACGGTGAGGAGAGGCCTCAATCGAGGCTGTAAATCTGACGCCACGCCATGCGGCCAGTTGAACGAACACTCTGTGATGAGGCACCCGGTGTACGACGGGAAGTACCCCTCGTCGTTGCGAAGGTAGAACCACTGCGCATCCCATTGAGCGTGGTTGGACATCAGCCCGGTGGGGATGTACTCGCACGGCTCCACCCCCCGGCCTATCCTCAGCACTAGGTTGCAGGAACCAGCATGGACGATTCTCCTCACGCCCTGTTCCACCGGGGCGGTGAAGAACTCCCCCTTGTAGAGGTGGAGCCACAGCTCCCGGTGCGGCTCCTCCCCCAGGTATCCCTCGGCAGACAGCCGCGAAGATAGCGGCGTTGGAGATGGTGTTGGGGGAGAAGTGCTAAAGCTCGACCCCGTAATGGTGGAGCAGCGCCCGCATGAATTGGCTCAGGGGTGATCCAAGCCCATGCCGGTGGAACTTGATGAAGCTCACGACATAGCCGTCCGGCGGGTTCGGCTCCCGATCCCACCGCGGCGGCGCTATCCACTCCGGTCGATCCGGCATGGTGATAGGGTGAAGATCCCCTCCCCCACCAGCTCCAACAGCCTCTGCTCCATCACGGTGGACGGGCGCCAGGCCTCTGGAGGAAGAAAAGTGGGTGCCATGACGGCGGCGGCGGCGCGGATTTGCCCGACGGACGGACGATCGACAAGATTCCCAATCACGATCATGCTCACTAACCTCTCTTCTCTAGCGCTGGCGAGCAGGGATTCGGAAGCTCTAGTGGCAGCGATGGAGGCAAGATGGCGAGAATGGAAGCGGATGGCACCCCACCTCCCACGAATTTATACTCAGGGGAAGAGCAACGGGCCGATCCGACGGTGGGAAAAGGTAAACCCCGCATTTACTGTGCCCACCTAACCACCTCTCGATTCTCGTAGCAGAACATGCGCCGTTCATCAGGCCCCTAGCCGTTACCTAGGTCCACATGACCGCGTTGTTTTGGCCCACACCTCAAAAGGCGCGCCCAACGCGCGGGAGCGCTACATTATCCGCTAGCGGAGTCTTCCACGAGAAGGAAAACGGGCCCCGGCTGACCCTCGGTCAGGGAGCGAAGGCTGACCCTTGGTCAGGGTTCAACAGCCGCTCTCGAGCACCTGAGTCAGGGACACCCCAGGGGAGCCACACGAAGCTCAGCTTGAGGACGAACCCTCGAGATCCCCTCGAGTGTATCCAAGGCAAAACAAGAGGATTACCATGGAATCCCCACAGAGGGAGGCATCGAGCCGCCGAGTCCTATCGAATGGAACTGGTATCCATATATCTACTCATTTGTGTCAATGAGAACGCCTCTGGGCCACTAGTCGACCCCATCGAACGGGGCACGAGCTCTCACTTGGATCCCCCGTTATCAGCTCACAGAGAACGCCAAGACTCGCCCAATCGAGGGTAGTACGGCGCTTCTCACCTCACATCCGATCGAAAGGACTCGTGAGATGGATGCCTAGGGCTAGCAATACCCCAGCCGAACGAGGCTCAAGGGCTCGACTACGCCTGGCACCCCTCAACGAAAGAGGGTCGAACGCACCCGAGGGCTCGACGACTCGAACCATCCTTCGACTAGGTGCTACAACTCTAGTTCATGTTATCCTAACCTTTCAGGAACGCACACTATGCCTAACTAGATAAGCACCTCTTGACAAAAGACAAATAAAGCCCTCGAAGGAGTCACCTTACTCCACCGAGGCCTCGGGGGCTACCCCCACGGGGGACGCTCATGCGCCTCCCACGGAAAGTTACAAACTGCACCTCACTCTCGGCCTATGCCCTCGAGCACCCGAGTTAGGGATGACCAAGGGGGAGCCAATACGAGGCCCTACTCGAGAACGAACTCTCGAGACCCCCTCGGACGTATCCAAGGTAAAATGTCAAGGAGCTTCATGGAACCCCCTCGAAGGGAGGCATCGAGCCACTGAGTCCCACCGAATAGAATCAGTATCATATGTTCATGCATTTTCTATAATGAGAATGCCTCAAGGCCACTAGTCAACCTCTACTGAATGAGGCACGAATTCTCACTTGGATCTCCCGTTACCAGCTCACTGAGGACTTCGAGGCTCGCCCAACCGAGGGTAGCACAACGCTCCTCGCCTCACGCCTGATCGAAAGGGTTCGTGGGATGAACGCTGAAGGCTAGCAATGCCCTAGCCGCACGAGGCTCGGGGGCTCGACTATGCCATGGCACCCCTCGATGAAAGAGGGCCGAACTCACCCGAGGGCTCGACGGCTCGAGACACCCCTCGATAAGGTACTACGACCCCAGTTCATATTATCATAATCTTTCAGGGATGCCAACTATGCCCAACTGGACAAGCACCTCTCAACAAAGCCCTCAAAAGGAGTCTCCTTACTCCTCCGAGGCCTCGGGGGCTACCCCCGCGACGGACGCTCGCGCGCCCCCCACAGAAAGTCACGAACCATGCCTCACTCTCGACTTATAACCCCCAAGTCGAGTGCCAGCACTCGAGCTGAGGCACGGGGGCTACTGTCGGGTACCTAGGAAAGGGGTACCCTTAACCCTCAATTAAGTGGATTAACCTCAGACATCAACAAACCAAAAACCATCACGGCGATTATTCTTCACCTAGCACAAGAAGCCCAATTGCCAAGTCATACTGGGCCGACCCACGAACGGGCCTCGGCGGTCTAGGCCGCTACCTACCCGACGCGTCCCCGCTCGAGGCAGAGCAGATCACTTGAGGGTGCCACTCAGGCTACCCCTCGGTGATGGAGATTTACTCGAGCGAACGGAAGCCCCTCGAGTCTAGCACACCCCTCGATTACCTACTCCCGGTACGGTTTTCAGGGCATTTAGTGTGTTCTACCTGCTCCCGCCTAACTTCGTGGCTACAGTCGCGGTAATAATTGCGTGTACGAAGGTCAAATCCAGCTTTCATCGCCCATATTTGGGAATCTAGCGAATCGTACTGCACTGTAACGCCATGTCGCGCACTGTGCCCCGTTCGACACCCCCTTGAGACGCATTTGTCAACATATTTCCCGCATTTCCCAGGGCTCGGCCTTATCCATTCGGGCCTCGACCCCCCTCGACCACCACTCGAGCTGGACTTCGTCATCACCGGTCAACACTCCAACAACTCCTGACGCGACGGCTACAAGGATCCGCACGACCGGGCATGGCGCGCAGGTCTTTCACCGGCCATCAGCTGCGTCATCCCACGCATGAGAAGGACAGCCATCATCTTCGAGCACGTCGCTTCAGGGCACGCCATGTCCGGCTCACGTCTTTACAGCGGCACCGACATGATCGGCATCTTCTCCATGACGTTAGCAGCAACGTCCGCCCTAGATTCATGTACCCCTGAGCCCCTTCTTCGCCTATAAAAGGAGGCACCAGGCACTAGTTCAGACAGGTTAGGGGAGAGCTACCAGAGCCCGTTGCGCTCAAGTCCTAGCTCACTCACTCGCACGCTTGTATTCACCCCTGTACAAGCACTTCGGTGCAAGATAATACAAACTCTCCCCCCTCCCCGCTGGACGTAGGGCCTTCTTTTGCCCGAACCAGGATAAACCTTGTGTTCTTCTTGCATCACCATCCGGATTAGGGAGAACGCAACACATATTCACTCGTTGGTGCTAGACCCCCGGGTTCGAAACACCGACATAGATGCATAAAAATTTAATAGATACATAAAATTTAATATTCTTATTCTTACCTCCTCCTCTAATAAAAACTGAATATGGAGGTAACTACCTCTACATGCAACACAATGCAAGCAACAAAAAAAAATGTTACCAGACACTTGAATTTGTAACACAACTAAACCAAAGACCTATATTTATGTTGACTTGAGTTATTATACTCATAGTATAGGAGAAGGCGAGGAACTAAGCGTAGCTCAGCTTTCGGTCAAAAAAAGCGTAGCTCAGCTACATAGAACATATCTATTTGGGTTCATGCGGAATCCATTTGCGTTCAAGTACACATAAGTGTCTAATTTGCTAAAATGGAGAAGATAAAATGGGTTTTCCTATTAAGTTATGTTTGGGAGGGCTCCTCTAGAGAAGTTAAAGTTGTTTAGGAGGAGTCACAATTTGTGATTCTCCTAAAAAAATGACACCTCCTACTAAACTGTTAGGCATGACTTCTTTGAAGAATTATAACACATGCATAATTCATGTTGGTTAATCTGTTCTGTCTTGCCGTATCCGTAAAAATGAAAACCAATGTAATCCTAAGTTTAGACCAAGCCAAACTTTCTCAATAATCATCACTTGTATCTTTCAGTTTATCTTCTATAAGAATATACTGTATTTCATAACTAATCGTCTTTTACGATTGTAAATGTATTTAATGTTTATGTGGCAAATTTTGATATAGAAATGTGTGCCCCGAATACTCCGCAAGATAGGGGACATGAAGGCATTTAGGTTTTTGTGCCGTTCGGTACAACACGAGTTTTCGAACTAGACCTTTTTGCATGAGTTTTTGGTAAATTACCATGTTCCAAAAAAGAGACCTGACAATTTATTCCAAACCGTGCACTTGGTTTGGTGGCTTCCGGTTCCGGGCGTCCGCGGCCGGTGCACGGCTGCTTTCCACGGACAATACTTTTACCACCACCGGACACCGGAAAAACGAGAGCTGGGCCGGCAGACAGGCAGGGACAGGCGCCCAGACCCACGGGGATCTCACGCATCCCGAGCGCGGCCACGCCCGCCGCGGGCACACGCGGCGCGCTCTGCTCACCCCTGTCTGCCTGCCTCTGCCTCCTCGCCCTGCACGCACGCGCACACACACCCGCGCTCTCACCCCGCGCCCTCATCGTCTCGCTCCCACCGCTGCCCCCACGCCACCCACCCCACCCGCACCCCCACCGCGGGGCGCCCGAGACCCCAGACCCCTCTCCTCACCTTCCTTCCCATCCCAATCGCAAGCACCCGGCGGCCGGCCAGGTTCGGGAGATTATTACTTCGTCGCGGCGAGGAGGGACGGACGCGGGGTTGCCGTGACCGCGTGGCACTTGGATGAGAAAGGCGGCGGCGAAGGATGCGGAAGGCGTACAGGGACTCCATCAAGGTGCTCGAAGCTGACATCCAGCACGCCAACACCCTGTAAGCGCACCTCGCCTCGCCCGACTTCATCTACCCTCCCCGTCCTGATTCCGGCGCCGCCGCTTCACGTCCCCTGTCGATTGTGCTCCAGTTCACTAGCACGAACCCGTGTCCCTCTCGTTTCTCTGTCTGGCCTCTGTGATGTCGCCGGTGCCTGGGTCGCCGGCTCCTCGGCCTGCTGCCGGTGTTGCGCAATGCGGCCGGCCAGGGAGGGTGATGGGTGTTGATCGACCGAGCGTCCTGTTCGCTCTCCCATCCGCTGGGATCCGGCCATCGTGGTGGCTGGTCCGATGCTTGTTCTTGATTGCGCTGCCCGTGCGCGCACGAGCGGCGAAGCGGCAGTAGATCAGGAGGGAAAGAATCGCATGTGTTTATGATGTGTTAAAAAAAAACTCTGCTTTCCATTCCCATATGTTTCAGTGTTCTAAATTGTTTATCCTTTTCTGCTTATATAAGAGGAAAGGGGGGCGAGATGACTGCACTAGTGTGTTCTTTACTTGAACGTTGCCAGTTGCCTCATCTTGTCTGAGTGCATGTGATCTGCCAAGTGATGCTGGTTGTTTATCTGGATGAGCAGGGCCTCCGAGTTCCCGCGGGACTACGATGGTGCGTGCCTGCAGATGCGGCTGTCGTACAGTCCCGCAGCTCATATATTCCTCTTCCTGGTGCAGTGGACGGACTGCAGCCTCGCTGGGGCGCTTGGTCTGCTGAGAATCCTCATATACAAGGTCCGTGCCATGCTCTGCTGCCTGGTTGTTGGTTCAGTGCTCACGTTGTGGATGTGCCCTCCTGAATTTGTGGCTCATTGTTCAGGTTTATGTGGATGGCACGACAACCATGTCGACCCATGAGAGGAAAGCCAGTATCAAAGAGTTCTATGGTAAGAGTGTGCGGTGTCCTTACAACTCTGCCTAACTGTGTTGTCTTTTGTGCCGCGTTGCTGATCAGAATTGCTATGTGTTGGCATGAGCAGCTGTGATATTTCCTTCTTTGCTGCAACTGCAAAGGGGGATCACTGATGTGGAGGACAAGAAGCAGAAGGCTGTGTGTATGGAGAGATACAGAAAGAAAGATGAGGAAGAACGGGGCTCCTTATCTGAAATTGATGTTGAGAGGGAAGAGGAGTGTGGGATTTGCCTGGAGATGAACAGCAAAGTTGTGCTGCCCAACTGCATCCATGCTATGTGCCTCAGATGTTACCAGGACTGGTATGTGCGCAATTCAGTTCTGCTCATGTGTTTTATGTGACTGCATTTAGTGTTATATTCTCAAATTTCAATCGCCCTACTTTTATTGCTGTGCAAGTGCATAGAGCGTAGGCTCTTGTTATCATTTCGAGTAACACGTTTTTTAGCTAGATGATGTCTGTATCATTCCTCCACATATCTGTATCATTGCAAGGTAGATCCTGCTAAGCATGACCTGCTAAGAACAATGGAGATAGGCTTAAACATATCTTCCTTGTTCTTTCCAGCAATTTATGTGCTTGTAAAATAGATGGAACCCTTCTATGCATATGGGCTTATACACAAGGTTAACTTCTAATGAAACCTTTGGTACGAATGGCCAGTAGCTCTACAGAACATAGTGCTCTATCTATATGCTTTCCCATCTACATCATTCTGAAAATGAAGTGATCATTCGAAGGTGGCATTGTGATATTCATGTGAACAGTAAGTTGGCTAATTGAGGTGATTCGCCACCTGTTTTTTCAACCATGCTCTGCCATTCATTAAGTGCAAAGGGGAACCTGTGTGGTGCCCTATCAAGTATTGAGTTTTATTTTTGATCCAGTCCACGAACATAATCATTCATCTTCAGTGTAGGCTCTACACTCTGTTTACAGCCCATTGGTTCTAGGCTTTGAAGACACAGTACTCATCTGTTCACTTCAGCTAACAAATTTATCTCATTAAACTACTTGTGGTCCTGCTGATCGTAGTAGCTTCATATGTTAGCAAACCCTGATGGTGGGTGTCTGTGATTTATTGTTCCTGTGTACTAAGGTATTGTTCCTGTGTACTAAGGTGTTCCTATGATATTTGTGGTTTGTCTGTATTCTTTTGGCCAATGTAACTTTTTCAATCAGCATAATTTGGATTGAATCTCTGAATGTGCTTCAGTGTTCATTGTATTATATAGCACCATTAAGATTGAGTGTTGTTACCATAGTTTGACAGCAACATTGCCTTTTTACAGGAGTTCAAGATCGCAATCCTGCCCATTCTGCCGTGACAACCTGAAGAAGACCTGTCCTGGTGACTTGTGGATCTATGTCGAGGACCAAGATGTGGTTGACATGGAGACGGTGTCAAGCGAGAACCTTAGACGGCTGTTCATGTACATAAGCAAGCTGCCTCTGATTGTCCCAGACGTCATCTTCACTGTTTATGATTCCCACATAAAATGACTGATGCGACGCCCCCTCTCTGAAGACCTTCAGCCACCTGTGCTCGGTGCCCAGTTCCATTTAATCTTATGCCCCATGTTCTCCATTTTCATGCTTTACTCAAGCTTTTGGAAGTGCCTGAACTGATTTGGAACACCAAGCCTTCCCGTTGGTGCTTTAGAAACTTATTTAGTGCCTGCATGCATCCTTGATCATATGCAGCCACTCTGTACATATCTGACATGGCTCAATTAATAGAGAACTTTGTGCTTGCCCCAAATGGAGGCAGGAGGGTCTGTCTTATGTTTCAATTACTGAAAATGCAAAGTTCTGGGCACTGGAAGATTTCCGCTGCAAAGTTAGGATGCTAATTGGTAACTAGTTTAAGTAATAAATCTATCCAAGTATACTTTACACTTAATTGTTAAGGTAAAAAAAGGATCAGAATTATCCAAAAATGTCCAACAAGCTAAACTACTTGACTTCTTATTTTGTTATTATAAGCTTGTCTTTGCAGGACAAATTGTACGAGTCAAACTTAGAACTGAATTATTAACACAAAGCATCTATAAGCATTTTAAGCTAGTAAACATCCGGTAGGGAAGCTGTCCGAGTAGTCGTGTTGGAAAATGGCGCGAGGTACGTTTTGTCGTCTGCACTGCTCGTCTGTTTTTTTTTTTTTTTGGTAAGTCTACGGGAGGGAGAGAATCCCCCATCTGATTGATTGATTAATATTGGCTCTGAAATAGCCTAAATGGTTTACAAATAGTGTTTCGATTGTTTGATGCTAGGTTTACATTGCAGAACCAAGTGGCTGCTATTGCCTTGTCATCTCTTGGCAGCCTTGCATTCATAGACTATTGTCCCTTTTTGATTGAGCATCTAAACAGAGTTGAGATGAATTCTTGATAAGTTTTGGACTACCTGCTACTGAGGGTATGGACATACTCGTATACTTGTCTTGTTATGCACGCTGTCCATATCATCAATTTATTATTACGTGTTTCTCACCCTCTTCGATCTCATCCATATATACCCATTGGATAATGATTAACCTAACCGGAAGAGCACTGCTTTGAGCTAAACTATTATTCTATTAGTTTCTATTACTATTTTGTGCATGTAGGTGCGCTACTCTACATACATGGTGTGGCTAATTGATTAAAATTTATTAGAGATGACTTAGTATGGAAATAACCTACTTTGTTCAAAGTACTGGCTAGATTTACATGTAGACACCACATCAAAAGGTGGGGGCTTAAAAACCTCGTATTCATCACACATCAAAATTTTAGAAAAAATGATTGAATTAGTTGGAGATGACTTGTTATAACATGTGACAGATTAGAGCGGCTAGATTTATATGGGCATGGAGTGTATATGGGCTCATATCAGAAGTTAGGACTTAGGATTAAAATCTCGTGTTCATATCATAGTGAAATTAACTAAATATGTTGTGCGGATTAGTGTACTCAGAGTAATAGTGAGTCCCACATTAGAAACTTGATGAAGCTAAAATGGACTTGAGGTTATCTAGATCTACGTATTTCTAGTAATATATGTGTGAATTGAGCTAAAGATTCACCGTGGGTAATCCACTCCTTTATTCTATTTTACCCTATCCATTTTTAATGGTAAAAGCTATCTATACCCTATCTAAATGAGGTGGGTAAGAGTCTCTGATTTTCTTTAACTAGTACAAAAAGTTAGAAGTCAGAAGATAGGTTGATCACTCCATTTCTCAAACAAGCATCCATTCGATTACTTATAATGGTCGCATATCAACATGTGCCCATTTACACTGTTGGTTTGCTCTCTTGTGTTGTAAATCAGCTTTGCCTACAAGGGGTACTTGAATGTTGAATCAGATTGGGCTTTTCGCGTGTCAGTGACACTAGCCAGCTACTATACAGTAAACATCTCTTAGTTACAAGAAGGTCAAAAGTATCCACAAATTTCTTGCTGAGCCTTGGAGGAGAAACTGATATGAGAGCATCTCTGAACTGAATTGTCACGAATTTCTTGCTGGCTTACCTTGACCTTGGTCCTTGGAGGAGAAACTGATATGGCAGCATCTCTGAACTAAGGAGAAACTGATATGGCAGCATCTCTGAACTGAATGCTTATTAACATGGCAAAATTTCCAGAATCCTGCGGGAATTAATAGCTTGATCTTCTACCAGATCCTCACTACAGTTTGGAATTGTCGACAAAGAAAAAAAAAACTCTCACAGAAGCAGAGTGCGTCAAGAGAAATGATCAATTTTGGGAACCATTAATGGCTCCACGCTACTGATCCACTGGCCGATCAAGCACTGGTTGGTTCTCGTCCCCGACCATTCTACAGATCCAAGTACATCCGGTAGGCGTCCCTGTGCGGCGCGTAGTAGCCCTCGACGGTGGTGTCCACCTGGAACCCGGCCTTCCGGTACAGCGCCACCGCGGCCGTCCTCGTCGGGTCGACGTGGAGGGAGAGCCGCTGGATCTTCCTCCGCCGGCACCGCTCCACCGCGGCCGCCAGTAGCGCCTCGCCGTGGCCCTGCCGCCTGCAATTCTCCTTCACTGCAACCAAAAAGTTTGCATTTTGGGCACACGATTCAGTCATTCCGCGTAACCTGACCCCGGGGAGAGAGGATGGGGATCCCAACATTTGTCTCACCGGCGAGCTTGGTGATGGTGGCGCAGAGGGAGGTGTTGCAGGTGTACATAGCGTACCCGATGACCTCCTCGCTGTCGGCGCCGGACGTCGTGTAGATGAGGCCGGAGTTCCGCCGCTTGAGCTCGTCGTGCAGGGACCGCGCCAGCGACTCGTGCTTCGGGAAGATCCTCCGCTCTAGCCGCACGATGTCCTCGATAACGCGGCCGGCTCGATCGTGCGACGGGTCCAGCTCGAGTATTGGCGGCAACGCCGTCGCCGTCGCCGCCGCCATAACAGACGAGGGTCTGGATTTTAGTCCCTCGTCTTTGCTAGAAGTCATCTTTGCTCTTTGGTACTCGTCTTTGTACCTGAAGACATCTCTCTCTCTTTGACAAATAATAACAAATAGCTTCACATATTTGACATTCAAATAACGTTTGCTTCACAAAAAACACTCTCAAAATATATTTGCTTGTTTTTGTTTTTTCTTTTCTTTATAATATAAAACATATTTCGTATTTTTACATATTCACTCAGCATAGCATATGAAATAACGCCCTTTCGGGTTTTTGGCTTAGTATCTCTTTAGCGTACTCCCTTCGTTAATCGTACATTTTAACTTTTACGCTTTCGGTTTATCTTATTTAAATTTTTATGTAAATAATAAAATAAATAAATTATTATGAAAGTATTTTATAATGATAAAATAAATAATATTTATTAAAACTTTTTAAATAAGACAAACAACAGGAAGTGTAAAAGTTAAAATATACCATTATTTATAAGACAGGAAACACTCTCTCCGTTCTAGATTATAGTTCACTTTAACTTTTTTGATGCATGCATTTTATTATGTATCTAGACATATTATTTATCTAGGTATATAATAAAATATATAAAAAAAGTCGAACTGTAATTTAGAACGGAGGAAGTAGATGTTTACTCTTAAGGATGTGTTTGTTTCAGCTTCAGAATCAGATGAATCAGATGAATCAGATAAAGAATAATGAGAGAGAAATAGTGAATAATCAGTAGAATCAGCAACTCTAGACGCCAAAACAAATGCACCCTAACTACGCTAAAAGCACAGCAATATTTACCAATAAGGTTCATTCACAGGGTCTGAATCGCAAAAAGAGGAAACCCCTACCCCGGCTCCTAAATCCTAATCACCCGCTCCTGCTGGTGTTGGGGTTGCGGCGGCGCCGACGAGCCACCGCCGAGCGCAAATGGCGAGCTCGGCGCTGAGGCGGTCTCTCCCGCGGCGTACCTCGCTCCGCCACTCCATTCCTCCCCACCTGCCGCCCCCAGCTGCCGGCGCCTTCCGTCGTTCGTTCCAGTCTGGTGAGCACTGAGCACCCACACACCCTCCGATCCCCGCGTCTGCCTAGCCTCCCTCTCTCCCATGAGCGGCATCGCACGCGTCCTCTTGCGGTGTGGTGGTGGTGGTGGTCGCAATTCTAGCACTCGCGTACGGCGTACCTGTCCCCCAAAGTCGGCTGTCACCTCAGTAAACTGAATCGAATGGCCTTGGAGATATAGTTCTGACGGCAATCCGTAGCTTTCTCGTGGCAGAAGCCATCATTTCCTTGTAACTGTGGTCTAATGTTTTAAGAATGAAGAATTGACGCTAGAATGGTCTCAACTAGGCTGATGTTGATATGCTTATCTTGTCTAATGTTTTAAGAATGAAGAACTGACGCTAGAATGGTCTCAACTAGGCTGATGTTGATATGCTTATCTTGTTTGGCTGTTGCTGTGCAGGGGATGGCAAGAGCTTGGAGGAATTCAATGAACGGCTGTTTGGGAGCAAGGGCACAGAGCAAGGGTCTCTCTATGAGAAGCTTGACAGGAATCAGAACGCCACTAGGAGATACGGCATGGGCTCTGGGATGGGTGGTTTCCCTGGTTTCGGTGACAGGAGCAGCTCTGGTTCATCATCCATGGGTGCTTTCCCTGGGTTCAGTGACAGGAGCAGCTCTGGGTCATCCATGGGTGGTTTCCCTGGGTTCAGTGACAGGAGCAGCTCTGGGTCCATGGGCCTTTTTGATTCTTTGAATGATAGCATAAGTGATATGCTGGGTGATGCGGCACGCAACTCCCAAATAGATGATGATGACGAAGATGATGAGTGGGAAGAGGATGACTTTGAGTTCAGGCCTGATGTGCAGTATAGGCGAGGATCGACTTATTCTGTTCGGGTAAACAGGAGCTTGGTCTGTCAATGCATTGGTTATTGGATTTATCCAATATCTTTTGCCACCTTGATGTTTTTGTTATCCTGTGTAATGTTCAGGAACTACTGAGTAAGTTTTTGGGGTAGAAGTGCCTGTGCTATCCTGAAATCACAATAGAATCGTGTAGTTTACAACTTCCTTTCTTCAATTGTTAGTTTATTCAGTGATCTGCCCTTGTGTGGTTGCTATTCTAATGCCCAATTTCATTCCATTGCAATATGTGTAGGACCTTGACCTTAGAAGACCTGCAGCCGCAAAGAATCCTCCTAGACCACAGTTTGAAACAACTACAGCGGAGGTTTTGAGGAAGGCTGATTTTAGGGTGAGTATTTCTGCCTGGCAACACAAGGAAACTGCCTATACTTTCTATTTTTTACTGAAACGTATCATGTGTTCTACCGGCTTTGTAAATTATAGGACTGCTAGCTAACACAAAAGAACACATGGAGTCAATGCTGATCTCAAAATGCTTCCTCTTTCAATTAGAGGAAGTCATAGCCTTTGTAGTGTTAACATTCAATGTATTGCCACCTGAAAATCCGTTATTTGTTTGTTGTTAATATGAGTTTTCCCACATATGTATCTGTAGAACATGACTAACAGTCAATATTAGCAGTAAATTTATCTCACTCTGCCATTTTCTTCTGTTTTTGCTACTTGTTTTGTTTGATTTTAGCAAACATAAGATAGTTCTTTGCAGAGAAATACATGTTATTCACTGTGATACTAGTTTAATTACTAGTGCACACAAGAACTTTATATACTATTGGGATGGTTTTGGCTGCAAATACTTCACTGTGACTAGTATCAAAGCACATATTTGAATACGAGCCATGTGTTTCATGTTCCAGATTCCAAAATGTATGAAGTCCATATATTTTGTTTGATCGGATCTACATGCAAAGAACGTCAGTTGTGTATAAAACCATGTCTATAAATATTTACTGTTAGTTGCCTCTTTGCAATGTAGAGAACATGTAACATTTCTCCCAATATTATATCTTTGATCTGATTGATGAATTCCGATAGTTCGGCTACAAGTACTTTCCAGTTTCATTTTTTAACATATTTGGAACTGCTCCTTGCAGAACGTTAGATTCCTCTCCCGCTTTCTTACGGAAGCTGGAATTATCATCAAGAGAAGCCAGGTTATTACTACTCCTCAAGTACTCAACTAATCGGTATATATAATGACAGACTTTTTGGGAAGATATTCCGGCTTTTTAGTTTAGTTGTCGGATCGTTTTGTGTTAGGTAGTTGCTTATCATGTATATTGGGAGCAGTTGTCCTCACTCCTCAATGCATTACCCCATCCTGGTACACTTTTATCCTTTTTGGAAAGGCATCCTGATGCCACTGGTGTGCCAAGATCATGTTGCTGGATGTTGATCTTTTAATTGACTTGATTCTAAACATGATTCATGTATTTGAAAACGAAGAGCCACACATACCATCATATATGCACAAACTCATATCCACTGCCAATGCCATTTTTTTATGTTCTTCCTTGTGTAGCTTTTACCTTACTACCTTACAAAGAACCTTGTGCACATGTAATTCAGTATCAATGCACATGTTTGTCATGGTTTTTACCTACTCATTTTCTTCACAGACCCGTATAAGTGCAAAAGCTCAGCGTAAGATTGCAAGAGAGATCAAAACCGTACGTGCATTTGGGCTAATGCCTTTTACAACAATGGGTAGAAGACCATTCATCTTTGGCAGAAGCGCGGAGGAGCACTATTCAGAGGAGGAATATTTCGGCTTTGGGAAGCCGATGGATGGTGAGCCTGTTGAGGATAATGGGGATGAGGAACCAAATGTGGAGGCTGCATGACATTCTGGAGTATACTTTTCCTAAGTGCTCGTGTTCTTCTGCCAGCCTCATTGAACATAATGCTCGTTTCGTGTCTTCAGAGCATAGCATAGCTCAGCTTAAATAAAACTGTAACATCGCACGTATTTTGTACACTTATGTCTTACTACACTATGTTGTCATAGCGAAATATCCCCAGCTTAGGCAATATGAAATGGAACATGGCATCAGCGCTTTCCTGCACGCTGGGAAACTTGAGGTTGTTGTACTAAGTTAAATTTTCTGTTGTAGATTGGTTGGTTGGCTGATGCCACCGACAGATCATGAATTCATGTGCTGGTTCTTGACATCTTCATTTTTCTATTGCTTTCGGGTGATTTTGTCTGGCTCTCTGAAAGAATGTATAGGGCTCGGTTAAGAACTTAAGATATCCTCTAGCATCTTTGTGGCCTAAAAAAGGATTATGCTCTGGAGATGCTCATGGGTTCATGGGTCAGTTTTCTGTGGTCTGATGTTGACAGCCACAAAGTAGGAAATACATCACCTTATGTTTCATTTTGTGTGGTTGCGTGTCACGTCGGTGCTGGTGCACAGGCGAAGTGTCCATTCGTAAACCGGTACCAGAATACAATAACGTGTAGCATATACGCAGCCACGGAAACAATTTCCATTGTGGGCCTAACACTTGTCGATATTGGCAAAATTACATTTAAAATTCAACCTGGCCATAAAAACGAACGGCGGGCATGAAAAAGCGATGAATGTCACAGTCATATTCTATCCATTCCTTTCAAGAAGACAAGGCGTGTAATGCAGCTTTTTATCTGGGGCCTCGTTTAGTTTCACAAATTTCTAACCTGAAAAATACTGTAATATTTTATTTGTATTTAACAAATATTATCCAATCATGATCTAACTATTTAAAAGATTTGTCTCGTCATTTACAATTAATCTATGCAACTAGTTATTTATTTTACCAACATTTGATGTGATGGAGAGAGAGTGAAATTTTTAACTTTTTTGAGTGATCTAAACTAAGCCCCTAGTAGAATCATACAGCCATAGCCAGTCACGTAGTTTAGGGTCTATTTGGAATATAGGAATTTCACATGACTTGGGTAGTAATTTTACATGAATTAGTTTATTTTTGCAGGAGGAAAAAAATCCACGTTTATTTCAAGAACTGAAGACGCAAGAACTTCACAAATGGTGTCTTGTTTGGATTTTTATTTTAAATTGGTTGTTAATGCCAGGATTCTCATGCAAATTGAATTCAAAACTAAAATACTTTTCTTCTAAAACAAAATTTAAAAGATGAACTTATTGAGTTCTTTTGTCTAACAAATATATATTATAGTGCAGGACCCCCTATATATACCTCTGTCGCTTGGAAAACTCTTGATAAACACGAGCGATGGTCCTCTGGTATTCAACAAATGTTATGATTCTAGTTTTGTTTAAGTCAAAATATTTGAGTTTCACCAAATTTATGAAAGAGTCTCAAAGACTGTGAAATTATATTTCATAATAAATCTAATAGTATTTATCTAGTAATATATAAACACTTCTATTTTTAAATCTGGCCAAATTCAGAATTTTATTTCTTTGGGATTAGGAGAATCAATGAAGTCTTACAATAAAAAAGAATCAATGAAGTCGACATTGTTGCATATGTTTTTGCTCATATTTCCATTAAGGTTCTTTTAACCTTCATTGTTGCAAAGAACAACTTAAATTTGTTTTCTAAGAAAAAATAAGGTAAATGTAAAAATTTAAATTTTCTCTCGTTCCAAATGTGTTTTGAAGTAGGACCAGTCCTATATATGTGCTTATACGTGATGTGGTTATTTTTATCAAAGCATCTCCAAGAGACATGTTATCCTTGTTTTGTATGCTATATTTAGAGTTTTAGAGCAAAAGGTAAAGTCCAACAAATATGCTATCTTATTTTGTAAAATAGTAAGTTGACTATTCCTAGACTCTCACATGATAAATATAGGTTGCATGCGCCGCTTGCCATCTAGCATTGCCATAATAGAAAGATTATTGGAGTTTTTTAGTTTTTTATAAAATTTTCTATTTTAAAGGTTTGCTAAATCATAAGTTTAGCAATCTATTTTTACCAACTCTCTTGGATTTGTTCTAAGCCATGAGCCATTAAATTAAATAAAAAAAGCTGCATTTTAAGGGTCTCTTGAACACGCAAAGCCAATATTTATTCGCAGCACATGTTCTATAGCAATCTACCAACCTTCCTTTTTCTTCTCAAATTCTCATCCTCTTCTCAAGTCTCGCGGTCTTGCCTTCTCGCCCCCAAATTTTCCTCACCGGTGGCAACCACCTTGCCGGCGATCTCCACCACCTTCGATACGTCTGCCCGAAATTTTCTTCTTCATTCTCCCGTTTATCCGTGCGCCCCTGCCTTTCTTCTCCCGTTCCCACGGCCTGCGCCGCTGCGCGCGCGTTCTCTATCTCATCCCCCCTTTTCTCTCTCTATCTCTCTGGGCGACGGCTGGCCGATCGCCCCTTTACTCCTGTTTCTTCGTGCGGTCCTGCCTATTCTTCTCCCGTTCCCCCGGCGTGTTCTCTCTCTGTGTCTCTTGGGCGACGGCTGGACTACCGCTCCGGCCTCCCTACGATAGGTGCCTAGTCTCCATCGCATCGACATGTCTTCTTCGGGCTCTTCACTGGCGACGAGTACTACTAGGTACGCTCCCCCTCCCTCCCCTTCAACTTCCTGTGCGAAACCGAGCTCAAACCCTAAGTTAAGCTATTTGTATTTTTCTCGGATCTGATCTAATTACACATGCATACAACATACATGTATTATGTCTACTAACCTTGACTTTTTTTTGAATTATCAGCTGTTCTTGTGTACACCCATGTCCTTTACTAGGCCCGTCGCCGCCCCTCTGAGCTCTCATAGTGTAACACCTCTGGTGTTATATTAACTAAAACCTGTCATGTCATCATATGCACTACAAAGCATTCATGTTTAAGTCAACCTTAATATGCATTAACTAAAACAAGTTTACATTTCATAGGTTGATTGTGTTTCTGGAATGTTATGTCACATAAAATAATAAAACCCTATTTTTGAATGTCATCGCAAATAGTTAGGTTATATTCTATGTACTTGAGGTGTAAACCATGTTTACACTAGTGTCAAGCATAGTGTATAAGTCTAAGTCCAACCCTAAAAATGATTTTCATATTTGAAATTGAATTTGGATTCCAAAGCTTATTTCTAAGTCTGGAAATTCAAATTTAAATTCAAATTGGAAATGCTATAAAAGGTTTTTCAAAAGTCAACTTGGTCAACCAAGGGTGTCATTGGGTCAATGACCTAAAAATGTCCTTGGATGATGTTTGTGATCACTAATAACCAAACAATTAAGTTAGAAACCAAATCGAGTTTGAATTCTATTTCAAAAAAAAAACCTTTATTCCAAAACCTAGTTTTACCCCCTTTTCTCTAATTCAAAATCTATAAAGAATTTGGGGATACTCTCAAAAGATAGTTTCTAGATCTTGACAAGAGCTACAAAGTTTGTATATAAAGTTTTTCAAGTTTCCAAAAGAAATTTCAACTGAATTTGAAAATACAGTTTTCTAGTATTTGACCCCTTTTAATTTTAAAACCATAATTCAAAAATTATGCAAAATTTTGGAAAATTTTGTATATTAAAAAGGTTTGGTTTGGAAATTTAAACATTTTATAGTTTTGACGATTTTCAAGTTTTATTAAAAAATCAAAAGTAATTTCAAATGTTTGTTTCTAGGGTTTTATTCCCTTTTCAAATTTGAATTCAAATTTTAAAATCCAAACAGAATTTGAGGATGCTAGTTAAAGGAAAAGGGTAGCTCTTAAAAAGTTATGCAAATGATATTTTTGGAGATTTTCAAGTTCTTATATAAATTTTGGAGTAATTTGTATTTTGAAATGAATGGCATTTCTATAATTTCTGCGAACAGTACCGAAACCTTTCGTCGGCTGCCATCGCCGGCTTCTCAACGCGCGCCGCCGTCCACCGCCGCACCTGCTCGGCCACCAGCGCACTCCTGGATACTTGAACCTTCGCTGTCGTCGTGTCGTCCATCCATGCGTCGCCGATGGCCTATAAGTACCAGTCGGCCGCCGCCGTTTCTCCTTCTTCTTCTTCCTGCCGCCATCGCCGACGACTTCGCTCCGCCGCTCGAATTCGCCGCCGACGCTTCACCACTGCCCGATTGCTCTTGCCAATAGCTCCGCCACATCCTCACGGTCAATTTGAGCTAGTTCGTGCTTACTCTCCTCGCCCGAGCTGCCCGCGCGCCGTCGTCTTCTCCACGGCCGGTCGCCGAGCCGCCGCGAGCGTTTTTGCCGTCGACCGTCGTCGAGGTTGAAAATATATTCTCTTTAACCATCCTGTCATGTTCTTCATGCTATCCTGCCTCTTATGCGCACCTTGGCCGGCTTGATGGTCCACAGAAACGCCGGTGACGCCGACCTTGCCATCGGAGCGCCGCCGCCGCCATCACCGCCGCCGACCGCAGCTCGATTCAAGCACTCCGGGCCCTCATTAACGTGCGCATCAGCACCGGGGTGAGCTCCTATAGCTGTTTGCGCTATTAATTTCATAATTCCCGTGTCATAACCGTCGGCCACCGTAGCTCGCCACCGGCGCAGTGTTGCCAGCGCCGCCGTGCGCGTAGCCGTTGGGGCTGGGGTTCCAGTTTGGCGTCATTTTGTTGCCAAACGAAATCGTCTAAGTGCCTTGCGTGTGTCTGTGTAGTCGCCGTCGTCGGAAACAGCTCCAGTGAGCTTCATCACCGCGCCCTAGCTCCGCCGCGCCGCCATGGCCGCCGGCGTGGGTGCCGCCGTAGCCCCGCCGCGCCGTTAGCTACCTCCATCGACTCGTCGTGTCGAGCTGGGCCCAGTGGTCCAAGTCCGGCCGTCGGAGACCTCGCCGACGGCGAGTAATCGCCGGTCAACCTCCGGCGGATCGTCGGTCAGCGCAGGAGTACTGTGCCGATTTTATTTTTCTATTTTTAGAAAATAATTTAAATGCTATTTTCTTTGAAAAATCATAGTAATTCATATATAGCTCCAAAAATTCTAAAAATTTTTGTGAGTATTCTTTATGATGTCATCTACCTAGGAAAAATATGAAATGCCAAATTTGAGTATTTTTGCATATGTTAAAATTAGCCGTTTTAATTAAAAATGGACCTTCAATGATTTTTAATAAATAAACTAATTGGCTTTTAATTCTGAAATTTGTTTTGCCATCTAATTAGGCTAAGAGCTTTCTAAAATAAAAATTTGGGCTTAATTTGATAACTTCAATTTTATGCCTTTATTAATGCTTTTAAATAATTAATTAATCCCTTTATTTAAGCTTAATCATTGTAGGATTTGTTTGACTTTGGGATTGATTGATGACCTTGGGTCATTAACCCTAATGACCTTTGACACTTTAATTAATTGTTTACGCTTACCTTAATTATGTCATTAGGGCTTAATCAACATTATTTTATGTGTTTAATTAATTTCTTAAATAGCGTAGTTAACCCTAATGAGTTTTATAAGCGAAGTTTTGTTGGCTTGCAACTTTATCATGAAGAAAAGTGGTACTCGATCCCTTAATCTGATCATGCATCCATCGAGCATCATGTTTACTATTCCATCATGTTAAAGCATATTAATTATCGAATAGCTTCCGTTAACGGAGAGTTAACGTTGTCGCCCAGATCCGAAGGAAGAGCAGATTTCGGAATCGAGAGTTGATCCAGAGTTTGAGACCGTCTACCCCGAACATCAAGGCAAGCCCCGGATGCATTCAAACCCTATTTTATTGATAAAAGTTTTATCGCTTCAGCTATGATATGTTGCATTAAGTAATAGGAGTTGAGTGAAAACCCACCAATTGCATTACCTGTCTTATTTCCTTATTCCTTGTTACCTGCTTTGGAAGATAAGTAGTAACGCTTAGCCCTGCTTAATTAGTTAAGTGTTCAAAGGCAGAAGAATGAAAAAGATGAGATTGGTTTTTCTTTGTTGGAATCTTGATAGTAGTAATAAATCGAGTTCGAATGGCTAACTTGCACTGAGAATAGAGTCCCTCTGTAGTGTTTCCGTCTGTTGATGCCCTAGGTCCCGTCCGTTGGTGAACTGGTGATATCGAGAATTTAGAAATCCACATGCATGAAGTGATATCACTTATAGTGGGGCCAGAGATCCCACATATGTCATAGTGTATTTTACTGTGGGGTTTAAGTTCCCACGTATCTCGGTACGCTGAGCCGTAGAGCTCAGGTGTATCATGTGGTGATATATGGCTGCGGTTGTTATCCCGGTATATCGGTTCATCTGGGGTGCATCGAAGTTAAAGTCTCCGGTATTCCAGTGACCTAGGTCCGCTGGGTATGAAAATGGATTCGAATCGCCGTTGCTTCTTAGAGAAGAAGACTCGATCGGTGTTTATCATCGTAGTAACAACTAGATTAAGGTTTAATAATGAAGTTGGTTGATAATTAGAGCTAGTCCAAGCAAACTTTACTTTCTGTTAATCCTTTCCACAAAATTTCTTATCTCTTACAAGCCTTACCTTGTCCCTCTAGCCTGCATTTCTTGAGTCTCCACCCCTCTTTTCGTCGGGTCAGTCTTGTTGAGTACTTTTGTACTCAGGGTTTGTTGAACCCTTGTTGCAGGTGAGCCTCATGGGCAGGCATGCTTCGCATCCTGCTGCATAACAGTCATCAAGGAAAGCGACGACGAGTAAGATGTTTAGCTCTTGGGCAGAGCTTTTTGTTTGGTATTGTAATAAAGTTATCTACTGCTACTCTACTACTATTATAGTTTGTACAATCTAAACTTATGGTTGTAAATATTTAAAACTCAAAGGTTTATAAACTTATGTTATTGTAAGTCTTCCGCTGTTTTACTCCGTGGTATATTATTTATATCAAATTGTTGTAATATTGCAATATCTCTCTATAACGATTGATCCTGCTCGGAGAATCGTGGATGATTCGGGATTTACTCGACAGACTTTTTAAGTCGTATGGAACACAGTCATGGTTATTTGGAGTTTGTTTAGACAATAATCATGCGTGTGGGCTATATGATTTAGGAGGTTCTGCCACACATAGGCTAGTGGCGAACGCAATGTTACAATATTGGGTGTGCAAATTATTTCCCTTTTGTTGTAAACATAATTTTATCTCACTTATTATAAAAAAACTTTTAGCATACACACCTATAAACATCAAAATAACTATGAAGTGTTTTGAATTAATTGTGTGATAACTACTTTTATAATTTTTTGATAACTCGCTTGGTGACTACGTATGAAATGAAATCAATATGTGTATCTATAGCCTTATGGTAACAGCCTGCTACATGAAGTTTATATGTGTATTTATAGCTGTGGCAACCTTCTACACTTTTCTATATTTTAGAATATCTCTCATATTTATTTACTCATCATATATTTCTCATTACACAAAATATCTAGAGCTATGGTATTCCATGTAGAATATTTTTTATGTTTATCAATTGCCTAGATACTTCTCATACAAAATGTCTAGACATAGAGTAATATATTGTCTAAAGTAAGATATTTATGTGTTATACGTACTCCCAGGAAGTTTCTAGCTCTCCAAGACACTAGAAAGGCAATAGGATCACACCCTCTAACATTTTTTCTAATATGATAATATCTATTTCCTCTTTATATTTTTAAATGAAAAATTGTTTCTATCTCGAAAATATATTTTACTACAAAGGATAATACGTAAAATTGTTCTACTTGTAGAAAAAACCATTTGTTCCATAAAGGACAACTAGTGTCAGGTAAGAGTAGCAATATTCTTAATTTATAAACTATGCAATATTGTTATTTGTATAATACTTTCTTTGAATACATAACTATTTTTATGGTCAAACTATTTCTATTCTATCCGGTCATGTGAAACTTTCTTTTGCTCTTGCCTCGTAACGATGTCTATCTTTTCAACTTGTATACCTCTGTTGTCGGTTGGAGTTTTTCTATAGTCTTAACGCCACTATGTGCCTCTATTGTCTTTATGCCTTGGGAATTATAAACACTCGCTTAGCCAAAATTATTTAAGATTAATAAACTGTGATTATTATAACACACAAAAAATATTTTGCAACTTAATATTAAACCCTGTTACAATTTAAGAATCCTTAGTATAGATTAAAAAGAGAGTGCTAGGAATATTCAAATTTTTTCATGAGTATTGAAGTGTCATCACTCTTTATTAATTCTTGGAGCATGAATTATTTTTTAGTGAGTTCATACCATTTTTTTATCGATGATGGAAATGTTTCTAGTTCATAGGAACTATTGTTCCATGTTGGCAAAAAAAATATTTAATATCCACTTGGGAAATTTTCACAAAGAGAAAATTAATTTTATTTAGAAAATTGTTCTCATACTATTTATTTTTTATTCCTTTTGCTTTCATATCTATTCACTTTGTTGGACACTATAGGTGTCTAGTAAATATATAGTACATTAGTTATAAATAAGTAAATAGAACTATTTATATTTTATTAAGATTAAATATTTTTCTATTGAAGCTATGTTCATGTGAAAATGGCTTCTAGCTTCAATAGAAAAGATTTAATCATATTAAAATAAAAAATTCTATTTACTTAGTTATAAATAATGTACTATATATTTAAGAGAATAGATATGAAAACAACAAGAATAAATAATTAAAAGAGAGGGAAAGAAAAATGAAAAAAATAGAAAATTTTCAAAGAAACTGATAAAAACGGCCCACGGGAAGCCTGTGCGTTTTTTTTTTCCCAGACCGTCGATGCACAGCATAACCTGCGTTCCCCTTCCATCGGCTGCATCCCTGTTTTCCTCCCGGCCTCCTCGTTCTCTGTCTCTCTCTCGCGCGCGCTCCCCTCTCGCTCTCAGACGAGGGCCGCCGCCGCCCTAGGCCAGGTGCTGAGGCTTTCGTTCGTCTCCTCGCCGGAGACGAGTACACCACCAGGTACTCCCACCCCTGGTCTTCCCTTCCCTTATGCTGTGCGAAGTTGAGCACCGAAACCCTAAACTCTAAAGCTATTTAGCTATTTGTTGACAAGCCTCCTCCTAACTTCGAAGTTTTTACAAAAATTATTGGGTGTACATGTGTACACCCATGTCCCTTTACTGGATCCGCCCCTGCCATAGGCTTAGTCTGGTGTTTAAGTTTGTAATTCTAGGGTCTGGAGGGAAGCATAGATCTCAAGAGGGGTGAAATTTGGTTGCAATTTCTGAGAATTTCAGGAAGACAAGGGTACAGAGTAGTTTTGGAGGGATCTGTGAGCAAAGCAGCAGAATTTTGAGGTTGGAGGTAACCTGCGGATTCATCATGGTGGGGAAGGAGCTGGTGGTGAAAAGGAATGGCCCTGTTGACATTCGTGAGATTGCTGCCAAGGCCACGCTCCGGGAGGTGCGGCAGAGTGGGCACACTTACGTTGAACTACGGCGTGTTGGGAAGCGTGTCATCTTCTTCTGCACCATCTGCCTCACTGAGTGCTTCAGCGACAACGTGCTGTTCGACCACCTCAAGGGAAACCTGCACGCCCGACGGTATGCTGAGGCCAAGGTCACACTGTTTGGGCCCATGCCATGGCCATTTAATGATGGCGTGCTCTTCTTCAACAACTCGCGTGAGAAGGATCCGCTCCTGCTGGACTCAAGCTCGCAGAGCACCAGAGAGCTTGCTCTGGTTCCAGTTCCACAGCCTGAGGTTTCACGGAATGATACTGAGGTGACATCAAAGTTGAGAGATGGTTCAAGCTCCTGTAATGGCGTGAAAGGTGCACGCAATGGTGCAAAAGGCCGTGCTAATGGTAGAGTTGCTGCTGTATCTGAAGATCATGTGCTTTCAAACAGTGGAACTGATGGTCCTCTTGTTATTCCCGGTGTATTGCTGAAGGACGTTGTTTCAGACTTGCCTGTGCATCTTTTGGGCTATGGAAATATATCATACAGGATCTGTGAAGCTAGCAAGAACAAGAAGATAAGCAAGATCTGGTGTGCTTGGGTAGGACAAGAAGGCTCCCGTGGATCTCAGAGCTGTAACACGTATGAGCAATCTGGCTTTGCCGTAGTCAACTTCTCTTATACCTATGATTTGGGCAGGAAGTGGTGTTCTGATGAACAGGACCTTTCTATCTCTGCTGGATCTTTCTTTGTAATTGATGATGCTGGACATCGTGGAAAGCGAATGAAAAAATCATTCTCTGATCAAGAAGCATCTTCAGAAGAGTCAAACGGTCAGAACAGCTCTCCACAGGGCAGTAGCCAAGCTATTGTGACTGGTTCCCCAGCAGGTGCCTCACACAATCTTCAAGTTGGCCTCTTATCAAGTAAGTCAGCGAGGAGAGAGTTGAGGAAGCAGAAACGCATAGCAGCTGAGAAAGTGTGTGATATTTGTGGCAGACCAATGCTCCCTGGAAAGGATGTTGCCACCTTGCTGAACTGCTGTACAGGAAACCTAGCTTGCAGCAGTAGAAATTCTAGCGGGGTGAGTAACTTCGAGCATTCTTTGCTATCTCTGTTTCATAATAACGTTTCTTACTTTCTTGAAGATCTAGCATGGACCTGTTTACCTCTTTGTACTTTTTTCACCCGAAAATATAGCAATTACATTTCGTGTTGAAATTCCAAATGTTTTGTAATGACTTCTCTACACTTGATTTATGCAGGCTTATCATCTATTTCACACGTCTTGCCTTTTACACTGGACTATATTGTGCCAATACGAGATGCTGAATGACCAAATAGCTAGCAAGGGGAAGAGTAATCGAGGAAGGAAGGCAAAGAATGCACCTAAGAAAAGCAAAATAACATCCATAGTTTGCCCAGAATGTCAGGGTACTGGAATTCATGTCAATGGAGATGAACTTGAGAAGCCAAGCATTTCTTTATCCGAGGTTTGTAGCACATTCAGTCTTCTGTCAGCTCCTGCTCATTTTTCATTCAGGGAGCTTTTTGCAAATTACTTAGTGTAAAGCAACCGTGCACCTGAATTTTGGTTGGATATTTGGCACTTGCAGATGTTTCGCTTTAAGCTGAAAGCCATTGAAGCACACAAAGCATGGCTGAAGAGTCCTGAAGTGCTTGAAAACTGTTCCACTGGGCTTCATTTCCCCTCAGAACATGTGGAGAACTTTGAGGTAGCTTCAGAGGCACACTGTTCATAGTGTTGCGTTAACACGGGTATAATTCACTCACTGTCCCCATTTCCCTTTGCAGGAGAAGGTGATGCCGCTGAAGTCACTTCCTTTCTATGCCGCTGACGGGTAGGTAGATATGGGTATGCTCTTCGCTGCCAGCTACCAGAGGATGCTGCAAGTGTTGATGTAAATAGGGTCGTTTGACAGTTCTGGGATCAGTGATGCTAGATGCTTACTCCTACCTGTTTGTCATGTAAACGTGTCTTATATATCTTAGTTAACCTGTGTCCGCCAGATGGAACCTTAGAAGTTCATTAAACTGGCAATTGGCTGAACTATTGTATTACTAAGCTGGCAACTAGCTGAACTATTGTATTACTAGGGGTGGGTTCACTAAACATGTACGCAGTCCATTTCGTTGGGCTCACTGCTCCCACGGGACCCATATACCATGTTTCTGATGCACTGATGCCACTTCTGATTGAGCCCACCGCCCAGACGCCATTTGGTTTGTTATTAGCTGTTTGTCTTTAATGTTAAAACGAAGAGAGTGCTTTTCGCGTGTGATTTGTCATTTGGTTAGTGTCAAACAGGAGCACGGTAACTTTTAAGCAAAAATTTTGGCATTGTCATAACACCGTGATTCCACTATTGCCTGATCATATTTAGGCCCTGTTTAAATGCACCAACTAAAATTTAGCTAGCTAAAAGACATCCCAACCATAGGAAGGAAACCAGCTGGCCTAATACCTGTTGCAACCTAGCTAATCTCATTAGCTATCTACAGCGTGAATCCAAGCTCTTAGCTGCAGACTACGGTTGACGGAAGATGTTAGCTGCAGCCTACGGTTGACGGAATAATCTCCGCGTTCACTTCGTGGATGAAACCATCCTGCCCGTTACGATATCTGACGGTGCATTTGATAAAAACTAAACTGAAATCCAGAGAAAAAAAAAAGACAGCGAGAAATACAGAAAGGAAAAAAAAAACTAGCTGGGCACTTGGATCTCAGCAAGATAGTTGTCATCAGGAAGCCTTCGTAACGACGGCATCAGGAAGATAACGCAGTATTTCTTTGAACAGCATCATCGATCCGTGTGATCCGGCAAAGACGCACGCATGGCAAAAGAATCAAATCAAAGCAGCATCGGAACACACAGCACGCAAAAGCACAAATCGGAAAATCTTCTGTCACCCTATCAGCTCATACCACCACACACATAAACGGATCTGAAGGAGCACGGGGAGGAATGGGACTGCCAGCATAGGTCGATGGTGTGAGGCGGCCGGCCGTGGTGTGGCGACTAGGGTTTGTGCCCGACGGGCGCTCACCAGCTTCCGCGCCGCCTCCATTTTATAGGTCCCTCGACCCGGCAGCGGAGCGCCCAGACGGCGGCTAGACCCCACCGCGCTGCCCAGCGCACGACGCCACTTTGCCAGGCCGGCGCCGTCACCACCAGACCCACACGCCTCCCCAAAAATGAGCCCCCAAAAATGAGCCCGGCAGAGCGGGCCAAAACCACCGTAGCATCACAGAGCGGGCGGTTCGGCCCGCACAGCCCAGCAAGAAACCGGCCCAGCTTGTTGTGCCGATCGGCCTTCGTCCGCCGGCCCGTCGCTTTGCCACGCGGCCCCCTTCTGGAATGTTCAGTCGCCGTCGCGCCGCACCGCACGGGAACTCCCAGAAAATTCGTGGAGGCAGCACACCTTCGGCCTCGCTGCTCCGCCTCCCCCGATCGATCGTGGCGGCGCAGAGGCAAACCCCAAGCCGCAACCCCAGCACAGCACCCTCGGAGTCCTCGAGTCTTCCATAGTTCCATCCTCCCCTCTTCAACTCCAGTCGCCTTCACCGCAATCAGGTCCACCACGCACCACATCTCTCCTCATCCAACCGCCGCGTAGGGTCACAGGGAAGCGGGGATGGCGAGCGGCGGGGCGGTGAGGGAGGTGGGCTCGCCGGCGGAGCTGGAGGCGGCGGTGGCCGGGGCGCGGGCGGCGGCCGTGCACTTCTGGGCGTCCTGGTGCGAGGCGTCCAAGCAGATGGACGAGGTCGTCGCGCACCTCGCCGTCGACTTCCCCCACGCGGTCTTCCTCCGGGTAACGTGCTTCCACTGCCCCCCTTTCGACTCGCCCTTTCTCGATCGCCGTAGATTCGCTTCTGCTCGGGTCCCCCGATGGATAGATTGGATTTGGATCAAGATTTCAGGTTTTCTAGTGTCGATAAGGCGGGGTTAGGTTTCTATGCCTGCTTGTTGGGCTGCCTTGTTCTATCCTGTTCAAGTTTTCTCCCTCTTTGTTAGGCACTTGTGCGCCTTTGCCCATGGTTTTACTGATTTAGTCAGGAGGGCGGAGTGCCCAATGAGAGCTCGGTATTCTAAATTGATAAACTCAACTACTCTGAAATAATTCGTGAAGTAAAACTTGCCTGAATTATTTGTTTATAATATAGTTTGAAACATATTGTAACCTAAGTCCTTGATTAACGTTGAAGTTATGCTTTAAAAAAAAAGTTAACCTTGAAGTCGTGGTACCTTTACTTTTTAGCTCATAGAATACTCAAAATTTCAGGATTACGTTTAATATCCTCCATTGCTGATGCCTATGTCCTGGTTTCCATTATATTTTTCACTGCTGATTTAATACCTCCGTCCCAAAATGAATGCAATTCTAGGTGCATTCTCGTTAAAGTTTGACCGGGTATATAGGTAAAAATATGAATACCTGTGACACCAAATAATTATGCTATGAAAATATATCTCATGACAAATCCAATGATACTTATTTAATATATCATGAATATTGGTATTTTTTCTGTATATATAGTTAGTCAAACTTGAGCTACTTTAACTTGGTACCATGCTAGAGTTTCATTCTTTTCTGGCTGGAGGGCGCGCAGGGGGTGGAGGGTAGGGGGTACCAGTCTGTTAATGTATTGGATTTGTCAAAGGGAGGATTTTATTCCCCTTGGAATCCTGTTATTGTTATGCGTCATATGTAAATTTTGATTGTTAATTGGTAATATTAAAATCTGTTAATGTATTTGGTATGCCTTTGGAGTTATAAGAAGTCATATCATATGGAAATATTGAACTCTGGCGCTGCATATTTGGCATTGCCTAAACAAATGCTATCCTAAGCAGCCAGCTGTTATGTTTGATGATGCTAAATAATTCTGGTGTGGCATTTATATAGTGCCATGCTGAGATGTGGTAGTAACAACCTGTTAAATGTTACACAATCTTGTGATGTGCACAAAGTTGATTTACTGAATGAATCCAGCGAAGTACCCCATCATCATTTCTCTGTTACCACTATGCTTAACTGAATACAGCCAAGTTGAGTCTGATATTTCATTCTTTCCATTGAGCTATGAACTAATTTAAGAGAGATAAACAGAAGTATAATTAACCTATTATCCATCTGTTTGTTTATTTATCTTGTCACTGAATCACTGATTAATCAGAATGATCTTTTA
>CM041629.1:48813589-48850851 GCA_023333625.1 Bothriochloa decipiens
TTATTTATCTTGTCACTGAATCACTGATTAATCAGAATGATCTTTTAACCATTTATGTTTTTTATTTCATTTTTTCATTTATGCCCATTTTGCTCAGGGGTTACTACTGTGCCCCTTGTGGTATCCAGTAAATATTTTCTTATTTGCTGTCTACATCATTAGGACGGTGCTTCATTGTTTGCTAATTTGTTTCTTGCACTGATGACTTCTGTTCAGGTTGAAGCTGAAGAACAACCTGAAATATCAGAGGCATATGGAGTTTCAGCGGTGCCATATTTTGTTTTCTGCAAGGTATTTGCAATTGCCAAATAATATAATTTGGCCTTGCTTCTTGTCAATAAACCTTTTATTCCCCTTTTTTTTCACAATATTTCTGATAGAATCATGGTACTTGTCATCTTCATTCAAGTTGAATGACCGCATATATTTTCTTATGCATTCATGGCATCAGGAGTACAATGTTTAATAAATGATCTGGTCTTTTATTATGGCAACTGGTTAAGATGTTTTGGATCCATGCCTTGAATTTTTTTTCATTGTACTCATGTTGAAACCCTCCTTTAGCACTACATTATTACTATAGCAGATTATTCACTTTTATGTGCAGTGTAGTATCCAAGCACTGTTGGGTAGGAACTGTGTGATGCATCATTGTTTGGAAGATAGATCAGTTTATACTTAAGATACAATGATTAGGTATCCAGTCATTTTATTTTCTTTCAAATGGATTCCATGCATTTCTTGATAGAAGCCATGTCAACTGGTTAATCAATCCTATAAACGAGGTCCATTCAAATCAGGCACTGATTGTCTCTAGTTTCTCCTTTTGCCTATTTGAGCCTTGACTTGTGGCATAAGAGAAGAGTACCCAGCTAGCTGCCCTATGATGAGTCCTGGCCTTGTTTCTGACATCCATACGCATCTGTGTCCACAGCAGATACATGCTTTTTTGTATACTAAATAATAACTTTACAGTTTAAACCATTCACTTGAGTCTTGGTTAGGTTTCCATTCTTGGCAAGTTTTGTGCTCTTCTAGGTTTTCTGTCTGAGTTTGGCATGGGGATGATCCACCTCTTGTTTTCTTAATTGAATGGCTCCTGCCTTTTCATTATAAGTTTATTTTCAATAATTTTCTGTACTCTGCCAAAGAGTCGATTTGGGTGTACAGATTTTGGTTAGGCTTAGGCATGTTGTATGATTTTGTAGGCTATATGGGCTTTCAGGGATTAAAGGCTTCGTAGTGCCAAGTGAAGTGTTCTCTGTGATATCAGTGGCTCAACCTGTGGAATGCTTGCGAGTACATTTCAAAGGATGCTTGTATAGTTTCTTTTTTCTTAGTTACAGCGTCATGGCATGTGGACTCTGGACTTTGGTAGGCTTGTATATAGCTACAAATTTTATCTGTGGTCACTGTCTCTTACATGTATGATACAATTAGATTGGAAAACCTTCTAAAATATTACTTTTCTATAGTGCTTGTATTATATACGTAGATATTTCTTGTGTGTGGCAAACCCCGTAATTTCGTCACTTTTGGTAAAATTCGGGCATGCCCTGGTGTGCGAAGAACCACTCTTTTGGTTGGTTAGCTTCAGGAGTTCTTTGCAATGCTTAATGTTTGTTACTGGCTGCTTTGAAACACTTCGTATGCTTATCTTTTTGTGAGAACTGCCCCCTTTTCATGCATATGTTGTCTGTTTGCAGGAAGGCAAAATTGTCGATACTTTGGAGGGAGCAAACCCAGCCAGCCTAGCCAATAAGGTTGCAAAAGTAGCTGGGCCTGCTAGTGTTGCTGAGTCTGCTGTACCTGCTAGCCTTGGAGTTGCTGCTGGGCCTGCTGTGCTTGAAAACGTCCAAAAGATGGCACAACAAAATGGTTCTGCTGCTGCTGAAAGCACAAACTCTGGTAGCACGGAAGATGTTTTGAATAAGCGATTGGAGCAGCTTATCAATTCCCATCCCGTGTTTTTATTTATGAAGGGAACCCCAGAACAACCAAGGTGTGGTTTCAGCCGTAAAGTGGTTGACATTTTGAAGCAGGAAGGAGTCAATTTTGGGAGCTTTGACATTCTTACAGATAATGATGTTCGTGAAGGTATGAAGAAGTTTTCCAACTGGCCCACTTTCCCTCAACTCTACTGCAAAGGTGAGCTGCTTGGTGGATGTGATATTGTTATTGCTATGCATGACAGTGGTGAATTGAAGGATGTTTTTGAGGAGCACAATATTCCCCTCAACCCACAGGGAAGCAAAAATGAAGCAGTAGGTGCACCTGGGTCTGCAATTGAGAAGGGTGGTGCAGTTGCTGAACCAATCAGGCTTACTGATGCTCAGAAAGCTCGTTTGGAAAGCCTTACTAATTCAAGCCCAGTGATGGCATTCATCAAAGGTACACCTGAGGAACCAAAGTGTGGGTTCAGTGGGAAGTTGCTTCACATACTTAAGCAAGAGAATATTCCTTTCTCCAGTTTTGACATTCTTTCAGATGATGAGGTTAGACAGGGACTGAAGGTGCTCTCAAACTGGCCCAGTTACCCTCAATTGTACATAAAAGGTGAACTCGTTGGTGGATCAGACATAGTGATGGAGATGCATAAGAGTGGTGAGCTGAAGAAGGTCCTGTCTGAGAAAGGGGTTATGCCAAAAGAAAGTCTGGAGGACAGATTGAAGTCCCTGATTTCCTCTGCACCAGTGATGCTTTTCATGAAGGGCACTCCAGATGCTCCTCGTTGCGGCTTCAGTTCAAAGGTTGTGAATGCCTTGAAGAAGGAAGGGGTCAGCTTTGGGTCCTTCGACATCTTATCTGACGAGGAAGTTAGACAAGGTTTGAAGACATACTCCAACTGGCCTACCTTCCCCCAACTCTACTACAAATCAGAGCTGATTGGGGGTTGTGATATCATTCTTGAGATGGAGAAGAGTGGAGAGCTGAAGTTGACCCTGTCAGAGTAGACACCTAGTATTCTTGCCCTGCATTGGATCATTTCTACCATATTGCCTGCATTGGATCACTCTACTATGGCATTTATGTCAGTGTATTCATAGATCCTCGTTTGGTACTTGTCTGCAGTGCACATTGCTAGAATTGTGACATCTGCAGAAGGAATAACTTGAGACGCTCGTTACTGATTGCTCTTGTATCACCAGTTCTATTTAGCAGATGGAAGCCTTTTTTGTTCGGGTATTGTCACGTTTATAAATGGATTTATAGATGGATGAAGTAAAATATTTATAGAGTATCTGTATACGTGTTAGATCAACTTGTAAGGCTTCATATATTTAATCCTGGGTTAACCATTTACTAAAAGTCATATCTCAAACAGTTAAATCTATTTCAATATTATACCTATATATATATACACGTAATAAAATTGTATATGTAAAACAAATTAGAATACGATATAGGAGTCCTGGTGCGTAGCCAGAATGAGAGCCATGGAATAAAATGTGAGCTGTCAGCGCAGATTTCGTTGGCGGTTTAATTCCATCTCCTCTCTCTTCTTTCATTTTTGCTAACAGGACAGCTAGTATGAAACCCGTCTGAAGCTCTAATGAAACTCAGACTGTTCTCGAAAAAAAAAAATCAATGAAGTCGTTCTTTATAAAGAAAACAAGTACGGTCGGTGTTGCCCATACAGGAACGCGTGACCAAAACCGTGGTTGGTGCCCATGGTTTCATCAATCATCAAGGTTTTCATCAATCGGCATCGGACGCGCCGTTTGAGTTTGAAAAAAACTCCAGCGGCGGCATGGTGCACGCAAAGTAACAAATGATAGATCGAAATAGCAATGACAACTTGCATCTAGTTAATCAAGTAGCCCATGTTTGTTTATGCACTCTGGGTACTGGGTGGATAATATATAAGGGGACCGTGGACTTCGTCTTGTGGACAAACAAAGCTAGTACGACCTTAAGCAGGCTAGTACGAACTTAAGCAGGCTATAAGGCACAGCTCATCCGCCGTCGAGATCTATCAGCGATGGCGTCGCCGCCGCGCGTATGCGTAACCGGAGGCGGCGGGTTCGTCGCGTCGTGGCTCGTCAAGCTGCTGCTCTCTCGTGGCTACGCCGTCCACGCCACCGTCCGTGATCTATGAACGTCGTCGTCCATGCTCTTAATTGATCTGTGTTTTTTTGGTCCAGCTTCCGTGATGCGTGTGTGTGTGATGGAGATATCTGCTTATGAATCTACCAGATGATCCGAAGAACGAGTTCCTGCTGCAGCTGGACAAGGCCTCGGAGAATCTGCGGCTGTTCAAGGCCGACGTGCTCGACTCCGGCACACTGGCTGCCGCGTTCGCGGGGTGCGAGGGGGTGTTCCATGTGGCGTCTCCGGTGCCTGTAGACAAGATCGTTGACCCTGAGGTTCGATATACGTACATATACTGCATTAATCACAGTCATTTGTTCTGGCTAGCACCGGTTTACATCGATGCTAAATCGAAACCATCAGATTACTGGCTCCCACCAAAATAAACTTTACATCAATGTACTACTCCCTCAGTTCCAAATTATAAGTCATCAATTTATTTGATGTCATAATTTTTTAACTTTTTTTATAATTTAGTCATACTTCAGGAGCTTTGATTTTTTAAAATTCTTAGAATGACTTATAAGTTGAGAAAGATGGAGTAGATATGAAACAAGCCATCCCGTGAAGATCAGCACTGACCAGTTTTGAGGGTTCGTACACCTGCTCCATCCAGCCTTCTGGTGCAGACCCTGTTCCATACTCTTCTGCACTATCCCAGAGTAAACTCCTATCTTGCTACACTTCCTCACCCTGCTACTCTTCCTCGTGCCCTTCCACAACAATGCGAAAACCAACAATAGAACATATCTTCCCTGGCCAAATGCTGGTTCCTGCTACCACTGAACTAGGTAACATAACATTGAAAAAAACAAGGATGACAGCTACTAAATTTGAGCATTACCCGTATTCAGAGTTTCAGACCCTTACCCGTCCTATTTGGGTATGGTATGGATAATTTTATCCAATAGAATAGAAATGTTCAGGGGAGAGCATGGATAGTGAATGTCCATGGTAAGTCTTTATCTTAATTAATAAACTATTAATAGAAATGAGTAGATTGGATGATACAAATTATGTGGGACCCACATGTTGATTTTAGTACTGACTGCTTTTTTAATCATCTGCAACAAATTTAGTTAATTTCACAAAAAGTCCAGAGTCCAGTTTTTTTACATATCAAATTAGTTTTGTTAGATCTGCTATCAAATATGTCTTAGATATTGTATTTATTTGGTATTGTGGATGCCAATATAGTCGAACTTTGAGGAGTGTTGATGTAAAAAGGCGTTAGATCTGCAAACACACCGGGCTAATACCCTAGTTCGATATCAAGGCGTGTCAGTCGATTTGACCTGTTAATCGACAAGGATGATAAATTTGAATAAGATCCGAACGAGATGACAGCGATACGCCCGGACGTCAAAGCTCAGACGATATTCGATAACTGTTGAACAGATCAGACGAGACGACAGCGATACGCCCGGACGTCAAAGCCTGAATCGTGCTCGGTAGATGCGGAACCTGCAAGGTCGCCGGAGATCAAGTTGATGCAGCCCGCCGATTCTTGAAAGAACTCGTTGAAAAGGAAAAGATACTGGTGACGAAGTCGTCGAAAAGTAAATTGCTTGAAAAATAGATAAAAGTAATAGATTTGTTGTATTTGATTGTGTATATTTACATTGTCTCTCGGTACATATTTATACCTTGGTACTATGAGTCCTAAACAGATACGACAAAGTATTACCTAAACAAGTCTTATCTCTAAGGAATAAAAAATAACGACTCGTACCAAGGTCAGACTCAAAAATAAACTATTAAAATAATGGCGTAAATATTGCCAGTTTCCTTATCCATTGCTTTACGATGAAACCTCTATCGGCACGCTCCTCGTCTCTGTAGATTCTATCGGCAAAACCCATCAATAATGACTCAGATCTGCTTTCCACGTCCTTCAACTCTGCTTTCCATCGGCAACCATGCCTCTCTCTCCATCGGCAATAGCCCTCTGGCTTCATCGGCAATGTACGAGATCAACATGTCCTTTATCGGCAATCACCCATCGGCAACTCAGAAGCAATGCTGGAGAATAACCACTCCCTTGCCGATCGACACAGTTTTCGGCCCATATTGACACGTGTCAAAAAAACGGTGTCAACACATGCCCTCCAATTTCGGAGTATAGAATACTTTATGCACCGAAATTTCCTCCAGGTCATAATTGCCCAAACCGCTTGAACTTCTCCTTGAGAATTGCACGCAAGGCACCATACCGATCCCGATCGCTTCGATTCACCCGCTGGTAATAAAGAACAAGTCTGAAATACCCCTTTATTCCTGCATTTTATGCATCCATCCAAATACTGGGGTAATATTTCTTTAAATATTTTCCATTTAATGCTCTGGGAAATATAACTCCTTCGAGGGTTTCTAAGATGTATGCGTTACCAGGAGCAGACTGATTTATCCGATAAGGACCTTCCCAATTAGGGGACCACTTGCCGAATTTTGAATTCTTAGTCCCAATCGGCAAAATCAATTTCCAGACTAAATCTCCATTCGTAAATTCTTTTATTTTCACCTTTTTATCATACCACCTGGCAACCCTCTTTTTATTTTCTTCGACGCTAATTAAAGCCTTTAACCGATGACCTGCTAAATCTTCTAATTCATCTTTCATAAGCGTATCATACTCATCGGCTGTCAACTGATCCTGAGAAAATACACGCCTAGAACCAGTCTTAATTTCCCAAGGCAAAACCGCATCATGCCCATACACCAACTGATATGGTGAAACCTTAGTGGCACCATGACACGCCATCCGATATGACCATAAGGCTTCATTTAAAAGAATATGCCATCTCCTAGGATTTTCCTCAATTTTCCGTTTAATAAGCTTGATTATTCCTTTATTAGATGCCTCAGCCTGACCGTTAGCTTGAGCATAATAAGGGGAAGAATTTAGAATTTTAATCCCCATACTGAAGGCAAAGTCATCAAATTCTCCCGATGTGAACATAGTTCCTTGATCGGTAGTAATAGTTTGAGGAATACCAAATCGGTAAACAATATACTCTTTCACAAAATCAATCATATTTGCCGATGACACTTTCTTTAAAGGAATCGCTTCAACCCACTTTGTGAAATAATCAGTAGCAACGAGTATGAATTTGTGTCCCTTACTCGACGGAGGGTAAATCTGACCGATGAGATCAATAGCCCATCCTCTAAACGGCCAAGGTTTGATTATAGGATTCATTACCGATGCGGGTGCTCTTTGAACATTACCGAATTTCTGACATGACTGGCACCCTTTAAAATATTTAAAACAATCCTCAAGAATTGTCTGCCAATAATACCCATTCCTCCTAATCATCCATTTCATCTTGAATGCCGATTGATGTGCCCCACACACTCCTTCATGAATCTCGCCCATTAGACTTTTTGATTCCTCTTCACCAAGGTATTTGAGTAAAACCCTATCTAAAGTGTGATAATATAATTCAGTATCAAGGAGCACATACTTGGTAGCTTGAAACCTTATACGTCTCTCCACTTTCTTAGACGGATCTTTCAAATAATCGGCAATATCCCTTCTCCAATCATCGGCATCAATTACCGATGTCAGCACTTCTCGGGTCAATTGATATCCCGAAGCATGCTGTGATAGCCTATTAGCTTCTTCATTGTGCAATCTGGGAATGTGTTCAAGGCGAAAATCCTTAAACTCCCTTAATATTTGCAAGCACTTTTCATGATAAGTAATCAAAACTTCACTTCGGCACTCATATGTTCCGATCAATTGATTAATGACTAGCATAGAATCCCCAAAGACTTCAACTGTATCGGCACGTATTTCTCTGAGCAACTCTAACCCTTTCAGTAAAGCTTGATATTCAGCCTGATTGTTTGTTGAAGTGCCAGCAATCGGTAATGAAAATTCATATTTCTTTCCTCGAGGCGAGATTAACACAATACCGATTCCTGCTCCTTCGCCACAAGTAGATCCATCAAAGAAAAGTGTCCATGGAGCAATCTCAGCATAATCTATTATACTGCAATGTTGAGTAACAAAATCGGCCATTACCTGTCCTTTAACCGCTTTAGCCGATTCATGACGCAAATCAAATTCTGATAATGCTAAGATCCACTTGCCGATCCTTCCTTTCAAAATTGGCATCGACAACATATGCTTAACCACATCGTCTTTGCATATAACAGTGCATTCAGCCGATAACAAATAATGTCTTAACTTCGTGCAAGAGAAGTATAAACACAAACATAATTTCTCAATGGCCGAATACCTGGTCTCAGCATCTATCAGTCTTCTGCTCAAATAATATATCACACGTTCTTCCCCTTCAAACTCTTGAATTAATGCTGATCCGATAACATTATCATCGGCAGACAAGTACAACTTGAAAGGTTTTCCGTGTTGAGGTGAAACCAATACTGGAGGGTTTACCTAATATTTTTTAATTTCTTCTAAGGCTAATTGCTGCTCTGTTCCCCATACAAATTCCTAATCGGCTTTTAATTTTAATAAAGGACTGAAGGCTTTGATTTTTCCCGACAGATTAGATATGAATCTCCGAATAAAATTAATCTTGCCGATCAAGGATTGCAACTCAGTCTTATCGGCAGGAGCAACAACCTTATTAATTGCATCAATAGACTTCCTGCTGATTTCAACACCTCTTTGATGTATCATGAAGCCTAAGAATTGTCCTGCCGATACACTAAATGCACACTTAGTAGGATTCATTTTTAAACCATGCTTTCTGGTGCACTCCAAGATTTTTTGCAGATCAGCAATATGACTCTCAAAACCTTCAGATTTGACTACCACATCATCTATGTAGATTTCAACCAATGTGCCGATGTATTCATGGAAAATAAAATTCATAGCCCTCTGATAGGTAGCACCGGCATTTTTCAAGCCAAAGGTCATGACAATCCATTCGAATAAACCCATATGACCTGGACACCTAAAAGTAGTCTTGGAAATATCCTCTTCAGCCATGAAAATTTGGTTATAGCCGGCATTACCATCCATGAAGCTGATGATCTGATGTCCAGCTGCAGCATCAATCAGTAAATCGGCAACAGGCATTGGATAGCCATCCATCGGCGTAGCCTTATTAAGATTTCTGAAATCAATACACACACGAAGTTTTCCATTTTTCTTATAAACAGGAACCACATTAGAAATCCATTCGGCATATCGACATTGCCGAATAAAGCCAGCTTCAATTAACTTTGTGATTTCGGCTTGAATGTCAGGTAACACTTTAGGATTACATCAGCGTGAGGGCTGCTGATGAGGCCGAAATTCTGGCTTAATAGGTAACCGATGTTCAACTATTGACCGATCTAGTCCAGGCATCTCTGTATAATCCCAAGCAAAACAGTCTTTATATTCCCTCAAAATGTCAATCATTTGCTGTTTACATTGAGAATCTAACTTGGTACTAATAAAAGTTGGCTTCGGCCTATCACTGTTACCAATATCTATTTCTACTAAGTCATCAGCCGATGTGAATCCATGACCAAGTTTTCCACCATCGGCAAACCGATCCATTAAAACTCATCTTCAGAACCGACTGCTTGGATCGGTGTAAGCTCATAATCGGCAACCCTAAGAAATTCCGTATCCCATGCTTCTCCTGATATGCATTTGGTCCGTTCATAGGTCTCAGAATCAGCTGATGTGATTATATAAGAAGAATCACCAGGGATAACTTCAATCTTGTCTCCAACCCACTGTACAAGGCACTGATGCATCGTAGAAGGAACACAACAGTTGGCATGGATCCAATCCCTTCCTAGGAGCAAATTATAGTTACCTTTGCCGTTAACGATAAAGAAGGTGGTCGGCAAAGTCTTGCTACCGATAGTCAACTCAACACATAATGCCCCTTTAGCCGGAGACACATTGCCTTCAAAATCTTTAAGCATCATATCCGTCTTGGTTAAATCCTGGTCTCCTTTTCCAAGTCTTCTGAACATGACATACGGCATAATATTAATTGCCGCTCCTCCATCTATGAGCATTTTTGACACTGGCTGTCCATCAACCCTGCCTTTAACAAACAAAGCTTTGAGGTGTTGCCTTTCATCATCGGCAGGCTTTTCAAACACAGCCATCATTGGATCCAGAGTTAATTGAGCTGCTTCATCAGCAAAAATTACTTGTTCTTTGTCATCTGGCGCCAAGAACTCCATCGACAACATGAAGACCATGTTAACATCTGCTGATGGACCTTCACCCTTGCGTTTTGGTTGCCATACTTGCGTTGTTACCTTTGGAATGCTTTCTTTCGGGCACTGTAAATCCTCTTGACGCATACGCTGTACCCTTCTTTTTTGAGTTTTCGTCAATCCTTCAGGGCACCATTGGGGAAGCTTTGTTTTCCAAACAGGCTGATAACGCTTTGTGTTCTGCTCATGGAAGCCTATGTTTGGATATCTGCAAAATATCCCTTCATCAGAAACCCTTTCGTTAGCCATCTTTTCAAGCTCTGCCTGACTCCTTGGAAAACAATCAATATGCCCGCCAAGCCTGCTATGCACACTAACTCTGCCCCCCAGCCGATCAAGTGCTGACACCTTTTCTTTGATCGGCTCATTGATGCGTACCCCTCGATCACTAGAGTGATGTTGTCTCTCTGCCCGATCATTTAAATAATAACCATTACATTCAGGACAGGTATCAGCGGTGGCCAATTTAATGCCTCTTTCCCAACAATGAACGAAAAACGGGCAATTCCAGTGATCTTTATGCTGACGTAACTCTTCCTGTTGCTGCCGATACTGATCCTCACGTTGTTGCCGATATCGAACACCGTATGGAGGCCCTAGTGGTCTTCTGAAGCTACTACCTTCATTAACAATTCTTCTCCCTTCAGCGCTATCGGCAGATTCCTTTCCCTTCACGTCATCAACAGTTACTTGATTTTTAGGGTCTACCGATGCATTTCTTCTAGCAGCTTCCGACGTTAATACTTTGGTTTTGCCTTTAGCCTCCACCATGTTTGCAGGGAACGGATGTTGATCAGTTTTCATCGGCTCCTGAGACCTTGAATTATCAAATGTGATCTTCCCGGATTCGATAGCCGACTGCGACTGTTGCCCAAACACCTTGCAATCATTGGTACTATGCGAGGTAGCAATGTGCCCTTTGCAGTACCTAATCTTTTTCAATCCTTCCGCAATTTCATCAGTCCAGTATGCATCTTGATCTTGCCGAGGCACGGGCTAAACTTCTGCTGGAGGTGCTGGCTGATAGGCTTCAATGTATCCTTGTGACAAATGAGCCGGAACAATCGGCACATTTATTATTGCTGGTCCACTAATTTGCTGTACAGGGCTCATCGGCCATGGTGCCGATGTAGGATTTTGAATATCTGCTTGCATATATTACTGTTGAACCCCTGCCATTTGATACTCAGGCTGAGAAAAGTGCTGTTGAGCTAACAATGGACCCGTCCCACTTGGATTAGGCCTCATCGGCACATGACTCGCCGATGGTTGATAAACTGTAGCCACCTGTTGCTCTTGCATCCTTGGATGATAGACAGCATAATTCCCTTGATTTGCAGGAACTCCAGCTAGAGGAACCATTGATGCCACCGGTTGGTTTGCAGTTGAGAACCCTTGTTGCATCGGCAGAGGGTTTGCCGATGGACTTGTGTATGATGCCTGATAAAGCGACATGTGGAGTCTTCCTGATGGCAACTGTGCGGTAGGTGGCGTTGTAGTATAGTGCGTCACTTGAGCCATCAGCCGAACCGGAATGGCTGACGTTATGGGGGTTTTACCCGCTGTATTATGCGTCTGATTTAATCCAGAGTTAAAAGCAGGTAGATCTGGAGACATCCCATATCCCCATCGATCGGCAGGAACTCGTCGATTTTGAACTGAAGGACCTGACATTGCCGATGCCGATAGATCTGTGCTTAATTGAGTATTTTTTGCTAAACTTGACATCGGCGGTGGAGATTCAGCAGCAGGCAGATCTGTATGAGGAGCAGAAACCCCTGGAGCCACAACGGCTGTAGTAGCCGATGGAGCTGTAGAAGATAACATCCCAAGCTGATGATATACTGGGCCAACATAAGCTGGTACTTGTACTTGTCCTTCTTTTAACGATTGAATAACAGCATTATAAACAGTATTGGACAGTACGCTAGAGTGATTAATCAATGCATGACTTAATGCAGAGTTAACCATTATTATAATTTACCAGGATTGGAGTCAAAGGTAACCTGCCGAGGCAACAGCGGGTCTTGCTTCTGTACCACTTCTCCGCTCCTATTCTTGCTGTAGGATTTCAGGTAAAGCTGCCTGTAATTTTCCATAGCCTTCTCCATGGCTTGCCTCTGATCCTTCTTGAGATCTGATTCTGATATCTCGATGATGTTTTCTGGAGTGATATCAGTAGGATTCTTCATGATAAATCTGTTGATTTGGTCCCACCGAGCGTGCCAAAAGATGTGTTGATGCAAAAAGGCGTTAGATCTGCAAACACACCGGGCTAATACCCTGGTTCGATATCAAGGCGTGCCAGTCGATTTGACCTGTTAATCGACAAGGATGATAAATTTGAATAAATCCGAACGAGACGACAGCGATATGCCCGGACGTCAAAGCTCAGACGATATTCGATAACTGTTAAACAGATCAGACAAGACGACAGCGATACGCCCGGACGTCAAAGCCTGAATCGTGCTCGGTAGACGCGGAACCTGCAAGGTCGCCGGAGATCAAGTTGATGCAGCCCGCCGATTCTTGAAAGAACTCGTTGAAAAGGAAAAGATACTGGTGACGAAGTCGTCGAAAAGTAAATTGCTTGAAAAGTAGATAAAAGTAATAGATTTGTTGTATTTGATTGTGTATATTTATATTGTCTCTCGGTACATATTTATACCCTGGTACTATGAGTCCTAAACAGATACGACAAAGTATTACCTAAACAAGTCTTATCTCTGAGGAATAAAAAATAACGACTCGTACCAAGGTCAGACTCAAAAATAAACTATTAAAATAATGGTGTAAATATTGCCAGTTTCCTTATCCATTGCTTTACGATGAAACCTCTATCGGCACGCTCCTCATCTCTGTAGATTCCATCGGCAAAACTCATCAATAATGACTCAGATCTGCTTTCCACGTCCTTCAGCTCTGCTTTCCATCGGCAACCATGCCTCTCTCTCCATCGGCAACAACCCTCTGGCTTCATCGGCAATGTACGAGATCAACATGTCCTTTATCGGCAATCACCCATCGGCAACTCAGAAGCAATGCTGGAGAATAACCACTCCCTTGCCGATCGGCACAGTTTTCGGCCCATATTGACACGTATCAAAAAAACGGTGTCAATAAGGAGTATGAATTAGACCAAAATAGAAAAAGAATAGAAGTCCATAAATACAACTAAGAAAAACAAACTGATGTGCAAAGGGTTGTTCGTTACGAAGTGAGCTATATGAGCAACTGAGAAATTAACCCTCTATTATTATTTAGTTACTGTCCTTTTGCTAACCTCATCTGTACAGAAAGAGATGATGGCTCCAACAGTGAAAGGCACCATGAACGTACTGGAAGCTTGCTCAGCCACAAAAGTGCAGAAACTCATCCTGGTCTCGTCTCTGGCTTCTGTCAGTTTTGACCCGAACTGGCCTGAAGATAAACTTATAAATAAGAGTTGCTGGTCAGATAAAGACTTCTGCAAGCAGAATAAGGCCAGACCTCAGAAATTGAGAAATGTCATCATTTTTTTTACGAATAAGAAACAATGTCATCATGTTACTACTGGTTTACACACCCGAAGCTGACATTCTACCAAAGTCTTCATGTGCATTATTGAAAGGTCTTGCATTCAAGCATATTTACCTTTTACTTCTTCTTATGTCCTAAAATAAATATATTTCTAGATTGTATTTGGACAAAGACTTATCCAGTTGCATACTTAGAAATGGACTTATTTTACTTCTTGTTATATCAGATTTGGTATGCTCTTGCAAAGACCGAATCAGAAGAGATAGCTCTGGAATACGGCAAAAGGAATGGACTGCATGTTGTTACTCTTTTGCCTGGTCTCGTCTTTGGCCCTCTATTGCAGACTGTGGTAGTCAACACTACCAGCAAAGTTCTTGTATACATGATAAAAGGTTCTATATACTACTAATACTATTTAACTCTTCTGTTACCTTGGTGCTCTTCTTTGACAAACTTCCTTGTAATATATATTCCATAATATATTGCAGGAGGTCAGGACAAATTCTGGCCCATAGTGGATGTTCGCGATGTTGCCGATGCCTTTCTTCTGGCATATGAGAATGCTGAACCATCTTCGAGATACATATGTTCATTGGATCAAATGGACATAAAAGACATGTTGGCTGTCATGAAGAGCATGTACCCTAACTACAGTTATGTGGACAAGTAAGTATAGCATATATATACCAGATACCACCATAAGAAGAGTAGTACTGTGGACAATTAAGTGACATCCTTAGTATTGAGTATTGACACTTACATACATGTATATATTCATATCCAGGATGGTAGATGTTGGAGGTAAGGTTGCAGTTACCTCAGGTAAACTGCTGGATCTGGGATGGAAACCAAGGAAACTGGAGGAGACACTAGAGGATAGACTTGAATGCTACAAAAAGGCTGGCCTTCTTCAGGATGTTGATGGCGAACCCTGCCGGCTACCTTATTTTTACCGCATGAATGCTGAGGAATGAACTGATCTCCATCGATCACAATTTTCCAGTGTTTGGAAGCCATCAAATGTAATGGTAGATGCGACCCAGTGTTAATTAGAAAGGATACAGCTTGTTATTTTGTGCTTCTTAGCTTCCAGCCGAATTGTAATGTTCATGCACAACCACAAATAAAGGTCACTTCACATTATGTTGACAATCAAAATTGGCAATCTAGAAAAACTAGCTTGCACTATTATGATCACTGTTAATCAGCCATCTTCAGAGGCAGATTGCACTCTTTTGTGAGTGTATGTAGATAGCTATATTTTATATTAATATTTCGTAATATTGTATTAATTGAATATTTCAACTCCTAACAATTTTGAATGAAAAATTTGACTACAAAGTTTTAAGTCTTATCAAGCTCTACAATTTTGATAAATGGGGTGAATATCAAAATATGTGAATTCAAAATAAATTTGAGACTCTAAGCAACTTGGAAAAAAAGTTATTTCAACAACAAAATTGCAGATTAGGCTTGCCACTCTAACATTGGTATTAACAATGTGAACATTCAAGATTATTTAAAAGTTTCAAAATTTGAAATTAGAAATATAAGAACTTAAAATGCATATTTGGGACTCCAAATAATTTAAAATAAAAAATTTCAACTATAAAGTTATATCGAGGTATGGACGATTTCAACATTTAAGATTGTTTGGAAATTTCAAATTTCAAAATCTATAAACATATTTTGGGACTCTAAACAATTTAGATAAAAGAAATTCTCATTTACAAAGTTGTAGATCGTGTACAAAGATATAGTTTTAATATAAAGTTCATCTTTATTAAAGTTATGGATTTTTTTAAACTATTTTTAGAGTTGGGCCTTTTATGATGTGGTAATAACTATTTTCAGATATGAGTATTAACTAAGGAATGATTGAAGATCACACCTCTGTTTTTTAAGATGATCACACCTCTGTAAATCAAAGAAACCAGTATACACGTGAAAAAAAGGGAATGCAAGGTGATCAAATAAGTCTATGTTGTATAGTATCGAGAGAAAGATGGGAATTTGACACAAAATTTAAATTTTACACTAGATAAATAAAGCTAGTCATCAATGAAATTACCCACAATGGCGAGCATGTCTTAGAAAGTACTCATAATAAACAATGTTTGTGAATATCACAATGGTTGGAAATATATAAATTGGCAGAGTCCACACGGCACTGAACACACCCGACCACTGCACAATATGCATGCTAATCCGCGTATGATTAAAGTTTTCATTCTGTGTTGTATTTAAAGCTTCCCTTTCACTTCAGCCTCTTTATCACACATTGTCCTAGTAGTATTTGTTTGGTGCCATTTTAAGTACTGCAGGTTGCTGCACTATGATGTGCAACTTTTCATGTTCTTTGAACATGTGCGTACCATATAGCACCACATTTGTTCAAACACTTGTGGTGTGGCCTTGTATACGCAGATCATCTGCGTAACAAGTTGAAATCCAGGGGACCAGGAACAATAGTAGTAGTATTGGTAGTTACAAAGCTGCTGGACCATCACAGTTTATTGGCTGCGATGCAGCTAATTCACGCCGGGCTCTCTGTGTCCTAGCTACTACTTGATCGCCACGCGGCCACACGGCATGCCCCGATGGCTTCATGCCTCCGCGTGAGCAGAACGGCAGAACCTGAAGTGAATCCGATCGTCGTACGCGGTGCGGACCGTGCGGGTGACGACAGATTGGCAGCTGCGTATCCGACTTCCACTTCTCAATCGCCTGCACAACACCAGGTGCTGCTATGACCGCTGCCGCGCGGTTTGGTTTAGTACCATACCGGGGCATTTCGCTGGAGGCGACCAGCATAACGACCTGCCCGGGCAGCCGCTCCTCGCCGGGCCTCGTAGTCATCCCAAGCTTGGGGGCAAAGGTGCTGCCTTGGAGGAGCGACATCCTTGGTTCACCGTGGGTTTAACCGGGGTGTGACGTCTAAGATCGTAAATCCGGACGGACAGGTTATCTGGTATGACGGTCCAGATCGTAAATCCGGACCTGTAGGTGGAGGGTGGCTCGATCCGTCCTTTGCTTTGCTCTTCATCCAAGCACCACCTTTTATTTTTTTTTCTTTTTTTCTAGTGCCCTTTGTTCTAAGTTATATAGATTTTAACTAGAATCGTGTGGCCGTGTGTTACACAAAGACTACATAATTCTACATATGCTTGTATGTTGCACTAGAGTGCTAACTTTTTGAATTCAACCTTAGTGACTGGATGCCGACGGGTGAGTTTTAATTAGGACTTTTCGTATCGGACGCCGACGCGTGGATCCGGTTTTCATATCAGAACCGATTGGGTAGACAGATGTGTGAGCCATGAGTGGAGTATGGTTCGTATCGAACAGGGATGGTGAGCACAAACAAGATTTGATATCAGTGGGTAGATGATGAATTCAGAGTCTTTTAAAGTGTAGAGAATAAAAAATAATTTTAAATAAAAGAACTTTTCGACTACAATGTTCCAGATCATATTGAGAACATAATTTTCGATTAGACAATGTTAACATTCGAGATTTGATAATTTAAAATTTAAAAATTTATGAACTTGCAATAATATTTTGTGTCTCTGTTTCAATTAAAAAACTTTTTTACTAAAAAGTTGTAGATCACATTTAAAATTTGTCCTCATTCGTGCTCTTATAGAAAATTTATGAATTATTTTTTTTAAAAGTAAGCGTGTCATATTACAGTATAGAGCAGGTTAGGCCCCATTCGATTTGCAATTACACCATTAGCTAGGTTTAGAGACCGACAATGATCAATTTGGAAGTTCTTTTTTGCGACTTGATCAATTTGGAAGTTCTTGACTATGATACCATTCGCCAAGTTTAATAACCAAGCGATATCACTTTGAAAGTATGAGGATAGGGATGACATTGATGGCCACGTTTAAGGACCGGCGGTAAATTTTACTTAAAAAAACATTCCTTTCTGTTCTAAAGGGATTGTATATAGCTATAAGATCACAAAACAAATATTCTCAGCTACTTATTTATTTTGTACAGGAAAGAATTCGATGCATCCATAATTATACAACATATGATTTGACCCTATCTCCGTACTTAACAAAAGTTACATACGTGTGCTATGGTAAGATGTAACAATAATACAATATTCATCTATATAGGGTTCTTGGTTCTGTTCGTTTCCCTCCTCCCCGTCCCTGATTCCCATTTCCTATGACGACCAACTCTCTTCGTCGTCGTCCTCGTCTCTAGCATGCTGGCCGTACATTTTCATGTTCGCCATTGCCGTGGTCGCTGACATACGGAAGGACCTTGCAGATCCACCGATCGTCCTGTCCTGCTGGCTCACCTCCTTGCAGACATGGTCCAGCATGGACAGGAAGTCCCTCACCACCATGAATATCCTCAGAGGGTGTGCCTCCTCGTTTGCAGCATCACCATGGAAATACTCAGTGATCTCTTTCACTCTTCCCAGAGCCCTCTCCTCATCGCACCTGACTTGTTTGATCTCCATCTCAGCTTCCATGAGAAAATCACGCATCCTTGCGAAAAAACTCTGGCCTTGGGTGCACTGCTTCTCGAGCAGGAGGACCGACTTGATCCTGCCGAGACCGGCCTGAAGCTTGGATACATAGCTATGCAGCACATCGAAATCCATGCTGGCTGCTTTCTTGACATTCCCGAGCTCATTGCTCAGCCCAGATACAACTTTCAGTCCTTGCTTACGGAACATTTCGTCTTTCACGATGTTTCTGGCTTCATCTCCTACGGCTTTCTCGGATTTGGCATCTTCAGACCGGACGATTTCTTGGACAACAAAGTGCAGCAAGGTGGTCTTGCCATCGGTCCCTTTGACGTCTGCGAGTTTGAGTAGAGTGTCCAGCTTGAAAGCTTTTGCCTGACCACGATTTGTGCCAACATTCATTCTGTTCCCAGCTTGCAGGACAGCTTCAAGTAGCTTCAGGAACAATCTACTGCCTTTTAAATCATCACAAGCTCCCTGCAGAACCATGCCAATAATGTCAGCTACTCATACATACAGTTGCATCATTGCTAAAAAGGCACGGAAATCAGAAAGGCTTATAATTTTGCCAATAATAACCGTACATGTTATTACAGTATTACGCATGAAGCTGTTGTCGGTGCCACTGTCAGGTGCACATAAGTGCCCAACTGGCAATGGCTGAAGGCCAGTAACCTATGAACTGTTCAAATCTACGATAGTGGAGGAAGAATTTGTTGCAAAACAATTACTTTGTTCTACACTTCGGCAGTTGTGCAGTCTAAAAATTTTTAACAAATAAATGACCCATACTGGTTAAATCCTTAGAGGCAATAGATAGTAAATGATGAATATAAAAATTCATGTGCAGCCACTGATCATAGAAACTACTGTGCAGAGTGAACCAGAGCATACCTCTAATGTTTCGAACGATTTCCTGAGGTAATTAATTTCGCTCTCAAAATTTGCTCGATAGAGCATGGCATCAACCCGTTTGAAGGAAAAGGGTATATCAAGCAGTGCCGTGAGAAAACGCTCCGCGGAACCAAGCTTTGATAAGTCCCCAGTAAAGTTTCGAAGTTTCAGTTCTTCCTCTTTTGTAGGAGCCATCTTTACTAAGGTTTCCAACAAATCTGCCCCCAGACACTCAGCATTGCCTGTTTAAGAATGTCAGTAGCAATAAACATTGTGAGTAGAACTAGACAGAATAGCTTTGGATACTGTCATGTAGCTGACTGAACATTATGGACCAGTACGTATTGTAGTTGCGTTAATTTGAATACCAAGTCCTCAAATATACTTCCATACCCATCACATTAAATTAGAAGATACTAATCTTCCAAACATGTTAATTCAAAAAATATTTAGTGCAAAATTACAGTAGTCTGATATTAGAAACGGAACGTCTGTTTCCTGAAGCTATAATATGAAGAATTTTTATGATGCTTTGCTGTGAAATGATTTGCCAAATTCATTCATAGTTTGCTCAAGATAAAGAATCAAACTGCATGCATAATAAAACGATCTGCTAACAAGTACTCTGAGTTCTGTAAAATGTTGTGATACAATCACATAAGAATTGGATATTCTGAGCTTTCCTGTACAGTCAAATATTTCAGCAAATTATGTTGTTACGGTTACCTTAGAAATGTCCACATCATATTCACAAAAGAAAAAATGTCCACATCATAACTAGGAGTAATTAACAATAATGGACCAACAACTTATACATAATGGTCATTAAAGAATTTCTCACCATCTAGCAGTGCATCGGAGACCTCTTCCAGAGTGACATTCAGTGCGCGCAGCAGGATGGCAATGTTCTGTGCCTTCTTAGGATCAAGGACCTTCTCTTGGGCACTACACTGCGGCACTCCAGGTTTTCTCAGTGTGTCCCTAGGAGGTGCATTGGCAGCATTGTTCGTGAAAAGCACCTCGATCATGTCCTCATCCAACCTGCCAGACGAAACTCATGTCAACATCACAATTTTCAATGATTTATTAACCGTGTGTCTCTGTTCTGAGAATATATCTTAACTGGAACGAGTTGGACTTGAGGCGGTCCCAGACCATGTCGCGGTCGGAGCACGCCCGGACCTTGTCCCAGTGCAACGGCTTCAGCTTGGGACGGGCTTCGTCGCCGGCAGGATCATGGTACGTCCGAATGGGCACGCCGCCACTGTCCTTGTTCACCGCCATGACGGTTGCTCTGGACGCAGCGACACTTGGCCCCTCTGTTTGCTCTAGTTTGTGAAGCCGGCGCGTTGATAACGGTGCAGTGGATGGCCCCGGTGGTGGCGCCGGAGGTTTTGGGATGGCGTTGGTGCATCTTGGCGCTGGCGGCGGCGGCGGCGGTGGAGGAGGAGGAGGTGGGTTGGACGGTGGCGAGACCATTTGCTTGATCATATCCGAGGCGGAGAAGCGGGTCCGCGGCAGAGTGCGTCGGGAGCGTGGCGCAGGAGGGGCCGGCGCGGGCGGGGGAGGCGCCACGGTGGCTGGAGCTGGAACGGCGGCGGCCGCGGCCGGCGTCGGTGGGAAGAAATCGCTGGTGAGGCTGGGCAGGCTGCGGCGGGAGGGCGTGGTGGTCCGCGGGCTGGACGCGGTCGCGTCGCTCCACGTACCGGCGCCCTCGCCGCCGGCGGACCCCTCCGCGGATCGCTGGCCCGGCGTGTAGTACGCGGCGTCCTCGTCGGACGAGCCCGCGCGCCGGAGCGGCGGGAGCGGCCTGAGCTCCGGGCTCGGCACGGTGTCGACGTCGCGGCACATGCCCCGCCTGCCGCCGCGCTCCGACCGGGCCTTCCGGTACGGCGTGGCACCCGCAACCGACGACGATCCCGCCGCCGCCGCGGCAGAGGTGCCCACCGCGTCGGCGTGCAGCACGACGGCGGAGGCAGGCCCGGGGTGCGCGGCGGCGGCGAGGCCGGGGGGGCTTGTCCGCCCACGCGGCGGGGTGGCGCCGCGCGAGGCGGCCCGTGAGGAGGAACGCGGCGGCGAAGGCGAGCAGCGCGAGGACGGCCGCCGCCGCGGCGGAGGCCACGACGATGGCGGCCTTGGGCTTCCCGCCGCCGCCGCTTCCGTGGTTGCGCGGAGCCGGGCCCGTGCGGGACGAAGAGGCGTCCGCGGCGACGGTGTCTGGTGGCGGCGGCGGAGCGGGGAGCAGCGCCGGCCCACCGTTGTCGACGGGTGGGACTGGGACGGGCGTGGAGGGATCGGCGGCGAATCCCGGTGATGGCGGAGTTGTGGTGGACGGCGGCGGGGTCCATTCGATGGGGAAAAGCGGCTCATGCAGCGCCCGCCTGGTGTCTCCGCCGCCGCCGCCGCCGGCTGCCGAGTGGGCGAGGAAGAGGAGTGAGGCGAGCGTGAGGAGTGGAGACATCGTCGGTGAGAGACGGGGAGGGAGCGGGAGAGTGATGAGCTCGTGGAGAGAGCTGGAGAGGGAGCGAGGGTGATGGCAGTGGAGTGGGAATGCAAGGAGGGAGGAGACACGACACTACGACAGGGGGGAGGGAGAAAGGAATGCGTGCGGGAAGAGGAAGGAAGCCGCCACCGCCATTTTTCTGGGTTTGCTTGATCGCAACGGCTCCCGCGCACTCGTGGCACTTTTTCTTCAGATATGAGCAGAGACTTTCTCCACACGCCATGTGGCCGTGGGGTCGCACGGGCTCCACCAAATTCGTTTCCCTCGCACTCGTAGCACTTTTTCTTTTGTGATTTAAAACATTTCTCACAGCGAATTCGCACTCCATGCTATATATAGCAACGATAATAGAGTACATCGAAAACTATTCTTGAACTTTTCTTCAAGCTTCCATACTGTACATAGATGGTTGGCTGAGAGAGCACTTGAATAGCGCAGTGAATTACTTAATGAGATACGTGTAATGGACGTTTTCGAAAAAAATAGCGCAGTGAATTCGCGCTCCACGTTTCTACAAAAATTAGGAATTCGGGGGGTTTTCGATATCACACTCTTGTTCTAAAATAATAGAGTTCCTATCGATAAAACTTGTGCATTTAGAAAGAGGAATATTGAATGACACTCAAGTGTTCCTCTCCCTCTCAGCACTCGATTCTTCTCCATCTCTAGCTAGTTGAACTAAATTATAGACATGCTATTTGGCTAACCAATGTTTTATAAATGACAACAAGTGGGAATATTATAACAAATAGTGCAAGAACTTTTTTCTAGAACGAACTCTTATATTTTTTTTTATATTTACGAATACAGAAGTTAATTTCTTTTCTTTGCATATAGGTGACCACTGGACATACATGCTAGGTAGGTGGGTGTCACACCTGGTTTCAAAAGAAAATCAAGCCTAACTATATGTGCCTAATATGGGATTATTCATTAATGTCATATAAAACATAGTTACTCCTTGGAAAACCCTCACTAGAACCATCATTTAATGGCCATATAATATTTTATTCAACTTTAAGCAAGTGTGAGTTTGTGCAAAGACTCAAAAGTCTTGACTCGGTTGTAATGCGGTATGCATTTTTAGTTGGTTATATTTTATTTATTAAATTCAAATTGCTTGGTTATACTTAGAGCTCCAAAAGAATAGAATCTATTAACAGCAAGATTTAGTCATCTTTCAAACCATTCATTGAACCATTTAATCGAAAAGAATTCAGGCCACTCATGACTGAGAGCATAGATGATATATCAGTTTTTAATAACTTTGCAATGCTTGTATAATTTTACCCATGAATCATGATAACCATCTGCCTGAGGCGGCCAACGTCTTAAACACTTCCAAGACGAGGTTTTTCAAAGGACTTCTTAACAAATTGTATCCTGCAAAGGTTTCAGCTCAAATGGAGCGTATGAACGTGCATATTGCACACACCTTTACATACCTAGCTAGATTTCTCTGTAACGACTAGTAATTGATTGACCAAACATGCAGGCATGATTAGTGTCGCGTCGCAATGGCATGGATGCCAACTAAACAAGGGATTGCATCTACTATAATACTGGCTCTGCCACCAGTACTAAGCACGCACGAATGATCACTGCTGGATCCTATGGAAGCAGCATCTAGCTAGCACAATCAACTAGGAGCACATTCTAGCATTCGAGACAGACAAATCGATAGGGCTCCACATGCAATGGATGCAGGCAGCCAAAGCCAAATCCGATCGATCATTCTCCTCGCACAACCCCTGCAGGCGTTCTCTAGTATAATGCCACCAGTAATCACACTCACTCTCACACGCCATCATAATTACCGGATCGTAAGTGAAGTGATCGCCCGTCCTACCTGTTGGTTGATGGTACAATATATATATATTTCATATCCTCTGTTTCAGGAGGAAAAGAAATAAGAAAGAATGAAAAGAAGCCGATGGACTCGTACACGAAACCTCTTAAGTTATTAACAAGCCTTGCAAAATACAAAATGCATTGGTGGATAACCACATTGGTGAATGTGTACTTACTTGGCGTCTTGGCGAATCGAGCGTAGCTCCGTTAGTTACACCACAGGAGTTTTTTAAGTGGGTGCGTCAGTTTATTTTCTATGGAAAGTGTAACATTAGAGTTCAGTAGCTCAGATCAAAACTTTCTACACAAGATGATTCGCTACCGGTCTGCTTACACTTTCGTCCTCAATTCACCTCCTCCCTCTGCCCTGAAATATAATGCATCCTAGTATAATGTATTTAGGGAACAAAAGAGATAATATTCCTTCAAATAACAATACATGATTGCTACTTCCAACAATATGTGATTGCTACTTTCCTCAAATAACTTAGATTACACCATTTAATCAAGCGATATTGGATCAGATTTTAATGATTAGGAAGTTAAGTAAGGGGTACATGAGTTTATTGTACTCTCTCTTATTTTATCCGAGAACGATAAAAATAAACTATAATACAGAACGGAGGGGGTAAGAGTTAATGCTAGTCTAACACCCAACTTCAACAAAGCAAGGAGGGACTAAAACCCCCACAATTTCAAATCAACACATCTTATTCCTACGTTGCCGATATGCTGATCTATAGATGCTACTCCAATACTTTCTAGACAGAAGCCTTGAACGAGAAGGGTGACCACGCACTGACCAACGAGATCGCCGACGGTGTGAATCGGCTACATGAGCAGGGTGGTCCAAGGTGATCGTCAACTCACTTTATGAATTTAACACACTTTTTTCGTGTACCCATACAACACAGAGCGGCATGTTAAGACATGACGTGGCGTCTAACCTTAATGTGAATTGCCAAATTGTGATACATGACACGATAAATCTCCGAGTTGTAAATTGTTTAGGTGACCGCATAACAAGCTGTAGGTGTTGCAACGTAGGGAATATTTCTAGTCACATTGATAAATTTGATGATAAATACTAGTGTGGTTTGTTTAGCTGGACTGCAAACAGAAGTGACATCAAAGTTTACAGGGTAATCCGAGCTAGGATGGATGATTACGGCCTTTTGCTTGGTTTGGTAAAGTAACGATACACCACGACGTTTTGAAACACTCGACGCCAGACGGTGAGATGATCGCTGCCCTCGCGCATCTACAAGACGGCGAGATGATTATCGGGTCACAGACAGTATCGACTGTCGACACAGCCGTACATCATGACCTCCGCCATGGAGCGTTTTATCCACCGACAGCATGCCTCTGGCCTATCCAAGATGAACCTGACTTACCTGAGTCCGGTCTCTGTGTCAGCAATGCTGACCATGCTCCTGCACCTGACGGATCAAGGAAGGACCGTGAAGCTCCGACGGCCCAGACCAAGACAGATGCTCGGCCCAACCCAAAGTCGTCCGGTCCGCTATGGGTGAACTGAGTATATATAGATGGAGTAGGAAAGAAGGAAAGGGTGAAGAACATTTCTGTAATCTCTGAACCCAACTCTAACTTGTCTTCCTTCACGCTACCTTCCTTTGCTGCGGCGACTTCCTCTTCTCTCGCTGCGGTGAACCTATGTTGTAATCGAACCTGAGTTGTTAATCGAATGCTCTAAAACCTTCCGGGTGCTAACAACTGGTATCACCAGAGACTCGTTCTCCAAATCCTGGCCTCCTACCATCCTCCCCATCCACACTTTACCCGCCGCCAGCACGCGCTAGGTGACATGGAGCCGAACCTGCAGCAGATCCTCGATGAGTTCACCAGCGTGAACAAGCGGATGGACGAGCAGGCTGCCGACTTCAACCGGCGCTTCGACGAGTTGGACCGCCACCTCTCCGATCGGGCGCGCGTCGTCGACACGCGGATCTCCGACCTCAGCCGGCGCTTGTGCGACTTGGAGGCCGCGCCTGCAGATCCGCAAGTGTCCGTGGTGGAGGGCCACATATCCACGCTCGAGGGAAGCTACGCCGATTGGGATGCTGATTTCAACAGGCGCATCGCCAAGATGGAGTCCCTGTGTTTCGCCCACATGAAGAACGAGCGGGATGCACGGGTGGAGGATCTCGAGAAGGCGACGAAGGAGCTTTGCGACTAGCGTACTGGCATCGATGTCACCCTCGACGACATCCGCATCGGCATCCGCAAGCTCGAGCGCTCTTCGGCACGCGAGGTGTTCGACGAAATGCCTCCCGGCGTCGTCCTCATGCCTGCGTCGTCGGCCTCGCGCCCACTGCCGGGAACACCGCCTCACCGCCCGTTGTTGGGCACCGCGCCGAATTGACTACACGGGAACCAGGATCCGGTGTCGTTACGACCTGTGTCCCCGTCCCGGCCAATGGTACGTCGGCCATCTCATCCTCATGTTCTCCTTCGGTTCACTTGCATCAGTCCCATAGTCCGCCTATTGTCAATGTTGCTCGTCTTCCCAAACCACACCCAGATCCACCCCTGCCTATGCCACTCACACCACCAGCAAATCCACAACTTCCTCATCCCGCCATGATTGCGTATCCACCACTTAGGCCTTATCCTGATCACCTAGCTACCAGTACCCAATCTGGCCGCATACCCAAATTAGAGTTTCCTCGATTTGATGGCGACAATCCGCGCCGTTGGAAGACTCGGGCTGAAAAGTATTTTTGCATCAATTTCGTGGTTGAGTCTTTGTGTATTGAACTCGCTGAGATGCATTTTGATGGCCCTGCGTCGCTGTGGTATTAGTCTATCGAGCCTCAGGTTCTGAGTCTTACTTGGTCTTCCTTTTGTGCCTTGATGCGTGACCGCTTTGATCGTGTTCGTCATGATTCAATGAGTAGGCAATTGATGCATATTCATCAAACCTCTACTGTCCAAGAGTACTTAGACCGCTTTACTGAGCTCACTGATCAACTTAAAGTCTACTCAGAACAGCATGATGAACGCTCTTTTGCATTACGTTTTGTTGATGGCCTGCGTTATGACATTAAAGCTGTTCTTATGCTTCATCAGCCACAAACGCTGGATACTGCCGCTTCTCTTGCCTTGATACAGGAAGAAGTGTCCATGGCACCTCGTCATGGACGTGCTGGTGATTGGTTTTCTTCGGGCCATTCTGCTTCGATGTCTAGGCCACTGCCATTGCCATTGCCTTGATGCTCTCTCTCGTCGCGATCATGACTTGGAGTTGTCCTCGGTATCTTCTCCTGTTCACCTCTGGCTGCATGAGTTACAAGAATGGTATGGCACTGATCTTGAAGCTCGTGATCTTCTTCAGCTTCTGTCTCTTGATGCTTCTTCTTGCGCCCCTTATACATTGCGCAATGGCATCATTCTGTACAAAGGCAGAGTTTGGCTGGGGTCTAATACAGAGTTCCAGTGTAAGGCTATCTCAGCTCTACATGACAGTCCGGTCGGCGGTCACTCTGGTGCCCTGGCAACCTATCAGAATCTTCGTCTTCTGTTCTACTGGCCTGGTATGCATGCCGCTGTACTCAAGCACGTGCAGTCATGTTCTACTTGTGCTCAAGCTAAACCAGATCGCTCTGGATACCCGGGTTTGCTACAGCCGCTTGAGGTACCCCATTCCACCTAGGAAGTCATCTCTATGGACTTTGTGGAGGGTCTTCCTACCTCTGATTCTTACAATGTTATCCTGGTGGTTGTGGATAAGTTTTTGAAGTATGCGCATTTCATTCCTCTGCGCCATCTGTACTCTGCTGCATCTGTTGCCCGTGCCTTCATGACTCATGTGTTCAAGCTTCACGGAATGCTAGTGGCTATCATTTCAGATCGCGATCGGGTGTTCACTAGCAAGTTTTGGAAGTTGCTGATTGACTTGACCAAGACGGAGTTGAGGATGAGCACAGCATATCACCCGTAGAGCGATGGGCAAACGGAGAGAGTTAATCAATGTATGGAGACTTATCTACGCTGCTTTACACATGCTTACCCCAGTCGGTGGTCCAAATGGCTCTCGTTGTGTGGCAGAACCTCCTAAATCATATGGCCCACGTGCATGATTATTGTCTAAACTGACTCCTAATAACCATGAGTGTGTTCCATAAGACTTAAAAGGTTTGTCGGGTAAATCCCGAATCATCCACGATTCTCCGAGCAGGATCAATCATTACAAAGAGACATTGTAGTATTACAACAGTTTTATACAAATGAGATATATCGGAGTAAAATAGCGGAAGTATTACAATAACATAAGTTTATAAACTAATTACTTCAAAACTTACAAACCATAAGTTGGATTATTATAAACCATAATAGTAGTGGAGTAGCGATAGATAATTTTATTACAATACCAGGTGATAAGCTCTGCCCAAGAGCCAAACATCCTACTCGTCGTCACTCTTCGCAACGACTGTCATGCAGCAGGATACGAAGCACTCCTGCCCATGAGACTCACCTGCAACAAGGGTTCAACAAACCCTGAGTACAAAAGTACTCAACAAGACTGACCCGACGAAAAAGAGAGGTGAAGACTCAGAAATGCAGGCTAGAGGGTCAAAGTAGAGCTTGCAAGAGATAAGAATTTTTGCAGAAAAGCTCGACAGAATGTAAAGTTGTCTTGCTCTAGATCAATATTACCAACCAACTTCATTCTTAAACCTTAACATCATTCAAGTTATTACTACGATGATGAACACCGATAGAGTCTTCTTCTTCGAGAAGCAACGGCGATTCGAATCCATTTTCGTACCCAGCTGGGACCTAGATCTTGATATGCATGAGGCTCCAACCAAAATGCATACCAGACCACAGATATACCGGGATAACAACCGCAGCCATATATCACCACATGATACACGTGAGCACTTAGACCCAGTGTATCGATATACATGGGAACTTAAACCCACGGTATACCACACTATGACATATGTGGAGACTCTGGCCCACTATATATCACTCCATGACATACCTGGGCTCCAACCCTTCGTAGGTCAATTCATGCATGTGGATTTCTAGTTCTCGATATCACCAGATCACCATTGACACGGGACCTAGGGCATCAACAGATGGAAACACTACAAAGGGACTCCATTCCCAATATTTGCTTCTCGAATCCATTTTCGTACCCAGCTGGGACCTAGATCTTGATATGCATGAGGCTCCAACCAAAATGCATACCAGACCACAGATATACCGGGATAACAACCGCAGCCATATATCACCACATGATACACGTGAGCACTTAGACCCAGTGTACCGATATACATGGGAACTTAAACCCACGGTATACCACACTATGACATATGTGGAGACTCTGGCCCACTATATATCACTCCATGACATACCTGGGCTCCAACCCTTCGTAGGTCAATTCATGCATGTGGATTTCTAGTTCTCGATATCACCAGATCACCATTGACACGGGACCTAGGGCATCAACAGATGGAAACACTACAAAGGGACTCCATTCCCAATATAAATTACCCGTCCGGACTCGATTTATTAACTATCATTATGATTCCAACAAGTAAAGCCAAACTTATCTTTTTCATTCTTTTATTTTTGAAAAACCTACTAATTAAGCAGAGATAAGCATAACTACGCATTTTTCAAAAACAAGTAACAAGGAATATGGAAATAAGACAGGTATTGCAATTGGTAGGTTATCACTCAACTCCTAATACTTAATGCAACATAACATAACTGAAGCGATAAAACTTTTATAAAATAAGGGTAGGGTTGGAATGCATCCGGGGCTTGCCTTGGTATTCGGGGTAGACGGTCTCGAGCTCTGGATCAACACCCAACTCCTGAGTCTGCTCTTCCTTGGCATCTGGGGCGACAACGTTAAACTCTCCATTAACAGAAACTATACGATAACATGATATGCTTCAACATGATGGAATAGTAAACATGATGCTTGATGGATGCATGACCAGATTAAGGACTTGAGTACAACTTTCCTTCACGATAAAGTTGTAAACTATCAAAACTTACTAAGTTCATTAGGGTTAACTACGTCTTTAATGAGGTTATTTAAGCACATAAAATAACATTGATTAAGCCCTAACGACATAATTAAGGTAAGCGCAAATAATTAATTAAAGTGCCAAAGTTCATTAGGGTTAATGACCTAAGGTCATCAATCAATCCCAAAGTCAAACAAGCCTATAATGATTAATCATGATTAAAAGGGTTAATTAATTAATTAAAAACATAAAATAAAGGTATAAAATTAAAGTTGTCTAATTAAGCTCAAAATTTTATTTTGGAAAGCTCTTGGTCTAATTAGATGGGAAAATAAATTTCAGAAATAAAAGCCAATTATTTTATTTATTAAAAATCATAGAAGATGCATTTTTCAATTAAAATAGATAATTTTAACTTATGCAAAATGTACTCAAATTTGGCATTTCATATTTTTCGTAGGTAGAGAACATCATAAAGATCATACATATAAATTTTTAGAATTTTTGGAGCTATATATGAATTACTATGATTTTCTAAAGAAAACAGCATTTAAATCATTTTCTAAAAATAGAAAAAGAAAATGGGAACAGTATCCCCGCGCTGACCGACGGCGGCGCGACGGTTGACCGGCGATATCTCACCGGCGGCGAGGTCTCCGGCGTCGGGGCTTGGCCCTACAGGCTTAGCTCGACATGGGGAGTAAGATAACCTAGCTAATGAAGCGGCGGAGCGGCAGTAGCACCCACACCGGCGGCCATGGCGGCGCGGCGGCTCGGCGGTAGAGCTCACTGGAGCTTCTCCGACGACAAAGAGGACATGAAAAGCTCCTACATGACAACACGAACGCAGTGCGCAACTCAATCGAGCCCGAACCGGCTCTGGTCCCCGACTGCTATGCGCGCGGCGGCGCTGGCAAAGCCATGCCGGCGGCGAGCCACAGCGGCCAGACACTACGACGCGATAGAGGTGAAGGTGAGGGTATGGAGGGGTGCAGGAGCTCACCACGGATTTGGTGCGCTCGAAGATGAAGGCTCGGAGTGGCTGAGTCGAGCTGCAGACGGTGGCGCTGATGGCGCCGGCGGTGCTCTAGTGGCAAGAACGGCGTCACGGCGTGTTCTGTCCACCAAACGAGGGAATCAAGGGAGCATCAGGTGCAGCAGATCAAAGCGACCATGACTGCCAAAAGAATTGAGAAAAATGAACACGGACGAGGATGAACGACGATGGTGAAGTCACGGCGGCTCGGCGACCGGTCGTGAGGAAGACAACGACGAGACGGCGCTACGGGCGACGAGGGCTTGCACTGCTTGGCTCTACGCGATCGCAAGAATGAGGCGAAACTGATGGAGAATAAAATAGAGGCGGGCGTGCTCGATGGTGGCGAATTTCGGCGGAGGAGGACGGTTGTCAGCGATGAAGCAGAGAAGAAGAAGAAGGGAAACGGTGATGACCGACCTTCATTTATAGTCTAACGGCGAGGTATGGATGGGCGACACGGGACGGTGATGCTTCGCGCGCGAGGAGGGGCGAGTTGGCGGCGGCAGCATGCCGGCATGTGCGCGACGGCCACGGCGGCTGCGATGAACAGAGGGGAATTGAAGGCGATGACGTCAGCAACTACAGTAACCAGTGATGTCACGTAGAAAAATCTCAAATTACTCCAGATTTTTCATAGCAATATGAAAATCTCCAAAAATAAAGTTTGCATAACTTTTCAAGAGCTATATTTTTTATTTAACAAACATTTTTAAATTCTGCTTAGTTTTTGAAATTTAAATTCAAATTTAAAAGGGAAACAAAACCCTAAAAACAAATATTTGAAATTACTTTTAATTTTTCAATAAAATTTGAAAATATTCAAATCTATGAAATGCTCAACTTTTCAAACCAAACATTTTTAATATATAAAGTTTTCCCAAATTATGCATAATTTTTGAATTATGGCTTTAAAATCAAAAGGGGACAAACGCTGAAAAACAGTATTTTCAAATTCATTTGAAATTCTTTTTGGAAACTTAAAAAACTTTGAATACCAAACTTGTAGCTATTGTCAAGATATACAAACTATTTTTTGAGAGTATCTCCAAATTCTTGATAGATTTTGAAATATAGAAAAGGGGATAAAATAAGATTTTGAAATAAAGGGTTTTTGAAACCGAACTCAAACTCGATTTGGTTTCTAATTTAATTGGTTGGTCATTAGTGATCACAAACATCATCCAAGGACATTTTTAGATCAATGACCCAATGACACCTTTGGTTGACCAAGTTGACTTTTGAAAAACATTTTTATAGCTTTCCAATTTGAATTTAAATTCGAATTGCAAAACTTGGGAATAAGCTTTGAAATCCAAATTTAACTTCAAATATGAAAATCATTTTTAGGAATTGTACTTAAATTCATATACTATGCTTGACACTAGTATAAACACAGTTTACACCTCAAGTACATAGAATATAAACTAAGTATTTAAGATGACATTCGAAAGTAGGGTTTTATGATTTCATGTGAGATAACATTTTATAAACACAAACAACCTATGAAATGTAAACTTGTTTTAATTGATGCACGTCAAAGGTGAACTAATCATGAATGCTTTGCAATGCATATGATGACATGACATGTTTTAGTTAATATAACACCAGGGGTGTTACACATTAGTTGAATACTGGTACAACACCAGCCATCATTCTGCTCTGGGTCGCTCCCCGTTTGAAGTTCTCTACGGCTGTACGCCAAGGCTCTTGGGTATTGACCTGGATGCTGCTGCCCCCATTCCAGACTTAGCTGAATGGTTGGATGAACGACAGTTGATGCAAGACCTGGTCCGCCAACACCTGTTGCGTGCTCAGACGCGAATGAAACGACATTCTGATAAACGTCGCCTGGATCATGAGTTTGCTGTCGGAGATCAGGTATTCGTCAAGCTCCAGCCATACGTTCAGTCGCCGGTTGCTCGCCATGCTTCTCACAAGTTGGCCTTTAAGTTCTTCGGGCCATTTCCGATGATCCAGCGTGTGGGCAAAGTTGTTTATCGTCTACAGCTCCCACCGTCTGCTGCTGTGCACCCGGTCTTTCATGTTTCGCAGCTGAAGCGGTCTCCAGGATCTCAGCCGGTGAGCAGGTTGTTACCATCTGACGATGTTGATTTGCATATTCCAGTCCGTATACTGCAACGCCGCTGGACATCTGGGTCTCACCCAGTGGAGCAGGTTTTGGTGCAATGGTTTCACATGCCAAAGGAGTTGGCTACCTGGGAGACGTTGGCACAGCTACGTGCCCGTTTTCCTCGTGCGCCTGCTTGGGGTCAAGCAGCGTCCAATGGAGGGGGGAATGTCAGCAATGCTGACCATGCTCCTGCACCTGACGGATCAAGGAAGGACAGTTAAGCTCCGACGGCCTGGCCCAAGAGAGATGCTCGGCCCAACCCAAAGTCATCCGGTCCGCTATGGGTGAACTGAGTATATGTAGATGGAGTAGGAGAGAAGGAAAGGGGAAAGAACATTTCTGTAATCTCTGAACCCAACTCTAACTTGTCTTCCTCCACGCTAACTTCCTTCGCTGCGGCGACTTCCTCTTCTTCTCTCGCTGACCATGCTGTAATCGAACCTGAGTTGTTAATCGAATGCTCTAGAACCTTCCGGGTGCTAACACTCTGCCAACAACCAACAATGGCACGGTTGCAGGGGAAGACGGAGGCAACAGAGCCTTAAAAAATTGAACTGGCCAGTAACAGATTACATGGTAACACATTGGGGGCCGCCTCCAACCAATCATACACGGCAATCCCCAGTCCACGCCAATTCAACCCTAAACCCCAATACCTTCCAACCCATGTGGACTGTAGTGGACTGGTGTGTAGTAAAAATGGTATCGCTCCCCATCACTTGATCTGATAATTACATTAAGCGGTGAACCAAACAGCACCACAAACTGATAACTAAACAGAAACAAACAACGAACTATTGAAGGAAGGTTGTAACTAACTATTAAATTCATTCTACTACTAGTATATAGGATCAGACAGCAGTCCTGAAACATACTTTTATTGACAACAATCTCAGGCAATAATATCCTTGCGAGGAGCTTTCGTTGCCTCTTCAGCTTTCCGTTCTTCTCTCGAACGTGCCCTCGACAAAGCCTCGGTCATATCAGAGTTCATTGGCACAACAACTTTCAGCAGACTAATGAAAACTTCGACATCCTTGACCTCCCCTTCATCTCCAAGATACTTAAGTATCATCTCAATCATTGAAGGCCTAGGGATCCAACCGGTATTGGGGGCGTACACAGAGAGGGCATTTTTGGTCAGCTCGTAAGCTTTCACGACATCGCCTTTCTCCGCATAGCCAATTGCCACAATCCCCCAGCTGGTTGAAGTAGGGATCTTTCCCCTTTTCATGAAGCCGTCGAGCAGCGCCTCAGCTTTGTCCAGCAAGTCCTTCTGGCGGAACCCTGTGAGCAGGACATTTGGAACTTGGAAGTCAAATGCATTTTTGCTAGACTCCCACTCTTTCAGCAAGTCTTCAGCTTCTGTGATCTCATCAAGCTTCACAAGCACAGCAAGCATATTCGTGTAGTCCTTGTTAATATACCTCTTACAGTTCGATATTTGCAGCGCCCATAGCCTCTTGACTTCTGATTTGTCCCCAAGGTGGCCATACAAGGAAATCAAGTGGCTATAGGCATCCGCATCCTTTTTATCCATTTTTGCCTCTGCTTTCCTTAGGGCAGAGTATGCCTTCTCCCTTTGATCACCCTTAATGTAGTTGCTTGCCACAACAGCATATGTATTCCAGTCAACAACAATATGAGGCTCACATTCCATCTTCTCCAGGGTGTTCTCCAACCCAAAAAAGTCAGCTCTTATGCCATAAGAATTTATGCATATTCTGTAGCTAAAATTATCAGGAACAATCCCATCCTGCTTCATTTCTGCCATCACCCTAGGGACCTTCTCATGCTGCCCTATGTTGGTATAGAGGCCCATGAGGTTATTGTAGGGGAGCGTGGAGATCACAAAACCCAGCTCTTTCATATTCTGAAAATGGGCCAACGCTTTGTCAACCAAGAGTTCTCGTATGTAGCAGTTGAGAAGTGCACCATAGGGTTTCTCTGTCTTATCTTTGTCAGACAGGTTATTGAAGTAGGGCCTTGTTTAGATACCAAAATTGGTATCCAAAATTCACTATGCAGAATTCCTATTCCCCGTCACATCAAAATGTCGGCACATGTATGAAGTACTAAATATAGATGAAATAAAAAACTAATTACACAGTTTTGTTGTACTTTACGAGACGAATATTTTAAGCCTAATTAATTAATATGTGGCAGAACCTCCTAAATTATATGGCCCACACGCACCTATCATTGTCTCCAAGACTTCTGATAGCCATGCATGTGTTCCAGATAACTTAGAAAGCTCTGTCGGGTGCCCTTAAAGGACCCCGATTAAACCACATTTGTCAACTCATACCAGGATCAACAAAGGAGTAGCTACAACATTACAACATTTATGATAAAACATATATCAGAGTGCGAAAGAGTAATAACATTAAGTTTACAAAATATATGAAAAAGTTAACTTTTACAAACTTGACTTTAATTGCGGAAGCGGCGGAAGCAGAGAAGAACTTCAGAAGTCAACTTAGGTGGAACGCCTAAGTCGGGAGGGGACAACCAGATCACGTCGAGCCCACCGACATGAACTTGATTTAAACACCAATTAGTACCTGCAACAGGGGTTCAACAAACCCTGAGTACAAAAGTACTCAACAAGACTGACCCGACGAAAAAGAGGGGTGAAGACTCAGGAAATGCAGGCTAGAGGGACAAGGTAAGGCTTGTAAGAGATAAGCAATTTTTGCAGAAAAGCTTTACAAAAAGAGAAGTTGCTGGGACTATCTCCCATTACCAACCAACTCCATTATTAACCTTAATTTTTGTTCAAGTTGTTACTACGATGATGAACAACGATCGAGTCTTCTTCTCCGAGAAGCAACGGCGATTCGAATCCATTTTCATACCCAGCTGGGACCTAGGCGACTGAGCATACCGGAGACTTTAACTCCGAAGCACCCCAGATACACCGATATACCGGGATAACAACCTCAGCCGTATATCACCACATGATACACGTGAGCTCTGCGGCCCAGCGTACCGAGATACATGGGAACTTAAACCCCACAGTAAAACACACTATGACAGCAGATGGGATTCTCTGACCCCACGCTAGGTCACTCCATGGCATACACGGCTCCAACCATCCGTATACCACTTCATGCATGTGGATTTCTAAATTCTCGATATCATCCAGTTCACCAACGGACGGGACCTAGGGCATCAACAGACGAGAACACTACAGAGGGACTCCATTCCCAGTGCAAGTTCGCCGTCCGGACTCGATTTATTACTATTATCAAGATTACAACAATAAAGCCAATCTCATCTTTTTCATTCTTTTTCCTTTGGACAATTAAATAAATAAGCAGGGCTAAGCATTACTACTCATCTTTCAAGTAGGTAACAAGGATTAAGGAAATAAGACAGGTAATGCAAATTTGTGGGTTTTCACTCAACTCCTATCACTTAATGCATCATATCAGAGCTGAAGCGGTAAAACTTTTATAAATAGAATAGGGTTTAAATGTATCCGGGGCTTGCCTTGATGTTCGGGGTAGATGGTCTCGAACTCTGGATCAACTCCTGATTCTTGAATTTGCTCGTCCTTCGAATCTGAGTGATACGTTAACTCTCCGTTAACGGAAACTATTCGAGAGTTAATATGCTTTACATGATGGAATAGTAAACATGATGCTCGATGAGTGTATGATTAGGTTAAGGGGTTGATAAATTATTTAAAAGCATTAAATAAAGGCATAAAAATTAAAGTTATCAAATTAAACTTAAAATTTTATTTTAGAAAGCTCTTAGCCTAATTAGATGGCAAAACAATTTTCAGAATTATTAAATCATTGAAGGTCTATTTTTCAATTAAAAGGGCTAATTTTAACATATGCAAAAAGTACTCAATTTTGGCATTTCATATTTTTCCTATGTAGATGACATCATAAGGAACACTCACAAAAATTTTCAGAATTTTTGGAGCTATATATGAATTACTATGAATTTTCAAAGAAAATAACATTTAAATTATTTTCTGAAAATGGAAAAAAAATAAATCGGCACAGTAACCCCGCGCTGACCGACGGCCGCGCGGCGGTTGACCGCCGATTTCTCGCCGTCGGTGAGGTTTCCGGCGACATGGTCTGGTCCATCAGTCTCAGCACAACACGTGGAGTCCAACGAGCTAGCTAACGACGCTCGAGGGTTCGCAGGCTAAAGCATGCCGGGCTAACTCACGGACGGGCTATGACAGCTCGAAGCCAAGGCCTGCTCGAGGGTCTATCGATCGGTTAGGTACTGTACACTCGAGGTTACAATTCGGGCATCCTCTCGAAGACGGAACTCTGCTCGAGCGAATGGACCATCCTCGAAGACGAAACTTCCCCCAGCGAACGAGCCTCCCCTCGAGGACGGAACTCCGCCCGACGAACGAGCCTCCCCTCGAGACCAGTACACCCCTCGACTCGAACCCTTCGAGAACAGTGCAACCCTCGACTACCCCTCGAGAACAGCGCACCCCTCGACTCGACACCTTCGAGAACAGTGCACCCCTCGATTCGACACCTTCGAGA
>CM041629.1:48850861-48872494 GCA_023333625.1 Bothriochloa decipiens
CGACACCTTCGAGAACAGTGCACCCCTCGATTCGACACCTTCGAGAATAGTGCACCCCTCGATTCGACACCTTCGAGAACAGTGCACCCCTCGATTCAAGCCCTCGATTCGAGCCCGCACCTCGACCGTCACCCCCTCGACTCGTCGGCCGAGCCCTCGAGCAGGACTCCGACGACTTCGAACTGCACTACAACAACTCCCGATGCGAGATGGATGAAATTGATAACACGAATAGACGCAGGAGCTCACCACGGCGCTGATGCGCACGTTAGTAGAGGTCCGGAGTGGCTGGGTTGAGCTGCGGTCGATGGCGGTGATGGCGGCGGCGGCGCTCCGATGGCACAACGGCACGGTGACCTCCGGTAATGCGCTGCTCGAACCAAGGCGCACATCAGACGCAGGATAACACGGAGAGTACGATTAAGGGGTCGAAAGTAAAATATTTTCACCTCCGGCGACAGCAAACGGCGGAGATGGCAGCGGCGGCGCGACTGACTGGCCGCGAGGAAGAAGATTGCGTGCAGGCCGCTCGGGCGATGAAAGAAAACACGGACTGGCCCAAAAGGACCGTGAGGAAGTTGCGGAACTTTGGGCGAGAGCAATTGGACAGAGGTTGAGCGTCGACGGCGAATTTTGGCGGCGGAGGGAGATCGTCGGCGACGGTGGTGGGAGGAAGAAAGGAAAAGAACGGCGTCGTCCGATCGGTATTTATAGCTCGGGGCTGATGAAGGAGCAGGTGACACGACGACGGTGAACCTTCGCGCGTCTGTGAGCGCTCGGGCGGCCGAGAAGGTGCGGCGGTGGACGGCGGCGCGCGATGCGAAGCCGGCCATGGCGTTCGCCGATAGGGTTAGGTGCTGTTTAAGTTATTTACAGAATTGCCACTCGGTTTAAAATACAAATTACTCCCAAATTTATATAAGAACTTGAAAATCTCCAAAAATATCATTTGCATAACTTTTCAAGAGCTACACTTTTCATTTAAGAAACATTTTCAAATTCTGCACAGATTTTGAAATATGAATTCAAATTTAAAAAAATGCGAAAAAGGCCAATTCTCTAGAAGCAAACATTTGAAATTACTTTTTATTTTTCTAAACAACTTGAAAATCTTCCAATCTATGAAATGTTCATATTATCAAACCAAACACTTTTCATAGAGAAAGTTTTCCCAAATTTTGAATAATTTTTGAAATATGAATTTAAATTGAAAAGGGAATAAGTGTTGGAAAACTGTATTTTCACTTTTATTCAAAATTATTTTTGGAAACTTGAAAAACTTTGAATACCAATATTGTAGCTCCTTTCAAGATCTACAAACTATATTTTGAGAGTATCTCAAAATTCCTTATAGATTTTAAAATATAGAAAAAGGGATAAAACAAGGTTTTAAAAATAGTTTTTAAGTAGCAGCCAAGTCATCATTTCATGTATAAAACAAAGCACCACATAAAAGACATTGTTAAAACATGAATGCATTTATGTCATGATGCTCAATGATTATTCTTAATAATGAACTTGATTATAATTTTAATTGCTTACTAACATCTGGGATGTTACATAATATTTGGACAATTATCACCAAATAAAAACAAAATTGCTCGGGACACTCACTATGTAGAATTGGGATACCAATTTTGGTATCTAAACAAGGCCTAGGTCTCTGCTGCTCCAACTCCATGGACTTGACCAATTAAATCCAGGTGAATAGCATGATCCTTTGGCTCAAATTTGACATGACCCTTGAGATTCATCCACTCAGAGACCTGTGCAAAGTGAAAGAAAAAAAATAATAATCTATAAGGGTTGCCAAGAATACATACAAAACTGTGCATACAGCAAGTCTGTGGCGCCAAGTCCAAGAACATATATACTTCTTGAGGACATGTATTCACTGATCATGTGCCATGAAGCAATGATGGCCAAACTTCTCCTGAATCCTATATGTTGGCCAGCATTGCGGATACATACAGGTTGGGCAGCAAATAAGTAGTACCTATGACTGAAGAGCAGGCTAAAATCTCCTAGACTCCTGAATTTCTAATGATAACTCAAGTTGCCCTCTTTGTATCAGTCCTATCCATGTTGCTCACAGAAAAAAATAAGGTATTCACAAAAAATATATTTCACGTGATCAGCATTGTACCGATAAGTTGCTCAATACATTTCAGAAATTTCTGCATTGCATCATACAATACACCTCAAGTGCAAATACGAAGACACAGACGATACGGACACGTACAGCATCAACAAGAAAAACAAAACCACCCCACATCATTTCATCGAACACCTTCCATGCGCGAATCACAACAAGCAACCTACTAGTATGAAAAGAGGGCAGGAGGGCCGTATCTACCTCCAGGGCCTGGCGGTGGCGGCGGCGCTTGCGGAGCTCCCTGACGATGCGTTGGAGCTCAACGGCTCGGAGGCGGTTTCTGGGCCGCGCCGCCCACAGTTCGATCTCCGGCACAAGCAGTGTGCCCGGGTGGCCCAGCGGCCACAGCGTGGACTGCAGGCTCAGCGGCCGCGGCCGCGGCGGCGGCTCCTCCTCGCTGTTGCTGCGAGACGAGGTGGCAACGGCGCGAGAGGGGGGCACGGGGACGAATCCTCCGCGGCGGCCAAGGCTGAGCAGGCGGCGCCGCGCCGCGGCTAAGAGAGAGGCCATGGCGAATGCCGGGCGTGGCCGTTGGCGGCGGCTTAGCGCTGGCTTTGCCGTAGCCCGTGGGCCCTTTGGGGTTTTGTCCATTTCGGCCCAATTCTCGTCGGCTTCCCCTTCTTCCCTAATCCCCCTTCCTTCCCCCGAAACCCTCGCATTCTAGCGGCCCGCACAACGCCGCCGCAGCGCCGCGCCACCATGTTCCGGCTTCTCCTCCGCCGCTTCTCCATGGCTGCTGAGGGTTCCGTCGCCGCCGCCTCTCCCTCCACCTCCACCTCCACCTCCATGTCCCCGACCCTGGGGCAAACTTGGCCGGACGACCTGTACTGCCGCATCATGAATGTCGGGCGCCCATCCATCCCGCTATCCACCGTCCTGAAGCAATGGGATCAAGAAGGCCATACCGTCAAGAAGTTTGTCATCCAGGTCATCATCAAGAAGCTCGTCGGCCTCCGCCGCTTCGCTCACACACTCGAGGTCCCAGGCAAACCCTCCTCCCCCAAACCCACCCATCGAATTGCTTTTTTTTTTTTATTTAGATTCTCGCTCATTTCCCATGCGCATTCCGCTCGCTGAGTCAGGCGATTCGTTGCGTTCTTGCAGCTGTCGAACTGGATGACCGACCGGAGGCACCTCCACCTGACGGCCGGTGATGTCGCTTACCGGCTGGAACTAATCAGCAAGGTGCACGGCCTTGAGAAAGCTGTCGAGTACTTTGGCATGGTACCGAAGCAGCTCAGGAAGCATCAGTGCTACGGCTCCCTCCTGAAATGCTATGTGGAGGCGAAGGCCGTCGACAAGGCTGAGGAGCACTTCGTGAAGATGCAGGAGATGGGGATGATGAGTTCTTATGCATACACTCAGATGATGAAGCTTTACTTAGAGACTGGGCAGCTTGAAAGGGTGCATGCCATGTTCCAGGACATGGAAGAGAAAGGTGTGAAACCTGATATGTTCAGTGTGGAGAGTATGTTAGCTGCTTACATTGCTGCTGAAGATGTGGAGGGGGTTGGTAAGGTGCTTGACAAGGCCAATCCACACGCGAAGCTTGTGAGTTGGCATGGACATGCTTTGGCAGCGAGCTTGTTCATGAAATCTGGGATGCCGGTGAGGGCTGTCATGGCTCTTGTGGAAGCCGAGAGGCGGATATCTCCAAAGAGTAGTAGGATCGCATATGCTTCCTTACTCAAGACATATACTGATCTGGGGATGTATCCTGAGGCTGAACGCATTTGGAGTGTCTTCAAATCAAAAGTGCCACCATCCAACACGATGTACTTGTCGAGGATAAGTGCGTTACTCAAGGTGAATAACATTGATGGGGCGGAAGCAGCATTTAAAGAGTGGGAAACGGTGCCTCTTTGTTATCATGATTTCAGATTAATCAACTTAATGGTGGATGCTTATTGCGGAGAAGGTCTTGTGGAGAAGGCAGTATCTCTTGTGGATGACGCCATCAAGAAAGGGAGGACACCTTACACTAATACTTGGTATAAGTTGGCTGGTGGGTATTTTCAAACTGGTGAGGTACCAAAAGCAGTGGACATGACAAGGAAGGCTCTTGATTCTGCGACTCCTCCATGGAAACCTGACCTCACAAATGTGCTAATGAGCCTGGAGCACTTCATGAATCAAAAGGATGTAGAATCAGCTGAGGAGATGGCGAGTATGCTACAGAAGCTGGATCCTTTGTCTAGGGATGTCTACCATTGTTTACTCAAGACCTATGTCCGTGCGGGAAAGCCAGTGTCCAATTTGCTCGAGCGAATGAAGAAAGATGACCTTGAGGCTGATGAGGAAACAGAGAGAATCCTCGCAGGAGAACACGAGTAGATATATGCACCTGTTGTCGATCACTAAATATTTTCTTTTCTCTGTTCATCTGTTCCTTCTTTATTCTTGAGCTCTTCTCATTAGTTTGACACATGGCCACTGCTTAGATAAAGCAGCACAATCCTTTCTTGTATGTGATGGCCTCACAGGGTAGTGTTGATGTGAGTGATAGGATTGAGAAAGCATTGAAAGAGTGGGAAACAGTGACTCTTTTCTTTTGTGGTTCCAAGTTAGTGAAATTAGCGATGAATGCTTGCTGCAAAGTCTTTTAGAGAAAACCAGTAGCTTCTGTAGATGATCCCATAAAGACAGGGAGGAAGTCTGGTGCTAATACTTGGTATAAGTTGGCTGATGGATACTTCAGGAATGGTGAGGTGCTGATGGCAGTGATTACGCTTGCTTCCACAATTTATCCGCGGGAATCTAACCTAGACATATGTGAAATGAACCAGAGACATAAATCCTGGTGACATGTGCAAAATCTCATGAACAAGTGTCATGGGAATACATAGCACGGGTATTTGCATTCTAATCAGTCTGATTGGGTTTGTTTGTTTTGTCTTTTAGTTGAGTCTGACATTTAGTCGCTGACTAGCTGTACTGCCAAGGTGAAGTCTGGGAAATGTTTGGATTGAATCTGGGTGTTGGTGCTCAAGTGAATAACATATCCTACGTTGGAAGCCCTTATTGGAACGTGGGAGAACATGAGAAATTCGTGTGGAGTTCCTCCATTCTGAATCAGGCCAGCTTCACGGATCCATCACTGAAACTTCATTTGCAGGTGTTGATTGCAGGTGTTGATCTCCGTTCTCCGCATTGGGACGTCATTGAGCCCTGGGCCCTGGCTATTGCATTTTTTGTTGGACAGGGCCGTTATGGTGTTTGACCGATTCGACCAAAGCCAGGGAGGCCGGCAATCTTTTCTTCCTCATATATGCCGCACAAGTTCTTGTAGGGTAGTGACATTGGTACTGTATTTTTTTGGTTATTAAATTTGGAAAAAAAAAATACTCTACCGCAGATGATGATTGATGACAGTATAGGAGTATATATTGGTTTGTCGTCATGAACAAATACTCGTCATCACGATAGGGACTGCCGAGTGCCGACTTCGAGCCAGAGGATGGGATGGGATGAATGTGCACGTGTTGTTTACCAAGTGTTTGGCCAGCTTTCTATTCAAACAAAATCCAGGCCGCCGCAGTATATATAGGACATATCTCTTTCTTGGGTCGGTGGACGGTGTCCCTTTTTCTTTTGTGGGATGAGAATAGAAAGATAGGCCGTGATGATGATGCTGCTTGCCTGCTTGCTTCGATTATTGGACGATGGAAAGGGGAGTGAGTTTACATGTCTGGCTGTGGTGCGAGTGGAGTAATCGGAGTCGGACCTGGTGCGGCCGCCGCCCGACGAACGCAATCCACAGCTTTGCCAAGTATTTTACTCGCTTGGTTCCTCCACCATGGCCTCATGCCGGGCCGCCCGCCGGCCGGCCGGCCACGGCCTGATGCAGTCTGAATACCGGCCGCGCCTGCCAGCGGCCGGCCGTGATCCGATCTACTACCTACTACTCCTACTCGGCTACTCCTTGTCAGGTGGCGTCCGTCGCCGGCCCGGCCAGGCGGCCAGCCACCACAACCCCACGAGAGGTGGAGAGGCCAGAGAGCGTGAAGCGCAGCGCCAGCTGCCGGCCGACACGCACCTCGTATACATGTGTCCAGCTGCCGCGTCAGTGACAACTACGACTGTAATGTGATGAACGATGTGGCGAGCAACTGTACCGCGCGCGAAAGGCACAGGACATGGAGCGCACGCGCAGGCATAGACAACTCACGACTGACGACGGACGGGGTCGGGAACCAGACCACTACTTTGGTAACAGATTTCACACTAACAGTAATCTAATATTACTTATCAAGTATAATAAAATATTTTTTATACATTAATCAGATTTTGGATTAACTGACCTCTCGGAAAACGACAGGAAGCGACGATGGGGCACGACAAGAAGTAGACAAATGAGCTTGGTGTTTGTTGTCTTTTTAAAAGTGGGACCGATATAATGTTATCCATATGGACAATGACACGCAAGCTGCTGCGATCATATATATGCATGCATGCCAAGACAGAGATTAATTCTTCCTTTGATCTTTTACGTGGGTAGATCTTTCAAAAAGATCTTTTACATGGGTCCCTCTGTCCGTTTTAAATGTTGTTAGAGTCTTGTACCAGGTGCATGCAAGGTGCTTTGAATATGGATAGTCTTATGTCCTGATACATGTAGCATGGTTAACTTGGACAGACAAAAGCAATGCTACAATAACATTAAAGAAGGACAGAGAGAGTATAAACCAATGTGACATTAAAGTTTCGGTTTGAAATTAGAGGTCGGGACGAAGGGTGGTCCAAGATCAGGAGGGGTCTTTAGAGGAAAGCCCGTATGGTAAGCCAATCCAATCAGGGTACATTATTAGTGTTTAAATCACCGGTTCAGGCATTTAGCGATCTAACTCCTAAACGGCAAATAAGTAGATAAACTCTACATTGAAAAAAGATATATAAATCACCTTCAAACAGTTATTAATGACGCATAGCGCGGCAACTATAGCTTGGTTCATATACACAAGGACAACAGAAGTTGCTAGCTTGTTTTTTCTCTACATTCAAGCGACGTTCACTAGCCGTAGGATTCAAATCCAGTGGACATCGTGCCTTCTTTTCGGGATGCAGAGCAAGCGAGGTCAGACCATGCGAGAGAATTTTCCACTTCATGCTGAAACAGTGGACCAGGATAGTGCATGCGTGTCAGTGCTACCAGATGGGCACTGCTTCCCTGCTAGAGAACCTTCCATGTGAAGAAGAAAAAAGGCGCCTGTCCTTTCTAAAAGAAACACCTGATCAAAATATGAAGATTATATAGAGAGATCTTGTGCGTAGCGATCACGAAAAGTAGTGTAACTGACAAGAAAAAGGTTAGGCTGCTGCACACCTTTCATGTCTCCACTTAACCACTTTATGTATATGATTATAATGCACATACAGTCCTTTAATTATTTCTACGTGCTCAACAGTCAAATATGTTATGATCCTACACGCTTTTATTATCCATGTATTGCTGCATGATGTGGGTTTTTTTATGAGGCAAAAGGTGGGTGGCCATGCTAATAAAAAGATAAATGTGTCAAGAGCAGACATGAGCTAGCGTTAGTATATGACCATGACCTAATAACACCAGGCATATATATACCCTCTTTATTTAGACCCACATGAGGCTAAAATCGGGTTGCTGCCATACACCTTAGGACCTATACACAACCATCTCGTAACCTCACACATCCCTTCCACCATTTGTCCATTCTTCAATTCCCAGTGTTTACAATACCGTAGGGCCGTAGCCAGCAGCTCCCCACCAATCTCCGGATATGTAGCTAGAACCAGGACTCCATTATTCAAAAGTGCACCTAGGACCTAAGTAGGTTTTGGTGGATTAAATGACAGCACGATTAAGAGGGACGGACTAACAATATTCATGAGTCTTGCAGGTATTTAGGTATTTATTTAGTCCCAAGTTATCATTATATGTTGAACTCATATTCTATTTTGTAATCATATAAATGTCAATTGAGTTCAAGTTGTAAACCAAGAATTTGCAAGCAAGTGTGTTTCCAAATAAATAAGACCTGAGGGCTTGCATATGGTTTGGTCTCAACTATAAAGCTTGCAAGAACAAATACTAAAGACGGTTACAAAGCTTTGTGAGGATTATTATTGGAAGCAATCTAGTGGTAGGTGGGTAATTTTTGTGAAAAGTTGATAGCCTGTCAATGATGTGCATGATCTGAATGATTTTGGCCTTAAGATCTTCAATGGATAAAGCCAAGACGGCTTGAGAGGAGAGATCTAGACCATTCATTTGTAGATTAGACATGACCGTGGGGTTGATTAAGGGGGTGGATTTAGTAAAGAAATTTTTGGTGTATTAGGTTTGCGTACGTGTACTCGTAAGGGTGAGTGTATGCGTGTGTTGTGAGCGTCTACGTTGTACTGTGTAATTCTAAAAAAAAGAGGGGTACACATTTCTAGGTATGGTTTGATAGTCAAACTGTTTCTTGAAAAAAAAATAGCACCTCCAAAATGTTTTTGCAGTAGTACATGTTATGCCCACAAGCAAACTCTTGTGATTTCTCAACCTGCACTCTATTCTAGCTACGAAAAATCAAAAGAGACACTCCGGCGTGAACTGATCCTGGGATGTGGAATCAATGAGTCTTGCAAAGCTAGAGAATACTTGACTCAGTGAAAGATAGCTTTCCCTAGTAAAATAAACAAACAGGATCAGAGTATATATTCAATATCCTCTATCAAAGCTTGCTTTAGTCCTAGAGATGCAATGTACCAGAATAGGTTAACAGTGATGATACGGTTTGTTTTATTTGTGTTACGGATCTCCTGCAGATCGGCACTTTGTTTATACGATTCCTCTGAACCAGTGTCTGCAAGTGCCAACCTGATTATACAGATTAATTAACGATAATGGTTGTTAGCATGTCGTCAGTAAATATCAAATATGTCACTGTCGTCGAGCCATGGGCCGCCGGGCGTTAGCTGCTGACAAATCTAGTTTAGTATCGTCCACAATATGAAATCATACCCTATGTGTGCACTGCTACGTAAGTAATAGTAGGAATATATAGTCATCGTCGTTTATAGGTTGCTCTAGTAGTCAAGTTGCATTATCCTTTCTATAATAACCATTGTTACGAATAATTTGAGTCAATAAACTACGAAGATGATGATGCTATCTGCTCGGTCCTTTTTGGTTCTTTATGGTGCAACTGGCTAGTTTTAAGCTCTAGTTTTCCGTCGTAATAATGCATAGAATCCTAGTTTTAAGCTCTAGTTTTCCGTGGCGGTGCTAGAGGTAGTCTATTCAAAGGTTGTGTCTCTTTACATTCTACGCTGGACCACCTGAGCTAATGGCAAACAAAATGGTATTCATCTTCAAAATCAAGGCAAATATATAAACTTAACCACTCAACCACGGAATACCTTGTGGCGTCCTCAATGGAAAGGGTCCGCTAGTTATTTGGTGCCACATCATTTATGTAGTCCTATTTACAAGAATTTTTTTATTCAATATATGTCTTCTATCAACCATCATGGACCGCACAGGTTCTGCGAGGCTTTTTTTTTTTCAACTGACCTACACCTAAATATCTAGTTGACTCATTCTTGTTGCCGACGACCTTATGCTCCCTCTGTCAAGAAATGATAAACATATTTAACTATTAATTTTTTTTACAAACTTTAATCAACAGTTAGTTAGATCATATGAGAAAAAAATTTATGGCATAAAACTTAAATCAATGTATGTATATATGTGTTCAGAGTGGCTATAAGATGATATTTATTCTTTTAACAAATGACAATATACATTATACAGTACTTATAAGAAATTAAAAGCTAAATCAAACTATAGTTAGCATGGCTTTACCTCTGATGGGACGTGTCACGACCAAGGAAGGATTATTTAGCAGTTCAAGTTCTGATAGTACCTGAAATTTTTGCTTTTGGCCTCGTACCCAATCACGTCCAAATTGACACGTCACACCCAACTTACTTAATTTGGGCTGCTAATAGAGGCGCCACAGCCAAAAGATGGAAAGATTAGTGAGTAGTAAGTAGAGACATCAATAAAATATTACTAATAACGTCATCATTTATACTTATACACTTGTTTCCCTTTCGATCTCTCAATCATCTAGCTTTTCGCCACTTAATTTTTTCCCCCCACGACCAGGATCGGCGAGCGAGTCCAACCAAGGCCAAGAGGCCAGCCAAATCCAATCGCTAACCACCGCCGGCGTCGTCGTCTACGTCTACTACCTGCTCCTGCTCCCCCTCCCCCCATAGGCCCTGAGCCCGCAGCGTCGTTCACTCGAGGTAGAGGACTTGCGGAGTCTGCGGCGGCAGCAGCAGCTCAGCGGGCCAGAGCCAGACGCCTCCGTGGCTCCGTCCGTCCGCCGATCAACACACGGGCACGCCTCCCGTTTCCTCATTTCAGGCTGCACTGCGCCGCCTCCAGGCGCCGCGACCCTCTCCACCTCCTCCGGCAAGCTACCTCCGTTCCGGTGAGTCTACGAGCATCACAGCCTCCCACGGCCGGATCCCTATCGGCGTGACGCGATTTGCGGATCCGGCGGCGAGGTCTGCGCCTCTGTCCACAGCAGTACAGCATCCGCTTCTCCCCTCTCCTCCTTGCTCTGGCCTCTGGCAGCGCACCCCTGCCTCCGCTGTCCGTTATTTTTCTTTTCACATGGAGAGTAGAGTGGTCCCTCCGCTAGTCGCACGGATGCTCTCCGTCCTTACCTCTTCTTTCTCTCTCTGCAGGGCTGCGAGGTAGTGCCGGCGACGAGGCCTCTCCATCCCCTCCGGCGAGCTCCCTTTCCAAAGTGGTGAGGTAAGCCTGTCCCCGTTCCTTACCTCTCCTGTAACTCTTCTGAAAATAAATTCACAGTTGACGATTCGAACCATGCAAAACTGCAATGATCATGTATCTACTTCCGCCCACTGCAGACATGATCAGTTGTTTTGCTTTTCTTTAGGAAGAGGTAAAAGAAAAGAGGAAAAAAAGAGAGTCTATATTCATGATTCCCAGACTCTGAACCCGGTGTTGTCTCTAGTATACCTGCTTTAGTATGTGCAGCACATGGTTAGGCTGAGCTGTGTAGAGCATGTGTTAGAGATAGTGTCGAGCATATTTTTATTTTCATGCATGAATTGATATGCAGTACCTATAAATTCCTAATTGCAATTTATCCTTGATTAAAATGTTTAAGAAATTGTTCTCCACAAATCATTATAAGATCAAAGAAAAGCGCAGGGATGCTACAGTAAACAATCGCCATACTGAAAGGACAATAGGAAACACCTACCGGTGAATCTGGATTCTTCCAGATTAACCAGGATTGATCAAACATTCAGTACGGCCTTTCAGCTTATGCATGAAATATGGTAACTAAGAAAGAACCATGGTAAATTCAGCAAGATTGAGCAAAATTCCTTTCAAACACCTTTATTAAGGTGAAATAAGGTAAAGGAACAAGTATTCCAGATTAGTGCCAGGGTGTATTCTGTTTTTTTCTCAGTAGGACGGATTGTTCATTGCAGCCTCTCTGCGCCCGTCTTTAATCTTATAACAATTTGTGGAAAAAAAAAATTCCTAAAAATGGAATGTTTATAACTTGGTTAATTCCAGTGCCTTTTTTTTTGATAAGTTCCAGTGCGTCTTATACATAGTATGGCTTACATATCTCATCTAACCTTTCTCAGGCAGTGCTCTGGATATTAGCTTTTGCATTTTAGTGGATCAGTCCTCCCAGGGGTTATGCATGACAGCCCCTGTGGCTCTTCGAAATGATCTAGAAGCGGTCTCCCATTCTGCAAGGGTTGACTTATTCCGAGACACTAATTGCAACATAGAAAAGGAGGTGTTGGCCAGTTTGGGAAATGGCCAAGATTCAACTGCTGCTGGAACAAATCCTGGTTTCAGAGTTGGGGAGATCAGGTTTGCTAATGGAGATATTTATTCCGGCACATTGTTGGGGAACACACCAGAGGGTTCCGGCCAGTATCGCTGGTCAGATGGTTGCACCTATGAGGGTGAGTGGAGGAGAGGGATGAGGCATGGGCAAGGAAAGACGCGATGGCCATCTGGAGCCACCTATGAGGGTGAGTATTCTGGTGGCTACGTATTCGGTGAAGGCACCTATACGGGTCCAGATAAAATCGTCTACAAGGGACGGTGGAAGTTGAATCGCAAGCATGGGCTTGGACATCAGACATATCCAAATGGAGACATGTTTGAAGGTTCGTGGATTCAGGGAGAAATAGTAGGTCATGGGAAGTACACATGGGCGAACGGGGACACTTACATTGGCAACATGAAAAGTGGCAAGATGTCAGGGAAAGGAACTCTTACATGGAAGAATGGGGACTCATATGAAGGTAACTGGATGGACGGCATGATGCATGGGTATGGAATCTATACATGGAATGAATGCGGGTATTATATTGGAACATGGACAAGGGGACTGAAGGATGGGAAAGGTAAATTCTATCCGAACGGTTGCAGAGTTCCTGCTAACGATGAACTTTATATCAATAATCTAAGAAACCGTGGTGTATTGCCTGATATTAGAAGGCAGAATCATGGTTCGCGCATACTTCACTCTTCCTCGGTTGACATGGGGAACAAGAAGGTTGGTATGACTAGGCAATCTTCTGATGTTTTGTCCAAAAGGAATTCAACTGAGCAGCCTCCTTTGAAGAATGTGTCTTTGGAAAGACGGTGGAGTCTTGAGGTGGCTATTGAAAAGTTTATTGGCCATGACTCGAGTGAAAGTTCTGGCCTAGAAAGCTTGGAAAACTTGAGTGATTCTCGTTTGCCCATACTGGAAAGAGAATACATGCAAGGTGTTCTAATCAGTGAGGTGGTTCTTGACAGGAGTTTTTCAGACTCCTCAAAGAAGACAAAACGCCGCCAGAAGAAAATTGTGAGGGATACAAAAAGGCCTGGAGAGACGATAATCAAGGGACACAGAAGCTATGATTTAATGCTCAGCCTGCAGCTTGGAATCAGGTAGCACATCCTGAGATCATGGTTTCAGTTTGCATTTTTTTTTTGGGGACATTGTTTGTTCAGCTATTACTGGCCTAGCCACTCCCTACTTAATGTCCTTGTTTATAGAATAATCCTCTCTTAGAACCATATCGTAATATCATGCCATATAATAAAAGGTCCCTTGTGATCAGGCTTGTGGAACTAATGATGCGTTTTTAAAAAAATGTTATCATTTATTCATTTAGGAGTACTCTTCATTTACCTTCTAGAGAGCAATGATGTAAGCAGTGGCGGAGCGTGGACTAAAATTGGGGGGGGGGGGGGGGGGGCGGGCAATTTGTGAACATGTGAGCTGAGGGAGCTGATATACGCAAGGAGACACTACTCGCCGTATTTGACCAACTACAGTAGAGCTCAGTGCCTTCCGTGGTGCTGAGGAGTGCAGCAGTGGGCAAGCTCAGTAGGACTAGCAAGCGTTGTAGTAGTGCTAATGCCAACCATCTACTCCGTAGGTCTCACAAACTAGTGTATCTAGCAAAGCCCTCACAAACTATCTACTGTAGGAGTGCAGCTTGGCAAGCTCAGCCTGATGCACTAGTACTAGTAGTAGTTAAAACAAAAAAATAGGAAGTCAAATTTAGCTGCAGCCTGCCTGCAGTCTGTTCTTGTGACTGGTGCTTCGTGAGAAGCAAGCTTGCAGGCCTGATTAGCAAACACAACAGAGGATGACTGCGATGTTCAGACTTCAGAGAATCTTTCAGATGAGGAGGGGAGGGGGGGGGGGGTGTTGGGGGGCGCAAGTGCCCAGTTTCGCCCGTGGATGTAAGGTCTCATTGATGTACTAAGCACCAGCCAGTAGTGGTTGCTTTTTTAAAAAAATGCAAAAGATTGTATCTCTTATAAACACATTACAGATGTGGTTTGGAACTTGCCCCATTCAAAGTTTGTAGTGTCATTTGCATGGTACATTGAGAAGTATGAACTACTGCAAGTAGTGATTACTGCATCCACCTTGCAACCTTTGCTTTTCGTGCTAGGAACTGCTAGCTCCTGCAACATAGTTGTTTAATTAAATCCAGAGTATGATGTTTACAGATTGTTTTTTAAGTATATTTGAAATCGGCAACGTTTTGTTGTACTTAGGTACACAGTTGGGAAGATTACACCAATTCAAAAACGTGAAGTTCGTGCTTCAGATTTTGGGCCAAGAGCAAGTTTCTGGATGAACTTCCCAAAAGAAGGATCTCGGCTAACTCCTTCACATTCAGCAGAAGATTTTAAATGGAAAGACTACTGTCCCATGGTTTTCAGGTCAGCATCTCTAACATTTATGCCAATATGTGCATCTAAAAAATGCGATGTCCTTATCCACTGCAAATCAAGTGACCTTTAGATTCTACACACTTAGCTAACACAATTTTGTTCATTGTGACCTCTTGTTGACATATTCTCTTTGCTGTTTCTCCTTACTTAAAGTATAATATTCTCTCTGTTCTAGAATCATACTTTAAAACACAATATCAATCCACTTTTGTAGGAATTTGAGAGAGATGTTCAAGATTGATGCTGCAGACTATATGATCTCCATATGCGGAAATTCTGCTCTAAGGGAACTATCTTCCCCTGGAAAGAGTGGAAGTGTCTTTTTCTTGTCACAAGATGATAGGTTCATGATTAAGACACTCCGAAAATCAGAAGTGCAGGTCCATTATCTATTTATACTGCAGAGATTGTTTTTATTAGCCATCATGATTGTTGGATAGTTTGTGCATGTATGTATGGCCATTTGCCTAGGAAGCAAAGCACAATTGAACTGTTCGTGACTCTATACTATCCTGTAGGTTCTTTTACGAATGCTTCCAAACTATTATGACCATGTCCGTACCTATGAGAACACCCTCATAACTAAGTTTTTTGGCCTCCACAGGGTGAAACCTTCTAGTGGTCAAAAGGTAATGATTGACATCAGCACCGATTTCATTTAATGTTTCTTTAGTTTAGTTTTTCCTTTCCATTTTAATGTAATGATCCTTCTTTAATATCTGCAAATTGCAGTTCCGGTTTGTTGTAATGGGAAACATGTTTTGCACTGAATTGAGAATTCACCGGAGGTTTGATTTGAAAGGCTCATCTTTAGGCCGCTCCACTGACAAAATTGAAATTGACGAGAACACAACTCTGAAGGATTTGGATCTTAACTATTCCTTTTATCTTGAACCTTCCTGGCGTGAGGCACTACTTAAGTAAGCATATTTTCTCTAGAAATCATGCTTCTTATGTGTTCTGTTATGTGATCATATTACACTTTACTCAAATACTGTTGATTATTCTTCAGGCAGATTGAAACAGACAGCGACTTTTTGAGAACACAGCGGATAATGGATTACAGCCTGCTGCTTGGTGTTCATTATAGAGCTCCACAGCACTTGCGGACACGTGCATCCTATCACCAGAGCATGGCAGCAGATAGGTTGACTGTTGTTTCAGAAGAAGGTAAGGAGAAAGGACACGCCTAACACCTTCCATAAAATGTTGCTTCCTCTAATATCTGTTGCACATCTCCATAAGTGTAAGGAAAATACTCATTGATTCGTTTCAATAGTGTGAAGTATATCTACTCATTGTGTCCAGCTGGAGCCTGTAGGCCGTACTTGCCAAGCTAATGGCCTTTTTTAATTCACTTTTGTTCAAAAAGAACTCAAAATATGCATCCCAACATCCAAAGTTATCTGGAAATCCTTAGCAATGCTGCGTTGTCCTAAACTTTCTTAATTTCCTAATCATGTTTGAGCTAGGCAGCCTTAAGTTGTCTTAAAGCTATATCTGGTGTGAATGTGTGATGCACAAATATGTCTGATAATTGCTATTGATCTGCAACGCCTCTTTTTATTGCTTTAACTTGTTCATCACATGCATTTCCATGTTAAGTAATAAGTTCTTTTTGAGACTGGTGCGCTAATGTTTGGTCAAAAAATGGTTGGCACAGATGCTCAGGAAGATGATGCCCTTAGCTATCCAGAAGGATTAGTCTTGGTTCAAAGCAGTGGCGAGAACAGTGTTTTTGTTGGTCCTCACATAAGAGGCAGCCGTTTGCGTGCATCAGCTGCTGGATTTGGCGAAGTAGACCTACTGCTGCCTGGTACAGCCAGGTAATTGTAGTTCAAATACTTTGAGCAGCTTGTGGAAATTGTGTTGCGCTGGCACACTGCTTGTAGTTTCAACAAAGGGGGAGAATTACAGCTTTCTTCTTTTTTTTTTAATGGCTTTCTTATGTTTGTCAGGCTTCAGATCCAGCTAGGAGTTAACATGCCTGCAAGGGCAGAGCAAATCCCCAAGGAAGATGAAAGCAAACCATTTCGTGAGGTGTATGATGTCGTCCTCTACCTGGGCATCATTGACATATTGCAAGAGTACAACATGTCAAAGAAAATCGAGCATGCTGTCAAGTCCATGCAATACGACTCGGTCTCTATCTCTGCTATTGACCCTCAGTTCTACTCGGAGCGTTTCTTGAAGTTCATCCAGACTGTCTTCCCTGAGAATTCATAGCTCATCAACCAATACCGAAAGATCCCCACTTTTGCTGCTGTTTTGTTAGTGATGTTGGCCAGGCACATGAAACCTGACTTACGACAGTTCATGTCTTCAAAATTGGAGCTTGCAAGCATCAGAAAAACACTACACTCTCTTCAGTGCATACCTGTTCCTTCTTGGATGAACTAGCGTGCATGTTCCTTCCTGGATGAACTGGCAGGAAGAATGGCCAACAAGATGAGATTCGTTAGGGAAATTGTGCAGAAGCAAATAGATCTTCCAGAGGTTTTTGCCCCGAGCCCCTGGGATCACCGGATCAGCCGTGTGCCTTCGGAGTACACTTGGCACATTGGACTGGAGCAGGGAGTAGATACGAGTTGCGAGGATTCTATTGACAATGGCGCCATGGAGTTCTGGGAATCACTATGTTTATATCTCGACAGTTACATTAAAAAAAATATATCTCGGCAGTTGCATAAAGCTAAAGCACCTGTAGCCTTCGGCTCGTGTTTCATCTGTTGTTAAGGTGCTATGGAGGTTATGTTTAAGACCCTAAAAATATGCATCAATATTCGATACATTTTTGTAGGACAAACAAAGGATTATGTATTTTATTGCAAAATGAAAAGAAATGGAAGCAAGAATAAGAAGGCTAGTTCGCAAATCTGTCTGATGCAAACCGCATGGTGACGGCGTAATTACGAAGAGCAAGCTTGTACTCTACTCCCTGCCAAATCAGAAGGGATTTTGCCTCGTGGATCCGTACAGGAGTTGTACATGAAGAAAAGAACACAAAAAAAAAAAAAAAAACATCCGTGTGGGAGTTTTATGGAAAAAAAAGAGCACACAACAAAAAAAACCAAGAATGTACCGTATATATAGCAGAAAAGAACAAATAAATAAATAAAAAAACGTCCGGGGCCCTTATCAGTCTATTTGATTAAGATTTCTATTTAGGATCTCTAGAATAGAAGGATCATTTAGATTAGGATCTCTAGTTATCCAGTAACTCGAGATCGAACATATCGAACATATCAACATGAGATATGAGTCGTCACATATATGATCCAATATATTTTGGAATCGGACTCCATGTCACGTTAGGCAAAAGCTATTCTAACTCATAGGCGCAGGCTATATATAAGTCCGGAAGGAAGAAACTCTTCATTATCTGGGAGTTAGAAGAGATGGAACAAAAAAAAAGGTCAAAATATGGAATAAAGAAGAGCCAAGTCCAATAAAGCAATATAGTCCAATTCCATTAGGGATTTTGGGATCAAGGCCACTATAATTCTTCGAGTTTTGAGAAACCCCATTACAATTTGTGTATTCCGAGATCTGCCATTATAATTTCAGCTCTCCTCCATTCATGCCATTTCAGCTCTCCTCCGTACAATAGTAATGGCCTGATTAAAAAAAAACCATTCCATTAATCCAATCTGCACAAGGCCACATACGCACACCGTTTTCCCAATTTTTTATCCATATCTCTCTGTTTTTTATTTGTCATCAGCCGAGTGTCTCGTTTGTCTTGTGGGGTGCTTGTTGATGTGGGTTTTGTTTTCGTCCGACTCATTTTTAACGTTGTACGCATGAGATCTAGTGTGTCCCCACAAGTATGAATTATTCCTATTGACAACCAAAGTTGTTTAAGAGCATAATGGACTTCACCATCATGTTTGTATGATCAAGTTGGTCCAAAAGCATACTTGGATCATCGCATTTGAAGCCCACATGGAGAAAATTACTTTTTTGTTTGATCCATCTTAACCGACTCCTCGATTTTCACAAATTTGTGAAATGCTAAAACGGACTACACCATTGCATTTCTCTCATCGAGCTAATCGAAATATGTAACATCCCGAAAAATCCATAAATCAAAATCACTCGCATTAAAATTTATTTCAAAATATATTTCAAAAACTATAAATCATTTGAGCTTAATCATCTCATTCAAACTTTCATCCACCTCATATCTCTTCTGCTTCTCTCACTCCAATTATATTCCACGCACCGATGCCCCTGCATCGCCCGCCCGTCCCCCACCTCTCTCTCTTTGCTCGCTCTCGCCCGATGCCTGACAACGGCGTGTGCGCCGACCCCACCGCCATCGCCGCCGCGGCACGCCCGCGCCCGGACCCCTCTCGTCGACCGCAACCTCACGCAACACCGCGACATGTGGACCCCACCACCTCGCCTTGCCCGTAGTGCCGTGGGACTCACCTCGCACTACCTCTCGCTCCTCCATGCATAGCAGCAACACGACAGATGCCTGCTATATTTTTACCATGTGCTAATAGCAACCCCCAGCAGCATCGTGCACCATATACACGCGGACATAGCACATCCATATTTTTGCCAGCAGCTCCTCATCACTGTAACACCTCTGGTGTTATCTTAACTAAAACATGCCATGTCATCATATGCATTGCAAAGCATTCATATTTAAGTCAAGCTTAATGTGCATTAACTAAAAACAAGTTTACATTTCATAGGTTGATTGCGTTTCTGGAATATTTGGTCACATGAAATAATAAAACCCTATTTTCGAATGTCATCGCAAATGCTTAGTTTATACTCTATGTACTTGAGGTGTAAACTGTGTTTACATTAGTGCCAAGCATAGTGTATAAGTCTAAGTCCAACCCTAAAAATGATTTCCATATTTGAAATTAAATTTGGATTCCAAAGCTTACTTCTAAGTCTGGCAATTCAAATTTAAATTCAAATTGGAAATGCTATAAAAGGTTTTTCAAAAGTCAACTTGGTCAACCAAGGGTGTCATTGGGTCAATGACCTAAAAATGTCCTAGGATGATGTTTGTGGTCACTAGTAACCAACCAATTAAGTTAGAAACCAAATTGAGTTTAAGTTCTATTTCAAAAAACCCTTTAATTCCAAACCTAGATTTATCCCCTTTTCTCTAATTCAAAATCTATAAGGAATTTGGAGATACTCTAAAAAGACAGTTTGTAGATATTAACAAGAGCTACAAAGTTGGTATATAAAGTTTTCAAGTTTCCAAAAGGAATTTCAAATTAATTTGAAAATACAGTTTCTAGCATTTATCCCCTTTTGATTTTAAAACTATAATTCAAAAATTATGCATCATTTGAGAAAACCTTGTATATGAAAGATGTTTGGTTTGACAAGCTCAACATTTCATAGTTTTGAAGATTTTCAAGTTTTGTTAAAAAATCAAAAGTAATTTCAAATGCTTGTTTCTAGGGTTTTATTCCCTTTTCAAATCTGAATTCAAATTTCAAAATCTAGATAGAATTTGAGGATGCCAGTTAAAGGAAAAGTGTAGCTCCTGAAAAGTTATGCAAATGATATTTTTAGAGATTTTCAAATTCTTATACAAATTTTGGAGTAATTTGTATTTTAAACTGAATGGCATTTCTATAATTTCTGCGAACAGTACCTAACCCTATCGGCGCCCGCCATGGCCGGCTTCTCATCGCGCGCCGCCGACCACCGCCGCACCTTCCCGGCCGCCAGAGCGCTCTCGGACGTGAGAAACTTCACCGTCGTCGTGTCACCTGCTCTTTCCTCGACCCAGTGCTATAAATAGCGGTCGGACGCCGTCGTTCTTCTTCTTTCTTACTCCCGCCGCCGTCGCCGATGACCTTGCTCCGCCGTTCAAATTGGCCGCCGACGCTCCACCTCTATCCAATTGCTCTCGCCCAAGGCTCCGCCACTTCCTCACGGTCCGTTTGAGCCAGTTCGTGCTTGCTCTTATCATCCGAGTTGCCCACACGCTGCTTTCTTCTCCGCGGCAGGTCAGTCGCGCCGCCGTGCCATCGCCGCCGTTTGCCGCCGCCGGAGGTGAATATATTTTACCTTCGACCCCGCAATTGTGTTCTCCGTGTCATCCTGCATCTGATGCGCACCTTGGTTTGAGCAGCGCATTGCCGGAGACCGCCGTGACGCCGTCGTGCCATCGGAGCGCCTCCGCCGCCATCACCGTCGTCGACCGCAGCTCAACCCAACCACTCCGGACCTTCATTAACGTGCGCATCAGTGCCGTGGTGAGCTCCTGCATCTATTCGTGCCATCAATTTCATCAATCACGTGTCGTAGCCGTCGGCCACCGTGGCTCGCCACCGGCACGGCCATGCCGCTCCACCGCGCGCGTCGCTGCTCTGGCCAGGGGACCGGAGAGGGTGTCATGTAGTTGCCAAACTTGTCCGTTTAAGTGCTCTGCGTGAGTCCGTGTGGTCGCCGTCGCCGAAAATCGCTCCGGTGAGCGACGCCGCCGCGCCCGAGCTCCGCCGCGCCGCCATTGCCGCCGGCGTGGGTGCCGCCGCCACTCCCCCGCGCCGTTAGCTAGCTTGTTGAACTCCTCGTGCCAAGATGAGTCCAACGGACCAAGTCCGGTCGCCGGAGACCTCACCGACGGCGAGGAATCGCCGGTCAACTCCGGCGGGGTCGACTATTGACCCGGGAGCACTGTGCCGAATTTCCTTTTTCTATTTTCAGAAAATAATTTAAATGCTATTTTCTTTGAAAATTCATAGTAATTCATATATAGCTCCAAAAATTCTGAAAATTTTTGTGAATGTTTTTTAGGATGTTATCTACCTAGGAAAAATATGAAATGCCAAATTTGAGTACTTTTTCATATGTTAAAATTAGCCCTTTTAATTAAAAAATAGACCTTCAATGATTTTTAATAATTAAAATAATTGGATTTAAAATCTGAAATTTGTTTTGCTATCTAATTAGGCTAAGAGCTTTCTAAAATAAAATTTTAGGCTTAATTTAATAACTTTAATTTTTATGCCTTTATTTAATGCTTTTAAATAATTAATTAACCCTCTAGTTAAACTTAACCATTATAGGATTTGATTGACTTTGGGATTGATTGATGACCTTGGGTCATTAACCCTGATGACCTTTGGCACTTTAATTAATTGTTTGCGCTTATCTTAATCATGTCATTAGGGCTTAATTAACGTTATTTTATGTGTTTAATTAACCTCTT
>CM041629.1:48872894-48964506 GCA_023333625.1 Bothriochloa decipiens
AGGAGGTTCTGCCACAGCTGGTATCGGAGCTGGATTGTTGTTAAGAAGAGTTGTTGTAGTATTCTTTTGTGAAAACTTCAAAAGTTTTGAGTCAAATAATTTTAACTTGACTATTTTGGGTCCAAATTGCTTAATCCTTATCTATGATTCTTTCTATCGACCCTTATTCCAATTTTTCAAAGTGTGGTGGTGGTGGAATAGCATATTATATTGCCCTATGTTATAAAAGTTATTTATATGTAAGTGTTGCTTTCTTTTACGTCTATATCGTACGTTCGTTCATGCATCATGCTCAATTAATCTGTTTAATTACTTTCCCCTTTAAAGTGGTTTGGGTTAAGTAGTATCAATCCTTTTCATGCTAACCTTTAGACTTCTCCCTATCTATTCTATCTTGCTTCAGGATGGCCATTACCAAGAAAACACCTCGCAAGAGCACTGCACCTAAAGGAGTACCTCGACATCAGTTAGCTCCTAAAGATGAGATCGGTGAAAGCAGTAGGAATCCGCATCCGAATCCGCAGGCTGAGATAGCAAGGCTTAGATCCGAGTTGGAAAGGGCTGAAACCGACAGGATTGGAGAGGCCGCCGAAATCACTTCGTTGAGGCGATCCCGGAAGCATATGAAGCACCAAAGAAATGATGCTTGGGCAAGAGAAGATGCCGCTAATATTCGTATCCAAGAACTTGAAGAGTATGTGGAAGATTTGGAGGAATATGCGGAGGAAGCTGATGATGAATGTGTGAGGTTGAATAACTTATTAGATCCTGAATATCAAAGATAGGCAGTCCAGGATGACCTTGGTCTTGTAATGAGACAGGATGAGGAAGAGGAAGATCCTAAAGAATTGGAATCTGTCGATGAGGATGTCATTGATGAAGAAGAAGAAAACCAAATGGATATAGAGAATGAAGATGGAGAAGAGGTTATGGAAGAAGAAGATCCCGAGATAGTAGAGGAAGAGCCTGAAGAGGCAGAAGATCCTGAAGAGGAAGAGGGTCCTGAGGGGGATGAATAAGGAGTTTTGGAAAGAAAGATGTGTAACATATCTTTTCTTTGCTTTCTAAAGCCTAGTAGGTATGGGAAGTCTTGCCAGAGTGCAGACTGATGTAATAAAATAATGTAACATAAGTATGTTACGCCTTTGTAATATATCCTTATGAAATCCAATAAGGCTTTGTGAATAAAGTATAGTTTGTTTATCAACAAATGCCTGCTCACACCCGTTCCCGTGATGCTGCTGGCTCATCTCGGGATGGAGGTGACATCCCCAACCCTCCACTAGTTCCACCCACTCTAGCCGATGCAGTTGCAGCATTAGTCACTGCAACCACAATGATGGCTCAAAACCAGAATCAGAATGCCCGACAGGGAAATCATGGGCGGAACCATAGAGATGAAACCACATATATGGATTTCATAGACACTCGACCTCCGGTTTTCACCAGAATAGATGAACCCATGGAGGCTGATGATTGGCTCTGCACTATGGAGCAGAAGTTTGGACTGATTGAATGCACAGAATATCAAAAGCCCATGTTTGCAGCCCAGCAGTTGAGAGGTACTGCAGGAGCTTGGTGGGTAAATTTCGTTGCTGCTCAGCCCGAAGGCCATCGCATTACTTGGACTGAGTTTCGAGAAGCCTTTCGAGCATATTTTATTCCTGAGGGAATAATGACTATAAAGCTCGAAGAATTTCTTTCCTTGAGGCAAGGTGATATGTCGGTAATGCAATATTTTAGCAAATTTAATCACTTGTCTCAATACGTGTCAGACTATGTTAGTACTGACCTAAAAAGAAAGAGTATTTTCTGAGAGGTCTGAATAGTAAAATTCAGAGAATGATGACGGGAAATCCAAATGCCACTTTTCATGAGGCGGTGAATATCGCTATCTCTTATGAAGATAAGAATCATCTGGTCATACCAAAAGATTCTGAGTTAAAACAAAAGATCTTTGACGAAGCACATCTGTCAAAGTTTTCTATTCATCCAGGCAGTAATAAGATGTATCATGATCTGAAACAGAAATTTTGGTGGACCAAGATGAAAATAGAAATTGCTAAGTATGTGGCTCAGTGTGATACTTGTCAGAGAGTCAAAGTTGTACATTTGAAGTTAGCAGGGAAACTTCAACCATTACCCATTTCAGCTTGGAAATGGGAAGATATCAGTATGGATTTTATAGTGGGTCTACCTAGGACAGCAAAGGGTTTTGATTCAATCTGGGTCATAGTGGATCGACTCACAAAAACGGCACATTTCCTTCCAGTTCAAAATACAAATTCAGCTTCACAATATGCCAAACTATATTTTGAGCGCATCATAAGTCTTCATGGAATACCAAAGACCATTGTTTCTCATAGAGGCACGCAGTTTGTCTCCCAGTTTTGGAAACAATTACACAAGTCTTTAGGTACTGATCTTCTGCACAGTACAACCTACCATCCTCAAACAGGAGGTCAGACTGAAAGAGTAAATCAAATACTTGAAGATATGTTGAGAGCATGTGTTCTTAATTTTTTAGAGAAATGGGATGAGTGTTTACCCTTAGCTGAGTTCTCTTATAATAATAGTTATCAAGAAAGCATCAAAATGGCACCATTTGAAGCATTGTATGGTCGCAGATGTAGAACTCCATTAAGTTGGTCTGAACCCGGAGAAAGAAGATTTTTCGGAGTTGATTTGGTAAAAGAAATAGAAGCAAAAGTTAAACAGATACAACAGAATATAAAGATAGCACAATCTCGTCAGAAGAGTTATGCAGACCAAAGGCGTCGACCATTGTGTTTCAACAAGGGAGATCACGTATATCTAAAGGTGTCACCTATGAAAGGAGTTACCCGATTTGGAGTCAAGGGTAAGTTAGCACCTCGTTACATTGGACCATTTCCAATTATAGAAAGATGTGGACAGTCAGCATATCGTCTGCAATTACCTGAACAATTGTCGGCTGTGCACAATGTGTTCCATGTGTCCCAATTCAAAAAGTGCCTCCGTGTACCAGATAAAGTCATTGACGTTGAAGGTATTGAACTTGAACCTGATCTAACTTACTCTGAGTATCCAATCCAAGTTTTAGATCAGAAGGATCGTGTTACCCGAAGCAGAACAATCAAGTGGTACAAGATACAATGGAATCAACATTCAGAAGAAGAAGCTACTTGGGAATCGGAAGATTATCTATTGGAAAACTTCCCGGAGTTTTATGCTTCTATCTAAGTGGTAATCTCCTCTATGAGTTGTAACTTTTTCATGAGTGCTACAATTCCTTTCCTTTATAAACTTAGTAGAAGTGTGTTTTCCTGACACATTTCCTTTTCCATTACTTCACTCAAGGCTTTAAATCTCGGGACGAGATTTCCTTAAGGGGGAAAGGCTGTAACACCTCTGGTGTTATCTTAACTAAAACATGCCATGTCATCATATGCATTGCAAAGCATTCATATTTAAGTCAACCTTAATGTGTATTAACTAAAAACAAGTTTACATTTCATAGGTTGATTGGTTTCGGGAATGTTTGGTCACATGAAATAATAAAACCCTATTTTCGAATGTCATCGCAAATGCTTAGTTTATACTCTATGTACTTGAGGTGTAAACTGTGTTTACACTAGTGCCAAGCATAGTGTATAAGTCTAAGTCCAACCCTAAAAATGATTTCCATATTTGAAATTGAATTTGGATTCCAAAGCTTACTTCTAAGTCTCGCAATTCAAATTTAAATTCAAATTGGAAATGCTATAAAAGGTTTTTCAAAAGTCAACTTGGTCAACCAAGGGTGTCATTGGGTCAATGACCTAAAAATGTCCTTGGATGATGTTTGTGGTCACTAGTAACCAACCAATTAAGTTAGAAACCAAATTGAGTTTAAGTTCTATTTCAAAAACCCTTTAATTCCAAACCTAGATTTATCCCCTTTTCTCTAATTCAAAATCTATAAGGAATTTGGAGATACTCTAAAAAGACAGTTTGTAGATCTTGACAAGAGCTACAAAGTTGGTATATAAAGTTTTTCAAGTTTCCAAAAGGAATTTCAAATTAATTTGAAAATACAGTTTCTTGCATTTATCCCCTTTTGATTTTAAAACTATAATTCAAAAATTATGCATCATTTGAGAAAACCTTGTATATGAAAGATGTTTGGTTTGACAAGCTCAACATTTCATAGTTTTGAAGATTTTCAAGTTTTGTTGAAAAATCAAAAGTAATTTCAAATGCTTGTTTCTAGGGTTTTATTCCCTTTTCAAATCTGAATTCAAATTTCAAAATCTAGATAGAATTTGAGGATGCCAGTTAAAGGAAAAGTGTAACTCTTGAAAAGTTATGCAAATGATATTTTTGGAGATTTTCAAATTCTTATACAAATTTTGGAGTAATTTGTATTTTAAACCGAATGGCATTTCTGTAATTTCTGCGAACAGTACCTAACCCTATCGGCGCCCGCCATGGCCGGCTTCTCATCGCGCGCCGCCGACCAACGCCGCACCGCCAAAGCGCTCTCGGACGCGAGAAACTTCACCGTCGTCGTGTCACCTGCTCTTTCCTCGACCCAGTGCTATAAATAGCGGTCGGACGCCGTCGTTCTTCTTCTTTCTTCCTCCCGCCGCCGTCGCCGATGACCATGCTCCGCCGTTCAAATTGGCCGCCGACGCTCCACCTCTATCCAATTGCTCTCGCCCAAGGCTCCGCCACTTCCTCACGGTCCATTTGAGCCAGTTCGTGCTTGCTCTTATCATCCGAGTTACCCACACGCCGCTTTCTTCTCCGCGGCCGGTCAGTCGCGCCGCCGTGCCATCGCCGCCGTTTGCCGCCACCGGAGGTGAATATATTTTACCTTCGACCCCGCAATCATGTTCTCCGTGTCATCCTGCATCTGATGTGCACCTTGGTTTGAGCAGCGCATTGCCGGAGACCGCCGTGACGCCGTCGTGCCATCGGAGCGCCTCCGCCGCCATCACCGTCGTCGACCGCAGCTCAACCCAACCACTCCGGACCTTCATTAACGTGCGCATCAGCGCCGTGGTGAGCTCCTGCATCTATCCGTGCCATCAATTTCATCAATCACGTGTCGTAGCCGTCGGCCACCGTGGCTCGCCGCCGGCACGGCCATGCCGCTCCGCCGCGCGCGTCGCTGCTCTGGCCAGGGAACCGGAGAGGGTGTCATGTAGTTGCCAAACTTGTCCGTTTAAGTGCTCTGCGTGAGTCCGTGTGGTCGCCGTCGTCGAAAATCGCTCCGGTGAGCGACGCCGCCGCGCCCGAACTCCGCCGCGCCGCCATTGACGCCGGCGTGGGTGCCGCCGCCACTCCCCTGCGCCGTTAGCTAGCTTGTTGAACTCCTCGTGCCAAGATGAGTCCAACGGACCAAGTTCGGTCGCCGGAGACCTCACCGACGGCGAGGAATCACCGGTCAACTCCGGCGGGGTCGACTGTTGACCCGGGAGCACTGTGCCGAATTTCTTTTTTCTATTTTTAGAAAATGATTTAAATGCTATTTTCTTTGAAAATTCATAGTAATTCATATATAGCTCCAAAAATTCTAAAAATTTTTGTGAATGTTCTTTAGGATGTTATCTACCTAGGAAAAATATGAAATGTCAAATTTGAGTACTTTTTGCATATGTTAAAATTAGCCCTTTTAATTAAAAAATGGACCTTCAATGATTTTTAATAATTAAAATAATTAGCTTTAAATTCTAAAATTTGTTCTGCTATCTAATTAGGCTAAGAGCTTTCTAAAATAAAATTTTGGGCTTAATTTAATAACTTTAATTTTTATGCCTTTATTTAATGCTTTTAAATAATTAATTAACCCTCTAGTTAAACTTAATTATTATAGGATTTGATTGACTTTGGGATTGATTGATGACCTTGGGTCATTAACCCTGATGACCTTTGGCACTTTAATTAATTGTTGGCGCTTATCTTAATCATGTCATTAGGGCTTAATTAACGTTATTTTATGTGTTTAATTAACCTCTTAAATGGCGTAGTTAACCCTAATGAGTTTTATAAGCAAAGTTTTGTTAACCTGTAACTTTATCATGAAGAAAAGTTGTACTCTATCCCTTAATCTGATCATGCATCCATCAAGCATCATGTTTACTATTCCATCATGTAAAGCATATTAATTATCGAGTAGTTTCCGTTAACGGAGAGTTAACGTTGTTACCCAGACCCGAAGGACGAGCAGATTCAAGAATCGGGAGCTGATCCAGAGTTTGAGAACTTCTACCCCCGAACATCAAGGCAAGCCCCGGATGCATTCAAACCCTATTCTATTTATAAAAGTTTTACTGCTTCAGCTATGATATGTGCATTAAGTAATAGGAATTGAGTGAAAACCCACCAATTGCATTACCTGTCTTAATTCCTTATTCCTTGTTACCTGCTTAGAAAGATAAGTAGTAATGCTTAGCCCTGCTTATTTATTTAATTGTTCAAAGGCAAAAGAATGAAAAAGATGAGATTGGTTTCTTTGTTGGAATCTTGATGATAATAATAAATCGAGTCCGGACGACTAACTTGCACTGGGAATGGAGTCCCTCTGTAGTGTTTCCGTCTGTTGATGCCCTAGGTCCCGTCCGTTGGTGAACTGGTGATATCGAGAATTTAGAAATCCACATGCATGAAGTGGTATACGGATGGTTGGAGCCGTGTATGCCATGGAGTGACCTAGCGTGGGGCCATAGATCCCATCTGTGTCATAGTGTGTTTTACTGTGGGGTTTAAGTTCCCACGTATCTCGGTACGCTGGGTCGCAGAGCTCACGTGTATCATGTGGTGATATACGGCTGAGGTTGTTATCCCAGTATATCAGTGCACCTGGGGTGCTTCGGAGTTAAAGTCTCCGGTATGCTCAGTCACCTAGGTCCCAGCTGGGTATGAAAATGGATTCGAATCGCCGTTGCTTCTCGGAGAAGAAGACTCGATCGGTGTTCATCATCGTAGTAACAACTTGAACAAAAATTAAGGATCAATAATGAAGTTGGTTGATAATGGGAGTTAGCCCAAGAAACTTTTCTTTCTGTTAAGCTTTTCTGCAAAATTTCTTATCTCCTACAGACCTTACCTTGTCCCTCTAGCCTGCATTTCTTGAGTCTCTACCCTTCTCTTTCGTCGGGTCAGTCTTGTTGAGTACTTTCGTACTCAGGGTTTGTTAAACCCTTGTTGCAGGTGAGCCTCATGGGCAGGAGTGTTTTGCATTCTGCTGCATGACAATCGTCAAAGAAAGCGACGACGAATAAAGATGTCTAGCTCGTGGGCAGAGCTTTTGTTTAATAGTGAAATCTATTGCTACTCCACTACTATTATGGTTTGTACAATTTAAACCTATGGTTGTAAATATTTAAAACTCAGAGGTTTGTAAACTTAAGTTATTGTAAGTCTTCCGCTGTTTTACTCCGTGGTATTTTATTTATATTAAACTATTGTAATACTGCAATGTCTCTCTACAATGATTGATCCTGCTCGGAGAATCGTGGATGATTCGGGATTTACCCGACAGACTTTTTAAGTCGTATGGAACACAGTCATGGTTATTTAGAGTCTATTTAGACAATAATCATGCGTGTGGGCCATATGATTTAGGAGGTTCTGCCATAATCACTCTAACCATGCATGCAAGTTAGGCATCGTCTATTTGCATGCGGCACCGTCCATTTGCATGTCAAGAATATGTGCATGCAAAGCACCTCGTTACCTGTGGCATGCAAGGTTAGACACCGTCCACGAGCTGGACACCATCGGCCGCCGCTCACACCATCTCATTAGCCTGTGCTTGAGCATCACAATGCATGTATGCATGCAACTCATGCAAGCAGCTGCTGCCTCTTCCTGCTAGACGCCGCACCGCCCTGCCTAACTCGCCTCGTCCCCCTCGCCTTGTCCTAAAGAACAACAGCATGCCATTAGTGTCAAGTGGTTGAGCACCAGTGGCCTAGCTCCTCCCTGTCCGTCTATAAAACCTAACACACACCACACAGCTCGCCCCTCCTCCACGCGACCACATCGAATCGTTCAGCTCCACAGCCACGCACTCACCCGTCTTCTTCCTCCTCTCGACCGAGCGCTCTCTGTTTTTGAGCAGAGACGACCACGCTCCGTCGATCTCCCTCCTCAAGCTGTGGAAGGCCGAGGTGAGTAGCTAGAGAACATCCCTAGGCCATCCTCCACCTCCCACAAGCAGTAGCTTCCCTTCCCGTTGCCTGTGCCGAGCCGCTCCCGAGCTCCAGAAGCTCGTCAATGGCGAACGTCGAGCAACGAAGACAAACACCACCCATGCCCCTTCCTGTTTTCCGTAACTAGCTTTGCTAGCTTGCTTTCCTCCATTCCCATGCGTGTGCCTATGACGCACGGGCCTTGAGCAACACATGCAAGAATGCCATGCACTACCAGCCAAGCACTTCACGTGCACACAATTCCCTAATCATGCTTAGCCTTTTCCGCATGATTAAATTTCGTGCATCTATCACGGTCACATAACAACTCCGATTCCAATGATTCTTTTTCTAAATTCATCTAAAATCACATTCTATCTTCCATAAAAATCTCATAATTTTCTGAACTCATTTGTATGTATGTGATTATTAATTTGTATTGTTTGCTTATCGCGTACTTTAGCTGACGGAGTGAACGAGCCAGAGAACGAGGACGTCGGAGGCGAGTACCGCGAGTTTGGCACCGAGGACCCGAACGACCTGCAGGAGTTTGCAGATCAGGACGCCGACGGAGGCAAGTCCAACCCTTGATATATATCCATATGCATATATTGTTATCCCATTCCGTAGGGTAAGGTTGGATTTGCTGAGTCCTTTGTACTCACCCTTGCTTTGTTGAACAGAGGAAGATCCAAAGTTTGATCCGAAAGCTGTGTGCGAGTAAGGTCATGTCTGCACCCAACTAAGCCTGTGGCATTGGGATCCGTCAGATGGATACGTGGAAGTTTAATTTCTGGGTCCTTTGGATCTGGGCTATGTTCTGGTGTATTATTATTATCATTTGTCTTCATTGCCCTCGTTTGGCAAGACTACTGGACTGAGACTTATCTGTTGTAATAAATGTGTTACTAGCCTCCTGGGACTAGTAATTGTATCACATTTGAGTTCCTGTTCAACGGGGACGCTTTAGGTGGTATCAAAGCCGTAGTTGGCCGTAGGACGCGGCCTTAGACCTTCTGGACCAGTATTTTACATATAAAAGTATTTTACAAAAGTTCTTACTCTCTTCCTTCTATTTCAAAAACATTTACTCTTACCTATTCTCTCTCAGATGGCAGTTGAAGGAGTTTGGACTCAGCTACTGCCTGAATGTCAAAGGCTTTCCCAAGTTCTTGTATGTCACCACGCAAAGACTTGGAATCAAGGACGCCCAGAATATGAAGGCAGAGAATATGAAGAGCATGAAACTAAACAGTGCGAAGTCACCGTTTATATCAGGAAAAGTGAGGACTACCCCGATGTTGAGGGACCTTTGAGTGTGACTGTGACCGGATTTCGGTATGTAGATACATACTAGGTGGTTGCCCGCAAAGCCTTGAGGTACCTGTGTCAGATGTACGAGAAGCCTATCGCTCTTACACCCATGAGCTTCTTTCCACCCTGAGATAAAGATCGTCCAGTTTGGAGGACCCGCATGGAGCTCGTGCATGGACATTATTCACTTGAGGATGACCCAGTTGCAGTATTCATGACCAGATACCTGCTTGCCCTGGATGAACAATATGATAAACAAGCCTCAGAGTTGAGGAAGTTTATCCATCGAGCAGAAGAAGCTGAGATCATGATTAGGAAACTCCATGTCCAGCTTGCGGAAGCTCAGGCTAAAGCAGCTGATGCAGAGAGTCGTGAAGCTACCACTGTTGAAGCTTTGAAGGAAGCTAAGGACCGCCATGCCCAGGAGTTGAATGATGCGTACCTTGTCACTAGGGACAAGAGAAGGAAGTTAGCCTTGGAGGACCCAAAACCCATAATCCTAGAAGGGATCCCACTTCTGTCCCTAGTGGGAGGAAGGCTATGCATCATAGGACCATCAGCTCCCCTACCCATAGAAGCTCATCATGAAGCTTTAGAGTCGGAGCCTGAAAAGGAAGCAGACCTTGTCCCCCTCCTCACCCAGCCACCACCAAAGGATGACGGTGATATGCCTCTTGCTCCAAAAGAAGAACCACCCATGCCAGAAGAATGACCCTTCCCAATGCCAAGGAGATGAAGCTATGAAGTTGAAGCTTAGTTATGCCCAATTCCTCCTTTTGCCTTGGGAAAGTGAAGCTTATTACTTCACTTTTGTTCACTCCAAAGGAGATGTAATCGTACCATAGCTACGTGTTTAAAAATTTCTCTTCCATCTATTGTTGTAAACCCTCCTATTCAAAATGTATATTTATGATTGTTGTTTGTGCTAATAAATTATGTGTATGTTCCCTTATGGGATAGCAAGTTTATAACTTGCACCTTTTTCAAAATATAATGCCTTAATAAATAAAACATCACTCATTAGATCTAACCCTTATCTAATGCTTTCTTTCTCATCTCAAACAACAGATGCCTCCTACCCGCTCCCAAGCAAGTGGCCGTGCAACTAGTAGGCAAAGCAGCCATCCAGTTGGAAGTCAAGCCAATGTGAATGCAAATGCTAACGATGAAGTGAGTCAGAACAGGAACCATGGAGAAGATGACCTTCCCCATCCTCCAACAATTGATCTTGCACAAGTCATGGCAACACAGACCCGTCTTTTGGAAGCTTTGGCCCAAGGAATGAACCGCAACAGAAACAACCATGGAGGTAGAGTCAAAGACAAAATGTCTGAGTTCATGAAGCTTAAGCCACCCACCTTTACTGGAACTGATAACCCTATGGAAGCTGATGATTGGCTTAAGGTCACTGAGAGAAAGTTGGACACAATCCACTGCCATGGAAGGGATATAGTTCTGTTAGCAACTCACTAGCTGACAGGGACTACTCTTTCTTGGTGGGAAGCCTATAGTGGAGCTGTGGAAAATGTCAACACTATCACTTGGGAAGAGTTTGTGGAACAATTCCGCCGTTTCCACATTCCAGATGGGATCATGAAGTTGAAGGCTAATGAATTTCGCAATTTGAAGCAAGGAAACAAAACTCTAAGTGAATAATCTTCCAGTTCACTGAGTTGTCTCACTATGCCCCAGAGTTGGTCAACACTGATGAGAAGAAGCAAACAAAATTCATAGAAGGATTATCTTGTGAGTTGAGGACCCTTATGACCCCACAGATCTATCCAGACTTCAACACCTTGATGAACAGAACCATTCTGACAGATGTGGCCAAGACAGAAGAAAGGAAGGAAAACAAGCGCAAGTTCTTAGAGCACAAGGTTCAAGAAGGTGCTAGATCTCAGAGGCTGAAGACCTTTAGCCAACCAAGCCAGTGAACTCAAGCCCCAATGCAGTTTCGCTCTCCTGCTAGTGCATTTCACCAGACTCAGCCATCCTATTAGCCCAAGACAACTTATCAGAATCAAACCTATGGCAAAGCCCAACAGAACAGCATTGGTCAAGTCACCACCAACAACACCAAAGCTTGTTTCAACTGTCATGAGACTGGGCACTATGTTGCCAATTGTCCCTACAAGAACAACCCAGCAATATCTGTCCAGTCCCACACTGTTAATGGACCAAGACCTGTAGTATCTGGAGCCAACCGTGTTTTTCCCCACAACACCAACAACAATACCAACTACAACAACAACAGTCAGGTGATGAAGCAGCCTCAACAATCCTTTGGTCGAGCTCATGTCAACCATATTCATGCCTAGGATGCTCAGAATGCTTCAGGAGTGGTACTTGGTGAGTTCTTAGTCAGTCCAGTACTTGCAATAGTATTATTTGATTCTGGAGCATCACATTCATTCATATCATCAAGTTTTGTTGAGAAGCATAAAATACCAACAGTACTACTAAAGTTACCCCTAGTAACCCGGACACCTAGATCTGACATTAGATGTCATCTAGGTTGTTTAAATGTAAGGATCACTCTAAGTGGGGTAGAATTCCTAGCAGACTTAGTAGTGCTCAAGTCTAAGGGAATAGATGTTATCCTTGGAATGGACTGGTTAACTCGACACAATGGAATCATTAGTTGTACAACCAAAGAGGTATCATTATTTAACCATGAAGGGATTAAGGCACAGTGCCAAACCCGTGGATCTAAAGTCAACCCAATGGTCTTATACTTGGAGGCAAGGACCATAGAAGAAGTGCCAGTAGTGGAAGAATACCCAGATGTATTCCCAGATGAGCTACCTGGAATGCCACCAGATAGGGATATAGAGTTCATCATTGATCTTATCCCTGGAACTGCTCCAATAGCCAAGAGACCCTACAGAATGGCCCCAGCAGAGTTAGCAGAACTAAAAGAACAATTAAGAGAGTTGCAACAGAAGGGTTATATCAGACCTAGTTCTTCACCTTGGGGAGCCCCAGTCTTCTTTGTGAAGAAGAAAGATGGAAGCATGAGAATGTGTGTGGATTATAGATCCCTGAATGAAGTCACCATCAAGAATAAATATCCTTTGCCAAGGATAGATGATTTGTTTGACCAGCTAAAAGGAGCCAAGTATTTCTCCAAGATTGATTTGAGATCAGGTTACCATCAGCTCAAGATCAAAGATAGTGATGTTCCCAAGACAGCATTTATGACAAGATATGGACAATATGAGTTCACAGTGATGTCCTTTGGATTAACCAATGCCCCTGCTTATTTCATGAACCTCATGAACAAGGTTTTCATGGAAGAGTTAGATAAGTTTGTTGTGGTTTTCATTGATGACATACTTATCTACTCCAAGAGTGCTGAAGAACATGGACAACACTTGAGATTAGTGTTGGAAAAGCTGAGAAGACACAAGTTGTATGCCAAATTCAGCAAGTGTGAGTTTTGGCTTGAGAAAGTTGCATTCCTAGGTCATATCTTGACAGCTGAAGGAGTTGTAGTTGATCCTGAAAAGGTAGAAGCCATCTCTTATTGGCAACAACCTACCAATGTGAGTGAAATCATAAGTTTTCTTGGATTAGCTGGATATTATCGAAGATTTATAGAAGGATTTTCCAAGATAGCCAGGCCCATGATGGAGCTTCTCAGAAAGCATAAGAAATTTACTTGGATAGGATCATGTGAGAAGAGCTTCCAAGAGTTAAAGAAGAGACTGACAACAACACCAGTGTTAACTTTACCTGACATTCGCCAAGATTTTGTCACATATTGTGATGCATCAAGACAAGGTTTGGGATGTGTCCTCATGCAAGGAGGAAAAGTGGTTGCTTATGCATCTCACCAGCTGAGACCACATGAGCAGAATTATCCCACCCATGGTTTGGAGTTAGCAGCTGTAGTACATTCTCTCAAGATTTGGAGACACTACCTTATTGGGAATAAGTGTGAAATCTACACCGATCACAAGAGTTTGAAGTACATCTTCACTCAGTTGGACTTGAACCTAAGACAAAGAAGATGGTTGGAATTAATTAAGGACTATGACCTTGAGATTCATTACCACCCAGGAAAGGCTAATGTGGTAGCAGATGCCTTAAGCAGAAAGACCTATAGTCAGCAGTTGGTGCCCAAGAATGCTCACCTACAAGAGGAGATAGCACAATTGAACATGCATATAGTACGTCACCCTTAGAATGGTAGTTTGAAGGTGCAACCAACTCTAGAAGAAGAAATCAAGAAGGCACAATATAACTATAAAGACCTCATGAAGATCCGTAAGCACACTGGGGAAAATAAAGCCCCATACTTTAGAGTGGATGACAAAGGAACTTTATGGTATAAAGATAGGATTTGTGTACCCAAGGAAGGAAAGTTTCAAGGATTAATCCTCGATGAAGCTCACAACTCAGCTTACTCTATCCATCCTGGTGCCACCAAGATGTACATGGACCTAAAGGAAAGATATTGGTGGAATGGCATGAAGGCAGAGGTGGCATGATTTGTTGCACAATGTGATATCTGTCAAAGAGTTAAAGCAGAACATCAGAGGCCAGCAGGTTTGCTTCAGCCACTACCCATCCCTGTTTGGAAATGGGATGAGATAGGCATGGATTTTGTAAATGGACTACCCAAAACTCACAAAGGGAATGATTCAATATGGGTAATAGTGGACCGCCTCACCAAGATTGCTCACTTCATACCTGTGAGTACAAAATATTGCGGTGGAGAAAAGTTGGCACAATTATATGTGGATAACATAGTCAAGTTACATGGTGTGCCAAGTAGGATTGTATCTGATCGAGGCACCCAATTCACCTCGAAATTTTGGAAGAGTCTACATGAAGCCATGGGAACCAGGCTAGATTTTAGTTCAGCTTATCACCCTCAGACAGATGGTCAGACTGAAAGAGTAAATCAGATCATGGAAGATATGCTAAGAGCTTGTGTGCTCACCTATGGTAAAGATTGGGAGAAAAGCCTAACTTATGCACAGTTCTCCTACAACAACAGTTACCAAGCCAGCTTAGGCATGTCACCTTTTGAAGCCCTCTATGGAAGGAAATGTAGGACACCATTAATGTGGTTAGAAGTTGGAGAACAGACTTTGCTTGGACTGGCCTTTATAAAAGATGCAGAAGACCGTGTGGCTGAGATCAGAGAAAAACTAAAAGAGGCACAATCACTCCAAAAGAGTTATTCTGATAAGAGAAGAAGGGAGTTACACTTTGTAGTTGGAGATTTTGTGTATCTAAAAGTTTCTCCAATTCGAGGCACTCGAAGATTCCAAATTAGAGGAATACTAGCCCCTCGATATATTGGACCATACCAAGTATTGCAAAGGATTGGAGCTGCAGCTTATTGTATTCAACTACCTGGAGAGATGTCAGCTATACACAATGTGTTCCATGTCTCCCAATTGAAAAAATGCCTCAGAGTGCCAGAGGAACAAATATCACCAGATACAATTGATTTACAAGATGACCTAAGATATCAAGAAGTGCCAATAAAAATTTTGGACACAGTCACCAAGCAAACTAGGTCATCAACAGTCAGAATTTGCCGTGTTCAATGGAGCAGACACACTGAAGCAGAGGCAACATGGGAAAGAGAAGATGCCCTCAGAAAGGAGTTCCCTCACCTGTTTAGGAACCAGCCGAATCTCGAGGATGAGATTCATTCTAAGTGGGGTAGGTTTGTAACATCCCAAAAAATCCATAAATCAAAATCACTCGTATTAAAATTTATTTCAAAAACTATAAATCATTTGAGCTCAAACATCTCATTCAAACTTTCATCCACCTCATATCTCTTCTGCTTCTCTCACTCCAATTATATTCCATGCATCGATGCCCCTGCATCGCCCGCCCGTCCCCCACCTCTCTCTCTTTGCTCGCCCTCGCCCGATGCCCGACAATGGCGCGTGCGCCGACCCCACCGCCATCGCCGCCGCGGCACGCCCGTGCCCGGACCCCTCTCGTCGACCGCAGCCTCACGCGACACCGTGACATGTGGACCCCACCACCTCGCCTTGCCCGTAGTGCCATGGGACTCACCTCACACTACCTCTCGCTCCTCCATGCATAGCAGCAACACGACAGATGCCTGCTATATTTTTACCATGTGTAAATAGCAACCCCCAGCAGCATCATGCACCATATACACGCGGACATAGCACATCCATATTTTTGCCAGCAGCTCCTCATCACTCTAACCATGCATGCAAGTTAGGCACCGTCTATTTGCATGCGGCACCGTCCATTTGCATGTCAAGAATATGTGCATGCAAAGCACCTCGTTACTTGTGGCATGCAAGGTTAGGCACCATCCACGAGCTGGACACAGTCGGCCGCCGCTCACACCATCTCATTAGCCTGTGCCTGAGCATCACAATGCATGCATGCATGCAACTCATGCAAGCAGCTGCTGCATCTTCCTGCTAGACGCCGCAATGCCCTGCCTAACTCACCTCGTCCCCCTCGCCTTGTCCTAAAGAACAACAGCACGCCATTAGTGGCAAGTGGTTGAGCGCCGGTGGGCTAGCTCCTCCCTGTCCGTCTATAAAACCCAACACACTCCACACAGCTCGCCCCTCCTCCACACGACCACGCTGAACCATTCAGCTCCATTGCCACTCACTCGCCCATCTTCTTCCTCCTCTCGACCGAGCGCTCTCTGTTCTTGAGCAGAGACGACCACGCTCCGTCGATCTCCCTCCTCGAGCTGCGGCAGACCGAGCTGAGTAGCTAGAGAACATCCCTAGGCCATCCTCCACCTCCCACAAGCAGTAGCTTCGCTTTCCGTTGCCTGTGCCGAGCCGCTCCCGAGCTCCAGAAGCTCGTCAATGGCGGACGTCGAGCGATGAAGACGAACACCACCCGTGCCCCTTCCTGTTTTCTCGTAACTAGCTTTGCTAGCTTGCTTTCCTCCATTCCTATGCATGTGCCTATGACGCACGGGCCCTGAGCAACACATGCAAGAATGCCATGCACTACCAGCCAAGCACTTCACGTGCACACAATTCCCTAATCGCGCTTAGCCTTTTTCGCGTGATTAAATTTCATGCATCTGTCACGGTCACATAATAACTCCGATTCCAATGATTTTTTTTCCTAAATTCATCTAAAATCATATTCTATCTTCCATAAAAATCTCATAATTTTCTGAGCTCATTTGTATGTATGTGATTATTTATTTGTACTTGTTTGCTTATCGCATACTTTAGCTGACGGAGTGAACGAACCGGAGAACGAGGACGTCGGAGGCGAGTACCGCGAGTTTGGCACGGAGGACCCAAACAACCTGCAGGAGTTTGCAAATCAGGACGCCGACGGAGGCAAGTCCAACCTATTCCCCTTTGATGCATGTTGATCCTATTTTTAAACACAACCCGTAGAAGTCGTTTTAAATTGCATGTACAATATACGTACGAGTATTTTTGCTACTTAGTTATGACCTGATTGAATAGCCATCCTTAAAATTGATATTACCTGATAATTACCTTGTTCAAACAAAGGAGCAAATAATATATTATATTATTATTTAGTATGCTTAGGATTTGATACTCATCCTGGATACCCATCACTATGATTTTATCAAATACATTGATTTCAAAAGGAAAATTGTGTGAGTCATAAGAATAAATTATGGGTAATATGAAAGGGTTAATGAACCAGTATAGATGGTGTTTATCCACTGCGTTGATGATTCATCTCACCTAACTCAATTTTCGTGCAACCACTCGACCCTGTATGCGGTAGGGCTTAGTCTAAATCCCTCTAGTTAATATGGCAATCACCTGGAGGCAGGTGTGCAACGGGGCACTAAGGGTTGTTGGTTACTGAGGATTTGTATGAGACATATATATAAGCACTGTAATTTATAATGATGTTGTTGCCTTAGTGTGCCTGTGGTGAGCGCCATATTAGCTAGGAGGGTAATGGCTTTGATGGATCTGTGCTTGCATTACGGTGTTAAGTTACGGTACCCTACTTGTGGCTAGTATAACCTCTGCAGAGTGTAAAATTTATCCGGATAGACGTGTCCATGGTATATGGACGGGTTATGGTTTGGTTTCACCAACTGGTTGGGCTGGGATGAGTGAGAACATGTGAGTGACTGTGATTTTGGGAATTGGTTAACTGCCATGTGTTGTTGGAACTGAGGGTTCAGCAGCACTTAAGATTGAAAACAACCTCTTTTTCATAAATACTGTTATATATGGAAAAATATGTCTTTTGCAAAGGTATTTATAAAATAAAACCTGCATGTGTCAAAAGATAGCTTTATGCAAATAACCCCAAGTTTTACCATTGATATATATCCATACGCATATATTGTTATCCCATTCCGTAGGGTAAGGTTGGATTTGCTGAGTACTTTGTACTCACCCTTGCTTTGTTGAACAGAGGAAGATCCGGAGTTTGATCCGGAAGCTACGTACGAGTAAGGTCGTGTCTGCACCCAACTAAGCCTGTGGCATTGGGATCCGTCAGATGGATACGTGGGAGTTTAATTTATGGGTCCTTTGGACCTGGGCTATGTTCTGGTGTATTATTATTATCATTTGTCTTCATTGCCCTCGTTTGGCAAGACTACTGGACTGAGACTTATCTATTATAATAAATGTGTTACTAGCCTCCTGGGACTAGTAATTGTATCACATTTGAGTTCCTGTTCAACGGGGACGCTTCAAAATATATATATAGAAGAACACATCATTTGAAAGTCAGATGAAATAGTTATGAATTATGAAATATTTTTGCCCGGAGCGCATAGGAATTGGCTTTGTCGACTCTACTTACTCGACTTTGAAAATGGCTTAGCCGGTTTTGGGACCCAGCTAAGCTTTGCTACTGCTAGACGGCCGACAAGCCTCCCAAGCTCGATGAAATTGGCTTAGCTGGTTTATGGACGTGGCTAAGCTGTTTATCCATACTAATTCTGAACTAATGACTTTCTAAATCAGTTTTGGATCTTTTTTTCATGTAGGAAACGTGGAGATCACATTTAGGACTTGTTTCATGTTGGGATACGACCACCCCTTATATATGAGAGGTCATGGTTGAGACATCCAATAATCCAATCGTACTTTTACATCTACACTCCTTTATGTCTTGTTCCAACCTCACACTATTGTTCATTGCTTGATCCAACAGCCAAAGATGGCGTCCTAGGCTTGTTGATCGACCTTGTGCAAATCAGCGGCGTCCTTGACCCCACGGGGTCCCTCCCGGGCGAGAGCTTCGATATTTCCTTTACTAGTCTGCTCGGAAGCTAGCCATTTCGTCACACAAAGCACGATTTGTTACCGTTCAGTGGTTTGCTTCTAAACCACTTTGTGTTTCACGACATAAATGTGATACTCTTGCTGCATTCTTGGGATCAGGCATCAACATTTTTCGTAGTAGGTTTCTTATTAGGCAGTAATTCTAAATTGGTTTCCCATATTTTTGTTCTTTGTTCTATCGTCTTTGTCAATATGGTCTCCCTTGGTGAAGAGCATAGCGCTGACTTAGCTTTAGATTTCATCATCCCACCGTGGGGTGCCGTTGCTACCCAATTGAGTTGGAAAAGTTATTCTTCATGCAGTCCCATGCTCCTTATGTGTTTATTTCATCAATGTTTATGTTGAATTTGTGCTAAGTGTATGTATATGTAGACAAATGATGCCTTATGGTAAGGTTTTATTGTGGGGGATTTGGAGTTCCTCTCAAGTATTTGAGCTTTTTTTGTTACGTTTGTGCTGGTTTTTTGTTTAGTCAGGACAAAATGTGCTGACCGGTGAGTGTTTAATTGATGCCATTTTCTGTGAGGTATCTATGGTTGAGAAGGTGACCTGGGGTGTTGTTTTCTTGGTTATGGTCGTGTTGGAGTAGTGGGCAATGCCTGTTTGATGTTGTTTTTTTTTGGAAGGAAAAGATGTGTTGTGTTCTGCTTTAATCGTAGCGTAAGTTCACTCTTGTGTTTAGTTTTCAAATGGATTTGGTTCTCAAAGATATCTTTAGGTGTTACACCAACTCCTTTCTAGGCATCCTAAGGTGTGCTCTCCTCCAATTAATCTTAGAACATATAGAATTTTAAATTTCAATGTTCAATTCGACTTAGGCATACTAAAAATGCACAGCCGCGAGATGGCTAGCGCTAATTATGATTGTCAAGTTGTGCTCATTAATTTTCACCACCTATTTTGATTTTCATGTTATGCTCATGAATCTCCAATCCTCAATAACATAGCATAGATCTTCTTTGTTGTTTTATTTATTATGATTATATTAGGAAATGTAACCTTCATGTTATATTCCCTAACTTCACTTTGGAGCATGGTGCCATGATGAAGGGTGGTCAACTCAATCTAATGATGGCATATTCACTTGGGGAAATTCGCGTGATGCATTGGATGTCCTTGGTGATCAAAATATTAAAGCTAAACTAGATATGGATGTCAAGCATCATAATGATCTAGTATTTCTGATTGGCTTTAAGGAACAAAATACTATCCTGCATATTGATGTGAAAACTGAAGTGGTAAGTGAGATGTTGTGCATGGCCACAAGCAACTTAGCAAAGATATTTCTCTTTTTCTTTGTTCACAAGAATGTAGGGGTGGAGCCAAGACATCCCCAAAGGGGTTGTTGTATGCCTATGATCTCGCAAGATCGGTGCCAGAACATTTATATTTGGCTTCCAAAAAGATCTTAACTTTGTTGAACCCTTGGGACAGAGCCACAAAGGTACACAAATATATATATACTCACACTAAATCTTCTAATATGTTACACCTTTCCTAGTTTCCAAATTTCCTATTATGTAGAAGCAAAAGCATGAGGACATTGCGAGGAAGGAGAGTGAGAGGGAGATCCTAACTAAATGAACACATCCATAATAGTGTTGTGGTATTTTATAGAAGCTAGGACTCGTGAGGGTTTGCAAATGAGTGATAGAGAGATAACCCCTTGCCCTCATGCTCTTAGCGATATATATAGGCATCAACAATTTACAAGTGACCCCTCGGTGCGGACGAATTAGACAAGTCACTACACTACTCATATTGGGCCTCTTCAAGGGGAAGTTGGCCTATATATTGTATGGGCTTCCCGAATAGTAGCCCCTCAGCTACTAGCATGGCTAGTACTACACATAACCTAGTAGGTTCTCATACAAGAAGAAGCATAATATGACTCAAACCTTGGTTGTGAGGATCACCCTTCACAACCTACACGTGCGCATCTCTCTAAAAGCTTTATCCCAAAAATCCTATGGGAAAAAGGGCATGGAGAAATGAGCGCGCACGTCTCTAACCTATACATGCTCTAACTCCTAAGGCTTCTAGCTCAGCTCGAAGTGCCTTGATGTAGATCTTCCTAAAGAGACTTCATCTTTGGGCTTTAGCTTCTTCAGCTACACCTGCGACATAGTTTATCAACTTCACTCAACGCATGTCTTTGTCTCTAGGAGCTTCTTGATGTGCATGTCTTTTGCGAAGATTAGCACAAATAAAATTTGGTTGATGCTTATTATAAAAATCTAAAGAATTTGAACAATACAACTTGCAGAAAACAATCAAAAACATAGATTTAGAGGGTTCAAATGTTTGGTGGCAGCCGAAGGTTGATGGTTGGAGGAGGTTGATATATAGTTTTTATGGCCACTGGTGTCCATTGTACTAAAGAGCATTGGCTTCCTGATAATTTTCAAAATGACTTGGCACTTGATGAAATCCTAATGAAAAGTCCAATATTTTTTAAATCCAAATGGCATTACACCATTATCTGAGAAGACCATCTATCCAATGAAGATAAGCAATGGATGAAATCCCAATGAGAGGGCCAATATTTTTTGTTTTTTAGAATTTTTTTTTATTTTGCTCCCACAGGGAGTTAAACCCAGACCTGTTGGACGCTACTCAAGTGCTCTAACCACTAGGCTAGATGCTCTTTGGCGACAGGTGAAATCTCAAAAGCCATTTGAGAGACGTATGTGGCTAAGATCAAATAGTTTATGAAGATCACTGACTGATGAAAGACCATGGAGTGACGAGAACCACTGACTAACAAAGTTGGCTAATTAATGAAAATCATTGACTAACGAAGGTCGCTAACTTAACGAATGCTACTAACTTTTGCTAACTGACAAAGGGCACTAACTTAATAAAGGATGTTGGCTAGCAATGATAACCAATGATATGTGAAGGGAACTGACTAATGAGGCCGTTGACTTATGATAACCAATGATATGTGAAGGCCATTGAGTGATAAAGGTTACTGACTAATGAGGGGCGTCGCTGACCAATGATAATGAATGATAGGTGCCGCCGACAATAGCTATTGACGGATGATAACCAATGATAGGTGAATGACCACCAATTGATGGAGGCTACTAACTGAGATAACCAATAATAAGTGAAAGTCACAGACTGATGAAGAATTCTATAACCAACTATAGGTGAATGTCTATGACTATGATAAAAAAATTATAGGTGTGTAGACGAATCTCAGATGGAGGATATTCCTCCGGTATCTGATCTAGAAAATGAGTTATTAACTACTCCCACTGTTCTAAAATTATAGACGTTTTGGCCTTTGCTCAGATGCAACATTTACTCTCTGTATCTGGACTGAAGAGTTGACTAGATATTTCACCGGCCCCCTGAACCTGGACACTGAAACCAAAGGCTTGGACGTCCTTCTTTCTGGGACAGACGAGTAAGACTTTTTCTCAAGAAGAAGTCAGGGCGGCCATCTTTCAAATGGAGCATAATAAGGCGCCTGGCCCGGATGGCTTTCCACCAGAGTTTTATCAAGTATTCTGGGGTCTAATTAAAGATGATTTGATGGCTCTTTGGCTTTCAATCCAAGTTTTATCAAGTATTTTGAGGTCTAATTAAAGATGATTTGATGGCTCTTTTTCTAACTTTCATCATGAAACTTTACCTCTTAATCGTCTTAACTTTGGTAATATAATTTTGTTGACCAAAAGAAGGATGCAAGGGTCATACAATAATACAGTCCTATCTATTTGTTAAATGTCTCTTTCAAAATCTTCACAAAGGTCGCAACTAATCGATTATCTAGCATAGCCCAGAAACTAATAAGAACGACACATACTGCTTTCCTACCAGAAAGAAATATTATGAAAGGTGCAGTTATTTTACATGAAATAATTCATGAACTTCACATGAAAAAAGAGATGGAGTGATATTTAAAATAGACTTTAAATAGGCATATGATAAAGTAAAGTGGAGCTTTTTACAATAAACTTTACGAATGAAAGGATTCTCACATAAGTGGCATGAGTGGATAGAACATTTTACTCAAGGCGGTAATGTTCATATCAAGGTTAATAACCAACTAGGCTCTTACTCTCAAACCAGAAAAGGTTTAAGGCAAGGTGATCCCATGCCGCCCATACTATTTAACATAGTGATAGATATATTGGCCATATTAATTGCTCAAGCAAAAGAGGTAGAACAGGTAGAAGGTGTTATCCCTTATCTAATTCAAGATGGCTTATCAATCTTTCAGTACGCGGACCACAATGTGATTTTTATAACTCGTGATGTTGAGAAAGCAGTTAATATGAAGTTGATGCTTAGTACATTCGAACAACTATCTGGCTTGAAAATAAATTTTTACAAAAGCGAACTCTTCTATTTTGGACAAGCTAAAGATCACGAAGAGTTTTATTCGTAGATATTTGGTTGTGCCATTTTGAAGTGCCCTTTTCGCTACCTGGGTTCACCTATGCATTTTAGAAAATTATACAACAAAGATTGGAAGAGTATTGAGGAGCAGATTGAGAAAAAAGTGAGTGGTTGGAAAGGAAAATTTCTTTTAGTTGGAGGACGTTTAGTCCTTATAAACTTGGTGCTTTCTAGATTATCGATGTTTATGATGTCATTCTTTAAATTATCGAAAGGAGTGTTGAAAAAAATTGACTGCTTTAGATCATGCTTTTATTGGCAAAACGATCAACATTAGAGAAAATATAGGATGGCTAAATGGGAAGTTATGTGTCAACCTAAGGACCACAGGGGCCTTGGGATTCCGAATTTGGAGATTCAAAATAAATGTTTGCTTAGTAAATGGTTGTTTAAATTATTAAATGGGGATGGGATGTGACAAGAACTTTTAAGAAATAAGTACATTAAAGATATGACGTTAGGGAGTTGTGCAAAAAAACCAACAGATTCACATTTTTGAAAGAGTGTGATGAATGTTAAAGATACATTTATGGAATTGGGATATTCTAAGGTAAAAGATGGGACACAAACAAGGTTTTGGATTGATATTTGGCTGGGCAACAAACCACTCAAAGATAGATTTCCTGCGTTTTTAATATTGTAAGGAGAAAATAAGACATTATAGCCAAAGTTCTGAATTCCCCTTTACTAAATATTTCTTTTCTAAGAAATTTATTGGGAGCAAACTTAATATGTCGGCACCGCATCATCGCTTCTTTACAACAGGTTAACTTACACGAGGATAGAGATGCGTTTGTATGAGGTCCAAAAGCCTCGAAAATTTTTATAATCAAGTCTATGTATGCTGCTTTAATTAACAATAGGGTGAGAGTGTCATAAAATATTTGGCAAACAAAGCTACATATGAAAATTAAAGTTTTCAAGTGGTATTTAAAAAAAGGTGTAACTCTAACCAAAGATAATTTGGCTAGAAGAAATTGGCAGGGGGACAAAAGTTGTTGTTTCTGCCATTCTACGGAGACGATTCAACACTTCTTCTTTGATTGTTTTTATACAAATTTTTTTGTGGCGCTCTATACATATACTTTTTAGGATTGTACCTCTGTTGAGTATAAAATATTTGTTCCAAAACTGGTCTAAATTGGAAAATAAAAAGTAAAATACATTATTATTAACAGCAACTACTGCACTTCTTTGGGCAATCTGGATAACAAGGAATGACGTGGTTTTTGACAAATGTAGATCTAAATCTCTTTTGCAGGTACTATTTCGAAGAACGCACTGGGTACGTCAATACGCACTGGCGACGTCAATGGGCAAACTTGCAATGGCATGAGGATCCTAAGAATAAAATGATCTTTGTGGCAACACACTTAGAGACGTCAGCTCTTGATTTCTTCGATTGGAATGGGTGGCTTTCGCAGAGTACATTGGTTGTGTTTAGTCAAAAACTACTTACCTTTTCATTTCCATGTGTGGAGTTATAATTTTTTTGCAGGCAAACTATTTGTCCGTCTTGGAGTTTATAATAATTAACCTGATTCTATTCTGGATAGAAGAAACTAAAATATTTTATCTTTTATCTAAAAAAGTGCGTAGAGGATAATATTACCCCTCTGTGCATACACGTACTGCCAAAGGTAGTAAAGGGGGAGAGGACAGGCTGAGTAAACCACAATTAATCGTCGATTTCATGACTTATTTGTTTTTGTAAATTCTGAAGCGACGGAATCTCTATTCTTGTTCTTGTAATTGGTTTCTTATAAGGCCACGTGGAATTTTTTTTCCTGTTGATTTGCTGCTTACAAAACGTGGCAGCCCAAGCCAGCGTTTCAATTTCTTCCATGTTCCAACCTTTTTTTTTTTTACAACTCATGTTCCATGTGATGTTACGTCCTGAATGAGTTGTGTGTCCCTGCAAACTGGTGCTGCCACCCACCGGAACAGTAGCAGCGCACCTACCACCAGTTCACCACCACCCTCTCGTGGCCAGGCCTTTGAATCGACATGAAAGTTCTCTGAGGAAGAATGATACGGCATCGCGTGGAGGAATCCACGCTGCGTGGTCTGACACGAAACACGACAAGTTAAGCACTAGCCTTGGGATAACCGTGCGCGTTCTCTGTTGCAAAATGCAACTGCAAAATGCTGGAATACTGTCCAGGCTTCACAGCAAGACCCTGTAGCTTCAAGGCGGGGAAATTCATGGTTCTTTGCATCCCTCGTGGCCTCGTCTCTTACCCATCGTCCACGTAGGGGGCTTGTTTTTGGTTACAAGTCTAGGGCTCAGATTACTTGGAGTCTTGGACTGATAGCTGTCCCGTAACTGCCTATGTGCTGTTTAATTTAGTGAAAATCGTTATATGTATTTATTTAATCTAATAACTTGGGTTGTTTGTGTAAACTACTCTTTTTTAAAGGAAAAGGAGATAGTTCTGTCAACACAACAAGAATACTTGTAAAAAATATAATTTATTGTTATTTCTCTCCCTATTCTTTATTAAGTAAATGCCCGATAGCTTACTACCAAAATATTTATCTTATAGAAAAAATACTTTTACAATTGTTATGGATCCAGGAAAAGAAAAAAGTCAGTAATTTATTTTGGTAATCAGACTATAAGAGTGCACATCAACCATATATACTTTATATAGATTAATATGTACATAAAGAATTTATATGTTTGTATTTAAAGCGTATTATTAGTATTTTTTTATAAGCATGCCATGATTGATTGAGTCAATAATCTTATCACCTCTTCTATAGACTAGCAAACATGTTTTATCTATTTATTGATCTTATCAGACAAAGGCTTCTAAAGGCAGAAGCAACAGGCTACTATGAGCGTTGATCTCAAAGAAAAGTTGTACACCATGTAGATAGAGCAGCATGTCAATTTCTCCAACCGAGCCACCCAGACAGTGTTATCATTTCTTGGGTGGACATAGCAGCATGCAAGTGGTGGGTTGTGGTCCGTGACAAAATGTGATGAGTATTGCTCCTCTCGCTCTAACGCATGCCTCGATCGGTGATAGGAAGCACTGTGAGGTAACGTTATTGATGGATTTGCTGTGGACATAGATGGGAAGCACTAACCAAATAAATTATCTTTCTATTTGCCTATCCAAGCCGATTCTATAAGGTTCGAGGCAACTCAAATAATGCTTCATGTAGCCCAGGGCTTCAACCAAATAGACCCGAGATGTGATATGTGTTTCGTTTACCTAGAGCCCTAGGCAAGAAGTCTGTTACAGATGATTCATCGATGGCAAGGCCGGGTACGAAGATCGCACATTGTAGCGCCTTTAAGCAAACAAATTAAACCCGGGAAGCGAAATGTGCCCTAGGCAAAAAGGTCCAAGAGAATAGTCTGCTATATATAGAAGATGATGGATACCAATCATGCGTGAGACAGACCTGACAAAGGATTGCATATATAGAGAGCGATCCGTAAATGAAGCAGCCGGCACCGATTGCAGAAGAACACACTCAAAGTCCTTGTTATAATCGAAAATAAAAAAAACAGACCACAGTGTGCAAGGAGAGTGTAGATATGCTGGGCATTCTGGCGTTGCTTTGTGCAATTCTTCCTTCTTTTTTTTGTTTGAGGGGTTGCGTTTTGTATCTTGATTCCCAGTTGTTGTACGAGTACGACACGTCCATCTTGATTTTGAACAGATGAACGTCGCTTGAAAAGCTGCCTGCCACCCTGGGGTGCGCTGCTCGGCTCATGTGATTTGCGCTCTGAGTCTGTGACTCACGCATTCCGGGTCCTTGCATGCCTGATGCCTCCTTGGACAGAAGAGATGATGGACAACTTACATGTGTGCCCGGGTTGTAAAGCGCTTTTTAGCAGACGGTTGCATTACATTTACATATATAGTTTTATACATTACATTGGCAAGTGCCCTGGCCCTTTCATTGGTAGGCTCAGGGAATGTGACGCATGTAGCTTTCCTAACGTACTATATACGGGCAGATGAAGCAGTCAAAGTATGGCGCGCTACTGGAGCCTGACTCACCCTCCTCAGTTCAAGGAAGTGGCAAACTAGTGTGATTCAATATCCCCATTCATATTCTTTATTCTCTCATTTTTACCATCCTTTTCCTTTCTACATACCTCCTTTTGGATGAGAGGCACCGGAGTAGGGTTAGCAGGCGACATCTGCAATGCCTTTTTTTTAAGAAAATGGAGGCGTTCGCACCCCTACAGGTTACAACACATTTATTGAAAAAAAAAAGGTAAAATAGTCGTTGTCGTCCCTAAACTATTGGTCGGGGCTCATTTTTGTCTCTAAACTTTCAAAACGCTCAATCTAGTCCTTCAACAATTGATTTGCAGGTTGATCTCGTCCTTCCCCTTTAATTTCTCGCCATGTGTCCTGCGGCCCATGCGAAATGTCAATGCTACCCCTTGCTTCATCCTTTACCAGCTGGTTAGCTCACGGTGTGATCCCATTCATATTCTTTCAAAACTAGGCCTTGTTTAGATTGCGAAATTTTTTTAACTTTTGCTACTGTAGCACTTTCGTTTATATTTGACAAATATTATCCAATTATGGACTAACTAGGCTTAAAAGATTCGTCTCATAATTTATAACCAAACTGTGTAATTAGTTATTTTTTACTTACATTTAATGTTTTATGTATGCGTTCAAAGATTGGTGTGATGGAGAAAGAGTGAAAAAACTTACAATTTTGATGGCATCTAAACAAGGCCCTAGTGTGATCCCATTCATATTCTTTATTCCTTCTTTCGTATCATCTTTTTTCCTTTCTATACCTCCTTTTGGCTGAGAGGCACTGAGTGGAACACCGGACACGACTTGGACATCGGCAACTCTGTGTGAGAGCACCTAGAAACTGAAAGGTTATGGCATCGTTGAAGGCAAAACTGGCATGCCGCGTGTGTGGCAGAACCTCATTCGTGAAGTGCGATCTCACACGGAATGAACACACCACTGCTATCTAACTCCATTCCCTGCTGGGTTTCACGGCGGCAACGCCTGGTCGAGCACTTACTTGCGTCTGCAAACTTGCTGCTTCGCACCTCCTCGCGTTGTGTTCACCTGGCTCGGGCTCGACCGCTTCTGCCATTTTCTCCGTGCACTCGAGGAACCCGTGTTCTAGCTATTTGGTTAGGCACGCAAAGAAGGATCTCTGGCAAAGTAGTAGGAGAGGATATCCCACGGGATACCGCTACCGGAGTAGCAATGCCATCGAGGCAAGCATCGATGATAGCTACCGCACGAGAGAATCTGGGCACATACTCCTACTCATTGTGCCATGTGCCCATCTTGTGTGACCTACTAGGTAGCTAAGCTCCACGACTCCGAACTTATTGTCAGAAGCCAAAAGAAGATCAGCACGCCCGCCCTCAGCCCCTCATCACTCATCACTAATATAAAACATGGCAATGTTCTGCATCTGCTTCAGAGTCCTGCGTCAGACGACAGCTATGTTTTGCCGGAGACGAACTGATCGAAGAAGTTCCGTCTCTATCTATATGCATGAGCATTATTATTAGTTGCGCCTTTCTTTCTGCCTAATCCCCTCAAGTCTGTTGTTTGTTTCCCTCTTCAACTTATCGTTTGGCCGGGCTTTTGAAAGGGATCGGCGAAAGGATTTGGTTTTGTAGGATTCATTCATCTTTGGTTGCTTGGTCGTTTGCAAAGATCCCCACCCATGAATGACGGAGTGGAAGTTTTGCGAAGGAGACGCCAGGTGACTGTGACATCAGAAGCCCATGGGCCAGGCGGACCATCATCAGCCCTTCACGGCATCGCCGGCCAGCACACCAGCCTTCTGTTGTGGCAAAATTTGCTCGGTAGTCGGTAGTCTTTGAAGTTTTCTCCGCGCCCGTACAGAATACACAACACGAGTACAACGTTCACGTGTCACGAACAACTGATGGACTGCCAAGAGAGAGGGGTTCCACGTCTTCTTCCTCCACAAATTTGCCGGAAAGGATGAAGGAGGCCCCGATCACACACGTGTCTTTTTTGTCGCCGAGAGGAGTTGAGCGGCGCCAATTGCAAAAGAGGACGCGCGAACTAATCAAATGCCAATTCCAATTCCAGGCTCCGGCTCATGTCATTTGCCGTTTGCGACCTGGCTAATCCTGGAGGTGTACGCGCTGCACGGGCCAGCGAAACGTGTCCCGTGGGACACGCTGCACGGAGCTGGCTCGGAGGTCTCCGCCCGGCGAAACGTGTCCCGACAACAGAATATGGCAGGGAGCAAAGAATCTCCCTGAAACCCAAACTCCCGGTCCATACCACTACCGTACCCTACTAGTGCCATCGAACTAGGCTGCCACAAGAGAATCTTGGCATCTCAATGAATCAAGGAACCGCATCGCAGCAGATACCTAAGTACGGAGTACGAGTAGTAGACATGTGTATGTAGTGTACTGTGTAGGCATGTAGCATCGCCGTACGAATCTGCTGAGTTGGTCTCCATGCTCGCATCGAAATTCAAGGTTCTGTGACACAAAGTCCATGGCAACTGCAGATTTGTTTCCTTCTTCACCCAAATCTGTCCAAATTTATAGAGAGGGTTATATGTACATTTATGACACTACAAATAGAGACACCAGCTAACAGCAGTACTTAATATCTTTCTCCGCCAAAATTGTACTACAGGCTGCGGTGAACCATGCAGTGGACGATTGGTGCAAAAATGTTGCGGTGACATCAGATTCGGTGTCCGGAAAAACTCAGGGCTTGTTTAGATCCCTAAATTAAGGCTGGAATTTCTCTTATAGCGAAATTCCTATAGCATTTCGTTTGTATTTAGTAAAAATTATTTAAATTTTGATTAATTAGGCATAAAATATTCGTCTTATAAAGTATAATAAAATCATATAATTAGTTTTTAATTTCATCTATATTTAATATTTCATATATTTACCAGTATTTTAATGTAATAGAGAATATAAATTCTGCATAGTAAATTTGATGGTCAAATTAGCAAAACTAAGGCCTCAGGAACGGATCGTCTGTGCTCGTCCTCTGTACGGATTGTATGGCTGTATGTGGAATTGTGGACCAACTGTAATTAATTGGTTTCTCCCCGTGGGGGAGAGTGATTCTCTTGAGGCCACATGTCTGTTGTGGGTCCGCACGAAAGCATGGTCCTCACCTGATTTGTTTGTCGGTGTCCACTACTTCATGGCCTCCGACTCCAACCTCCATCTTGTGCTTTCAAAGATTTCCATGGGCATTGTGTCACACCGCATTTTAAACACCATTGTAGGCGGAGCCACCGCCCAGCCGGGCTCCAAGCAGAGTTTAAAAGCGAATTTCATTATATCCAAATAGAAATCTGTAGTTTTATAGCTACAAGTAAGTATTTTTACATTATAATCTGGAAGCTTCTGGGTCCGCAATAGCTGACCAAGCCTCCGAGGCTTCGACACGATCGACACGAGCAACGCGCGTATACGTATGCTCGAACCTGGCGACGGTTTGGCCGGACCCCTGGGGCGGAGCGACGGGGCCGTGCACGCGCGTCCCGTGGAGGTGGAGCCCCTGGCCCTGGAGCTCCAACTCGCCACGGCTAGTATTTCGTCACGAATGTGAGTACGTCCACAGTGGACGCGCCGTGTCATGAAACAACAGTTGGTTAATCCATGAGTGTGGGAGATGCACGTACACGTGTCTCACACAAGTCGTCATTTACCTTTTGTAAGAGCAGAGCAGCTCTGATACTATTATGGTCGATGCTGGTAGAGATGTTACTTGATGACTAAGACGGCTGCTCCGCCGTGTCGCCATCTTCATTGTTATAGCAACCGAGGTTCCGCTGTTCCACGTCTCACATGTGTTCTTAGTCCAGAGTATTTGAGATCTGGAGCTCTCCTCTATACGGTAAACGGGTAAAGTGGAGCAGCTGCTCCACCTAGCCCAGTGTGCATAGCCTCCTCCCTCGTCATCGTCTTCTCTCTAGCAGCAGCTGTATGGCGTGATGCGACCCAATGAGGTGACGAAAACGTGTAGATCGTGAAAAAATTATTGTAGGTTATAGGCTGTGAAAATTTTATAAATTGCTTGGTTAAAACAAGTATAAAAGTTACATCATATCTCGATTTCTTTGAAACTATAAAACAATTCTCTATTTTCATCATTTCAAAAAAAACAGAAAACTAAATACCAAAAGCAAGGTCTAAACAAAAAAAAAATCCAGAAGCTTAGACAAAGCACCCGAAGAACCAAAGTAAGTCAAGGTTGTCGAGGCCGGAGCCATGGCCCAAATCCATACCTTAAGTGTCTGAGTACTTCCAACTCATTAACCGTCGAAAGGCGAAAGTTAATCCAAACAAATAACTGCTGAATGTCCGGTCTCTCAATCACTGACCATCTCTTGCCCTTTAGACCTAATTTGGAAACTCAAATCTCCTTAGGAACCAAATTTTTTTTTCTAGGATGAAAGAACCATGGAGATATATTTGAATAAGATATTTAGTTATCTACCTTACTTGCAAATAAGGCCTCAGTTCGCATGAAGTATTCAGTTCCCATCTTTCCTTCACATCTCATAACAGATCTAACGTGGCACTGCACGAGGTGACAAACATATGAGTCACAAAAAAAAAAAAAAAAAGAGGTGACTGACATATAGCAATACTATATACTTACTCTAATAAACTCTTTAGATCGGTTAAAACTATATTTAGCAGCAGTCACCTTATTTTGGCGCATCAAAACTGGGGTTTTTATGGAACAAGACATGGGCACGCGTTCGAAAAGGCATTGTTTATTTTGGTACTACGAGTGAGCATATCTTACAGGATAACAGGAGTATATGACGCTGATGGAAAGGAAACGGCATCGCGCGCAGCATATGCGCAGATCTTGCATGGCATCCACTGGCAAACGGAACACGTACTGTACATTGCTGCCGACTGCCGCCGCAACGCACAAAACAATGTAATCCAGAGCATTATCTCTGCATAGCATTGTCTTTTCTCACTGTACTATTATACTATCGAGAACGGTGCTTTGTCTGATGCAGCTACTATGGCCTACTTGTACCTACTGTAGATACATCTGCATCTACCGGCAAAGCGCAAGCTGTTGTCGGGAACGCTCTTCCGGGAAGCCCACATCGTTTCACCGCCGTCCGTCTCTTCCCCCGGTGGAAAATGAAAATGGCCTTGTGCAGAGAGAAAAACATGTTCCTCGCCGGCCCCTCCCCACACCCTCAGCTGATTTTAGTGCATAGTACGCTTCACGTTCGTCAACTCAGCAAAACTAAAAAAAAATGATTGTGACCAGCAAAGCAGTCAATCACGTTCATCAACTCAGCAAAACTAAAAAAGAAAATGAGTGTGACCAGCAAAGCAGTCAATGGGCAGATGTCACGTACAGCTAGCGGCTAGCGCGCAGAGAGTGAAGAGTCACGTGTTGTCACCCGGGCCGTTTTCTAATTTTCTTGGACGCGTCGCGCACGCACCCATCCATTCTTTTTGGAAGAGAAATCGGCAAGGCAACCGGAGGAGGCCCGCACCCTTGCCCTCGATCGACGCCGTGTTTTTGTTGTGGTCTCGCTTCCGCCGTTGTGATTCGTCGATGGCACTGTATATGTTTGGCCATGCGTGATACTGTAGGTGACTGGCTTTACAATCCCCTTATCCCCATTCCCCAAAAACGTACATTATTTGCTGGTATAAGATGATTCTAGTCACATTTCTTTTGCGGAAATAGTGCGTGCGTTCAGGACACGCAAGAGAAATGAATGAATGAAGCCCCTTGAATTCCAGAAAACCAAGAACGTATACGTACGCCAAGCACATGCGGGCGATCGGGGCGTACACTTTCGCCGCTATGCGAGCGGAATACAACGCATCGAACCAGTTGCTGCGATTCCGACGCAAAGACGTCCGATTTATGCGCGAGCCCATACGACCATACGTCCATGCCCAACCCCGTCCAGATCCGGCGAAAGGATGGGGGTGGTGTGCACCGACTCGAAGCGCCGTTCATGCATGCATGCATTTCCTCCGAAAACACAATTCCAACAACTGACCCGACCCTTGATTTACTTTCTCTCTCGAAAGTTCTCGACCATCAAAAAATCTTCTGCCACAAGCTGGATGAGTACACGCTTTCCCGCAAATCTCCAAGCTTGTGGCTCCTCCTCGCGCGCGCCGACCCCGCCGTTTGGTAGCCAGCCGGTCAGGTTCATGCGATGCGACGTGACCGCGTGTCCCACGCCCGCAAGCGCGGGGTCGGCCCGCGGCACACGGGCCACGACTGCGAGACGGGGACGCGCGCGCGGGGTCAGATTAAGCGGGCACGGCCGCGCCCGCGACACCTGTTGGCAAGTGGCCGGCGCTGAAGGCGTCGCTCGCTGCATGGTGCATGGTGCATGGTGCAGCGGGCCTGTTGTCGGGAACGCTCTTCCGGGAAGCCCACATCGTCTCACCGCCGTCCGTCTCTTCCCCCGGTGGAAAATGAAAAGGGCCCTGTGCAGAGAGAAAAACATGTTCCTCGCCCCTCCCCCACACCCTCTGCTATTTTTACGCTTCACGTTCATCAACTCAGCAAGACTTAAAAAAATGAGTGACCAGCGAAGCAGTCAATGCGCAGAGAGTGAAGAGCCACGTTGACACCCGGGCCTTGTTTAGATGACCTAAAAAGACTAGAAATTTTACTCTCTCTTCATCATATTAAATATTATATCATATGTATGGAGCATTAAATATTGGTAAAATAAATAACTAATTACATAGATTAGTTGTAAATCACGAGACGAATCTTTTGATCCTAGTTAGGTCATGGTTAGACAATATTTATCAAATACTGTCTAACCATGGTTAGACAATAACTAGGATCAATATATCCATAGCCTTTGTAGCAACTGGCAACCGGGGGACCCTCGATCCACGCCGTGTTTATGTGGCCCGCTTCCTCCGTTGTGTGCCATCGACGAGACATCTCTCATGATTCGTCGATGACACACTATATATGTTTGGCCATGCGTGATACAGTAGGTGACTGGCTTTACAATCACCGTTCACCAAAAACATTTGCCGGAATAAGGTTTTAGTCACATTTCTTTTGCGGATATGGTGCGCGCGTTAAGGACACGCAAGAGAAATGTATTAATGAAGTCTCCCTTCTCAGTTCCAGAAAACCAAGAACGTACACGTACGTCAAGCACATCCGGACGAACACTTTCGCCGCCGCTATGCGAGTGGAATACAACGCATCGAACCAATGTTACGACTCTGACGCAAAACGTCCGATTTACTATGCGCGAGCCCATACGAGCAGACCATATATACCCAACCCGGCCGTCCAAGTCCATGTAAAGGATGCTGGGGGTGTGCACTGCTGACTTGAAACGCCGTTCATTCATGCATTTCCTCAGAAGCGCAATTCGAACAACTAGCCCGACTACCCTTTGTTTAATTTCTCTCTCGAAACTTCTCGAGCATCAAAAAAATCTTCTGGCTTCTGCCACTAGCTGCTAGATAAGGTCGCTTTTGCCCGCAACAAATTTCCAAGTTTGTGGCTCCTCGTCGCGCGCGCGCGCGCCGACCCCGTGCGCTCTGCGCGCCGTTTGGCGTCGGGTATCGGTAGCCGGGCGGTCAGGTTCATGCGATGCGAGTGCGCGACACGACCGAGTGTCCCACGCCCGCAAGCGCGGGGTCGGCGCGCGCGGCACAACGGGCCGCGACCGCGAGAGCGAGACTGGGACGCGCGCGCGTGGTCAGCGCTCGGGCCAGCAGATGAAGCGGGCACGCAACCACGTAAGGCCGCCGCGCCCTGGCGTCGGTAACCGCAAGCGGCCCCCTGCGACTCCGGGGACCTTTTCCGCGGCCGGCCGGCCAGGGGACGCGTGACGGCCGGCGTGAGCGGACGCTTCCTGCCCCGCTGCCCGCGCAGTCGGCCGCGGGGCAGTGCAGCCCTGCCCTGCCCGGTACAGAGAGTGGTTGTGACGGGTTGACAAGTTGCGCGCGGCGGTGGACACGGACTGGCACCGGCACGAGGCCACAAGCCCGATCGTGTGGTGCTGGTGGTCCAGGCTGAGCTTAGATTTTCCAGGACGCATGTTGGAGCTCGGTCTGCCGTTTAAAAGAAAGATGCTCAAGACTCGTTCCATCGGATATTTGGATATCGTTCTTTTATGACGAGTGAAAGCAGAGGTAGGCGTGCATCAGGGTAGGCTGTATATGGCCGGGACATTCACTAGTAGCTAGAAGAGTAGTGCTGCACTGCTCTATCGGAAAGCTTCGATGCTATCTGTATCTTCGAGGCTGGATGCCGTATGGGAGATCAGATAGTACATATACATATACACAAGGCTACATACAGATCATCAAGCAGGCCAAAATGCATGTCTACGATGCTTCAATTATGTGATCAAATCGATCCTCCTCTCGACATTTCTCATCCGTATTCGGTATTCCCAACAGGATTCCAATCACCCTGCTAATCACGGCGCTGTACTACGCCGGCCATTTTTGACGGGGCAGAGATGAGGTTCTTTGCAGGCTTGCCGTGCCAGTCATCAACTCAATATATTCTGCAAAGATCGTTTGTACCTCAGGACGGGAAATATGTGGATGCAATTCACAATTACGGCATATATGCACTTGGCACAAAAGAATCGATTCACGCAAGCAGCTGCAAGATAGAAATAGAGGCCAGCAATTTTTACAAGAGTATATAAGTGTTTCCGGTATTTTCAGTACCACATTAGTCATAAGTACTTGATGATTTCATAAAGTTGGCCAAAATTTTGGATTTTTGATCGCCAATTGATTTCAACTATTTAGTTCAAATACGCAAAACAGTATATATACTTGTAGAACAGTTTTTTTTCCTGAAGAATGCTTCTTTGAACGTCGAGCCGTCGAGGGGGACATCACCAACTAAAACTTGTACTGGGCACAACCACATTCCACGATGGCAAAATAAAGGTACTCCCCCTTGCATGCAACTGTAACCCTAACTCTTGTCAGAGAAAGAATGCAATTCTAAGTTTAATTTGGAACATATTAATGTTATAGAAGTTATATAGGAATCCTTCAAGAATCAATTCATGATAGCATCTGATTAGAAAATAAAATAGGATTACATGTCGCCCGGCTAATGGGTTGGTTGGAAATGGATTTAATGGGCTGGGTTCTGACATGGGCTTTGTTTGGTATATTAGTATAGGTTCTAGTATCAAACAGATCGGGTTGGGTAGGGTTAACATCGGATCCGAGTTAAAATGGGTTCGTACAAACACACTTTGCCGGTGAAACACCGCAGTCAAAATTGGCGGCGTTGACCGAGCCGAAGGCGCTCAAGCAGGTGAAGGAGACGTGCGCCCGTGATGTGCGTCCTCTTCCTCGGCTCCGACGAGTCAACGACGCCGGCGAGCTCCCATGACAGTTCAGCGAGCGCATCTCGTCGGACTAGCAAACGGCGGCGGCACGGTATCTCACCGCGACCGTCTCACCATCGGCTGGCGGTGGCAGCTCGAGACGCGCGGTCCGGGTCCCTTATGACGACCTTGCTGCCAACCAGCACGACTGCACCACCATGGCTACTGCTGGGTTACTGATTAGCTACAACAATGGCAACGATGCAATGCTAGCCTTTGTAACACCCATGGTGTTAAGCATGCATGACCTTGCACCTCATAAGCATAACCATCTCATTTGCATCATCATTTGTTTACATGAAATGATAAAATGAAAAATGTGCTTGCTTTGATTTGAACTAGGGCTATATGATAGGTTGCTTGTTTGGGGTTGAGTGTTAAATGAAGTTTGTACAGGAAATTATTTGGAGCAAAACTTATTTTTGGGTCATTTCATGAAAAGGCTTGGAAGTGGGTTAAAAATATCAAAAACAGTTTATAAAAATGTTTTTTTAATTTTAAAAGGATTTTAAATCCCCATTTTTGAATTTCAATTTCTAGGCAGAATTAGGTTTTGATGTTTAAAAGTGGAATGTTCTACTCTTTGAGAGAAATATTTCATCTTTTAAAAGTTTCTTCAAATTCGACTTAATTTTTGAAATATGGAGTAAATCAGTTCTGCACGAATCTTGCCGCAGTGGGACCCATCCGTTGGCCTTCTTCTTCCCTCTTTTCTTCTTCCTCGCGCCGACGGTGTCCGTGCCGACGCCGGCCGCGTGGCGTCCATACGCCGGGCGATGCCGCTGCCCACTGTTTGGCTTCCCCATCCGAGCGCCGCTCGCCCCCGCACTCGGCCTGGCCCCACCGCTCGCCCACGCGTCCCTCGCCCGGTCCCGCATCGCCTGCCCGCGCGCCATGCGCACGCCGAAGCCCGATGCCATGGCCCGTCCCTCCGGCCGTTGGCTCACTTCAATGCGTCCCGACTGCGCCTCTCGCCTTCACTCTCCACCCACCACCACCGGACGCCCCCTCCTCGCCTCGCATTTCCCTCCCCGAGCTCAAGCGGACGCGGAACCCGCCATTGCCGCCGCCTAAAGCTCGCATCGTCACCATGCCTCACAGCCCTGCCATTTTCTTCCCAGAGCTCGCCAGTAGCTCTGCCGTGGTGCGAGGCACACCATGCGCACACTCCCTGCCCCAATGACCTAAGGTAGAGGTCGAATCGACCATTTCCCCCTTCGCCGACCATGGCCGCCTCAACCGCCTCGCGGTCCGCCATGACCAGCAACCCCTTTCTCCCTCCTTTATCTTGCACATCGTGGTCGCCTGCGTGAGTAGAACAGGTTGGTGTAGTTTATGGGATCGATTAGGGTTAGGGTTCGTCGGATTTTGGCCGACCGCCGTCGCGGGTCGCGCCGCCGCTCGTCGGCCGCTCGCACGGAGCTCAGTTTGGTGGACCTTTGCCTTCATGTGCTAGTGCAATCGAGTCGCCCTGACTTCAATTAGGTCGCAGGATAGTTCTTGGGCCTTGATTTGGCCGGAGTTGGCCGGCAGCCGTCGAATCGCCGTCATGCAGAGCCGCCGCTCGCCGCCATTCGTCGCCGCCGCCATTTTTCTCTGCGACAGCTTGCATCTTGTACACCAATGGGTTCACGTCGACGAGTTGAGTCTAGTGGTGGCCGTAGTTTGGCCGGAGACCTCGCCGTCGGCGAGATTGCCGACCGCCGGCGACCTTTCCCCTCGGTGTGGATCACGGGCAGAATATGTTAATCTTTCCCGGACTTAAGTGCAAAGTGGCCAGACTCAGAGAGTTTTAAAATAGGGCTCAATTAATTACTAGAAAGTCCAGGGTTCCCGGTGCAAAACTGTTTTCTATTTCGTTTTAAAGAATCAGTTTCCAGATTTTTGGTAAAAGCTTTGAAAAATCATATCTCACTCATTTTTAGTCCAAATGAGTTGGTTCAACTTGCAGTATTTTTATTATGAGTAGATCTATGGATGAAAAATATGAAATATAACTTTTGTGATACTTTTCTGTATAGATTTATTTATCCCTATTAAATGCCTTTATCTTTAAAAATGCATAAGTAATTCTCTGTTGCTTAGAAAAATGTGAATCCAAGTTTGTTAGTCTTCTTATGTCATGCTCTATCTATAAAAAATATTGAAAGGCTATGCCATGTGTAAATATTATCCTGTTTAGTTATGGTGCCTTTTTTAATTAGATGATAAATAATTCATAATAAATAATATATAAGTGATTTATGCATGAAACTTTTTGAAGGATGTTTTTATGCTAATCTAGAGCTAAGGATATTCTAAGATCTGTTGTTTGACATTTTTCTATGTATAAAGTATTTTATGCCCATTAAATTATGCTACCTTGTCATTTTTGTGTAGGATAAAGTACTTACTGTTTTGACCTAAAAATTTTATGGTAGCCTACATTAGGCATGCTTAAGCTTTTGTAGTTTTTAAAGAATTTTCTGAGTAATCTAAAGTCATGTTGCAGTTCTTCCCTGATTTCTTTTAATAATTAATAATGCTTTAAGTCATTATTTCATGTGTATAATAATGCTTTTTCTGATGTTTGTGATAGGTGAAATCTGTTATTGGTTTTGGTTCAGTAGAGGGTAGTGTGCAAAAAAATAGTCATTTATAATTCCTATTAATGTGTAAGTAAATTGTAATGTGAGGCTTGTATAAGATTTGATTGTAGAAGAGAATGCAGATGACATGTGCTTATCATACATGTTTTAAAATTATGTCAATTATCTTCAACTGAGCATTCATTCATATCAGTGTGTACCTTTGTATTACTATATATTCGTGGTATTCATACGCACCATGCATCATATAGGATCGTCAGAGCTCGAAACGGTAGTTCCCGGAGTACAAGGAGAGGAAGGCCAGCAGGAAGCCTTGGTGCAGGGAATAGCAGCAGAAGAGGATCCCGAGGTTGAGCTTCCCGAGTGTCTCGACCATCAGCCAAGCTCTTTCCTGAAAGGCAAGCCCCGGAGCATTCTCCCTGTGGTTTGCAAAAATATCTAACTTGAGTCATTTACTTGTTTGATGCATTAAGTTATAGGCGCTGTTTTATACCGTTATTGCGTTAATTATATTCATTGCCCACTTGATATAATTCTACCCTGTTAGGTTCAGGTGCGATTATCTGTTTAGCCTTGCTTAACTAGATCGGTAGAAGTCGGGTGATTTCCTGTCATCCGCGAGTTATAGGTAGTGACTCGGAATGGTTGAATACATTGTTATCTTGGATAACCATGTGGAGATAATAAATCGAGACCGGGCGGGATTGGTGTTGGGACTGAACTAGAGGTTCGGTGAGGTTATCCCGTCTGTGTCGAACTAGGACCCCGTCTGTTGTACGTCCTCAAGTCATATTGAACGCATGCCTCACATTTAGCTGGAAGGATAAGTCGTTCCAACCGCGAAGCCTGTGTTTGGTTTGGGCCGGGAGTCGACCTGCTGTACGCATCGTATTGGAGAAGATGGAGGGCCACGGGTTACGCGGAGAGTAAGTCCGAGGTCAGGGTCGCCCTGAATAAGGCAGCCGGGCGGTTCCCGGATACGATGGTACCTATTGATCCCGCGATTTTCTCGAGTCAAACTTTCGGTGATCTATAGCTCACTTTAGCGGGTGAGTGTGGTTTGTGTGAGGAACACCCCACCAGCTGATTAGTAATTGATTATAATCGCCATCGTTCCTGGACAGTGAACACTTGACTTGAGCAGCGGCATCGTAGTAATAACTTGAACAAAAAGATGAGATGGTTGAGCCGTGATGTTGAAAGGCACTCAACCAGAATTGGTTACTATTATTGTTGAATAATTATTACCATGCTTGTTTAGAACATGTGCTAATCTAGCATGATGAGGTTAATCCAGTTAAAATACAACGCTAGAAGGTTATAATAAATTATTTCCTTTAATGCAAGCTTTTTCGTAACTTATGAGTCAGCTATCCTACTTATCCAGCCTTGCATACCCCTTGGAGTCAGTTTATTTTTAGTTTATGACGGGTAAGTCTAGCTGAGTACATTCTCGTACTCAGAGTTTTATTTCCCATGTTGTTGCAGATGGTGAGATGTACTATGGCTATTGCCAGCACTGCTTCTGCCCCGCGTTGGGTGAGGATTAGACCTTGGGCATGGTCACTCTACTCTACCTTATGCTTTTGCTGGATATTGACCGAGGACCTGGCACTGTATTTGAACTAAGGGGGTGTGTGTGGATTTGAACTAAATCGCTTCCGCTTTATTTCGAATTTGAACTTGGGTTGTAATAACTTATTTCGAACTCCGATGTTTTAAACTATGTGCGAATTATGTATGTTGTGAATGGTGACGGCTAAACTTATTACGATCTTGGCTATGCCGGAAAGTCAAAAATCCTTCAAGATTTCGGGAATGACTACCGGGTTTATTAGGTCTCAACCATGTACTTTGCTATCTTAATGGCGAATTACGTGCTTGTGCTCTAATAAATTGGTCGGTTCTGTGACAACCTTAACCTTCCCACCGTGCAATACCGTACGACTACAGAGAAGCGCCGAGCTTCGTAACGCCATGACACCGATTTGGTCACGGTGGCGGCGTTGGAATCACGGCGTTGAACACGCTTCCGTGGGCTGGGTTGGGGCGGGTTGTTTGCTTCAATGTTTGGGCTGGGTTGGGTTTGGGAAACATTTTGATAGTTGCTAATCGGGTGGGATGGGTTTAGCCCCATTAGCAGGGCGAATTACATACATTTTTTATGTTTTAATTTAATTTGTCATTATAAAATTCCTAGAATTCACTTTATTATATAGGACAGATCGAGGGATCAGTTGGCTAAATTTTAGTTGACTATTTTTTAGTCATGACTAATGACTAGTCATAATCCATCGAAATACGACCTTAATTGCAGTGTGTGCTATTACGCAGGAAGTGTCTCGATTCTGTATACGGCTGTATTTGATCAGTGCCTTTTAATCTGTGCTTGTCATAGCTAAACAATGTTGCTTACATGCTTCAACCAAACCACTCAGCAATCATGGAGCCACGAAGTTTCTTGTGTGTGGCTAGGGCTCTCTTACGCCAACCACATAAATAAAAGAGGGGCATATTTTATCACAAATGGGCTTCGTTCACATCTGAATTCGTGTTGGTGATCCAATCCAATTATCCATACCTTTTGCGTGGAGACGCAAATTTAAAATTTAAAACTTGTATACGACCCCATACGCATCTTATCGTGTGCTATATATGACAAACATATTTAACACACTTTTGTTTTGCCACGCCTCACACTTTTGTTTTGCCACGCCTCGCACGATTTTGGCTCCAAGTAGACGTGTACGTGGGGGGCTATGGGAGCGAGTCGCCGTGTCGTCGTTCACTAACTCTTTTGCACGACGATGACCTCATGAGCTCGACGCACGTAGGGATTTTCAAGTTTTAGCACGGAACATGACATACACATGATAAAATGTCGTTCCCAAACGCCTCCACCGCAAGCTACTACGAAGTACCTCTCGCCAAAACGTTGACCTACATGTCAAACTCCTGACAAAACGACGCACTCGCTCGCGATACACGTTTTCTTGAGATTGTTCTGACACGGAGTGAACTCGATAGTTTTATTTCTTTATTTATTCACCTAAATAGCAAGTTTTATTAGCTCGGTTTTTAATAAATAGGAAATAGTTTGTAATCTATTTTTTTAAACTTTTTTATTAATAATAAAATCCAGTTGGGGATCAAACCCGTATTGTTTCATAAAAAAATATATGAAATAGTTGTAACGTTTTGAATCCAATTGTACGAAAATCTTACGAGCTAGATGTACCAGCCTGTAATTGAAAAATAGGGTATCTTATATCAGAGCACATGTAGCCAAAAATTTACAAGAAAGCCTCAAAGATTGGACTGTTTGCAAAGAAAACATTTTTTTTGGGAAAAAGGGTGTACATCATATTTGAATAAACGAGCGTAGTAAAGAATTTTTTTAAAAAAGTTATATGAAAACCTTAGGTTCTACTACTAATTTAGAGTACTATTGATCATGGTTATGTTCTTTTTTTTTTGGCGCGAGGCATGTTTGAATTGGAGCTTGCCAAACTTGCCGACGATTTTGGACACCTTGGACCATTATACTCCCTTCGTTCCATTGAGTTTATCACCCTGGATTCCGTGTCATCTTGCTTCGTCATTCGTCTTATTCAAAAATTCTATATAAATATAATTTATTTTTTTATGACTTCTTTTATCAATAAAGGTACTTAAATATTGATTAATTTATTTTATTATTTATATAAATATTTTAAATAAGACGGATGATCAAATATAAAATCCAAAAATTAAAAACGACATTCTCCTAGGGACAAAGGGATACTGTTTTATTACTGACCAAAACCGATTGGTAAATTGAGCTGGCTCCAAACGACAGGATTACAGGAATGCTGGAACGAATTACCCGTGCTGATCCGGTGAGACCCCGTGTTGGAATAGGAACGCAAGCTGGAGCCAAGCGGGTCAGACGGCTGCTATCGTCCGTCGCGTCCTTGTCATCGTTGTGTGGGCGGTATAAATAGCCGCAACCCCCCCAACCTCCCTCTCTCTCAAACCAAATCCCACCCCACTACCATTGATTGATTACATTACAGCCCGTTCATCCATCCTTTCTTCTCCCGTCAAATCGGAGGAGCTTGGTGGTGCCAGCCCATTAAGCAGCATCAGCGTCAGCAGCAGCAATGGCGGCCGTGCTGAGGAGAGCCGTGGCGCAGCGCTTCGCGTCGTCGCCGGCGACGTTCGGGCTCCGGCGGTTCCTGCAGGAGCAGCCGGCGTTCCGCCCCGCCGTGCCGCCCGACCGCGGCTTCATGCCGCTGGGCGCCGACCGGATCCGGGACCTCGGGGTCGGCTTCGGGTTCCCGCGGATCAACCTCGACGGCCTTGTCCCGCCCGCGGCTCCGGCGTCTGCGCCGGCGCCGGCCAGGCGGGAGCCAACGGACGCGGCGCTGCCGCCCGCGGCGAGCCTCACGGTTGAGGAGGCGCGCAAGGTGCTGCGCGCCACGCAGCTGGAGGCGGCGCGCGCACGGATCCGGGCGTCCGGCGCCGGCGCCGTCCCGTACGCCGACTTCCTGCGCCTCTGCTGCGACGCCGCCGGCCCCGACGCGGGGCCCTCCGTCGCGCGCGCGCTCGACGAGTCCGGATCCGTCATCGTGCTCGACAAGACCGTCTTCCTCAGGCCCGACATGGTACGATTCTCGACCTCGACCCCATGTTCTTATTCATACTATACTTCATTTCAAATCCATCCATCCATCAGCTTAATGTTGCTTGATTCCTCTTCAATTTTTCCCCCTTGTCTAGCTTTTGCTTTTGCAGTTATAGGATGTCTTAAAGAGAAAAGACACGTTGGTTTCTTTACTTTCTCCTCTCTTGTGTGCTTGCTGATACTAATTTCTTTCCGGGCGACCGGGTAGAGATTTCATTTGGGAACCACAGAGATCTGATGAGACTTTCCGCGTGTTTTTTTTCTATGTTTCCCAACAGGAAAAGATTCAAAGAAAGGGTTGTTGGCGCTGTTCTAAAACGATACAGTAATAAGAGATGTTGCCACCCAAAGTTTGGGCAATTTTACTCCGCTCCAAGATGGGAGTTTTTCTTCTCTCAAAACCAGTGAACAAAAAAAAACTAAATTTAACCCCTATGTCCAAATCTGAGAGGGTGCACCTCCTGATTAAAAAAAAATCTGAATCTTAACTCCGATGAATGAACATGAGGAGAATTCACCTGGCCCTCTTCTGGGGCACCATTAATTTTGAAAAAAAAAGTGTGGTATTTCTATTGGTAACTATATATTGGCAAAGTGTAGCATTTCAGATAATATTCTTCTGGTAGACAATTTACAGTTGTGGCCCCATCACATACCAGTGGTGGAGGGTTGCTAAATTGATTGATGAACCATTCAACTTGTATAAAAATTAGTTACATATAGCCAAAAAAGCTGTGAGTTAGCTATATCATGTAGTGTCTTTGCTGCTAGTTTATTGTAGGGTAAAATTGTTAATTTGCATGTTTATTCCACTTTGGTTTGATTTAGTGTAGGGGAATCTTCTGATATTGGGGAGTAAACCACAAAAAGTTCACTATTTGATTTTCATGACGTGTTGCACAAAAATATCTTACCTTTGATAAAAAGAACTTGCTTTTTTCACCTTTTCTGTTTGAGCTGCATCCTAAGTTTATCAGACCCTGTTGTTCTAGTTATTATCTTACTATTGCTAATCCTTTTTCCCCTAGCTGAATGCATTAGCGTCACTATCCATTTGAATAATAGGATACTAATAATGCAGGGCTCAAAAGTTATGGCTAATCTACTTTTCTTTTGTTTTGGGTGACTGAAACAAAGTTTGGTGAACACTTCACATGGCATGTGAGCCAGATTATTAGGTCATAGCATTCGTCGGCAGCACTAGAGGCACCTTCAGCCAAACTTTAAAAAAATCTTGATTGATCTAGTTGTGTGTAGTGGCTACAGCCAGACAATTTGGCAATATGTCCCTATGGTAGTGGTGTTGCCGTGGTGGGCTGTTGCAGAAAGGACAGTTTTGAAACTCTTACATGATTTACTCTTGTAATTAACTGCATTTTTTTCTGTACACGCAACAGTCTAGAGTATGTGGTCTTTTAAGGCCATGGTCCAGAGTAGATGCTGAAGTATATGGTCATTTAAGGCCATGTTCCATGCCCAATTAAACAATCATATCTTGCCCAAGCCAATCATAATAGTATTTGCATTTAGCTTGAAGGAAGGTTTTTTCAACTAGCATATAACATCCGAAGTTTGAGGCATTTGCATTTCATTTGGTCCTATATGGATGCAATCATGCAATCTTCTCCTATCAGCATTGCTCTTTCTATTGATGGATATCCCTTGAAAAAGAAATGCAATCTTCTCCTATCAGCATTGCTCTTTCTTTTGATGGATCTCCCTTGAAAAAGAAGAGCAGCCAAGTAAATCGTTGGAACGTTTTGTCTTCTGTGTTGATGACAATTGCAGGTCGTGGAGGCACTCAAGGCCATTCCCGTGCGGCGAGCGCTGCCCGTGGCCGCGGAGAGCGACCCCGCAAGGGAGGCTGAGCTGAAGGCCATGGAGGCGCAGAAGGCGGACATCGACCTCGTCGCGGCGGCGAAGGTGCGCCGGGAGCTGTGGTGCGGGCTGGCGTACCTGGTGCTCCAGACGGCCGGGTTCATGCGGCTCACCTTCTGGGAGCTGTCGTGGGACGTGATGGAGCCCATCTGCTTCTACGTGACGTCCATGTACTTCATGGCCGGCTACGCCTTCTTCCTCCGCACCAAGAAGGAGCCCTCCTTCGAGGGCTTCTTCGAGAGCCGGTTCTTGGCCAAGCAGAAGCGCGTGATGAAGGCCAGGGGCTTCGACCTCCGCAGGTACGAGGAGCTCCGGAGAGCCTGCGGCGTGCAGGCGCTGGCGGCGGCGCCGCTCCAGCAGGCCCAGGCCCGGACCACCAGCCCCTGCGCGAGCGCGGGGGCGCAGGAGAGCGGCCATTGCCACTCTTACTGCCATTGCCATTGATCTCGTTCGTTTCATTCTTTCTTTCTTTTTTCATGCCCATTTGGTGGGGATGATTCGTGTACCCTTCTGATGATGCGCGGATGCGAAAGCATACTGAATTGAGGTGATTAAGAGCCGGAGTTTAAACTTGAAAACCTGTTTCATCTAACTTGTCCAAATAATGATGCATCTAGCTAGGATTGGCTAGAAACCAGCACATGTTTACATTTTTTACCACAGAAGTGTTCGTACGTGAGATTGGGCTAGCATATGACGTTGATATCCTCCAGCAAGAAAGTGGGAGTGCCGACGCACAAATCCCCCATCAGTTCTTTGTTCTCCAAGGACCAATTAAGCAGGCAAATACCAAAGCTTCACCTACATTCTGCGAATAGTCTACGCATTCTCCTGCTACTCGGGAAAAGATGATCTTGAGAAGCTCGGCGATTGCGACCTTGTTGGAACGGAGTCATCAGTCATTAGTCATCACTACTTGACACTTTACCGGAAGTGCAGATGACGTTCTCTTGTCCAGGCCTCCAGGGATGTGATGGGTCTGCAGATTTTCTAGTGCAAATGTGAACACCAGCGCATGCCGCATGGCGACCCATACAAAATCCCAAAATCGCGCTGGTCATCATTTTTGTTTTCACCTGATGACCTACCCGCCGCCTAGCGGTCTCAACTTGGTCCTTTCCGTCACAAGTCGCAACCGAAAGGCATCGGCGACGGCTGCGCCGAAAACAGGGCCCGCCACCGAAAAGCGATCCCTCCCCGCCCCAGTCGGCCACTCCCCGAGTCCCCAGTTCGGCCGCTCCTGCCCGTTTCCCGTCTGGCCATGTCTTCCCCTGGAAAAGGCTGATGGGTGCCGCCACGCTCTCGCCACCTTTCGCTCGTGACCGTGCGTGGCAGCGTGGGCTGCACGCCGTTCTCTGGTTCGTTCGTTTCATAGAAACTGGAAAGGCAGCGTACTGCATGACTGGGCTGGGACACAGAAAATGCGGTCGGGCAGCGTTTGATTTCAACTTCGCCTACGTCGGAAGACTTTCTCGAGTCATTTCAACGTAGCCGGTCCTAAGCCTGAATAAAGAAGGAGGGTGTGTTAGGTACGGCTAGCCAATATTTTAAAACCAACCACTCTCATGGATATAAAACCCACAAGAGATTCGTTGAGGCGTAACCCTCTTAGTGACGTGCTACATCGGAACCCGGATGTAGTGTCAAATGTGCAAGGGCCGGGTCGTCATCCCCTTAGTGGCGCGTCGTATCGTGATCCGGGTACGATGATAAATAAGCAAGGGTCGGGGCGTCGCAACCTTTGTGACGCGCTACATCTGCGTCCGGGTGTAGTGAAAAATGAGCAAGGGTCTTCGCACTTCTCTCGACGGATGCGAAGGGTGAGGAAGCTAGCCGAGCCAACTAGGATTCGTCTAGGTAGCTGGAATGTAGGGTCCCTAACGGGTAAGTTAAGAGAGCTAGTCGATACAGTAATTATGAGGCGTGTAAATATTCTATGCGTTCAGGAGACTAAATGAAAGGGCCAGAAGACGAAGAAGGTGGAGGATACTGGCTACAAACTTTGGTACACGGGGACAACATCGGATAGAAATGGTGTAGGCATCTTGATCGATAGGAGTCTTAAAGATGGAGTAGTTGAGGTGCGGAGGCAAGGCGACCGGATTATCCTAGTCCGGTTGGTAGTTGGAGATTTGGCTCTGAATGTGATCAGTGCCTATGCCCCACAGGTAGGTCTTTACGAGAGCACCAAGAGGCAGATTTGAGAAGATCTCGATAGCATGGTTAGTACTGTGTCTATCAGCGAGAAACTCTTTATAGGAGGAGACCTCAACGGCCATGTGGGTGCGACTAATGTAGGTTTCGAGCGGGTGCATGGGGGTTTCGGGTATGGTAGTAGAAATCAAGAGGGGGAGGATGTTTTGAACTTCGCGTTGGCCTACGATTTGTTGATAGCGAACACCGTCTTTAAGAAGAGGAAATCCCATCTAGTGACCTTTCGTAGCGGACAACACCTGAGTCAGATCGACTTTATCCTTACAAGGAGGGGGGATAGACGTGCTTGCTTAGATTGTAAGGTGTTACCTGGGGAGCGTGTTGTCCCTCAACACAAGCTTACGGTGGCGGATTTTCGCTTTCGGGTACGTGTCCATCGGGACAATCGGGCCAAGATTGCGAGAACAAAATGGTGAAAGCTTAGGAGGAAAGCAACGCAAACATTTAAGGAGAGGATACTAGATGAGGGGCTGTGGGAAGAAGGAGAAGATGCAGATGACATGTGGCTAAAGATGGCAACATGTGTTCAGAAGGTGGCTTTGGATGTGTTTGGAGTGGGTAGGGGAGACAAACGAGAAGCGAAAGACACCTGGTGGTGGAATGACGAGGTGCAAAAGGCTATTAAGGAGAAGAAAGAGTGGTTCAAGTGCCTCCATCATGACAAGAGTGCAGCCAACATTGAGGGCTATAAAATAGCGAAGAGGGCTGCAAAATGAGCGGTGAGTGTAGCAAAAGGTCAGGCGTATGATGACCTTTATCACTGACTAGGCACGAAGGAAGGGGAGAAGGACATTTATAGGATGGCTAGGATCCGCGAGAGGAAGACGAGAGACATCAACCAAATCAAATGCATCAAGGATGGGACGGATCAACTTTTGGTGAGAGATAAGGAGATCAAGGACAGGTGGAGAGAGTACTTTGACAAGTTATTTAATGGGGAGAATGAGGGTTCTACCTTGGAGTTGGATGACTCATTTGACGATACCAACAGACGTTTCGTGAGGGGAGGCTTTGAAGAGGATGAAGGGAGGTAAAGCGATGGGCCCTGACGGTATCCCCATTGAGATATAGAGATGCCTAGGTGCCAGAGCGATAGTATGGTTAACTAAGCTTTTTAACCTTATTTTTCGGTCAAACAAGATGCCTGAAGAATAGAGGAGAAGTATATTAGTACCGATCTTCAAGAACAAGGGAGATGTTCAAAGTTGTACTAATTACCGTGGGATTAAGTTGATAAGCCATACGATGAAGCTCTAGGAGAGGGTTATCGAGCATCGCCTAAGAAGAGTGACAAGTGTGACCCAAAACCAATTTGGGTTTATGCCTGGTAGGTCGACCATGGAGGCAATTTTCTTATTACGACAGTTGATGGAGAGGTATAGAGAGCAGAAGAAGGACTTGCACATGGTCTTTATTGACCTCGAGAAGGCATATGACAAAGTACCGAGAAATGTCATGTGGTGGGCCTTGAAAAAGCACAAAGTCCCAACTAAATACATCACCCTCATCAAGGATATGTACAGGGATGTGGTGACGTGTGTCCGAACATGTGATGGCGACACCAGTGACTTTCTAATTAAAATAAGACTACATCAAGGGTCGGCATTGAGCCCTTATTTATTTGCTTTGGTGATGGATGAGGTCACAAGGGACATACAAGGTGATATCCCTTGGTGTATGCTCTTTGCTGATGATGTGGTGCTAGTGGATGAGACTAGGGCAGGGGTTAATAGAAAGTTAGAACTATGGAGGCAGACGTTAGAGTTGAAAGGGTTTAGACTTAGTAGGACCAAGACCGAGTACATGAGATGCGATTTCAGCGCGACTAGGAATGAGGAGGGAGACGTTAGCCTCGATGGGCAAGTGGTGGCCAAGAAGGATACTTTTGGGTATTTAGGATCGATGCTACAAAAGAATGGTGACATTGATGAAGATGTTAGGCACAGAATTTCAGCCGGTTGGTTGAAATGGCGTCAAGCTTCAGGTGTCACAGGTTGAAATGGCGTCAAGCTTCAGGCGTCCTCTGTGACAGAAGGGTGCCTCAGAAGTTAAAAGGTAAGTTTTATAGGACAGCGATTCGTCCGGCGATGTTATACGGTGCTGAATGTTGGCCTACAAAAAGGCAATATATCCAGCAATTGAGTGTAGCAAAGATACGTATGTTACGATGGTGTTGTGGGCACACAAGGAGAGATAGAGTCCGGAACGACGATATTCGAGATAGGGTTGGGGTGGCACCAATTGAGAGAAAATTGATTCAAGACCGGTTGAGATGGTGTGGCCATGTCCAACGGAGGCCTCCTAAGGCATCGGTGCGTAGTGGGGTTCTAAAGCGGGTCGATAATGTAAAGAGAGGTAAAGGTCGACCTAAACTGACTTGGGACGAGTCGGTTAAGAGAGACCTTAAGGAGTGGAATATTTTTAAGGATTTAGCTATGGATAGGAGCGCTTGGAGACTAGCAATTAATATGCCTGAACCGTAATCTTTTTCTTGTATCATTTATGTGTTCTTTGTTTTTATGCCTCTTTTAGGTTTTATCTCTAGCCTACCCTAACTTATTTGAAACAAAAGGTTTCGTTGTTGTTGTTGTTACAGTGTTTGATTTCGTGGCTCCAGCGGGCCAGGCCGGCCGGTTAGGCTGTGGCCAGCCATATGGCCTGGTTCCGTGGGGCAAAATTCCCTTGTTTGATTTTTTTTACCAAATGAGCTAGGTCAGTTTGGGATTGTGTTTGATTTATGCACATATGGATTGAATAACCTTTAAACCTGGAACATGGTGAAGTTACTCTCCTGTTTATCTTTTGGACACTCTATCGAACACTTGCTAGGCGTTGGCCATGGTCATGGTGAGCTTTCATCGCACGAACAGACAAGAACAGACGACGAGCAAGCCCATGGTGCCTTGTTCCTAGCCTTCCTAGCGCTGGAACGCTGCTCTCACGCCTCGCCTGTGGCCATGGCGTCCGTGCCGGGCAGGGACGTGCGGGGGTCGCGCTGGTGGGCTACGACCGAGGCTACGCCGTCGCAACTCCGGGCACCCCGCGCGCGCTGCATCTCCGGGCCACGACCTGGGGAGGGGCGCCCCTGCTCGCCCGCCGCGGTACGGGAGGACAAGAGGACGAGCCGCGCCGCCGCGGTATGGGGAGGGCGCGGTGACGCGCTGCGCTGCCGCGGTATGGGGAGGACGCCGAACCGCGCCGCACTGCCGCGCTACGGGGAGGGCACGGGGGGGTGGGGACGCCGGGAGACCGCATCGGGGGCCGCCGTGGCGAGGATGAGCAGCGGGTGGGCGGGCCTGCTGTGTGCGCAGACTGGTGAGGCCGCCATGGCGAGGACGAGCAGCGGGTGGCCGGGGCCGGCCATGAGCTTCGGCAGCGGCGGCGCTGCTGGTGCGGGTGGTTCCGGCGGAGTGAAGAAGAAAGAGCTCCGACCTCCGGGAGGTGAAAGTTGGACCGGGGGTGAAAAGATGCAGCCCACGATGACGGAACGAGCCTGGCTCTGAAAAAACGCTCTCCCGGAGCGTCGCACGGGATGCAGGAGAGAGAATGTATTTTGCATCTGGCCGCCCTGGCTCGTGAGTGGGCCCAAAATATCAAACACAGCAGCCTGCATCTGGGGAGCTCGGGCCACCAGAATTGTCCCAAATCAAACACGCCCTGTAACGCCTGTAACTTGTCTTTCGTGGTTCGTGTCGCTTGACGTGCCCGTACCCGTGCCGGTTGGTTCCGCAGAGGAAAGGGAGGCTCGGAAGGAAGACCAGCTCCTCCCGCCCACCGCCCGTTCGGGATCCGTCGGTAGTCTGGGCATCTGGCCGCCGAGTCGCCGACGGGGCGCGGCGTACGTGCGGTGCGGCCGGGGTCCCCCGTGCGTGGCAGCGTGCACGCGGTAGGGACCAAGAGAGAAAAGAGCCGTGGTCCCGAGGCGCGCACGCGGCGGTTGGGCGCCGGCTCAGCACCACGTCCCGGCCGGCGACATGTCCCATCACACGTTCACGTTCACGTTCACATCCCATGAACGGAACGCTGTGCGCGTGAATCGTCTCCGTGATTCCCTCCACAAGGCCACACAACAACCACTGCTCTGCAGGCTGCAGCTCGCCAGAATTTCCTGACGTAGGCTTGATTCTTTGCCGAGCAATGTATCTCCTCGCTGAGTTCGCAATAAGAGTGGACGAGGTGCCTTTCAAAAACAGAGTGGACGAGGTGTTTAGGGGTGTAGCTAGCTCACCTTAATTTCTGTGTGGATAGACACTCTTATGTCCTGGCGGCTGGCGAGCAACTCGTTGCCCTTGCCGTGTTGAGGCCTGCAGGCAAGGCAATCAAGCACGTCAAGTCTCGCACTGCAAACGATTTGCTTCTCGTGAAGACGCATAGTCTATACTGTAGAGCAAATCTCAATGGGTGTCCAATAGCTAGTCTAAAAGGATTTCTATTGGCTATCAAAACATTTTTTAGGACATTTTGCAAATAACTAGCTAGACGAGGCATAGAACCAATAAAAAATAAACATTTTTATTAACTATCAAGGAGAGAGATCAAATAGCCAGTGACACTCAACTAACAAGTCTAGCACAATATCCTAGAAATATCTCTCCCATATAACTCTCTACTATAGTGTTTATTTCTACATCTCATCTAGCTGGTTATTTATAAATTGTCATTGAAGATGTCCTGATAGCCAATAAAATTCCTCTTACACTAGCTATTTAAGGACCATTGCGGACGCCTAAGATGATGTAAATAGGTTGTACAAGAAGAAATTATAGGCGCCAACTTCACTAACTCAGGTCCACTCGTCACTCACTCCGCCTTCTAGGGTTCACTAGTTAGTCAGCCACTTCCTCGCTTGCAGGCCTGCTTCCGCCGTTGCTTTCTCGCATATATCTTCATGACAAGGTGCTAGATAGATTAGCTTGATCAAGAATCCATCAGTGATCAGTGCGTGGCAAGGAGTCGATCGGGTGGTCGAGTGTGAGCCTTACCTATTAGCGGCAAAGCGTAGGATCTTTAACTGCCGCTTTAGGCATCTCGCCATTTTCGCAAAGTAGGAGGAGCTAGGATTCAATCTTCAGCGCCAACAATTTTTTCAGAAAGAAATGTTATTGCTTGTGCATAGAGTTAAGGAGGTCTACATGCAAATTTGCAATCATGGATTCAGTCTTTGTTGTAGCTAGTAGCACCTTGCTCATTTTCTGTGTTTCTTTCTTTATTCCCTAAGGCTTTTTCTTTGAACCTGTCTGTACTTTTTTTAATTGCTCCTCCAGTTTCCTTAAAAAACGTGCAAAACATCCCTGCATGCATGCTCTCCATCAGTCAAGTCAAGCTAGCAAGGCGACCGTCGTCGATACACTCACGCTTTGGAGTTTGGACACGATCGTGGTGTCGCTCATTTGTCAAGGACCATGGCGGTAGCGCCGACCTGACAAGAATTGGGCCGTCAACTAGTATAGGCCCAGTCCACTTTCTACAGTACTATTATTCATCTAAACTCTTGCTGTACGTCTGTCGTCTGAGATCCACATTCACCAGCGCTCAGCTTTCCGACGGCGCCGCCTTCCGTCCTTCTCCGCCACTAGCGCTCCGATTTCCCGCGGCGCCGCCCTCCGTCCTTCTCCGCCTCCAATCTAGCACAACCCCAGATCGATGGCATCCAGCTCTAAGCTGAGGTATGCCGTCCCGGTCTCCAACACCGGTGCGCCGACGGCACTGCCCGCCGACGCGCTGTTCGAGGTCCTGCTGCGCCTCCCGGCCAAGGACCTCTGTCGCCTCCGCGCGTCTGCCAGTCCTGGCTTGCCCTCACCTCCGACCCTCACTTCGCCGCGGAGCACAAGTCCCGCCACTCGGAGTCCCTGTTCGCCGTCACGTTCAGGGACGGAGACGTCAGGGGCGTCTCCATGGTCAGCCTTTCGGGCCAGATTCTCAAGCGGATATGTTTCGCCTCCGATCGCATCGAGTTGCTGCTCACCCATCTCGACCGCCTCTTTGTCTTCAGGTGGTGCAAACCCTCGTTGTCTGCTTGGTTCTCAACCCGGCCAATGCAGCGCCCCTCACTTTGCCCGGTCTCTATTCAGATGAATTTGTGGGCACTTGCATAGAGCAGAGATTTGATTTTGGTCCTTATGTCAGGCACAACTGCAAGACGGTTTCATATGCTTTTGGACAGGTTGCTTCCACAGGAGATTACAAGGTACTCCGCATCAGCCATCCTCATCCCGATAACTCGCAACCTCAGCTATGTGAAATCATCACCCTTGATGGGAGTAGTCAGGGAAGGTGGAGGAGAAAGCAGAACCCACCCAGTGACCTTTGGAGAGAACAAATCATGGAATGCTTAGCCGTCAATGGTGTTGTGTATTTCTTCTTTGATTATGGTCTTATGGAACCAACCAGCATAGCCCCATTTGACCTCGATACGGAGAAGTGGATGCCTACACTTCGGGGTCCAGAGCCACTGTGAAGTGTTGAGTTTGATGCCATCGTTGGGCGAGATCTCTCATTATTAGCAAACTTAAATGGCAGCTTGGTTATAATTGACAATGATTTTTTTTTGTGTCAATATGGACCTATGGTTTCTAGTGGATCACAAGAGAGGTCTTTGGGTTAAAAAGTACAGCTTAAGTGTTGAGCAGCTTTGTGAGGTGTAACACCATGGTGTTAAGCATGTATTATCTTGCATATCATGAGCATAATCATCTCTTTGCATAGTCATTGTTTACATAAAATGATAAAATAAAAAATGTGCTTGCTTTGATTTGAACTAGAGCTATGTGATAGGTTGCTTGTTTGGGGTTGAGTGTTAAATGAAGTTTGTAGAGAAAATTATTTGAAGCAAAACTTATTTTTAGGTCATTTCATGAAAAGGCATGGAAGTGGGTCAAAAATGTCAAAAATAGTTTATAAAATGTTTTTCTTTTAATTTTAAATGGATTTTAAATCCCTATTTTTGAATTTCAAATTCTAGGCAGAATTAGGCTTTGATGTTTAAAAGTGAAATGTTCTACTCATTGAGAGCAACATTTCATCTTTTACAAGTTTCTTTAATTCAGATTATTTTGAAAAATATAGAGTAAATCAAGTTCTGCACGAATCTGGCGTAGTGGGACCCACCTGCCAGTCTCTTTTTCTTCCCTCTCTTCTTCTTCCTCGCGACGGTGTCGCGGCCGACGCCGGCCACGCGGCGATCGTACGCCGGGGCGCTGCCGCTGCCCGCTGTTTGGCCCCCCGCTCGCACGCGCCACACACGCCCGCGCTCGCCCAACCCCACTGCCGCCCACGCGCCCCTCCGCTCGGCCTCGCTCCGATCGCATGCGTGCCACGCGCGCATCGATGCCCGACGCCGTGATCCGCCTGTCCGAGCTCTAGCGCTGGCTTCAAGGCTACCAGACCGCGTCACTCTCTCCCTCACTCTCTTCCCCATCTCCAGACGCTCCGTCTCGCCTCATTTCCCTTCGCCAGAACTCGAGCGCGCTCGGAGCCCGCCATTGCCGCCGCCCCGAAGCTCGCATCGCCACCGCGCCTCATAGCCCTGTCACATTCTTCCTAGAGCTCGCCAACAGCTCCGCCTTGACGTGAGATGCGTCTTGCGCACGCTCACTGCCCCCGAGAACCCAGGTAGAGACTGAATCGACCGTTTCCCCCTCCGCCGGCCATGGCCGCCTCAACGGTCGCGCGGTCCACCAGCAACCCCTTTCTCCCTCCTTTAGCTCGAGCATCGTGGTCGCCTGCATGAGTAGAATAGGTTGGTGTAGTTTATGGGATCGATTAGGGTTAGGGTTCGTCGGATTTTGGTCGACCGCCGTCGCGGGTCGCGCCGTCGCTTGCACGGAGCTCACTCCGTGGACCTTTGCCTTCATGTGCTAGTGCAATCGAGTCGCCCCGACTTCAATTAGGTCGCAGGATAGTTCTTGGGCCTTGATTTGGCCGGAGTTGGCCGGCAGCCGTCGAACCGCCGACATGCACGCTGCCGCTCGCCGGCATGCATCACCGTCGTCATTCCAGCCAACATCTCTTCACGTTTTCTGGTTAATCCGAGTCTCCTTGGCCTGCTGTACTCGGTAGGCTAGTCCTTGCGACCCGCCGTGGCCCTTGGTGGCCGGCGCACCGCCGACCCTCTCCGCCGTCCGCCGTCGCGCGTGGCCGTCGGTCAAAATCGCACTAATAGCCTTCATCTGGTACACCATTTGGTTCGCAACGTTAAGTTGAGTCGAATGGTGACCGTAGTTTGGCCGGAGACCTCGTCGCCGGCGAGATTGCCGACCGCCGGCGACCTTTCCCCTCGGCGTGGATCACGGGCAGAATATGTTAATCTTTTCCGTACTTAAGTGCAAACTGGCCAGACTCAGAGAGTTTTAAAATAGGACTCAGTTAATTTCTGGAAAGTCCAGGGTTCCCGGTGCAAAACGGTTTTCTTTTTCGTTTTAAAGAATCTGTTTCCAGATTTTTGTAAAAGCTTTGAAAAATCATATCTTCCTCATTTTTAGTCCAAATGAGTTGGTTCAACTTGCAGTATTTTTCTTTTGGGGAGATCTATGCATGAAAAATATGAAATATGAATTTTGTGATACTTTTCTGTATAGATTTATTTATCCCTATTAAATGCCTTTATCTTGGAAAATGCATAAGCAATTCTCTGCTGCTTAGAAAAATGTGAATCTAAGTTTGTTAGTCTTCTTATGTTATGCTCTATCTGTGAAAAATGTTGAAAGGCTATGTCATGTGTAAATATTGTCCTGTTTAATTATGGTGCCTTTTTCAAGTAGATGATAAATAATTCATAATAAATAATATATAAGTGATTTAGGCATGAAACTTTTTGGAGGATGTTTTTATGCCAATCTAGAGCTAAGAGTATTCTCAGATCGGTTGTTTGATATTTTTCTATATACAAAGTATTTTATGTCCATTGAATTGTGCTGCCTTGTTATTTTTGTGTAGGATAAAGTACTTACTGTTTTGACCTAAAATTTTTATGGTAGTCTACATTAGACATTCTTAAGCTTTTGTAATTTTTATAGAATTTTCTGAGTAATCTAAAGTCATATTGCAGTTCTACCCTGATTTCTTTTAAGAATTTAACAATGCTTTAAGTTATTATTTCATGTGTATAATAATGCTTTTTCTGAGGTTTGTGATAGGTGAAATCTGCTTTTGGTTTTGGTTCAGTAGAGGATAGTGTGTAAAACAATAGTCATATATAATTCCTTTTAATGTGCAGGTAAATTGTAATGTGAGGCTTGTATAAGATTTGATTGTAGAAGAAAATGCAGATGACATATGCTTATCATGCATGTTTTAAAATCATGTCAATTATCTTTAACTGATTATTTATTCACATCAGCATGTACCTTTGTATTTACTATGTATTCGTGGTATTCATACGCACCGTGCATCATACAGGATCGTCAGAGCTCGAAACGGTAGTTCTCGGAGTACAAGGAGAGGAAGGCCAGCAGAAAGCCTTGGTGCAGGGGATAGCAGTAGAAGAGGATCCCGAGGTTGATCTTTCCGAGTGTCCCGACCATCAGCCCAGCTCTTTCCTAAAAGGCAAGCCCCGGAGCATTCTCCCTGTGGTTTGCAAAATATCTAACTTGAGTCCTTTACTTATTGGATGCATTAAGTTATAGGCGTTATTTTATACTGTTGCTGCATTACTTATATTCCTTCCCACTGTTATCCTTCAACCCTGTTAGGTTCAGGTGCGATTATCTGCTTAGCCTTACTTTAACTAGATCGGTAGAAGTCGGGTGATTTCCTGTCATCCGCGAGTTATAGGTGGTTACTCGGAATTGTTGAATACATTGTTATCTTGGATAACCATGTGGAGATAATAAATCGAGACCGGACGGGATTGGTGTTGGGACTGAACTGGAGGTTTGGTGAGGTTATCCCGTCTGTGTCAAACTAGGACCCCGTCCGTTGTACGTCCTCAAGTCATATTGAATTTGTGCCTCGCATTTAGCTGGAAGGATAAGTCGTTCCGACCGCGAAGCCTGAGTTTGATTTGGATCGGGAGTCGACCTGTTGTACGCATCGTATTGGAGAAGATGGGAGACCACGGGTTACGCGGAGGGTAAGTCCGAGGTCAGGGTCGCCCTGAATAAGGCCGCCGGACGGTTCATGGATACGATGGTACCTGTTGATCCCGCGACTTATCCGAATTGAATCTTCGGTGATCTGTAGCTCACTTTAGCGGGTGAGTGTGGTTTGTGTGAGGAATATCCGCCAGCTGGTTAGTAATCGATTATAATCGCCATCGTTCCTGAACAATGAACACTTGACTTGAGCAGCGGCATCGTAGTAATAACTTGAATAAAGAGATGAGATGGTTGAGCCGGATGTTGAAAGGCACTTAACCGGAATTGGTTACTATTCTTGTTGAATAATTATTACCATGCTTGTTTAGTACAGGTGCTAATTTAGCATGATAAGGTTAATCAAATTAAAATACAATGCTAGAAGGTTATGGTCAAACCTTTCTTTAATGTAAGCTTTTCTGCAACTGATGAGTCAGCTATCCTACTTATAGCCTTGCATACTCCTTGGAGTCAATTTATTTGTAGTTTATGACGAGTAAGTCTAGCTGAGTACATTCTCGTAATCAGGGTTTTATTTTCCATGTTGTTGCAGATGGTGAGATGTACTATGGCTATTGCCAGCACTGCTTCTACCCCGCGTTGGGTGATGACTAGACCTTGGGCATGGTCACTCCACTCTACCTTATGCTTTTGCTGGATATTGACTGAGGACTTGGCACTGTATTTGAACTAAGTGTATGTGTGGATTTGAACTAAATCGCTTCCGCTTTATTTCAAATTTGAACTTGGGTTGTAATAACTTATTTCGAACTCCTATGTTTTAAACTATGTGCGAACTATGTATGTTGTGAATGGTGACGGCTAAACTTATTACGATCTTGGCTATGCCGAAAAGTTTGAAATCCTTCGAGATTTCGGTATGACTACCGGGGTTATTGGGTCTCAATCATATAAGTTTGCTATCTAATGGTGAATTACGTGCTTGTGCTCTAATAAATTGGTCAGTTCTGTTACATGAGGATGCTCATCCTTTACTGATATTGGATGATGGGAGGATAGTCTTTTTCAAAATGGTAAAGAGAGTGTTACTATGCTATGATCCAACAACTGGCAATTTAGCAGATGTGTGGGATATTGGGGCGATGGGGCTTGCAGAATCTCGAAGCATTAGCGTTTACACAGGAAGCCTGTTCATCTAGAGTCTCGCTTCTACCAATGAGTTTGGTATGTTTGTTTTATCTAGCCTTCAAAACTTTATGAGGTAGCATTGTGATGAATGCTCTAGTGAAAACTTACATTTACTTAAAATATGCCACATTGTTCTCTTGTTGATTATTCTATGTTCTTGGTATGCTTGTGATTTATTGATCTACTTTACAAAATGAAATGTATATGTATGGGCATCACTCAAACCTTATAGGAGTCATCTAGATCCATAAATTTTGAAGTTGCAGATTGAAATGTGTCATCTAGATAAAAAAATTCAAGATAGAAAAAGTAGATAAATCCATCGTGGGTATTTCTTATATGCAAGCTTGAAAAATAGACATTCAAAATGGAACTATCTTTTTTCTCATTTCTCCTTTATTTTCAAAAGGGTATGTTTTTGCACTTTAGACCTAGATACCACATTTGACAATGGGGCTGGATATTTTCAAGAAACTAGATAGCCTGGCTAGGCTCTGCTAATTTGTCTCACAAGCCAGCTCGTTATCACTTGTTAGCAGGAGGTAGCTAATTTAGCTCACAACCAGGTCATTGTCACTTGTTAGCAGGAGGTTGATTCTAAGATGCAGATCCTCTGACTCTACAGCTGACTTTAGCTTCATCTGAACCGTTTGTCATATCTAACACCTACAAGTCAGTCTTCCCCCCTCATCTCCTTGGACGCCTCACCTCTCAAGCTTTGGCGGCAGTGCTGGACACTGATTTGTCACAACTAGCTGCTACATAGCTCAAGTAAAGCTCTAATGATCATCTGTAACCCTTATTGCTATTTAGATTCCAAATCATGATAAGCACAGAGGATTTTTTTTAGTTCTGTTCTGGTCTAATTTTTGCAAGAATACCATCATATTCTGTTTCATCAAGCGGCCACTGTACTAATCACTAATGAGCACTTACATCAATTCATCCTTTCAATTTCCTCACATTCAAACATTTCAATTTCCCAGTCAAATTGCTGGGCAACTTCCTAGTCACAGTGCTCTAATTAATGCTCCAAATCATCGTCATAAGACAACACTAGAGATCGACAAGGACAGCCAGGAGGTGGCGGCAGATTGCGTGCAGATGAGCAAGGAGGCAGAGGGTGCAGTGATGGTGACAATGCATTTTGCCTTAAAATGTTGCAAATCAAATGAGGAACTGCCGAATGAACAGGAGTAGATCATTGGAGTTCTGTTCGAATGGATTAGGCTGGATTGATTGGTGGGGCACGGCCTGCCTTGGCATGTACTGAGGGCTAAATTAATTAATAATATCCTTATTTAGCTAATTATGCTTTGGCATTTGTGCAGTTTTTAGAAAAAGATCTACCAGAGCACTTCTGTTTTATTTTATTTGTTGGTGCTGATAAATGGTCTACAATTTTCACAAGAAACCTGTTGATTTAGGGAATCACTTGTGCTAATGAGACTTGTGTGACTGTTGTTTGGTTTTATTTGGTTCCATGGAGACATTATTTTAGTCTATTTTGTAGTACTCCTACGAAGGCAAGGCAAGCTTGGGATTTCCTTGTAATTGGATGCTAAAATTAGATGCAAACTTAGCCCTAACGTGCCTCTGCCACTGGCCTGGTAAACATTATTTATCTGGATATGTCAGGATCGAATTGTCATTTTACGATACATGTCCTACCAGCTCAGTAGAATAATTGTACGATGTTTGTAAAAGTTTGTTAGATGCTCACTAAACCAGAGTAAGTGTCGGGTGTTTTCCAAATTGCCAGTTTTCCATATTGATATCCTTAATCTCATTTGTCTAACAGTTTAGCCGCCTTCAGCATTGTTCCATTTTTTCACAGCACTATCCAGCTTTTTGCAACATGTAATCCACTTTTGAGTTCTAATTTGCTAGCTTCCTTTTAATCTTCACTGCAGCTCGCTATTCTGGCTTTTGTTGCGCATGATGGACAGCAGATAAGACATGAACTCCATACGCTGCTCATGCCGGGGTTCATACTTACCTACGGGTCTCTGCTTGCCATTTCATGGTGAAGAAGGTATCTGAAATCGTTGTTGGCACTGCCTCTTTCCCTTAATATTGGAAGGATGAAAATCATGTTGTTGTGGATAAATATTCGGATTTGCCCTGTAATGTCAATGGTATTTATCACAACCGTATCTTTAACAAAGTTTCCATGATGTTTGATCCCGTAATTTGGTACCTGCCTTGGCAAATGACAATGACTATGCCACAGCTATTTGGTACCTTTGCCTTGGCAAATGGCAATGCCGAGCCAGCCTATGCTTGCAGAGCAAAGCTAGAGGCGAAGAGACCTTGTGAAAATACTGACAGAAAAACAAAACTTGACCTTGCCTGTGGTCTGAGACATCAGACTTCCGGGAATTCGACGTGTGGCATAGATGCAGAACGCATTATTACCCCAAGTAGAGCTGAGGAGTCCAATTCTAAACGAATTGGAGGTCTATTGTGGCCGAACCTTCTAAATCATATGGTCCACATGCATTATTATTGTCTAAACAGACTTCTAATAACCATAAATGTGTGCCATGAGACTTAAAAGGTCTGTCGGATAAATCCCGAATCATCCACGATTCTCCGAGCAGGATCAATCATTACAAAGAGACATTGCAGTATTACAACAGTTTTATACAAATAAGATATTTCGGAGTAAAATAGCAGAAGGATTACAATAACATAAATTTACCAACCATTTATTTCAAAACTTACAAACCATAAGTTTGATTATTGCAAACCATAGTAGTAGTGGAGTAGCGATAGATATCTTTATTACAGTAGCAGACGATAAGCTCTGCCCAAGAGCCAAACATCTTACTCGTCGTCACTCTCCGCAACGACTGTCATGCAGCAGGATGCGAAACACTCCTGCTCATGGGACTCACCTGCAACAAGGGTTCAACAAACCCTGAGTACAAAAGTACTCAACAAGACTGACCCGACGAAAGAAAAGGGGTGAAGACTCAGGAAATATAGGCTAGAGGGACAAGGTAAGGCTTGCAAGAGATAAGGAATTTTTGCGAAAAAGCAATTACAGAAAGTAAAGTTGTCTTGCTCTAGATCCAAATTACCAACCAACTTTATTTTGATACCTTATCTTCATTCAAGTTGTTACTACGATGATGAACAACGATCGAGTCTTCTACTCCGAGAAGCAACGGTGATTCGAATCCATTTTCATACCCAGCTGGGACCTAGATCTTGGTATGCATGAGGCTCCAACCAAAATGCATACCAGACCGATAAGAAAAGCCATCCTCATCTTTTTCATTCTTTTTCTTTTTGAAAACCTACTAATTAAGCAGGGCTAAGCATTACTACGCATTTTCCCATTTAACAGGTAATAAGGAATATGGAAGTAAAACAGGTAATGCAGTTGGTAGGTTTTCACTCAACTCCTATTACTTAATGCAACATCTCATAGCTGAAGTGATAAAACCTTTATAAAATAGAATAGGGTTTGAATGCATCTGGGGCTTGCCTTGGTATTCGGGGTAGACAGTCTCGAGTTCTGGATCAACTCTCGATTCCTAAATCTGCTCTTCCTTGGGATCTGGTGCGATAATGTTAAACTCTCCGTTAACGCAAACTATACGATGAAATGGTATGCTTCAACATGATGGAATAGTAAACATGATGCTCGATGGATGCATGACCAGATTAAGGGCTTGAGTATAACTTTCTTTCACGATAAAGTTGCAAGCCAACCAAACTTACTTACTAAGTTTATTAGGGTTAACTACGTCATTAAAGAAGGTTATTAAACACATGAAATGCGTTAATTAAACCTTAATGACATTATCCAGGTAAGCATAAACAATTAATTAAAGTGACAAGGGTCATTAAGGTTAATAACCCAAGGTCATCAATCAATCACAAAGTCAAACACATCCTATAATGATTAAACGTGATTAAAGGGATTAATTAATTATTTAAAAGCATAAAATAAAGGTATAAAAAATTAAAGTTGTCTAATTGAGTTCAAAATTTTATTTTGAAAAGCTCTTGGCCTAATTAGATGAAAAATAAATTTTAGAATTAAAAGCATTATTTTATTTATTAAAAATAATAGAAAATGCATTTTTCAATTAAAAGGACTAATTTTAACTTATGAAAAAATTACTCAAATTTGATATTTCATATTTTTTCTAGGTAGAGGACATCATAGAGAACATACACAAAAATTTTCAGAATTTTTGGAGCTATACATGAATTATTATAATTTTTCAAAAAAAATAGCATTTAAATCATTTTCTAGAAATAGAAAAAGAAAAAGGAAAATCGGCTCCCGACGTTGACCGGCGGCCGGGCGACCTTGACCGGCGATTACTCGCCGGCGGTGAGATCTCCAGTGATGGGCTTGGCACCTACGGGCTCTGCTCGGCATGGCGAGTTGATTTGACTAGATAATGGAGCGCCGGGGCACGACGGCGCACTGGCCGGCGGCCATGGCGGCACGGAGGCGCGGCTGCCGAGCTCACCGGAGCTTCTCTGGCAACGGCAAACACATGGGCACATGTAGGACCTTCACACGAACGCGATAGGCAACAAAAATGAAGTCGTTTCCCACCCCTAGCCCCGACGGCTACGCGCACGGCGGCGCTGGCAAGGTCGCGCCGGCGGCGAGCTATGGCGGTTGGACACTACAACACGACAAAGATGAAATTGAAGGCAAGGACAGGCGCAGGAGCTCACCGCGGGTCTGGTGCGCACGCTATCGGGCTCGGAGACGAGCTGAGTCGAGCTGCAGACGGCGGCGGTGATGGCGGCGGCGGTGTTCCGACGTGTCCTGTCCACCAGAAAGTGAACCACGGTGTGCATGAGGAGCAGGATAGCATGGAGAACACAATAGGAGGGTTAATGAGAATATATAACCTACTCTGGCGGCGGTGGCCGGCGAAAGAGCTCGCGGCGGCTCGAATGCTGGTCGCGAGGAAGACGACGGCGTGCGGGCAGCTCGGGCGGAGAGAGTGAGCACGAGCTAGCTCAAACTGAGCGCAAGGACAAGGCGGAGCTGTTGGCAAAAGCAATTGAGCAGCAGTGGATCAACGGCGGTGAATTTTGACGGCGGAGGACGGTCGTCGGCGGTGGCAGAAGGAAAAGAAAGAAGACGACGACGGCGGCCACGCCTATATATAGGGCAAGGTGGAGGTGCGAGCTGGTGACACGCGGCGGTGAAGCTTCGTGCACGGAGGCGAGCTGGCGGTTGCGACACGCCGGTATGGCGCCGGTGGACGGCGGCGCGGCTTGAGAAGCCGGCCATGGCGGCCACCCATAGGTTTCGATATTGTTCAAGTAAATTACAGAAATGCCATTCATCGAAAATAACAAATTGCTTCAAAATTTATTTAGGAACATAAAAATCTCAAAAAATATCTTTTGCATAACTTTTCAAGAGATACACTTTTAATTTAACAAACATTTTGAAATTCTACTTAGTTTTTGAAATATGAATTCAAATTCAAAAGGAGAATAAAACCCTAAAAATAAACATTTAAAATTACTTTTGATTTTTCAATAAAACTTGAAAATCTTCAAAACTATGAAATGTTTAACTTTGCAAACCAAACATGTTTTATATATAAAGTTTTCTCAAATTATTCATAAATTTTGAATTATACTTTTAAAATCAAAAGGGGACAAATGCTAAAAAACTATATTTTCAAAGTTATTTGAAATTATTTTTGGAAACTTGAAAAACTTTATATACCATTATTGTAGCTCTTGTCATGATCTACAAATCATATTTTTAGAGTATACCAAAATTCTTTATATATTTTGAATTATATAAAAGGGGATAAAACAAGCTTTTGGAATAAAGGGTTTTTCAAACCAAATTCAAACTCGATTTGGTTTCTAATTTAATTAGTTGGTTATTAGTGATCACAAACATCATCCAAGGATATTTTTAGGTCAATGACCCAATGACACCCTTGGTTGACCAAGTTGACTTTTGAAAAATATTTTTATAGCTTTCCAATTTGAATTTAAATTTGAATTTCAAGACTCGGGAATAAGCTTTGAAATCCAAATTCAACCTCAATATGGAAATCATTTTTAGGGTTGGACTTAGATTTATACACTATGCTTGACACTAGTATAAACACGGTTTACACCTCAAGTACATAGAATATAAACCAAGTATTTGAGATGTCATTCGAAAGTAGGGTTTGATTATTTCATGTGACAAAATATTCCAGAAACACAATCAACCTATGAAATATAAACTGGTTTTAGTTGATGTACATTAAGGTTGACTTAAACATGAATTCTTTGTAATGCATATAATGACATGGCATGTTTTAGTTAATATAACACCAGAGGTGTTACAACCCTTCCCCCTTAAAGAAATCTTGTCCCGAGATTTAAAGCTTCGGGTAAAGTAATGGAAAAGAAAATGTGTCAAAAAAATACACTTCAACTATATACATAAGGGAAAGAGGTTTTACAACTCGCATTAAAGAAGTTACAACTCATAGAGGGAATTATAACTTAGATAGACGCATAGAATTCCGAAAAGTTCTCCAACAGGTAATCTTCTGATTCCCAAGTAGCTTCCTCCTTTGAATGTTGATCCCATTGTATCTTGTACCACTTAATGGTTCTGCTTCTAGTGATAGGGTCTTTCTCATCCAATAGTCGAATTGGATACTCAGAGTAAGTCAAATCTGGTTCAAGTTCAATTCTCCAACATTAACAATCTTATCGGGCATCCGAAGACACTTTTTGAGTTGTGATACATGGAACACATTGTGGACAGCCGACAACTGTTCAGGTAGTTGCAAACGGTATGATACCTTCCCAATTTGTGCCAAAACCTAAAATGGTCCAATATAATGAGGTGCTAGCTTGCCTTTGACTCCAAACCGAGTAACTCCTTTTATAGGTGACACCTTTAGATATACATAATCTCTCTTATTGAACCACAAGGGTCGACGCCTTTTGTCCGTATAACTCTTTTGATGAGACTGTGCCACCTTTAAGTTCCGTTGTATCTGTTTAACCTTATCTTCTGTTTCTTTTACAAGATTAACCCCAAAGAATCTTCTTTCTCTGGATTCTGACCAGTTTAATGGGGTTCTACATCTTCGACCATATAGTGCTTCAAATGGTGCCATTCTAATGCTTTCTTGGTAACTATTGTTATAAAAACATTCTGCTAAAGGCAAATACTCATCCCATTTTTTTGGAAAATTAAGAACGCAAGCCCTCAACATGTCCTCAAGTATCTGATTCACTCTTTCAGTCTGACTCCAGTTTGAGGATGGTAGGCTGAACTGTGTAAAAGATCAGTACCTAATGATTCATGCAATTGTTTCTAGAATTTATTGATGAACTGCGTGCCTCGGTCCGACACAATAGTCTTTGGTACACCATGAAGACTGATGATACGTTCAAAATATAGTTTAACATAATACGAGGCTGTATAGGCATTTTATACTGGAATAAAATGTGCAGATTTTGTGAGTCGATCCACTATGACCCAGATGGAGTCAAAACCTCTAGCTGTCTTAGGTAGACCTACTATAAAATCCATACTGATATCTTTCCACTTCCAAACTGGAATGGATAATGATTGAAGTTCCCCTGCTGATTTGAAATGCACGGCCTTGACTTTCTGACAGGTATCACATTGAGCCACATACTTAGCAATTTCAATCTTCATCTTAGTCCACCAAAATTTTTGTTTTAAATCATGATACATCTTATTACTTCCTAGATGGATAGAAAACTTCAAAAGATGTGCTTCATCGAGGATTTTCTGATGTAGCTCAGGAACTTTTGGTATGACCAGACGATTCTTATACCATAAAACTTCTGCTTCATCAATTGTGAAACAAGAAACATTTTCTTTTCTAACTTTCTTTTTGATATGCTTAATTCCCTTATTACTTTTTTGGGCAGCAATAATTTGATTTTTGAGGGTTAACTCAATAGCAATGTTAGCCAAACTACCTTGTTGCACCATCTCTATACCCAACTTTTCTATTTCATGACATATAGAAATATCCAAAGGCTTCACTGTCAAACAATGGCAATGGCCTTTCCGGCTAAGTGCATCAGCAACTACATTTGCTTTACTAGGATGGTAATATATTTTCAAATCATAATCATTGATTAGTTCTAACCACCTTCTTTGTCTCATATTCAACTCATCTTGAGTAAAAATGTATTTCAAACTCTTGTGATCATTGTAGATATTACATTTATTACCCCACAGATAATGTCGCCATATTTTTAATGCATGGACAACAGCTGCTAATTCTAAATCATGTGTTGGATAATGCTCCTCATGTTTCTTCAACTGTCGGGAAGCATAAGCAATAACTCTCCCTTCTTGCATCAATACACATCCAATACCAATTCCAGAAGCATCACAATACACATCAAATGGCTTTTCAATGTTTGACTGTGCTAGGATAGGGGCAGTAGTCATCAATTTCTTTAATTTCTGAAATGCCTCTTCACATTCGGATGACCAAACAAACTTAACATCATTTTTTAACAACTTAGTTATGGGCGTTGATATCTTTGAGAAATCAGGTATGAAACGACGGTAATAACCCGCCATTCCTAGAAAACTGTGAACTTGCTGCACAGTCTTCGGTGGTTCCCAATCAAGTATATTTTGTACCTTACTAGGATCAACAGTAACACCCTGGTCTGATAAAATATGTCCAAGAAATTTCACTTCTTTCAACCAAAATTCACACTTACTAAACTTAGCATATAATTGATGTTTTCTCAAATGCTGTAAGACAATTCTGAGATGTTCGGCATGTTCTTCTTCATTCTTGGAATATATCAGTATATCATCAATGAAAACAACCACAAACTTATCAAGTTCTGGCATGAACACTGAGTTTATCAGGTACATAAAATAAGCTAGTGCATTGGTAAGTCCAAAAGACATGATCAAATACTCATATAACCCATATCGAGTAGTAAAGGCAGTCTTTGGAATATCTTTCGGGCGAATCTTGATTTGATGATACCCGGATCGAAGATCAATCTTGGGAAACACCTTTGCCTTCGCCAATTGATCAAAAAGCAGATCAATGCGGGGTAGAGGATACTTATTCTTGATTGTTACCTCATTCAAGAGACGATAATCCACACATAACCTCAAACTTTTATCTTTCTTTTTTTACAAAAATTACAGGACATCCCCAAGGTGACGAACTAGGTCGGATAAAACCTTTATCCTATAATTCTTGCAATTGAGTCTTGAGTTCTGCTAACTCAGGTGGTGCCATTCGATAAGCTCTTCTGGATATTGGAGCAGTACCAGGCTTCAAATCAATTCTAAACTCCACCTTTCTATCAGGAGGTAAACCCGTAACTCATCCAGAAACACATCAGGAAACTCACAAACCACTGGTATATCCTCGATCTCTTTCACAGAAGTTGCACATACCTTTTCGATAATCCTCTTAAGTGTTGGAAGTTGAATAAGAAGTTGAGATTTCTAATTAGGTATGTTCACTCTCACAGTTCTATTCAGGATGTCTATCACAGCACCATGCCGTTTCATCCAATTCATACCTAGGATCACATCTATATCTTGATCCTTTAATATTATTATATCATTGGGAAAAATATACCCACCCAAACTTACTGGCACACCATGTACCATTTCTTTAGTACACATACGCCCCCCAAACGATTGTATAAAGAATTGTTCTTTCATCGCTATTGTTGGTATTTCATGTGTCGTAACAAATGTACCATTGATGAATGTATGAGATGCACTAGAATCGAAAAGCAGAATTGCACGATGATCAGCAACAGGGAACGTACCCATCATGACAAGCTCTCCTTCTAGAATTTCTCCAACTTGAGTGTAAAACACCCTACCAACCTTCTTATCACTCTTTCCCTTCTGCACATTCTGGTTACCAAACCTATTCTGATCTGTGGTTGCTGCTGTGGGGCAAAAGTCCTAGGAGCATAAGGATTATTCTACCTCGAATGCGGGCAGTATTTTGCAAAGTGACCAGGCTTACCACAATTGAAGCATGGAAGACTTTGTGGCTGGAAAGTAGGGTTACGAATACGAGGGGCATTCGGCTGTCGTGGATAAGGATGAGTAGCAGTAGGGCGAACAAATGTCTGTTGCTGGGCTTGGTATTGTGGTGGACGGTAAAATGGACGAAAATGGTTTTGGGGATGATAAATTATTTTCTGGCGCTTTTGATTTCCACCAGAAAATCCTAACGTCCCAATTTTCTTCTTCTTAACTTCCATGTGTAGACGGTTCTTCTCTTCATAAGATATAGCAATATTTACCGTCTCATGGAAGGTAGCATTTGGATTCCCAGTCATCATCCTCTGAATCTTGCTATTCAGACCCCTGAGGAAACACTCCTTCTTACGGTCAGTACTAACTTGGTCAGAAGCATATTGGGACAAGTGATTGAATTTGCCAAAATACTGCATAACTGACATATCACCTTGTCGCAGAGAAAGAAACTCTTCAAGCTTTATGGTCATGATTCCCTCAGGAATAAAATATGCACGAAAAACTTCACGAAACTCAGCCCAAGTAATACGATGACCTTCAGGCTGAGCAGCGACAAAGTTAACCCACCAGGCTCCTGCAGTGCCTCTCAACCGCTGAGCTACAAACATGGGTTTCTGATATTCGGTACATTCAATTAACCCGAACTTCTGCTCCATAGTGCGAAGCCAATCATCTGCCTCCATTGGTTCATCCACTCTGGTGAAGACCGGAGGACGGGTGTCGGTAAAATCCACATAGCTGGTCTTATTCCTATTATTCTGACCACGATTCCCCGGATGTGCATTTTGATTCTGATTCTGGGCCATCATGGTGGTTGCATTGACTAAGGCCGCAACTGCATCAGCCAGGGTTGGTGGAACTGGTGGAGGATTCGAAGCATCACCTCCATCATGAGATGGACCAGCAGCATCACGGGATCGAGTATGAGCAGGCATCTGTTGATAAACAAACTATACTTTATTCACAAAGCTTTATTGAACTAGATAAGCAGATATTACAGACGTGCAACACACTTATAATACATTATTTTTGTTACAACCGTCTACACTCCGGCAAGACTTCCCACACCTACTAGGTTTCAGAAAGTAGGGAAAAGATATATTACACATCTCATTATCCAAACTCCTTACTCATCCTCCTCACTGGTATCCACGGGAATTACATCCTCCTCTTCTGGATCCTCTTCCTCTTCTGGCTCTTCTTTCACTATTTGTGGATCTTCTTCTTCCATAAGATCCTCTTCATTTTCATTTGCCACACCCATCTGGTTTTCTTCTTCCTTATCGATGACATCATCATCAGCGGACTCTATTTCTTCAGGATCTTTCTCTTCCTCATTCTGACCCATCACAAGACCAAGATCATCTTGAGCTGCCTGTCGTTGATATTCAGGATCCAACAGGCTATTCAGCCTCACACACTCATCATCAGCTTCCTCCGCATACTCCTCCAATTCTTCCACGTAATCCTCAAGTTCATGGACACGATCATTCGCTGCACCTTCTCGTGCCCAAGCATCATTCCTTAGGTGCTTCATATGCCTCCGGGATCGCCTCAACTGGGTAATCTCAGCGTCTTCTTCGATCCTATCGACTTCAGTCCTCTCTAACTCGGCCCTGAGTCTTGCTATTTCAGCCTGCGGATCTAGATTGGGATTGTTACTGCTTTCGCCAATCTCGTATATGGGAGCTAATTGATGTCGAGGTACTCCCTTTAGTGCAGTGCTCTTACGAGGAGTCTGCTTGGTAAGGGCCATCCTGAAGAAAGATAGGTCGTAAAAAATAAGGATAGATAGAGAGAATTCTGAAGGTTAGCATGAATAGGATTGATGCTACTTACCCAAACCACTTTAAAGGGGAAGGTAATTAAAATAGATTAATTAAACATGATGCATGAATCAAACTTACGATCTAAGCAGAAAAGATTTTTAAAGTAACACATACATAATCGTAAATTTTATAACATAGGGCAATATAATATACTATTCCACCACCACACTTTGTAATAAGAATAAAGGTCAATAGAATAAATCATAGGTAAGATATAAGCAATTTGGACCCAAAATAATCAGATTAAAATTATTTAACTCAAAACCTTTGAAGTTTTCACAAAGGAATACTACAATAACTCTTTTTAATAACGATCCGGCTCCGATACTAGTTGTGGCAGAACCTCCTAAATCATATAGCCCACATGCATCATTATTGTCTAAACAGACTCCTAATAACCATGAATGTGTGCCATGAGACTTAAAAGGTCTGTCGGGTAAATCCCGAATCATCCACGATTCTCCGAGCAGGATCAATCATTACAAAGAGACATTGCAGTATTACAGCAGTTTTATACAAATAAGATATTTCGGAGTAAAATAGCAGAAGGATTACAATAACATAAATTTACCAACCATTTATTTCAAAACTTACAAACCATAAGTTTGATTATTGCAAACCATAGTAGTAGTGGAGTAGCGATAGATATCTTTATTACAGTACCAGACGATAAGCTCTACCCAAGAGCCAAACATCTTACTCGTCGTCACTCTCCGCAACGACTGTCATGCAGCAGGATGTGAAACACTCCTGCTCATGGGACTCACCTGCAATAAGGGTTCAACAAACCCTGAGTACAAAAGTACTCAACAAGACTGACCCGACGAAAGAAAAGGGGTGAAGACTCAGGAAATATAGGCTAGAGGGACAAGGTAAGGCTTGCAAGAGATAAGGAATTTTTGCGAAAAAGCAATTACAGAAAGTAAAGTTGTCTTGCTCTAGATCCAAATTACCAACCAACTTCATTTTGATACTTTATCTTCATTCAAGTTGTTACTACGATGATGAACAACGATCGAGTCTTCTACTCCGAGAAGCAACGGTGATTCGAATCTATTTTCATACCCAGCTAGGACCTAGATCTTGGTATGCATGAGGCTCCAACCAAAATGCATACCAGACCGAAGATATACCGGGATAACAACCGCAGCCATATATCACCACATGATACACGTGAGCATCCAGGCCCAGGGTACCGATATACATGGGAACTTAAACCCACAGTATACCACATCTATTTCCGAAGTACAGATGAGCAGTCCAATTCTAAACGAATAGGAGTTACAATTTTGGTGAAAACCCGAGGAGCTACATTATTGGAGGAAATCAGAGCAGAAGTTAGGGTTTTGCATGTGATTTCTTATATTTCTTTTTGATTTTTGAAGGAAGTGTTGTCTTCTATTTGATTTGTATTAGCAAAAATGATTGTATATTACAAACCTACAATGGGGATGTACAATTTGTTGTGCAGTGTATAAATATAGATAGTAAACACCCTGTGGTTTTTCATTCTCAAAAAAAAAAAAACTGTGGTTTGCTACTGGTGAAAACTATAGACATTTTGCCACGCTATCCTGTAGCTAACACATATATCAATTGTTTTAGCGTGCGCTTACACTTGCCTGAGCAAACTTGATCAAACTTAGTTTGGGTTTGGGTTGGATTGGAAAAAAATATTGAGTCAAAAGTTTTTGATCCACACTGAGTCATATGTATTAAAAAAAGAAAAAACCTTATGGTTTTTTCTTTTGAGAAAAGCACTTACGTCATAGGCAAAACCATCCCAGGCGTAGGATGTTTTTTTTTTTAGAAAAGTCTTTGGCGGCCTGGTGCCATTCGGCCCTATTTGGACAGTACAAAACCATCCCAGGCGTCAGGCCAAGCCCAGCCCATATATGTCGAGCACAGACTCTGTGTTTCAATGAAGCCAAAAAAAAAAAGTATATATACTACAGAGTCTAAATTGTGAATTCTGAACTCGTTCCGATTCCTCCGCCGTTTTTGCGTGTTGTTCTGCAAGTTTTGCTTCTTCGATCCGATTCCATATTGCAGATCGCTTCACCCTCCGCTACAAGCACCACCGCAACCCTCTATCTACTCTGCCTACCGAGTTCGGACGCCCTGCCGCCGCTTCCTTCTCCAGAGATCCTCTCCTTAGCGAACACTAGCCCGTCACCATTGTACTCACAGGCTCACAGCGACCCATTCCGACAGAATAATTCCGATCCCTTCTTTTTTTTCCTTGTTCAGATTTAGGGTTCTGATCGGTGTGGTTTTGGCGATGGTGGTGTTGCAGGTGCCGCTGCCGCAGAGGCACAGAACGACATCGACGTGCTGAATCCGCCACCGGAGGTGGAGAAGCTCAATCACAAGAAGGGACTCCTCGTCAAGCCCTCCAGCAGTCCAGCTCCATGGTACCTCCCGCACCCCTCCTGCATCCCTCCTCCGGTGTTTATTCTGGAGCGCGCGTTTTCCTTCTCGTCGAGTCGACAACATTACTGCAGCACGTCGTGGAGAACGCGCACGTAGATTCGAGGGAGCTCTGTTACTGCTTCGTGACAGATTAGAATCTCGATTGATTGAAAACATTTTCATACCACTAGATACATCTGTGGGAGAGCAAAAGATGTCTACTTTCGTTAGCATTGGTTGCCCTCGATGAATTTTATTTGCCCAAGAAACATTGTTAGAAAATTTTAGTTTTACTTGCATTTCAGGGGAGCCCCTCGGCCTTGTGGCTCTAGTGTTTGACTTTCATTTCGTTGACCTACTTATGGCCTACAATAATTTTTCTGGACTGGGGTGCTCTTGTTGCACTCTAACACTAGTGATGATTTGTCTTCAATTATGCTGTCGATCATACTGACAGCATGATGTTTACTATTTTTATACGCAGGATGTCAACTGTCAACGCAGCTTGACCATGTAAGATCTTGATCTTTTGTACTTTCCCATAATATGTTTTTCCTTTACTTCTAGAGTTCTGGTTATGTATGTTCTATTCTGTCTATTGCCAGCCCCATGCCTTTTCTGTTTTTTACACTTAATAATAAGGTAATAATTTGCTGTGTGATCTTACCATTGCAACAATGGGCTAGGATTTTTAAGTAATTGTCACTCTTTACTGTTCAATGTTTCTAAACTGGATTATATTACTGCACATTGACCTAGTATGTATACTTTTTTAGAATTTTTTAGCTTATTAGATATACTATATCTGTTACTGTTACAAGTATTAGCTGTGAACAATATCCTTGTTATTGCCTTTGTTTGTAACGTTTTCTATGAGGGCAATATGACTGGCATGAATTGTGTGCTTGTTATTTCCAAAACACCTCTACTGTCCAAGTTTCCTTGCAGTGTCGCATTTCTATTTAACTCTTCTTTGATTCTATTGTTGTGCATTGCTTTTGATAAGCCTATCCATTCACATACTCCGGTCATGGTTTCACGTCAATAGGTATCCGTATGTGACTGGCACTTCAGTCATTGCCTTGAAATACAAGGATGGTGTCATCATGGCATGTGACACTGGAGGTTAGTCCCGATTCATCTGCATAGACAGATACCATTATCACAATAGGAACTTTAGTATTAACTTCTTTTTGCAGCCTCATATGGGTCAACTTTGAGATACAATAGTGTGGAACGCATTAAGGCAGTTGGCAAGCATAACCTCATTGGAGCAAGTGGAGAGTTCAGTGATTTCCAGGAGATTTTACGCTATCTGGATGAACTAACGTGTGTTCCTTAACTAATAGTGTTCGAGAAAAATGTTCCATAACTAATGGGTGAATTTGGAACTTGATAATGCAAACTCATGTTTTCCTCTGTAATGCTATGGATATTTGAAACTCTTAATTGACCCTTTCTTTTCAGTTTGTCTGATCATATGTGGGATGATGGAAACTCCTTGGGCCCCAAAGAGATCCACAGCTATTTGACAAGAGTAATGTACAACAGAGACAACAAGTTTGATCCTCTTTGGAATTCACTTGAACTTGGTGGAGTTAAAAAGGGCCCAAAGGGTGATGAGAAGTATCTTGGGATGGTATGCTCTCCTTTCAAATCATAGTATCTTACTTTTCACTGAGCTCTTGGGAATAGAAACTGTTGGCACTAGAAGATGAACAAAGTGAAATTACAACCCCCCCACCACCACACACACACACAGAAGCCCCTTGGTGGGGACTGACTGCTCTATCTAATGAAAGTAGCTTCGTGATGCAGAGATCATGAACACAAATTCACGTACCATGGCACAGATCAGCGGCAACTCCCATACTAAGTATGATGTCGCATAGCGGTTGTCTAACTAGCAGCCTTGGGGGTTCTTTCTATTGATTTTTTGAGATTTAAAATTAGGATTGTCAACATTCTTATGGCTAATTTTTGGCCTGTGCAGGTTAACATGATTGGTACCCATTTTGAGGAAAACTATGTTGCTACTGGATTTGGAAATCATCTGGCGATCCCAATACTTCGTGCTGAATGGCATGAGGATATTACTTTTGAAGAAGCTGTAAAGTTGGTTGAGAAGTGCTTGCTGGTCTTACTGTACCGTGACAGGTCATCTATCAACAAGTTCCAGGTATCAACCCATTAATCATGGTTAATGTGCTTAGTTTGCTGAACCTGTAAACATTCAGCATATGATTACAGATTGCTTTAACCAGCTGTTGAATGACAGATTGCTAGGATCACAACTGAAGGACCAACCATCCACCTACCATATACTCCCTGAAGATGTACTGGGTTTTCTCCCACTTTGAAAACCCAGCCCAGGGTGCTGTCGGATGATCATTGTAGATTTATGCTCTGTGCATGCTGCATATCAGGCCAACTTAGGGAGAAGCAATACCTTTATTCTGAACATCACTGCAACTATGCACTTTATTGTACAACATGCTGCCCATGATTCAGGGAATTTATTTATTTTATTATTCAGGGAATTTAATTCAGGCATTTGGTAGCCTGTTGTAAATGTGAAATGTCGATCATGTGGTTACGGTTTCTAGTGGCGATATTTTGTTGATTACATGCTGTGTTGAGATGATGAACCAGCATGGGTAGATTTCATTTTTCTTTTCTCTCTTTTTTTTTTGCATGGGCGGGCAACTTTTGATTTCTATGGAAGATTAGTTAGTGTTATTTTTTAAGTGAAGAACCATCACTTGTGGACCTGTGGGATACTTGTGGACAAAAAGCTCGTTGAGCTGGCTCAGTCGCTCGTTTCAAAAGTGCCCTCGATTGAACTTGTTTTGCTTTTAAAATGAAAATGACTTGATTCTCAATGTCATTTGACTTTGTCTCGACTTATTAAGCTTGGCTTAAAGTTGGTCTCAAACAATTTATGAGATTATGATAGATAAGATTATGTCAATTTTGAAGACAAGCTAAATAAAGTGCAGTTGCCCGTTACTGAACCCTTGAGAAAGGTGCAGCCTGTACAGGCAAAGCTTTCTTACACGGGGTTTCCAATTTAATAATGTACCATCCAACTTTTCAGGGTGAAAGCTTGACGTTTCTATTTTTATGACATAAAAAACAGTTGCACAGATGCAATTGTCGGGCTCACCTTTAGGCAGGATATCAAATGTCATACTTGGATCCTCATGCATGACAAAATCCTATTAGCCGAGAATCTTCAGAAAAGGGGATGGCCGCACCATGACCATTGTGTCTTGTGTAATAGCTCTTTGGAGACAGGGCTACATCTCTCTCTATCATGCCCCTTTGCAAAAGTGGTTTGGGCTCAGGTGCTATCTTGGAAAAATTTTGATTTACAGCTGCCACAACAAGACCCGGCCTCAATCGGAGCTTGGTGGGAGGTTATGGCAGGCAAGGTGCCAAAGTAAGAGCGTAGGCGCTTCAATGGAGTTTTCATTTACATTATCTGGAACCTGTGGAAGGAGAGTAATAGGAGAATCTTCGAAAATGTTCACATGACAACGCAACAAGTAGCTTCTATGACAAAAGAAGACATAGTGCAGAGAAATGGGGAAAGAAACAGAGCAATGGCAGTGCAAGGGGAAAGAAACTAGCAGTGACAACAGTGATATGTATGTAATTCTCGGTCCCTGGACCAGCTTGTGTGACACTGTGGGAGCCATTTGTGCATAAACCTCTTTCCCCTTCTTAATTGAGCGGTAAAGATCTTGCCTTTTACTTTCAAAGACGAGAGTTCCTAGTCCTAGAAGCATAAGTCCTACCCTAGGTCCCTAAACTATTTTATCTAAAAAAAAAAGGTCCACATGGATGTGTTCCTAAACTATTTTGTCATTCTCATTCAGGTTCTTGAACCATAAAAGTGCACATCTAGGTCTAAACTATTTATGTACCCTAATCTCGATCCAAAGCCGCTATATTAAAAGTTTGTTAGTCGACATGACAATCCAGAGTAAAACTAATATATGAGTCTATAACTACGTAATTCCCACTTAGTACCCCAATCTAGTACAAAGCCTTTGTGGCTTCCTCAACAATGGGTATTTTAGCAAGCCTTGATGACCCGCCTGACTGTCTATTGCCGAGGATGCTTTTAGGTCTTACTTTGCTCAACCACCTTGCCATTTTCAGTGGTTGAAGAACCATAACTAGGGGGTATTGGGTCATAGCCATCGTGTGTTATGTAGGACGATTAGTCTAGTGGCGTCGATCAATATATGGACTAATACAACATTGTAAGTATGCTAATCCTTCCACATCAGATAGTGGAAGTCCACATTGCACCAATATTTGTTTCCTTCTTTGACATGTAATACGACAACAACACATGTTACACTTTGCATGCAATCCATCTTGTAGCATTGGTTTGGTGCACAATGCACCCTATCATGTCATTTCTTACATCAACAATTTAGCTTAGTAAGAATATAGATGCCAACTCATAGTGATCTTTGATCCTACGTGCGCCAATTCTCCCATGTTAGATCATCAAAAGTGACAATGGACCACATATTTGTTTTTCCCTTTTTACATGTAATGCCACGACTGCACATCATGCACTTATCATGCAATTCAATGTCGTAGCATTGGTTTGGTGAATGCATATCGTATGACACACAGTGGACTATGGTAAATATAAGACAAATAAATTAGTTTCGCTAAAAGAAAAGAATTATAATCTAAAACAATAAATTGAAGTAGCCACGGGATAGTTTGCCCCCATTATATGGTAAAAGTTGTACATCCTAGTAAGGCAGAGCTTTGTGTGTACTATCTTCATTCTTCCAAAATATCCCTCCCCTCATTGCATTGTAGGATGCCGCCTTATAGGCTCTCTCTCAACTCTTCAAAGCTGGCCACCCACACACTCCTAACAAAATGCCTCCATGACGTCTACTAGCTCACAGTTGGCGTACCCTTTTGCCCTGTTGTGAACTGCCTTATCGACCTCAACGCATACTTACGCATGCCTATGAACCTGACTGTACCTGATGAACCCAACACATACTTACACATAGTTTCTTGCATCAAATCGATTTAGTGAGAATATAGATGCCAAGTCAAAGTTATTTTGATTATGCCAAGATCAATATAGGCTAATACGACAATGCAACGTACGTCGATTCTCCCACACATTAGATCGTTAGAAGTGATAGTGAACCACAAGTTTGTTTTTCTGTTTTTACGTGTAAATTGTAATGCCACAAATGCACATCATACACTTATCGTGCAATCCAACCTCGTAACATTGGTTTAGCGTACACACATCGTATGACACACAATGGACCATGCCATATAGTAGAAGCCCGCGTTGCACCACGTATTTGATTCCTTCTTTTGACCTGTAATGCGACAACCATATGTTTTACGCTTAACGTGCAATCCAACCTGCAGTGTTGGTTTGGTGCACAATGTATACAACTTCCAAGTGTTGTTTCTTGCATCAACAACTAGGTTTAGAGTGAATATCGATGCCAACTCATAGTTATCTTTGATTCCGCTAGATCAAATATATACGACAATGGAATGTGCGACAATTCTTCCCACGTCAGATTGTTACATGCGACAATAGACCACACATTTGCTTTTCCCTTTCTACGCGTAATGCCACAACTGCACGTCAACAATTCTCCCACGTCAGATTGTTACAAGTGACAAAAAAGCCACACATTTATTTTTCCCTTTTTACGTGTAATGCCACTACCGCATATCATACTCCTTTCGTGCAATCTAGCCTCGTAGCATTGGTTTGGTGTAAGCATATCGCATGGCACACATTGAGTAATTACTTCGATACTCTTTTAAAAAAAAGAAAGAAAGAAAAATAAATAATATCTAATCTCTTCAGTAATGTTAATTTATTTTGCAAATGATTGGTTAAATTTTATTTCCGGTATCCCTCTCCGGCCGTTCTCTGCTCGCATCGGCAGAGGACGCACGTTCGCGTCCAGGTTCAGGTTGGATACCAACGGTACAGTTCCACGCCAGATCGCCGTGCGCGCGTCACAGGAGCGGGTGCTGCCACCTCGCCGCGCGCGGCCAAAACGACCCTCGCCGAGAGCAGCGCGCGGCCGAGCCTTTTTCCCGTTGCCCCGCGACGAAATTAAGCAGGCGCTGAACTGGCCCTAACTGTCGCGCAAGCCACGCATCGTCCAGGAGCACGACCCTTCCCCGACGTGGCACCGCCCGGGGCGCCTATAAAAGCCGCCATTGCCTCTCCCTCCCTCTCCCCGCAAGCGCAAGCTAGATCCCCATTCCACTCCGCCTTCGATCGGTTGGAGGCAACACAACACCTTTCAGTTCGAGAGAGTCCCTTGCGTTGCGTTGTCGGTGGGTCGCGAGGATGACGCCGGCGAGCGTGGTCGCCATGCCCAGGAGCGCCCCGTTGGCGCAGGCGGAGTTCCCGGCTCCCGCGAGGGCCGGGGTGCGGAGGAACGCCCGGTCCTTCATCCACGCGGCGTGCGGCGCCGGGGACGACCAGCACCAGCAGCAGCCCCCGTCCATGGCCGCGATGCCGGCGTCGCTGCGCGCCATCCAGGCCAGGAGGAAGCAGGCGGCGGGGGCGCAGCGAGGGGCGGTGCCGCGGGCTATGGCCACGGGCGCGGCCGGGTGCGCCGTGGCGGCGCTCGTCAAGGCCGTGGAGGCCGTCCAGGGCGCGGCGGCCGGGAGCGCCGCCGAGGCCGCGCGCGGCGCCGGGGGCGCCGTGGCGTGGGTATTCAGCAAAGTTCACCTCCAGTCGCCGGACCTCGCCGTCGGGCTGCTCGGGATGGTCGCCTGCTGCCTCGGCACCATCGTGGAGGCGGAGAGGGGCCGCATGGAGGCGAAGAAGCCCGAGGCGGCGGCGTCGGGGAACGCGGTAGAGGCTGACCACCACCCCGACGGCGGCAACGGGGACGACGCGGCGGAGGAACCCGTGGACGACATGCCGGAGCTGGTGGAGGCGGACATGGAGAAGGAGCTGTGGGGCCAGATCGGCATCCTCCATGGCGGCGGCCTGTTCGGGGATAGCTACGGACTGGAGGATCTCGACGAGGAAGAGATCAAGGAGATCGACGGCGCCCGCGCGCGGCGCCGGAAGGCGGCGTACGAGAGGGTCATCGCCTCCGGCGGCGCCAACTCGCTCATCCTGTCCAACTACGCGCAACTCCTCTACGAGTTTGACAAGGACATCAACAGGTGCTTCGATCTTGGCGCAGCATGCATGGACGCATGCAAACGCAACCATTCATTCAATCAAGATCTAACTAACCTTTTTGAGTTGAATCTTGGTTTGTTTCTTACGCGTGACGACGCATGTGACGACAGGGCGGAGATGTACTTCAAGCAGGCGGTGGCCGCGGAACCGCCGGACGGCGAAGCGATGCGGAGGTACGGCATGTTCCTGTGGCACGCCCGCGGCGACATGGGCGGCGCGGAGGACATGTTCACCGGCGCCATCGATGAGGAACCCGAGAGCAGCCACCACCGGAGCAGCTACGCGTGGTTCCTCTGGATGACCGGCGGCGTCGAGACCTGCCTCATCGACAGCGGCAACAAGCAGAACAACGGCAACGACGTCGAATGAACCGCAGCCACCCTTCGATCGATCGGAAATACAATCCATCCAAACAAGACAAGAAGACAAGACCTTACCACCGGCAAGTGCCCGGGCGGCGGGCCGGCCATTTAGATGGTGCGTCTAAGTGCCGCATGCCCGGCAATGGCTATACAACAAGCATATGAGCAGCTTCGGCCCTTGCAGGGGCCAGTTTTCCAGTATACTAGTAGATGGATGCGCATCAAGGAGCCAACCCAGGACCTGCAGGAGGCAAACAATAATGTTGGCAAATCTAGCGCATGTTAGAGCGTGTGATGCTAGTACTAGTAGTATGTAGAGTAAGGCATCCATGCATCCTTACATTCCATGGCATGGATCCATCATGAGACTGTAATGTTTGTTATAACTGCGTTGTGAATGAACAATAATAATATGTGTGGGGAAACCATAGTGCTTCCTTGTATATATATATGGAATGTTTAATAAGTTTGCAAGTGTAAGAACTAAGGAGCATGGTTACATTGCTGCTGATATTTGAGATATACAGAGGTTTGTACATAGATCGATAGATACATAGATATGGAGAAAATCGGCATCACGTCTTTCTGCTGGGGACTGTGTCTTGACATGGTGGCTCTATAGACAGGCATGAACTAAAGGACGATATCGACATATTAACATGAACCATAGGGATGAACTCTGTTGAATCACTTGCAGCCCAGCTCCAATCTCGAATCAGGACTGATACTGGTGTTTGTACATAGCTTCTGAAGGTCAATGTAGCCAATGATTGTGTCCTCAAACACGACGTCGTCCATCTTCGCATCTTCAAAGGTTGATCCTGACAAAACTGTGTTCTTGAAGATTGCCCCTGTGAGATCGGCCTTCTCGAAATTGACACGGTCTATCACTGCATTCGTGAAGTCGGTTCCTGAAAAAGCATTTCAACCAGAAGAGCTCACCATTCTGTTCATTCAGTATTACTGTAGTACAGTATAAGTAAAACAATTCAGCAATATTGTGCAGTGAACAAGAACAACAGAATATAAGCTGTACAACTTTCCTTAAAAAAAGAGGTGTGCAATTAGTTACTACCTTTGAAACTTGCACCAACAGCATAAGCTTTGGACATGACAACTTCAGACATGTCAGCACCGTCAAACTTTGCCTCGGACATCAACGCTGCAGCTAATGACTTGCCTTTTAGATTAGTTTTCTCGTTCGAGTAATCACAGAACCGGAGATCAAGGGGCTTGTCATACACCCCATTTGCCTGACCAATTGTGTTCCCAACAAATGCACGCTCACATCGGTTTGGCTCCGTTGAGAGTGGAGGCAATCTCTAAGAAAAAACAAACAAACAGAGAATAATGTAATGTCAGTAAAGTAAATCAGCACTGTAGTAAGAAAAATAAGTCCTAGTAGATTTATGACGTAGCTTTTGAAAATGCAGAGTAGACTGATTGTATATTCAGGTGGCAATTGCAGGATGAAAAAGAGAATGAAGAATAATAATTCAGTCTTAAAGCTACAATGTATATAGTTCACAACTCAACCAAAGCAAAGTGAAAATGGGCATGCTTCATCCGGTTAATCAGATCACCAAATAGAGAAAAATGGTTATTTCTCCAAAATTATTTCCCTCCTTTTCTGTAGCTGTACCAGAACCCACTTTTGAACATCCAATGCCAATCTGAAAAATCTCCAAAGACTAACCAAGAACATAATTTCTAGCTTTAGATTAAGCGCAAGTGATACTAAATTTAAGGTGCTTTCCACAACATATAAAGAATTGAATTGGATAGGAATAATGTGCTGAACTTCAACAACTGGTGTTGCAGTAGCCCACATCAAATGTTGTCGTAGCTGTACTGATATATCTTTAAGTGGAATATCACAAACCCTTGAGATTGATCTGATTTTAACACCGTGAGGAATATCTTGTCCTTAAATCAGTGAAGTACGGACTACCGATACCTCTTTTAACACATCCCTCAAAATCTTAAAATCTTTCTGAAGGAAAAACATCTTGTACTTAACTAGTTATTGTTTCCCGTGGATAGAAATTTTCAATGGAGTAGCTCTAACATTTTACAGCAACTTGGTGACTGTGTCTAAGCGAAGTTCCACAAAATTCCACTACTACTCCAAGTATATGCTATCACATTTTAACATTTTCAAATTTTCCGATAGTAAAATGTGAGGCCAATTCAACGTTTTAAGTTCCTCACATTGAGTATGTGCTATAAGATGGTAAAATGTGAGGCCAATCCAATCAGGAAACCACACCCCAGACCGAAATTTAACATTTGACAGAGAGTAAAATTCCATCCCTGCAATAGCGCTCCTTTTTTTCTGCTCAGATAACGTGACGCTCTTGGTAAAATCTACTATACATTAATTCCAGAAATTGCACCCCGCCCGCAATGAGAAATGTGTGATAAGAAAGAGGGAAATCCACCAACCTGGCCGGCGGCAATGACCGGATTGGACGTGGACGCGACGGCCCAGGCCGCCAGCGTTCCGCACGCGAGGCGGACGGCGCCCTTGGCCCACGCCGGCGGCTCGGTGTTCCCGCCGGCGTCGGGCGCCGAGCACGCGACGACGCGGCACCTCGGCCGCCGCCGCGGGCGGCAGAGCGCGGCGCCAGACGGCGAGGCGAGGCAGGACGACGACGCCATGCCAATGCGGTGTGGCTGGCTGTGAGGTGAAGGGGAAGGGGAGGGAGAAGAGAGGGTGGCGATGAGGCAGAGTCGGAGCGAGCTCTCCACGGCCGCTATCTTATCGGCTTATCCGGTGCCAGCCACCACCGTGAACCCTCTTCTCCCGACTTGGCGGGAGGCCCCCACGGGGTCCACGTGGGACTCGAGGCGTCCCGACGCGCCGCGACCATTTGTTTGGAGCACCATCATCCGGTCTATTTTCGGATGAATTCTGGTCCTTTCTTCGTCATGTTCCGTCGTTCTATGCAAGTGGGCAGTTGAGTTGGATTTTGGAAAGCTAAAACAAACTCAGTTAGTTGAGTTAAAAAGCTGGCTTTTGATGATAGGACTGGCATATTTCAGGTGCTTGAAATGTGACCTTTTTTTTTTTATGTTCAGGAGACAGGCAACCGCCATTACACTTGCATCTAATGGCGCAACCTTGTGCCACGGCTAACCATGAGCTGGCTCACATGTCGCCTGAACATAATTCAAATTTCAACTCAACTGCCCACTTGCATAGAACGAGTCTTTTGAGATGGTAATTTGTGAGCACTCGTGACATAAACACATGGGTTCACCAAAGTTTAACCAGCCCAACCAATACCAGCTAACAGAAAGATACATGCAAGAGCAACTAAACGTTTGCCACTCTAAACTGCTTTTTATATTGGCTCAGTTATGCTGCATATCCGCTAGGATGCCCTCCATCTTCCAATCACCAGCATGTCGGAGAACAACCATCTTTGGCGTTGTCTTGTGCATCACCAAGCAAATTATGCCTGGTGAGGAAGCACACTTTTCAGGGACATGCATCACCATCTTTTCTAACTCTCTTTTATTCTCCTTTTGGCACAGAACAAGAACAACCCCCAATATTGTGCATGGCTCATCACAACATTCTAAAGTAAGAGTTGACAGGCTACCTCTCCTATTTTCGGAACAACGATCACTGTCATTTTGTCTAAAAAAAATATTCAGAACAACAACAACGACCCACACAGAGACGGGTCTGAAACCGAAGGCAAACCAACCAAACCAACCGACCGACCCAATCGTCCAGCGCCTCGTCTCTCCCTCCGGCGGCAGCCATGAACGGCATCAACGCCAACGGCGGGTTCCTGTCGTACGGGAACATGGAGGGGTACGCGATGTGGATGGCGACCGGCGTGGCGTCCGCCTTCTTCGCGTCCCTGGAGCGCTGCTCCTGCATCCACCTCCACACCGCGGAGGACGACGGCGACTACGAGTTCGACGAGGAGGACCTCGAGCAGGCCAACCGCTCCTTCGCCGGCCGCCCGCCGCAGGCCATCCCCGCCGAGTACTACTACGACCGGTCCGTGTCCACCGCCTCCTCCTACGCCACCGCCAAGATGTGACGACTCGCGACCAGAGCCACGGCATGGCATGGATCGGCCGGCCGTTCAGTGTCCGCATGCGTGATGACGCCATCCATTTATTTGCTGATTGATTCATTATTAGTTCTTGCTTGATCCGTTTGTGTTCCTGGCCAAGAACTGCGTCCCCATTGTAACAGTTGATCTGTTGGTGGATCTGTGACTCCGTACCATGGGTTGTGTGATGATTTGATCCCTTCTTATTTATCTTTCCCCCTTATTATGGGCTCCAAAATGGCAGGATTGTGTTCTGCAGAGATCTCGAGCGACGTACTCTGAAAATTTCAGATGTGTGTCATTTGAAGATTCAATGTTCATCTGCATGCATGCGTTTATTTACAACGAAATGATGACCGAAGGAGAGTTCTAGTTCAGAGTGATGCGTAGGGAATTTTGCTAGCCAGATCAGGGTCGGAACTCAGAACTTTCAGGTGAATCCGCGTCTCCAACCGTCGAGAAGCATGATCGTTTGTTTGCACACGCACCCAAACAATTGGGCCCTAAATCTATGTTGTATAACGGCCCATATAGTATCCCACGACCCAATTGCTACGAGTCGACTCTCCCAACGCCGATCTGATCGATTGCTTGGTACTCCGCCAGTCCACCTCGGCGCCTCTTCGTCTGCCCCCGTTCCTGCCTCCTCGAGGTTCCTCCCACTCTCCATCACTTTCTTCCTCTCAAACTGATTTGTTCATTTGATTGATCAACGCCAGCCACTAACTTTTGGAGTGTTTTCGGTTTCTCGATACGCGAAATGTGAAGGGCAGGGAGGAGCAGACAACACTGATCCGTCTCCGTCCAGCTATTTAGTTGATTAGTTCCCTGCGACCCAGTGCCGCCCGTGCTGGGTGCTGACTGACCGGTGACCGCCGGCGCCTAGACGGACGGCAAGACCCAAGTGACGGTGCTCTCAAGGTTCGATTCTTTCTTTCCCTGTCTTACTAACCCAGAATCCATGCATATGTACCGTTCGAGTCGCATTAGTTATTTATTAGCTTTGTTTGGATTACAAGCAGATCAGAAACCTCGTCATGAGAAGCGTAAGAAGAAAGTATGAATCTGGCCACGAAAAGCGTAAGAAGAAACGAAGACTAGAAGCGGCTGCTCAATCTCAAAAGGGCGCTCTTGACAAATTTGTTCTGAAAGAATCTCGGTTCAGTCCCGAGAATCAAACTCCTAATGCTGATCCAGATGAGGGCCGTGGTGACGATGCTAACATTGGAGTACAAGTCGAGGCTCAGAATGCTGAAATTTTTCAAGGTGACCATGCTAAAATTGCCGTTGCCGATGAAGTTAGTGGCCATGCTGATGCAGTTAATCCATGAAGTTAGTGGCCATGCTGATGCAGTTAATCCCAGCCTGGATGCATCACCAATTATCGAAGATAACTGCAGCAAGGGCATCAATGATGATTTGCATCTGGATATATTTGATCCAAGAACTTGGGATGCTCTTGATCCTAAAATGATTGATATTTTGGTGGAAAAGGGTCCTAAAAGAGACCTGTCTATTGAGAAATGTCCCAAAGACAAATTCTCCAGACGGTTTTCTGCATCGTCATACACTAGAGTTCTCTCCAATGGAGAAAAGTGTGACAGGGAATGGCTTGTGTACAGCAAGGAGCTTGATAGAGTATTTTGCTTTTGCTGCAAATTATGGAGAAAGGGGCATGGAAAAAGTCAGTTATCAAATGAGGGTTCTAGGAACTGGCGTCATCTTGGCACTAAACTCAGAAAGCATGAAACTAGTGCAGAACATGTTATGAATATGGCTACTTGGTGTGAACTGCGTCTCAGATTACAGAAGAATCAAACAATTGATAAAGTTGTTCAGCGAGAACTTCAAGAGGAAAGGGACAAGTAGAACCAAAGTTAACTGGGCAGTACTCCATGAGACCTTTATTTGGGGTAAAAATGTTCAGATCATTATTCTCAGACCATTCATGCATGTGCTCCAAGTTTGTATATGTCTATTTGCAAGTGGCGTCCGATCCTCATCTCGTATGGTCTAATGGTTATATAGTCATATGGAGTCAGTGGTGGAGCTCTGTGATGGCAAGGTGTGGCACTCGCCATACCTTGATTTCTGAGAAAGTTTGAACCACATATACTATATACTAGTTATAGATACCTAGAAAGAAGTCTTGGACAGTAACGAGAGGAAGAAAAACAGTATAACGTGAATATTACGATGTTTTGTTGGTGTTGAGCTGCTCCAAACGTACAGGCCACGGCCAGTAGTCACGTATATACTTGCTTGCAGCAACCTATAGTCTGTAGAGTCACCGAGAGATGGAAATCGAATCGATGATTTAACTTGCTTGCCGCCACACCGTGGTTCGCAGTCTGCTCGTATACCAGTTGATCCATTTTCTATGATATCTATCTATGTTATCGATTTCGCCACATCTTAGTTTTGTTTCGTCCTCCGCCACTGTATGGAGTCACTCGAGTGGCCCTCATGTTCATGTCATGATTGATGATTCTATTTGAGGGAATAGAAGCGCCACAAAAACGCTGTCTTGTACTGCACTTTGTTTCTTTAATCTGCTGCCTGACTTAAAATGGCACGCCTTGGAATTTATTAATCGTGTATGAAATAGAAATTTTAGCTGTTGGCTATCATGAGGCATTTTGGATTTACAACATTCAGATCATATGCTCTTAGATTTACGCTTGCATCAATTTTGTATACTCCATCTGTTATATAATATGTCCTGAAATTTATGTAAATGATGCAATGCTTAATTGTTGTGCGCCATTATTCCTGACGCTTTCTGAAATGATGCTTAATTCTACATATTTGCTCTACAATACAACTGAATTATTGAGCTTGAGGGGTCAGTGCTATAATTCTATGGTATTTATATCAGAAGAAAGAAAGCATTATTCGAAGTCATTGTTAGGGAGGCGCGGCGAACCATCATTGTTAGGACATTAGACAGACAGGTTGACGTTCTAAGTACTGATTTTGAAGTCCTGTTGGCGCTGTAACTTTTGTGTCAAGAAAAGAGCTTAAGGCTATAGGGTTGCTGTCGTGGTGGTGGTGTCACAATAGTATGAACAGTACCAATGATAGGAGAAAACCAACTCACATTGTAGTTTTTTGTTCAGAATCCTGTCATCTATATGTCCTTTTTGTTTGGCCAAACATTGGCGCAACTGCTTCGTCGATGAATAGAATAGGCACAGTGCCTGCATTTGAGAGAGCACCTCAACTGTTGCCGCTGGTCAATAATTCACTGCTATATTCGTTTTATGAACGTCAGTTGGTATGGTAGGTATATATAGTCCACCTTCATCAATGAATAGAATTTTCTGTTGGTATATTTGCTAGTAATACGGATCTAAATCTCTGGCAATATAGTACAATAATTCTCTTGATCCACAACTATTGTCGCTGGTCGCTTAACTAAGTCTAATTCGATTGTATCAATACTTGGCACAACTATACAGGTGTGAAGAACTACGATAGTAGAGATTCGTATTTCAAAGGAGAACTTAGCGCAGCTAACACAATCCGTTGTAGTCTAGCTGGTTAGGACACTCGGCTCTCACCCGAGAGACCCGGGTCCGAGTCCCGGCAACGGAAAATTTTGCCCAGCTCCTCTATTTCTTTACAGGCACCCATGCAAAATATTAATCGAGCTGTAAATATTTTTTTTATTTTTGCCCAGCTCCTCTTTGTTTAAGATTAATCTAACTGTAAATGATTTTTCCTAAAGTATTGCTTGTTACCGGTGGATAAAGAACAAGCTGTTGCTTAGGGACTATCCAAAATGATCTTTTTTGTTTTTCCAAATGTATAGTATGTGCAAATCTTCATATAATTGATATATGTCTTGTCTGCATGTACAGTAGTAAACTTTACTTTATTTTTCACTATTTGAACACGACGCTCCGGTCTTCCGGAGAAAAGCTGCTTTCATGCATGTATTCACATCATGCCCAAGCTGAAAGGTGCTAGTCCAATTCGAGAATCTCTGCATTTTTGGCAACCTGCCTACAAGATATTAAAGAATGCTTCACCTCGCCTGCACTTTACAAATTCGATTCGCCAGAGGTGGTGCAAGCTAGCTGCATGTGTCAATGTATGTAGTATGTAGAGATTGAAAAGTGGACGTGAACCAATGTAGAGCTGTTTGTCAATGTAGAGGTGGTGCAATCAGCAAGCAGGTCAACGTGAACCCGGCCCATAATCATTTGGCAGATATATATCACAATTTAGTTACTCGTCAATGAAAATCGACGACCACAAGGGTTGCCTCGTTGTGGACCATCGTCGAAGCCATGTTGTGATTAAGCTCTAATCCTAAAATTGTTGATGACTCCATCGATAAATTCATTTGGATTAGAAAGAAAACTACATGATTGACGATTACTTGACTTCACTTGTAGCATTTGCCTCTCACTAGCAGGCAGTGCAGAGGCCCTAGGACTAGGAGGCTGCGGCTACACGTCAAGTCGAGAACAGAACATGTTATGCCAATTCCAATTTACATCGAACATAGCTTCATAATGAGCTTTTTTTTTCTTTTTCACTTCCCCCCTTACCTCTGTAAGACTGCAGCCTCATTATGTGGTGTGAAATTTCTACTCTATTTCCTTTTTACCATACCTTTCATTTCACCACTTCCTTTTTCTCCTTTAATAAGGAATCTTTGGATATAAATACAGGACAAACCGGCAAAACAAGAAAGAGAGGATATTTAGGTATTTACCCCACGGTAATCCATTGAGATTATCACACATTAGGTGTTTTTGCCGTACGAGGCAATTCCCTATAAATTGTCCTTCATACTGTACTCTCTTCAACTCCTGTGTTGTGCCCCTTTGGGAGACAAGTATTAGTTTAGTACACAAGCCACAAGCGGTGAGGATGATCAAGAAGGGGAAGTGGTCCAAGGAGGAGGATGATCTGATCATTAACCACATACAGAGGCATGGCAGCATCGGTCGCAGTTGGCAGGCCTTGTCTGACAGTTTAGGTTTGTGTGCATATACTGCTCGTCATTCATCTCCTGTAGCACAGTCACTTCTTGATCAAGCAGACACACGTCGTCAAATTGCTCTCCTCAATGTATTTTACTCGTATATCTGACATTGTCGTTGTAATGCAGGCATAATAAGCTAAGATAAATTGCTCTGTTCAGTGTTAAGATACTCCATTATCTAAAAAAGAATTTCTTTTTGTTTTTAATGGCTCTCTGCAGGGCTGAGGCGGTGCGGCCGGAGCTGCCGTTCGAGGTGGCTGAACTACCTCCGGCCGGGGCTCAAGCACGGCAACTTCACGCCGGACGAGGAGAGGATCATCTGCGAGATGTACAGCAAGAGGGGGAGCTGGTAAGTCAGTCTCACATGAACCTGAACCCATTCTCCATGTCCACTGCAAGTGCAAGTAGTGCAGCCACATCTGACAACACGGATTGCCATGATCGTTTTTCACGTCTCAACCCATTCTGCAACAAGTGCAGTCTTTCACTCGCTGATTTCATTGGACGAACATATTGAGTTGTTGAACTTCTGTTTTATTGCACTGAGATTCCATATCAGTTAATTACTCACTAGATAAAAATGTAGTTGAAAAACTTCAAGCACTATCGCTGACATTCTGCAAATTTCTATGCTTGGTGTGTACCCCAACAGCTGGTCCGTAATCGCCGCCCAGCTCCCCGGGAGGACGGACCTCGCCATCAAGAACTACTGGAACAGCACGCTCAAGAAGAAGTACCTGCTCCCAGCGGCGAGAACCACCGCCACCTGGCGCCGCCGGACGTGCCCGCCGTCCAGCAGCACGTCGACGTCGTCCGACGCCGCCGGGGTTCCGGCACGGCGCCTGCAGCTAGTTGTCTACAGCAGCGAGGAGAGCTCCACGGTTGGGTCCTCCAGCCCCGTTATCAAGCCCGTCATCCTGGCAGGCCCGTCGCCTGTTCCGGTCGCCGCCGCCGCCGGCCAAGAACCGATCGCAGCGGTCCCAGTTAGTGGACCGGTGGTGGGGGTCGAGCAGAAGCCGGCCTTGGCGAGCCGACTGCCTCTGGAGAAGACGCTGCCGCTGCTGCCGCCGCCTCCGCCACCACCGGCCGGTGGTCAGATTGGAGGGAGGCTCATGGACCTCGTCTGCGCTCCCCTGTCTCCGATCCCTCTGAACTTCATGGAACCGGAACTGCTGACTCGCATCTACGATGAGTTCGATGACACTGATAGCTTCTTGCCGTGGTTTGATTATAACTGATCTGATGATAGCATCGTAGCCGTAGCTCCATGACTGGTTCAGAGATTAGAGATAGCACTGGTGGCTCAGGATTACCTGTTGGATTGTCAATCTGTCATGTGTTGAGTGTTCTGTTTCTGTTGTCTTTGTGCTTTACTGTGGAATTAACACTCTCTGTTGTTTATGGCTAACGAATTAACAATACCTTTTCTTTGTTTCTGAACACTGCACATGTTTCTTCAGGCATGTTCATCTTTACTAAAACAATTTGGGGGGATCATCATTCTTTTATGCCAGTGGCTACCTTTTGTTCTTCATTGTACCTTTAG
>CM041629.1:48964606-49023393 GCA_023333625.1 Bothriochloa decipiens
GGGGGTTGGGTGGTGGAGGGAGGAATCGGTTTGCCCCCCTAAAAGAATGTAACAAGAATCAGACTACTTTCAGTTTTGAATTCAACAAGTACTATGCTATGCATACCCGACATATTTCCTTATAGACAAGAGAAAGAACATTGCCAAGGAAAAAAAACAAGAAAAGAATATGTGTGGTAAAAGCAACCAGAAACCGCATGAATTCATCAAGCAACCGGGTCAAACGTGGCAAAACTCCCAGGCTTCTTTTAACCTTATATTGCACAGCTCCTTCAGATTTAAGTGCCTCAGTATCCGCCTTTCTTCTTCTTGCAGTGTGGAACAACGATCTTTGGAGCCTCAACGTGCATCCTCAGGGAGCTGAACTCAAGAGCGAAAATGGGTCTGGATAACAGCACTGAAATGCTCCGGCTTTGCGCATCCAAGTTGGCTATCATGTTGGACCCAGAGTTGTTCATCTTGCCGTCAGATTTTTTCTGGGCTAAGTCTATTTTAGGACCTCCAACTATTGTAAAAGTCCAGATTTTAACCTTAAACTTCAAAACCGGATAACATTAGCCATCAAACTTTTTAAAAAATTCATTTTTTAACCTTGAGCAGTTTTGTTGGCTGTTTTAGTGTGGGAACAGTAATTTTTGATATTTTTCAATAGTACTGATATTTGTTTATTTCATAACTAATTATTGGTACATGCTAAATTTATAAAAAAATTTGTGTAGCCTCTTCATGGTGTATTCTACCTAGAAAAAATATGAAACCTAGAAAATGAATAGTTTTTGTATGTTTTAAAATTATCTATTTTAATTAATAAATGCAACTTCTATGATTTTTGTAGGCCAAAAAAAATATCAAAAAATTATAAAAATTGATTTGTAGCTATTTTATGATGATATAAATCTATACAAAAAGTTTAGGATGAAATTGAAATGTTTAAATAAATTTCACGAGTTCTGTTATTCTCAGTTGTTTTGTAGAAATATTTAATTTTTCATGAAATAAAACCCTCAAACAATAAAACATAGTACACCATTGCAAAGAGCTCGTCGAGATGATCAAAATTGATATATTATTTGTTATATTTGGAGCTCTAAATAAAAAAATATTAATTTTATAAATTAAAAAGAAAGTGCTGACGTCAGCACTGACGTCAGCATCATAAACGGTGCCATGCACGGCCTACCAGAGGCCGACACGTGGTAGAACTAGGCCATACACGGCTTGAAATACCATTAAAGCTGAAAAGTGAACTTTTTTAAAAGTTCGAGGGTCAATATTATTCGATTTTAAAATTTAAGGTTAAAATCTGGACTTTTACGATAGTTAAAGGTCCTAAAATAGACTTAACCCTTTTTCCTGTGGCTCTGTGGTTCTTGGACTCCAAATCCTAGCAGGCTTTACAGGGCGCACTCTGTGGTAGAAAATAGCAGTGATACGTTGAAAATGCCATCAATGTGTATGTATCTCAGGACGTTCACAGAGTTTATTTATGTCATCACCTGCATTCTACTTGACAGGAGAACTTGAGAAGATCAGCATGGTCCTCTGTCTGCCCACTGAAATTTGCAAAGCAAGCGAGACATATTTGTTCAGAGACAAATATATATTTTGACGAGGTTTTTTTTCCCTTTTGTTTTGGCTAAGTGAAGCATTTAATTTCTTTACATTTATCTACATGTTTTGGAACCTGGCAGCTTTCTTTTGAGAAACCATGGAGGCCATCCGGTTTTTTTACCTAACCTGAAACTTGGAAGTGACATTCTGATCGCTGGGCCCATCCATTTGTGGTTCTTATGTGATCCTGCTGTCCACTTCCACATGATTAGAAAGTGAAATAAAGCATTGAATCAACAAAACCAAGGTTCGTGAGTACCATTTTGATAGTGAAAAGGACAAGGTTAGGAAAATGACATTCTGAAAGACATATCGAAACACCTAGCATTTGACATCCATTGATCTTCAGTGATGAAGTGAGGTAAGAGTCATTTGATGAAATTCAATGCAACAAATTCAGATTGGTTTCTGATGAGCCTAGATGCCTTACTGGTTACTAATTCTGGTAAGAGAAAAAAAAAACAATGCATTTTCCATGTTCAAGAATGTAACTGAAAAGTTCAGGGAATGTAGCTCAAAATGATAAGGAAACAAGTACAACTGTGAGCCTACAGTAAAATCTTTATAACCGGGTGACGTGGCTTTGGTGGATCATTAAGTAAGCACATAAGAAGAATGAAATTACCGGTAAGTGGTAGGCTGATGTTGCACAAATTCCTAGTTGACGAGCCCTTGGTCTCTGAAATCTCAATCTCATGGTCATTCCCTTGATTGGAGGTTGTCGATCCAATCCCTAGCATGTTGAGGAAGCTGTTTGGTTTGACCAACGGTTTATCCCCGAGTGAAGCAGCTTCAGTCTATCTCATGTGACAGACAGGTTACAAGTCTCATAATGCCAACATTTTTCAAGCCTAACCAACAGCATATATTCTGAATGTAGCAATGGGTTTGTCTGTCAATACCTTTGAGAATGTAGCAACATGGCTTGGTAGTCCTACCTCCTGCAAGAATTGGAGTGGCTCCAATTAAGGCGAAAGAAGCAGTAGGACAACAGAAAGGTACTGATCAGAGAGGAATTCCGAAGGTAACCTTGCGGCCGTGCCGGCAGGCTTCGACGCTGTTTACCAGCACCCTGGCAGCCCACCTGAAAATATGTTCAGACAGTATAGCAGAACCAGCAAGAAAACTGAAAAGGTCAAGCTAGTCATCAATCGATTATTTTTCAGCAGAACAAGCGTGAAAAAAATCACTATTCAGAGTTCATTCAGTTAGTGCATTTCATATTTTCATCTGCGTCTCAGCTCTGCTTGGTACTGTACATATACCACATGCATATATATTCTTGTCCTGTCCACTCCATCCCACGTAGGAAGATGGAGGAAACCGCGGGCGGCTGCAGCTGAGCTGAGATGAGCTGCACAGAGCAAGTTGACCACGCAGAGCAAGTGCTGCGCACCCGGCCACCCGACACCAGCGAATAATTGAAGGAAGCGAGGCAGAGTCCGTGCAGCCAAGTACAATCATACGGGGGGATAAGGGGTTGTTTATGGCCGTGCAAGTTGCCTTGTTCTTTTGTGTTTAGAAACCTGGAAGCGATTAAACTAGGCCACAGAACAGAATATGCAGATGCAGATGCAATGAACCGGACGGAGCGAAGAAGGCGAACTCACGCGCAGGAGGTCGGCGGGTTCCACACAATGCCGGCGATCACCACCAGCTGCAGGCTCAAAAACAGGGGAGAGGATTCAGGAGACCGGTGGCGGCAGGGCAGCAGGAGGCATGCTGCATGCGCGCGTGCGTACCTCATCGAACTCGCCGGCGGGGCTGTCGTGGTAGCGCGCCAGGAACATGCCGCCGAGCGTGTGGCCGAAGGCCTCCACGAGGCAGAGGTCCCGCGGCACGAAGGCGCGCGCCGTCGACGCCTTCACCAAATGCAGCTGGTACAATGCGCTGCACAGGAGGCAGCAAATTCAAGCCGGCATGGCAGCAACAGGCCATTATCACCGTACCCACTGGCACGGGCTCGATCATATCAAAACAGGGAGCTGCGGCCTTGCTTGCCTGCCCTTGAACACCCCTGGCGGCCCGTGCTGGTACGCCGCGCAGGCCTTTTCCTTGTCCGCCGCCATGGATCCCTCCGGCCTGTTTGCTCACACTCTCGGCAGGTACAGACTCAGGAAGAAGACGGAGATTTCATCCGCGTACCAGTAAGAGGAAGATGCTTCCGATAGTCTGATCACTTTTAAAGGCGTGGAGTAGCGGCGCTACATCGAGTGGACGCGCCTCGTGAGCTGCAGCTGAACGAGCCGCCTATAGCGGATGGGCCTTGAACGGCACGGCCGCCGCTCAGCAGTCATGCATGTCCTCCGCTGGCCGCAAAGATCGCGTGCTTCCTTCCCGTGTCCGGCCGCCGATGGAAAGGATAAGGTGCTTGTCGGCTGGGCTGCACAGGCCACGGGCCAAATTCGCGGTGAGCCCTTCTTTCACTTTCTTTTATTTGTTTATCATTATTTGGAAATTTTCTTGTTTATTTCTATCTGCATATGAATTTTAACGTATCTCTAGTTTTTTTAGGTGAGTTTCGAGGGGATAAAATCAACCCCTCCTGCAATATATTCCACAGATGCAAATGGTGAGTGGAAGGCAAGGCCTTAGTTACAAATCAGTGTCTGAGAGAGGGAGAGGTGTAGATTACATGGCAAAAGAGCTGTCTCCACTGACTAGCAAGAGCTACTTTCTTCGCGGGGATTCGACAGCTGCAACTGAGTTCTGCACGCTGAGTTAAACTATGCTAATTAATGTTCATTGCACATGGATGTTTAGCAATCTGATCTTATTTTGCTCTGGAAGACGGCGCAAACACAGCTGCATACTAAAACCTGATAATTATCATAGCACGGTATGCCATTGCACATGAGTGTTTACTGAGTGTTGACTGTCACTGTCTCACTCACTCCAACAAGTGACATTTTACCGTTCCAAGCTAACACATCACATGTTTGCATCTTGTCTTATATGCTACAAAAATCTAATGCACAGACTGAATCTCGTTGTTCCCTTGTCGAGAATTACATATACTTGCAGTAACGTTGTCATGACTCATGATGCACGCCACTACACCAGGAATGTAGTACATCCCATTTTCAGTGGCGTATGGAATGTGAAACAGTTTCTCAGGATCAGTCAGATTCGAATATGAGTTCTAAGGAGGAAACAAGGCTTAAGTACTCATTAGAGTTTCATCCGCATCTATGGATATGAGCAGGTCATGGGCCTGACGCCTGACGCCCTTCTTTCTTCTCCAATGCTGCCACTTTCACAGCCTCACTTCTTTTGTACGCAGTAGTACAACACTTTTGAAAATTCTTCAGACAAGCCTAACCATCACCACAGGTTAAGAATGGCCCAAGGCGACGAAAGGCCCACTCTCTCGCCACAAGTTAAAGAATGGTTCAAAAGCAGAAACTTTGCCAGCTGGCATGACACTGATGCTGTTTAGTGCCAAACTGCCTGTTAACAGAGCCTAACGCCAACTTAAAAAGCCACTCCTCAGTGGCTCACTCGCCGAGCAGGTAGCGACTGCTTGTGACCCGAGTGGGGGCAACAAGGTGGTGTGGATGCCCAATTGTGACGCTTGGACCTGGGCTTTTGGTGTTGCATTCTGCGGCCCGCCCGTCCCAAGTTGTGTAGTAGGCTTGCGGGCCCTTAGGCGAAGGCCTTGGCGTCCCGGTACCTAGAGTGGCGGGCAATGCGTGAGGCTGGTTTCACAGAGCAACGAATACCGCCCGCTTCCAACGGTGGGAGGATAACGGGCCGCTGCACTCCTAGCCCGCTCAGGCCCATCCGCCCTCTCTGGCAGACCACCGTTTTTGGTTTTTTTTTTTTTTTCTATTTTGCTCCTTCTCCCTAGACGTGTGTACTCTGCCCAACCAGCGTCTGCAGGTCTCTTTTCCTGATTCAGAACCTTGTGAGTTTAAGTAGCCGATCGAGCATCACAGGTTGGGTGGCGTGTCCTTGCTCCAACTTTGGATTCTTCTAATTATTGCTTACATGTTGCATTTGTCTAATGCGTAACTAATTCGTCGTTACGGTGTGACATCATGGCTTGCTTGTATGATTACTCGTGGGCAGAAGAGCAGTTGGGCTGGACGGCTGCCGAATTTAGATTCCTAAGTTGACCGAACATCCAGTGGATGGGAATGGCCTGTACGATCCTACATCGCCTGTTTGAACAGTTTGGCCACATCTATGTAATCCAATCTTTTGAAAGTTAATTCTGGTGTCTACCATACCATTCTTTAGAGCTCTAAGGTCAAAAACATCAGTCCAGATGGGTTGACGACAGGACAAACAAGTTCAGAGTTTTTTTTTCGAGGGGAAAACAAGTTTAGAGTTGCATTCATTCCTCACGCAGGCCCCCACTGGCTAACTTCAGAACTAACTGGCGACATCTGTCCAACAACCAGCAACAGAAGTGAGAACGCCACATACAGTACAGTTAGAATTTGTAACATGAACTAAGGATACGCAGTTGACCAAAAGTTGCAAAAAATTCCAGCAGTCCCCACCTATCCTCTTCAGTCTTCCACTCTTTGAGAAAAATGCGGTGTGGGTGCTAACGATGTTTGTCAACTCTAATCATGTCGCATTAAGTTTTCTTAAGCCCACCCACAGCCTACGTGTTACAGCTGAACAATGCAAAAGATCTTTCCTTCACTTGTGCATTTTCTGATGAATTGCCATCTCCAACTCAAAGACAAGAAGCCAAAGAGAGAAAAAAAAAAAAGTTATCCTCTACTGTCCTTGTTTCTTTATAATCTATCAGCTGCCACCTGCCTGACTAAACAATGGTACGTATTTGGATCATACTTCATTCCTTGTCACGAGACGTTTGGGAATCAACAATGCTGATGTTTTCTTAAAACCCTTGGAGTGTACTACTGGCTAACACATCAATCATCGTAGGACTATTCTATTTCTATCAAAGACATCACAGAGCTGATCATATTTTAGTCTGTCTGCACATGGACAAGAACACACCTCTGTATGCTAGAGTCTCTGACGAGCAGTTAGTTCGTTATTGCTATTTTCACTTGCACTTGCAGTGTAATTCCCATCTTACAATTTCAATCGTCATACCATATCACAGCTTCATCTGAGAAAATCCATTGGACAGACTTCAGAAGTTAAGCATTTTGAGAAAAATACAATGTCAGAATCACAAATCCCAGTGAAAATTCTCATCATCAAAAAGCATTTTCTAGATAAAGGGATTTTGTTTCGGCCTCGGCAACCCAAGAGCTTTGCACTCAACCAACCATTATTACAAACTTTCAGTCTCTGACTGTTCTGATGAAGAGCAGCTCTCAAAAGTGACAAAAGTGAGAGAGACCATATGAACTAGCAGCAAACTAAGCTCTAACTAAGTCTATAGATTACATAACCTCACGAACGAAAGAATAACAGCTTGACTAATCACTCTGTATAGGCTGCATAAAAGGAAACTCTGATTATCTCTGGTTGCAATTGCAAGTGCAGAACGGTTTCTCCTTCAGTTATGCAGAGGGTTTGGGCCCTGGGGCACCAACCTCTTGGACACAACATGCATGTGCTCGCAACAATCGCCAAATTGTCTCCCCGTCGCTGAAGAAGATGACTGGCTGGACAAGCAGCAGCCTTTGGCCGGCGGTGGCGGCGAGCCGCCGCCACGGCGGACTGCCGAGACATCCAGCTCTGCAACTCTTCGGCCACAGCTGACGATTGCCAGGTCTGCTGCCATGAAAAGAAGGCTGATGAGCACCAGCGTCGGAGCGGCTTTTAAGGATGTTCTCGCCATGATGGGATGCTGCGATTCAAGAGAAACGGTAGAGAAGAAGAGAAGGTGAGGCGGATGGAATCAGGGAAAAGAGAAGGTGAGGCGGATGGAATCAGGGAGGAAGAACGGACTGGACCCAGAAGTATTCGTGTTTGTTTGAACACAGATGTGATGTTTTGGTGCTTTATAGTGAGAAGAAGGAGGTTTATCATTTATGGAACACCAACTACTTTTTTCATTGGAAGTCTAAGAAGTAAATACCATGATGAGCACAGACTTGGACTTCTCATCGGCGACGTGACGTCGTGACAGATTGATGATGTCTCAGGCCACTTACTTACAACGTAGACTCTATTATAGAGTCTAAATTTATTTATTATCTTAAACATTATAAATTTGAAGTTTAAATAAGACTAAATAAGACTTAGAGTCTTATTTTTTCTAACTCTTTTTTTAAAATAAATATGCTACCATATCAGCAAAATATTATAAATAAAAGATAATAAATTATCTTGAACTCTATAATAAAGCCTTACATTGTGAGCGCCCTTGTAATATTAACTACGGCATGTCTAGAACTAGTGGCGGAGCCAGTAGCTTTTTAAGCCCGGACATCCTTCATATGCAAAATATATTTAGCTATTAAACTACAGTGTTCTTCTATGATGCAAAGAAAATTCTCTTAAAAATCACCGATGAGCCCGGCCGACCGCCCAGGGTCGCCGGGAGGTGGCTCCGCCAGCGTCTAGAACAAAGAACAGTGCACATGAATTTCAAGAACAGTTTGCTTTGGCAGACTACTACGCTGAGAACACCTCACACTCACATGGCCATGCTGTATCTACTATCAGAAAAGAAAAGTGTGCCAGGATGGATCGAGCCGGGACTTTGGAATGGCTGATGTGTACACACTGGGGCTAGACATGAATGCCTCTGCTTAGCATATGACGTACAAGTCTTTGAAGGGCGCAGAAGAGCACAAACTGCACCGTATCATCTGTTCGTTGTTAGGTGTAATAGTTTGACTGGATCAAAGATCAGAGTACACTGTTGTCAAAAAAAATGATCAGAGTACACAGGTGGCCATCAGCCATCAGTGCTAGGTCGGTCATAGGCCTTTTCTTCTCCATAAACGACCATATTTTACATGGATTTCATGCCACGTGAGTGAATATTTGGCACTGCGCTTCAATGTCCTTGCTTAAAATTCTCGGACAAGGGCACAGTGTTCCATAGTAGAAGCATGAGTGATCAATTTCCAAGAAACTGGAAATTCATGCCTGAAGGTTTCAGTCATTAATAACTGCCCGTCCTCGACAGCTGAGCTGGGTACAGCAACCAACTGAACCCCGGTTTTCCTCCCCGGATTGCTCGCGGTCGTCGGAGATGTGACCGCGCGACAATGATGGATGGACGGTGGGATGGAGCCGTGCGTGCGTCAAGAGGTTCACACTAACGAGAGGCGACGTCCCGCCGGCTCCTGGGGTTTCCCTTTCTTCTCCGGCACCATCGCCGTGAACAGAGCAGACAGTGACGCCGAACTGCAAATGGGCTCAAAACCACATCATACTGTTCTGTGAAAGAACATTAAACCACAGAGGCCCAGACCACCCTACCGCTCACCCTCCCAAATCCAAACCAAACCGTACCATATGTCTCATACCGTTTTCAAACCATTTCCTAGACATACTTATGCTGGTTTCTGTCCTGCACCGACTTCCACTAGTTGTCGCTGGTTCCCGCTGCCGCGGTTTACCACACGCTTGCGAGTACGATCGAATATGTGCACACGCCAACGTTCGGCACCGTTTCTTGAATGCTTTCATATACTGTACGTAGTTTCAACTTTCAATTACACATGGATCAACCTGATGCCACAAGTAGTATATAAATAGACAATAACCAAAATAATGAATAAAGTTCCCAAAAAAAATGGATAAAACCAAACATCTAAATGAGAAACTATGAGATGTGGAATTTCCACAAAGTTCACAACAGGAGAAATATATGTTTGCTACCCAGGAGATCAAGCATGCAACCAGCTGCAGGCACATGGTCACAAGATTAACTGTCGCAGTCTGATAACTTTTGACTCCCGGTAAATGATCATGTATCTTGTCAACTGAAAGGGCATTATGCATGGCCACCTAAACTGTTACAGATCAGCATAAATCCATTTTAATCAAAAGAAACTAAGGGTAGTAGAGCAAATGTATTGTAGGATGATATAATAATGCATATGTCTAATACACTTGTAGATAACTCACAAATATATGATGGCAACTAAGTGTCAAACACGCACCCATGACCATGAGAACTCTCAGAACTGTGCGCTCTCATCGAAGTATCAAAGATGCAACTTAAACTGTGCCTGCAGCCAGTCACTGCAGTGGCAGCAGCAAGCATGGAGGTCGATAACAAGCTAAAGCTTAGTATACTCCCACATTATTAATCTTAGCAAACATTGTATATTCAGTTCCTATATAAAGTGCATATCCAATTCCTAGCAATTGTATCATTTTACTAAGAATGACAAGGCTTGCTGCGAATCAGGCCCAAGTTAATGGATGCATTTCGGTTGTACGGTACTAGCTCCAGCTGCTATGGCCCCAGTATGCTAGATTAATCTTGCAAGTTCAGACCATTAGGCATCAGCTGCAGAAATTAAGTGCATATGACTCGAACCAATCCGGAATCTGCAGAAACCAGGTTAAACTCTTTGGAAATGTTAATGCTCAACAATCTGAATACAGGGCTAATGTAAGAGGTACACAATATCAGTAAACCTTACAAGTATGATGCCAAAGGAAAACGGCATCAGCTGACACATTGATAGATTCCTGTTTAATTCGTCGGAATAAAGTATATAACTTAAGAATGGGGCTCTTGCCAAAGCAGCTGAAGCAATAATGTACAAAGATAAGCAGCTGGAGTAGAGACAATTTGCCACCCTCTGTCAACAGAATGAGCTGCTGCCATGGCGCTAATTCACGATACAGTTGACGTCTCAGCAAGCAGGGGAGAAGCTCAGTGAGAGGATCAAAAAAACTAGAATCAGATTGGAGGGTATGTATACACGCGGTAGAAAAATTGCTTCCTGGCCTCAATTTTGTGTCTTCTCCACCTTGGCCTTGATCTTCTGCTCGATGATCGCCTTCTCAGTGTCGAGGCTGAACATCCTGTTGAGAGCATGCATGTTCTCGAGCGTCTCATCAAGGGTGCGGCTGTTACTGCCGTCACACCTCAGGTGCTGCAGCGGGCCATGGAGGAGCTTGTTCACGATGCCGGTGCTTAGCTCCTCGATGGCTCTCCTCATCTTCTTGGTGAGAGCGTCATCCCCGATCTTCTGTAGGCACTTCTCGAGCTCCGAGGCCCGGATCCTGTCAGCATATGACCTCAGCTTCTTGATGGTTGGAACGGTCTCCAGAGAGTCCCTCCATGCCTCAAACCGTTTCAGCTCTTCAGTGATGATTGTCTGCGCCTCCATTGCCTTCCTGAGACGGTCTTCCTTGTTGGCTTCCACCACCTCTTTCAGGTCATCGACATTGTATACTCGTGCAGAGCCAATTTCAGAGACACACGCGCTGACATTCCTTGGGACAGATATGTCGATGAAAAGCCGGACACCACCCATAGCATCAGAAATTGTGGGAAGTGCCTCTGCATGCTCTTTTGTGAACAATGGGGTTTCAGATGCAGTGCTCGTGAACACGACATCAGCTTCAGCAGCAGCTTCATACATCTCTGAGAGAGGCCTGTACACAATCTCGATGTCTTTCATCTCTTCGCGGATGGCATCCACCCTTTCCACCGAACGGTTGACCACAACCACCTTCTTGCATCCTTTGGCAATCAGATGTTTGATCACTAATTTTCCCATTTTGCCAGCACCAATCAAAAGCATCCTAGCTGTAAGGGCTTCAGACTTTGGAAGCTTCATCAGGGCCAACTCAACTGCCGCTGAACTGACAGAAACAGCACCAGATGATATGTTAGTCTCAGACCGCACACGCTTTCCAGCTGTAATTGCATCCTTGAACATTCTATCAATGTTCTTTCCCAGGCCTCCACTATTTTGTCCACTTCTAACAACTTGTTTAACTTGAGCAAGGATTTGTCCTTCACCGAGAACCAAAGAATCCAGCCCAGCTGATACCTCAAATAGATGACGTGTAGCATCACTGTCACGGAGCATGAATAGGTGCTCCCTAAGCTCAGAAGCAGGAATACCACTTTTCTGCGAAATCGCAAAAAAAGAATACACATTAGGGAATCTTAATCTTCTTTGAGCAGCCAGGAAACTGGGGCAAAAAGACAACAGACTGAACAAATAGAGTTGATGGATTGGTTCTCACCTTTGACATCCAGTCCACTACTTCTCTGATACCTCGGTTCCATGATAGGGCCACTACATAAATTTCCATTCTATTACAGGTACTAAGAACAGCAGCCTCCTCAATATGGTTTAGATTAGTAAGTTCTTGAATAGCACGGGGCCATAGTTCCTCTGCAACCGCAAGTTTTTCACGCATCTCCACTGGTGCTGTGTGCACACTGAGGCCTAACACAGCTATGCTACTCCTTTCCTTCATGTATCCTGGCAGTGAATATAATGTTAAAACATTGTCAAACACTGCACAGAGCAAAGCAATTTGTTTCTGAAATAGATAATTTGTATATAGTTGCGCATCAATATAAAGCCCTATTAATTCATTTCCGAAGATGTTTATTCAAGCAAACTCTAAAGGGTGAAAATAACATGCTCACACTAGATGAATATGACCAAAACAAGAGAATCCCCAAAACATTTATTCACAAAATGCATGACCAATAGCTGATGGCAAAAGCATATGGATATAAGTATTTGGCATCGTTATCAAATTAGATTTCTCCTCCTTGTAGGATTACATCTAAATACGCATACACTATCATTTACTCCTATTTTCTTATAACACGTAATTTAGTGGATATAGATAAGATAATCGTTTCATTTTTCATCGCTGAGCATATGCATACAATCAGAAGCTCCACCAATCGGTGAAGCATATAGCTCCGCAATCAGTTAACCAACTTGAACAAACCCAACAAATGCAACTTTCCATTCCCTATTGTCGGCCTGACTCAGTTTAGAAAGAAAAGTAATGGATTGGAAATGTTGCAATCGGGATGCCAAGTTTCCTCATCCCCACGATCCCTTGCAAAATGGCAGAAGCTAATTTCTTTCGATGCGATGCGAACTGGTCTCTTCTCCACATACTAATTTTACTTAGCAAGAAGTTAGGCGGTGAACATTTCTAAATTCTAATGAATAGCAGTATAACAAATATTCAAGTTATGCTTGGTCAATGCAAAATTGCAACAGGACAATGCAAAGTTCACACCTACTCCTCCTTCCCTGAACCACCCACACCTTTTGACCTGTACCAGACCAAAACTAATCCCAACAGCAGCAGCTGTAGCCTCGAAGCGACGCAAATGATCCATCAATCAGGCCGGCACAATCCGGGGCATCCCAAGGTTACAGGAAAGGCAACAGCGGCGGCGGATTTGAGGGCAAGGCAAGGCACTCACGGTCGGCGGAGATCTTGAACTGCTCGAGCGCGGCGATGCTGGCCGCCTTGGCCACCGCCTGCACCTGGGCATCCACGCCGGCGTCGCACCGCACCACCACCCCGGAGCGCCGCCTGCTGCCAGCAGCCACCCTTGCGAAGGGGGCCGACGACGATCCCCGCGGCCTGGCGGCTGCCCCGAATGACACGGCGGCGGCGGCGGTCGCTGACGCCGTGCTCGCCATCATATAGATCAGGGAAGACACAAAGCCGCCTCCTTTCGCAGGGGAACCAAACCAATGCGACAAGAATTTTTCGCAGAGCGATAAGCAGAAAGAGACATAGACAGAGACAGAGAGAGAGGCGAGGAGAAACTCTTATGGGCTCCTCTCTACCTCTCTCCCGCTCTGGGAGTCGGAGCAGTTCTTGCGGAAGGAGACGAGGTATTGGCTTTGGCCTCGCCGCGTTGGACCGAGGAGAAGAGCACGAGTTGGGTAGAGAGAGAGAGGAGGAGGAGGAGGAAGAAAGGCGCTTCTGCTTGGAGCAAAGGTTACGGAGGGAGGGAGGAGGAGTTGTTGAGTCGCCGGAGCGGCATGGCGTGTGGGGCCCACACGTGGTGGAGTGCCTCTGGGCTAGGTCTTGGGTCGGCCCGGAATTTTATATGGAGCTGCAAGAACATTTTACGTATGAGCTCTCGTCATACAGTGGATATCTCTTTTTCTCGAAGCAAGACAGAGTATCGTATTGGACCTCTTCTTTTTCTGTGAAACTGAACTTAGATTTTGCGTTACTCTCCCATTTCAGTTTATAGATTGTTCTTTTTTTTTCTAGATACACAAAACATATTATTATATATCTAGGTGCATAATAAAACTAGTATATAGAAAGACAGAACAACCTATGATTTAGGATAGAGATGGTATTATTCTATACAAACTTATCATGCTGCATTAGCTCTATACTGAAGTCCTGTGTCGTTAAAAGAAGAATCCCGGTTGTGTGTTTAACACGCGTTTGGTTTGCATACACAATTAGTACATCATCTTTTCCTGAACAAATTGTATCCTAACGAAGGTTACCAGGAATTTTTGATATGATGCTAAATGCTAAACTAAAAGATGATTTTTTTTTTCTTTGTATAACAGTTGTTTGGGTTCTAAATTTAAGAAAAAAAACTGTATCGTCAGTCATTGAGTTCTTGTTCATGCATGGAAGAAAAATAACGGACCTCTATGAGATTTTGTGGGAATTGGAGGCCTTGGCAACTGTTATTTTGCATACCTAATTATATGCGCATGTTGGATTGCTCCACGTTGTGGGGACGTGGGTGCGCACCGGAGAGGGAGGAACTGACCCGGAATGGAAGGATGATAGGGGAGTGTGGTGGCCTCAGTCAGGCCTGTGATTGGCCGCCGCCCTTATCTTGGACGCAGCTTCTTCGGTTTTTGTATGGCCTGCGAGGTGGGCACACGAGTTCCCATGGCCGCCTCACGCGCAGAGCCCCCTGCGCCTGATGGTGACGGCGAAGCGTGTCGGCGTGGTGGCCACACTCTCCTGCTCCCCGGGGCCCGCCTGTCTGTCGGACGGGCCCCTTTCTCGTGTGGCATATTGGGCGTCTCAGTTCGGGTATCTGCGATCATGGAATCTTCAAATCTTCATGCGTGGCCTGATGTCATTTTATAGGTTTTTACTAGAGGCTGTTTGCATGTTACAATTAGAAAATGCGATCCAAACAAGTATAGTAATATCATTTTTTTACCAATGGCCCTATTAGCATCACATAAAGGGAGGGGTTGCTAGTAGATGCTAATTAAAACTAGCATTGCTAAAATTAGCACTATCATAATGGGATTTTCAAGGTAACTGATACTACATGTGAAAACTAAGTTAGAAAAAGAGCACATGCCATATACATTTTGAAGATACATGAACTCATATGTATTAATTGGGCAACTAAGTTTTGCATCGATATCTTTCCAATTAATGGGTCTTGTCAAGGGTACTTATTTTAAGTTTATCGAAACTTTGCTGTGAAAGTCGCTTTAGAAATCACTTTTTCACTATGAACTCTTTCTTCGTTTTGTATTATGTTTTGACCATTTTGCACGGTGCCACGTTTTCTTTATCTTGAAGAATGAAAGAGCCATTTGCATTCAACACATACTTAAGCATTTGCATTACAGCCACTTACCCTTTTTTTCACGCGGTCTCTGTTCATGCATTATGCCTACTTTCTTTTGTATGCCGTTTCTATTGAACCCATATATGGGGCAAGTTCAACAGCGACACGCTTCTTTGGCCGGATTTAATTCTATTTTCCGGTAGACCTTCCGGTGGCATGCAATTTGACATGCTACAAAGAGGCGACCAACGTCAAGCGAAACCGTTTAAGAATCCTACTTTAGAAGGCTATATGCATGGGCGTCATCTTTGATGAGCACGACAGTGACCTATATAGATTCCCTGTGCAATTTCCTTCAGGGCAAGCGTGACGGTTGTGCCGTTTTGAGAGAGCCTCTAGTATCGTGCATGGTGCGCAAGCCGCAAGCACAATAATCTAGTATTGGATGGTTTTTCCATCTCTTGCTCCCTGCAAGTGTATAAGTCCGTCATGAATCCAACTATATTAATTTTTTAATCTAAATTACATAATAGTAATAATATTTATGGAGCTAAATTACTGTCATTAGTTTACTACGTTGTGCTGCCAGATCGAGAGGTTTCTAGTATCGTGCATGGTGCACAAAGTGTTGGTTCACATCCAGGTACGAAATCTGAGGTCACTGACATATATTTGGAGGAATAAAATATCTGGCGTTATGTTCTGCAACGACCTTGGAGTGGAGACGTTGTCAAAAAGAAAAGAAATTAGAATCTTTTGTCAACGGAGGCAGTTGAGAGAGAGTACAATGGAGCCTGGAGGCAGCTTATGCTTATGCACACACTATAATTCTTCCGTTGACACCTTCTTTGCTGATGCCGTGGCGCGCCCATGTACGTACAGCTGTGTTTCTGCACGTTTTACTTGGAACGCTGAGTTTGTCAAAGCTGGATCTTCTACACACAACGACTCATTCCTTTTTGCAAGAAGATGAGATGTCTCCCTCCGATTTCCCTATAACACGACAGGATGCTGGAATGAACATAACAGATCAGCAGATGCAAGAGGTCCAACCACAGAAGATCTCTGCACAGCCTTTTTCGTCGTTCTCTCCTTTGATGCCTGTTTGATCCGCTCGCTGCTTGCCTTTCACACTGGTCACTGGACGGCAAAAGACACCTTCTCAGTTCGCACCATGTGTTCTTTGACACCTACACATGTGCTTTTTGACAGTTGACACCTACAGGATTTTTGTTGCTACGCAGTACAGGTCCTGAGATACTCCCTTCGATCGTCCCTCCCACAAAGATTTCAACGTTTTTGGATTTTTAGGACAAAGCATAGAAGTATGCATGGGAATTGACTATAAATACTTCTATTTACTAGAAAGCCTAGAAGCTATATAACGATCTAAATACTCCAGTAATCCACTGCATGAGCATGGTGAACAAGAATCCGCTCGCTCCAGATTTTTCAGCTGCTGGCCTGCAGCAATCGGAAATGGGCAGGCTGAAAGCTGAATCCAACTAGTTAACGCTCCTATTTCGTCAGGTCGTGGGATTTCTTTCGGGCTTGGGCACGTCATCAGTGAACTATACTCCAGAGTTTCCTTTTAAGGCAAAGCATTGCAGCTGAAGCAGCGTCAAAGCGGAAACTGAATTGTACTATGCTGAACATTAGTTGCGTTCATAAAAAAAAAAAACGCTGAACACTAGTACGGAGTATATGCTTCTTGTATCTTGTTGCAGACACGCTTCGTCTGTCCAAATATGGATTATGAAATATTGTGCAAACGACCCATTATTTCTGCATACGATGCGATCATTACAGGTCAGAAAGGGTTGAACGCAGAAGGCTATACACGTTGAACGATCCCAGAGACAGATGGTGGTACAAGAAAAAAAATCAATAGGGTGATAATGACATTCAGTTGGACAGAGTTGTATATCTGACTGAGCTCCAAAACTTCATGCTGGCTGGAACAAAAAATGCGAAGAAAAGGGGGCTGCCTGGTCTCAATAATGGAGAAAAAATTAAAAAAGCAAAAAGTGGTGGTCTGCCAGAGAGGACGGATGGGCCTTAAGCGGGCCTGGAGTGCAGCGGCCCGTTATCCTTCCACCGTTGGAAGCGGGCGGTACTCGCTGCTCTGTGAAACCAGCCTCACGCATTGCCCGCCGCTCTAGGTGCTGGGACGCCAAGGCCTTCGCCGAAGCGCCCGCGGCTCACTACGCAACTTGGAACGGGCGGGCCGCAGATTGCATAACAGGCCCAGGTCCACGCGCCACAGTCGGCATCCACACCACCTTAATGCCCCCGCTCGGGTTACAAGCAGGCGCTAGCTGCTCGGCGAAAGACCTGCTAAGGAGTGGATATTTAAGCGGGTGTTGTCTCTTGTGATTAGGCAGTGTGGGACTAAACTGCACAAGTTTCCGGCATCTGGCAAAAGCTTGTTGTTGAGCTGTGGGCTGGAGATGGGCCTTTTTTTTGTTATCTTGTGTTAATGAATGGGCTTCCCAAAGAATTTTCACCAATGTTGCGTGAGAAGTCGAAATCGAAGAGCATTTAGCTGGAGTAACTGCTGACATCCGAACATGTCAAGGCTGGCCTACGCGCTCGGCATCTCAGATCTGTATCTGTGAAACTCAAATCCCGTACATGCTCTCTAAAATTCAATTTATATTCAACCCGAGGAAGTGCTTCGTAATCTCAAATTCGTACATGTTCTGTAAACAAAACTCAATTTGTATTGAGGTGGAGAAGTGCTTCGTAATCTGGCAGGCAGGGAAATCCCAAATTGCACATTTGCATAGTTCATCAGCTCCAGGCTCTAGATAAGCATAAATCGTTGTGGCTTGCATGGAGCGACAGATTTATTTGTTACTTGATGATGTAGAACTTTATAGAGGTTAGCTTCGTTAAAAAAAAAACTGCATGCAATGTCTTGCCATTACATAAATTTTAGAGAAATAAGTACAATTGCTATTTCAAAACACAAAGGTGCCTGCTTTTATGCAAATGTGTTCTTGCGCATTGCAGAGTAAAAGAATCACGCCGTGACACGTTTGATCTTTGATGGAAATAGTGCAGTGGTGCAGTCCAATTGGATACCATTGTTGAATCAGTGAGGTGACAGCTGACAGATTAATGGAACACGAGGCAAACACTAGATCTATCTACAATTTTTCGGGCGCTTCTCGTCCATTGAGTAGGAGAAATTATACATCAGAGACGAAGCGGAAGTGAACCTTACTGCTCCAGAGGCGAAATAATTCGTCTCAACATGGAAATGACCTGTACATATCCAACCATTCAATCCTACAGCAGAGTACAGATCTAATATCAGTGTAAATTTAGACCCTATCCTTGCAAAACAGGTACGAGGCTTTCCGTTATTTCTAAATTCTAACTACCTTAGGAACATTATAAGCAGTGCTCCGCTCTCCATTTCATTCTTCCTATCAGAACCGAGATGTCTTTGAGTGTTTCCTATTCATGGTGCATCGCCATCAGGCCGCTCGGGCTCAGCCTCAACCACAGGCACAGTAACTTCTTCCCTTATTTCAGGCGAAATGCTGCCATAATCCTCTTCAGCACGCGGTGCTCTTCTTATGGTTCCTACCTTCACATACTTGCTGCTGAACTTGTACTCCCAGTCATTCAAGGAACCGAGCTCCATTGGCGTTAGGCCAGATATTTCACCATTCAGATCCTGTGCTTCAAAGGACATTTTGGCCAATGCCCTGCTGGCATCTTTACCAGCAAATAACTCATATGCTCCGCCAGGTCCATAGAACATCCTGCACAGCGAAAATTGGTAAGAAAAAGGAAAAAGAACATCATGCCATAACTGTTAACCACAATATGATATGCAAGGTAAATTGGCAGTGACATTGTCAGGACAAAATTTTTACATGGTATTTGAACTGCAAGTTGTATATTATCTAGTTACTTTCATCAGAGGAAACAAAAGCAATTTATGCACCATGATCCAATAAGCCAAATGAGAATCCAATGCAGCTATTTTTAAATGGAATTATTGCTCTCCAAAAGTCATGATTCCATCCAAATAGGAGATTCAGTTAGACGCCAACAAAATTTGAAATGGGTACACTTATCACTACAACTTATAGTTCACAGCACAACTAAATTCGTTCACACACAAAATGTTCAGAAGAAATTAAGCATAACTAGAACAGCTCAGTTGCACATTCCTACCTTTCATAATTATTGCACAAATCTTTCACACATTCTTTTTTTCTCGTAGGGTTCATGGTTATACCATCTATGACGAGAAATCAGCAACCTTCATATTGTAAAGAAAACAAATAAGGACATAACCATGTTCTTGCTGATACAACCAAAAAATCATGGGCTAGAAAAAGAAAACAAAGAACCATGATTATGTTCTTGGATTATTGCTTATACTGCTTTGGCATCAGTTAGTATGAGTGCCGGTGAGGATAGGCAGCCAGATACTATGTGACTTTTTGTTCAATGACTAAATACCATGTTATACACTCAATAACTGAACCTACAGGCGAAGCATCAGAAGCTCCCATCACAAAGACAGTTGGGCGCTATATTTGCACAATTGCAGTACGCCTCTTTGACTGCCAGATAAGCATACGCAAAATCCAGTCACCCTCCAAAACAAAGATATTTCCACTAGTCAGTCTCGACCATCTGGTTGGTCACAACCTTCAGTTCTAACATCCCACATTCAGAACAATGCCTGCTTCTTCGTTTAGAACAGTTCATTTATATCAGTAACACAGAACTCCTCAAATTACGTACAACTGCTTCATCATTTTAAAGTATCTTGTTTCGGAAAGCATCAATAACTAATGATTACACACGAGTGGCTAGTACAACAAAGCATAGCATCATTGCGAGTTGCGGCGAAATGGGTGAATAATTAGAGGCTAGAGCTGAAGGAATCAAGGATTCAAAGGAAGCAACCTGCTCTGTGAGACGTCATAGATCTGCCCCTTGACTGCCATCAGCAGCGGCTTCTCGGGGTCGGACCCGTCGTACTGCCGCAGCTCCTCCTCCGTGATCTCACCGACCTGCACCGGCTCCGGGACAGGAAGCGGCGGCGGGGCCGTCTGGGTCTCCAGCCGACAAGGCGCGGGACGGCGCGGCGTAAGGAGACTGGACCCAACCTTGTAGACCGCCACCGCCGCCGCCACACCCGCGAGCATGGCCAGAGGAGGAGGCGCGCCCTTCGCCGCCGCCCACAGCTCCGACACTGCGGCATCCACCAATAAAGCCGGTCGGGTTTCCAATCGAAGTCTGCACGAGAGTGAGGCTAGAGATTCAGTGCGAGCGGGAGCTTACGCTTCGCAGGGACCTTGACCCCGCCCTGCCCGCCGGCGGCGCTACACCGCACGCCGCAGGACGCGACCCTGCCGCGGTGACCACCCTGGACCTGGAGACATACAGCCGTACTCGCGCGCCGCCGGCTGGACGGCGCCGAGGCGGAGAGCGATGGTGCGGCGAGGACGGAGGAGCAAGGAGCCATTCAGAACACCTGCTGGAGGCTAGTGGAGACTGGAGAGTGGAGACTGTCTGCTGTCAATAGAAATGGAAGGAAAACACATAATTCTCGTTCACACTCTTTGTGCCAGTTAAACAACTTTTCTAATTTTCTGTGACTTGGGATGGGTCTTTCTCTACAGTACTGCCAAGAACTCACAAGAGCTAACCTTCAAGAATAGAGCTAGTGGAATAATGGAGTAGGAACTCTCGTAGGACTCTACGATGGATTGACAAAGCTCCACAATTTCTAACTTTTTCCATGCCATTCAAACCCTTAGAACACATGGTTTTGACTCGGTGTCCGGCACGCTGACAAGAATAACATTTTAGAATATATATCACTTTCATAGCACGTTATAGCATATCCCACGTATGACATTTACAAGGAACCTACTATATCTATCATCATGTATTGTGCTCGGATGTTTGATTTCTGCATTACCATACATGTAGACTTATATATTCATTGTAATTTATTACTATTTAATGCTCAATAATACATTATCCTCGGAGCGTGCCCAAAAACACATTAGCTATATGTCACATTCAGTTTTTTTTTGTTTGTTTTAAAAAAATCAGTTATTTTAGACAATGAATAATTGCACACACTAATGAGCATGCAAAAATAGAATCTTCTCGCATATATAGCGAGAACCAAATAACAGATCAAATACAACTTTTGTGTTGAAAATCTTCGAAGATGTTATTCTCTCCATCTAGTGTTTCTTTTCCATCACTTGAGTGAAGCAGCAAAGGTGCTTCCTTTTAATGTAGTTGCAGGAGCCTCAAAGGTTGCCAAAAGAGAATCAAGCAGCTCCTATATAATGTGAGAAGGTGGAGAACTCCCGAAGTTATCAACGTGAAACTTAAGGATGTGAACCATGGTGGTATCAGAGGAACCGTACTATTGAGGATATGCTAGGAAGAATATAATTGCTAGGCTCTATAGGCATCTTGTAAAATGTTGTCTTCTCTATAAATGTTGTAACATATTAAAGGTCTATTAATTTGGCGAACTTGGAGCATGCAAACGATCGACGCCACCAAAATTAGGGGCGGAGGGTGGACAGTGCAGTGGATTAGGGTTAGAGTTCCGAGATAGGGATTTGAGGTTCTTATTAGGGACCTTCATTGTTGGTGTCCTTAGAAAGGGGAGGCGGCCTCAAGCGGTGGCCGTGCTGATGAGGAGGCCTCGAGTGGTGGCAGGGTGCTATGAAGCAAGCAACGGAAGAAAATTGGTTAGGGGGAGCTTATGGCTTGAGCAACCGGTCATTCTTCCTCCTCCGATTGAGAGTAATTGAAGTGGCAGGGGTGGCACCGAGGGGTGGATGATAGGCAGAGAGGGCACCATTGGCTAGTGTAGTGGGCGAGGAAGGCGATGGTGGGACAAGCAGGCGCGACGAAGACGATAGTGTCGCCTTTGTTCCCATGTACACTAAGTTCATGTTCTTTCCCTATGATGAGTCTCTTCTTCGTTCTTCCTCTTGGCCCGCGGCATAGCGGGTCTAAGTGGGAGCAGCGCAACTACACTGCCTCAGGCCATGCACAATGGATGGGCTCCTATGGAGACGCTTCGAGGGAGAGAGAATTTTTTTTTTTTTGTCAGCAAGCATCTTTACCGATCACCCCTATTGATTGTGTGCTACCAAATGGGTAAGAAGAGGAACTGAGAAATTTCCAACGTAGGATAATCTTAGGGGTATAGATGAAATAATAACTCACTTTAAAGAGCACCGATTATCCGATCAAACAGAGAAGGGGCGCACATCCTGGTCTGTAAAATCTGCAAAGGCGACTATATAATAACAATAATAACAAATAAAATATAAAGCACCAGCATCTCAAGGGCCATGGCGCTGGTACAGATGACATCCAATTACACAGGCCATGCTGCTGATACGGGAGGATAGCAGGGCCCAGACACGAACCGAATAGGACCATGTCGAATTATTGCCGCATACACAGGAGGCTCTAGTTTTCCTGGGCACCTTCATCCGCTGGGGCTTCCTTCTCCTTTACCGCCTCCTCCGCAGATACCTCCTTGGGCTTCTCTTCAGTTGTTGGTGCCTTCTCAGCCTCAGTGGCAGCCTCAGCGGTGGCCTCACTGGTTTCAGGGGCTGTGTTGCTTGCGGCGCTGCCATCTTCAACAGGGACAGTCTTCTTGACAGTACCAACCTTCACATACTTGCTCATGAACTTGTATTCCCAATCCTGCAGGGCGTCAAGCTCAAATGGGCCTAGGCCAGAGATGTCGCCAGTAAGATCCTGTGGCTCAAAGGACATCTTTGCTAGGGCTCTGCTGGCATCTTTACCAGCGAATAGGGCATAAGGTCCGCCAGGTCCATAGAACATTCTGCATAGGGTCATTAATAAACATTATAAATACAGAACTCAATATATGTAAAGTAAGAAGGGGAAAGGAGTGGGGGATTTGAACCGTAAGTGAGCTTCACAACAAATTTGTAACATGCAAGTTACTAAAATGAATTCACAACTGCCCATATGAGCACAACTATTCTTGAATAAAAATAAGCATAAGCATGCATAATATAAAAGTGACCATGTGTTTCGCATGGACAGCCGTGCAATGTGGAATGATTGTGATTGTGAAAGTACAAGCACAATCAAAGATAGATGTGCATATAATAATATAGCAGATCTGTCAAAAAGTTTTAAGACACATCATCCACCACAAAATATGGGTACAGATGCGCATACCAAGGGCTAGCTAAGAGATATCACATATTCATTGTCAGGTCTAACCACAAAACTTCTAAAAAAAGAATTAAGCAACAGAAAAGAAAAAAACATTAAACAGCTTTCACTAATTCTCCCGGGCAACCAGTGCCAAATAAAACGCATATCCATAAAGTAGCCCTCATCACCCATTGAATCAGAACGCCTTTTTTACAAGCAAAAATATCACAACCTTTTTTTAGGGAAGCCTATTTATATCTACCACATATCTTTTCACTGGCAAGTCCGGGAACCCCAGCTGCACAGATGAAAGGAATACTTATCCAAGTAGAATATATGAAAATTTGGTACGTTAACTTATTATATGAGCATTGAATCTCTATATCAAATCAGGCAATCATCCGCAAATATACTCTCCACTATCAACTCTACAGCCATCATCTCAGATGGCATACAGTCATGGTGCTAAAAAGATTCTAATAATCAAATAGAAATTGATTAGGTATACCAAACAACAAAGAAAAATTCAGCGAAAGCGACCCCAACAAACAAACATTGGGGAATTGATAAAGGCCCCAAAAGTTTGTTGTGGACCTGCTGCCGGCGATTCCTACCTTAAAATTTCACCCATTGACCAAAAAAAATAAATCCCCTAGATAACCATAGTGGCAGCTCATATTGCTAACCATAGCAGTAGTTCATAATGCAAAACTACTAATCGACCAAACCAAGTTGCCTTGACCAGTAAATTCACTATAGCATGATTTTTTGACCTCAACGAACAGAACCACAGACGGTTACAAGTGCTGGAACCTGCAACATGTCCCCATAACAAACAACAAAACAATTAATTGGTATTTTCCATATCTTGATGCCACCCAGACAATTGAGCCCCCGAATGAGACAAGACATTAAACACGCCAAGACATTAAACGAGAAATTCCAGCAGATTTATAACCATAACCAAGACTCCCATCAGCCGGGAAGACAGAAACGACAGTATCAAAAAGCTCAAATAGACAAGGCATCAAAACCTCAGAAATTCGAGCAGATTTCCACACTTGAATTACTCCAATCATCAGAAAAAAAACAAATCTATAGTTACATCTGAGAAAGCTTTTTTTTTTTTAATTTCACATCTGAGAAAGCTAACTATTAGTGAACCGATAACGTAATCAGCATGCGCTAAAAAATCAGCAAGCAGTACTCAGTCAGGTCAGCCAAATAGTACAGCAAAGCCGGCCAATTATGCAACTTCATCAACAACACAGCAATAATAACAAGTACAGGGGACACTTGTCACACTTCTACACATATATAGAGACATAATAATATAGATTATATGATGAATACTGACTCGACTACGGTAGAATCGGGCCACCGCAACAAATCTAATCACTAGAACAGCGATCGAATCAGAAAACAGGGAGCAAGTCATAGGGGTTTGGCGCAGAGAACAGACCTGCTCTGGGTGACATCGTAGATCTGGCCCTTGATGGCCATGAGGAGCGGCTTTTTCGGGTCGGAGCCGTCGTACTGGCGGAGGTCCTCCTCGGAGACCTCCCCCAGCTGCACGGGCGGCGGGAGCGGCTCCGCCTCAGGCTCCTCCCGCGGGCGCGGCGGCGGCGGGGGCGGCGCCGCGAAGAGCCCCGACACGACGTGGTACAGCGCGGCCGCCACCGCCACGGCCGTGAAGAAGGCCGCCGGCGATAGCCCCGTGTACGCCACGATCGCCTGCTTCAGCGTCTCCCACAGCTCCGCCACCGCCATCGCTGCTTGCCGGCTTTACTGGCTGTTGTGGTGGTCTGGCTGGCTCGCTGGCGAGTAGAGGTACGATGACGATGCGCGCTACTCTCCCCACTCTGACTATCGGGGGAGCGGGGTAGTCTCGTCTTTTCGGGCGGCTTGGAGGAGAAAAATATCTGCAGCTTTTTATAGCGGAGATCTCGAGGTGCTCCTCGATTCCGCAAATAAAAGAACGTTCGTATTTTTTTGTTTTGCCCCGTCAATTTTCTGCCGCCCCTTTTTTTGCCAGCGCGTGTCCGTGCCTGTGTCCGCTCCTTTCACGGTTGGATTCAGATTAGAAGTGGGAAGAGAAAAGAAAGAAAAACAGGTTTGAAATGAAAAGATATTAAAGAGAAATAGCCTTGTTTGATTTGAGAAACATCTCAAGCTATGTAAAGTGGTTCATCTCATGAATCATCTTATCCTTTTTTTTTTGTGAGAAGAAAGACGATCGAGAAATCACATCGTTTCTTAAACTAAACACAAGCTTAAAGACTCGTAGGAAAACTCTATCTAGAGTCGAAATAGTCAAATAGGGCGACGATCTGTACTATTGATCGTTTTTGTCGAACATGAAGTCAGTTCCTGCGAGAGTATATCCTTCTGTGCTAGCTTGTTCCACATTGGTTCGCATAGCAGCCCAAAACGCCTCTAGAACTTTCCTGCTGACGGAAGAGCTGACGACGGCCATAGCCTTTCTAGCCTCTGGGGTCACAGTCACAGGGGCACTTAATTTATAATAATTAATTTCTTTCAAAAGTTTTTAAGTGTGTACCAGTGCGTTTCCCATCTGTGATTTTTCCTATCTTTTTTTGTTTTTATTTAAAGGATAAATTGTGATATCCCAACGAGTTAAAAGACCCATCTGCGACTGTACCCTGGATGGCCGTTGGCCAACGCCCATCATGCTCACAGATCAAGGGAGGCGTGGCCCTGCACAGTGCCAGTGCGTCTATCCGGCAAAAAAAAGGGGTTCTGCTGTGTTATGAAAAAAATGATTCTGTTACAAAAAAAAAAATTCTGCTGGTAATTTTTTTTGAGAATAGATTCTGAGAACCTTTCAGCTATCTTCAATGGGCCGGCCCATGAATATCTACACGGGCCACATTTCGCACTCGACCTGCCCAGTTCGCCTCACAATTGACAAAACAAAATGACACGTAGAGAAGTACCAAAACAGCGGCCTAGTAGTATTATGAGATAACCTTTTGCGATGACACGATGATGATACGAGTTGAAGCAATGATGATGATGAATTACTCCCTCGTTCTAAACTATAAGTCGTTTGATTTTTTTAGCAAAATGCATCTACTAAAAATAGTCAAACCACTTATAATTTAAAACGGAAGGAGCACAAACGATGACTATAAGGAACCGAGATTGATTGCAAGAGCCGGTGTTACGTGTTGCGGCTGCGTGCGGTGATCGTGTAGGTTGTGGACGTAGTCGTCCCCTTCGCCTAGGTGCAACAAATGCATTGCGAACCATAGTCCAAAACGTCAAATAACAAAGATACTCCCAAGTCCCACCATTCTAAATTATAAGTCATTTTGAAAATCTTAGACAGTCAAAACATCCCAAATAAAAAACCCATGTTAAGTATACCATAACCATAAGATGTTTGTCTAGAGTATCATCACAAGTATTACATTTTTTATATATATCTATTAGCCAAAGTTCTGATTGTTTGACTCAAATGAGATGATACTTTTTTTACAACTAAATGAGATAATACTTATTTTTTGAGGTGAGTACTTCTGTTCTACAACCCCAGATGTGGCGATGTATGTGCAGTGGCAGCGGGTTACTTTTGTTTTTCGATTCGAATTACTGTCACTGCGCCTAAAGGGAAGGAGCAGTGTTGGGGGGACACGACCCACGAGTGACTGTCGTTTCACGGGTGCTACATTGCTGGGTGCAAATTCAAGCGCTGCACTCTGATAGTAGGAACTGCTACCTGCCATGTCCAGGCATCTTTTCTGTTCGTCGGTTTTATTACACGGTTTGTGGCTTTGTGCACCGGCGGCGAGTGTGGTGGCTCGCCGGTCGCCGCACCGCAGCGCCTGGACAAACGGCGCTTGACGATCGAGGACTTAACAGCAGCCCAGCCCAAGGGCGGTTGCTGTTGCTTGAGATCTTTTTTTTTTTTTTTGTCCTCCTGGCAACCCAACAGCTCCTCCCACCAAATCCCAATAGAAGATTCTGCAGCCTGCAGTCCCTTCAAAAGAAAAAAGTCATCAAGCAGATACTGTACCAGATCACTAGTACGTACTATGGCTGACAGCAACTGATCGGCTATCCATATTTTTTGGTGCCTTGGAGAATGAGACGATGTCATTGTCATGTACTAGTAAGCTGGGAATTTTCTTCGCGCATGTGAAATTTTATATTGTTTTCCGAACATAACAATGTGCCCCGGTGCGCCCAAACCCAACCCTTTTTACGAACGTTAAATTTTTTTTAAAAAAATAATTGTCGGCACGTTTATTTCAAGATATATATTATTTAGACAACATAATCTAATTGTGCTGTCGGTGACGTGCAAGTGGACTTGGCGTACTAATAATGAGATAGTGACTTTGCCACGCCACAATTTCACTTACGACGTTGCTAATGGCGATTGGCCGCTTAAAAGGGTGTTTGATGCTACTCATTTATCTGTTTCTTTTTTAGCTAGATGCTACATTATTTTATACTAGTATTATTACCAGAGAGCATAATCAGCCAATAATTTCAATGACGTCATGCATCATTAATAAAAGGCGACACCGGAACAAGCTAGGATCGTGACACTTCAATTTGAAGCTCAAACCATCCAGAATGCATTTTCACGAAAACTCAAAGGCGCCAAAGGATAGGGCAGAGTTTTGAGCAGAGACAGAGGGTCAATAAAGCAGGGTTAGCCTTTTACGCTACAGTGTGTAAAGCCAAATACTATAATTAATGTCCAATGAAATCAAATTGCGCAGAATTGTGCACTCTTGTCACCATACTGGCTATCACAAACTTCTCCAAACAAGACAACTATTCATGGATTTACAGCACTAGCTAAACACACGCGCACGCACCCCATTCACGCACATCGTTGTCGATATTATTATTATTATTATTTATCTATTGTCACAACTCGTTGCAAGCTATGTTTTATGAACGCCGGTCAACAAATTTCTACACTGAGGAGGCGGGTTCTGTTCCCCTATTATTATTAGCATCTAATCCACAGACGTCAGCCTCTCGCAACCAGCATCAAACACCTTCCCATAATCTTGCAGATCAAAGGACCTCACCTCATCCCGACGCCAAAACCAATCCTCGTACCTGTACCAGCGCATGATGCCTTCATCCGCCACCATCCGCTGGCATGCGATGCACAGCCTACTCTGGCAGTAGTGGAATTCACGCAGCCGTGAAGCTCTCTCGAGAATTTGGCTGTCCAGTTCATGAACCACTTGCTTCCGCCCATTTGCCACAGTGACCAACAGCAGGCAGTGGGAAATATTCAGAACCTCAAGATGTTCTATCGAGTTCAGCAAGCATTGCAGTGCTTCCATGGACACTTTAGAGCAACGAAGGCTCAGCACTTTCAACTTCGGAAGGAACTGCAGAATCGCCGAGGCAAAATGTTGATCAAATGAGCCCATGATCTTAAGTTCTGTGAAATTCTTGCAGCTCCTTGCTATCTCTTCCATAATATATGGAGGATGTCCAATGGTAGGCATTGTCAAGGACTCCAGCTCCTGCCACCTTTGGATACCTTGACATATTCCCACTCTGGTGATGCGGTTCCATGCTGGCATAACCAACCGTTTTAAGTGGGGAGACCTGCTAGACATCAGGCAAGATTATATAGCGTTAGCCTCTTCTATGAAACGAGAGCACATAACAACAAGATGTAATCAGAAGAATAATCTACCAAAGAAATAAGAGCAGATTTAACTTAAGGAAACAGCCTTCCCTACACCCCCACCTGTTTGAATGTAAATGAAATAGCGGCTATCCAAATTTCACAAAAGTGCATGAAAGAATAGTTGCAATTAACAAACATAGAATTTACTTATAATAAATTGATAATGCATAAATCCTTATGCAAAATTGAACTGCAGAGCTCATATGTCACCACTAGATAAAAGCACTCATTTGGCCATTTTCTATAGATAACCATAAGATGGTTCAACTATTGTGTCGAAAAATCAACTAGTAGGATTGCGCAACACAGCACACATCAATATATGACACATCAACATAGGAATGTGGTACCACAACATTGACAAAACATACAAGGTGTTGTTACCTTTCTGAGATGAAATGAAGGTGCTCATCTTTCATGAACAAATTGTAATGGAATATCATGCAATTGACATTCCCACAGCTAATTGCCATAGCCACCCGAAGTATTCTTGCAAGCCTCTTGTCAGACCTATCATCAACCCAAATATATGGTGATGCTCTTGTCTGAATAAAATTGGATTTTAACAATCCAAAGTCAAGAGTGCCCCAGATAAGTGGATCTGAACAGGCCGAACGCCACAGACGACAAACTTGAGATACCAGTGACAGCTCAACCAAATTTAGTTCCTTGAATATCTTCACAAGGACATCAGTGTCCATGTCCTCCCATCTTTTTCCCATCCATTTATTCTCTCCCATAATTATTAACAAAAGTTCTGAAAAGGAACAGAAATACAATCAGTGATAAAATTAACTATATGGCCAATTGCCATACTGCAGCCATTGCAAGCATGAATTATAAATAAACAAACAAAAGATGTACATTCAGTGGAGCTAAAGTTCACAGGACCAATATCACTGAAATGTACACTGCCACAAATTGTACTTCTAAGAACAGTACATTTACAAGTAGTGGACTGTGGAGTTCAACAATAGTGCAGTAGGCAGTAGAAACACAATAAATATATTTCTCAACATTGTACCTTCCAACGTTGAATCCCACTGAACCTATGGATTGAAATTACCAGCATCATTGATTGTTTTTTATTTGGGTGTGTAGGTGAGGGGTGGGGGCGCTATGGGGATCAGGTTAAGCTTAAGGAATGGTGGCCACAGTTATTTCATATTGCTTCTTCAATCTCACCAACACAGTATGAAGATGTTCATCACCGAGAACAGTGTAAATGGTTAGTAGACCACTGACACAGTAGAATTTCATACGATATGAAATTTCCATCTAAATCTTGATCCACACTGAAATGTACTGTGATTACGAATCCAAAAGGTTTTGGATACCCGCAAATATATTTCGCAGTAGGCAGAACAAAGTGCATACAATTTCGCTAGAGAAATGTTGAAATCACTTTGCGCCAAAACTACAGAAATAGACCAGAAGATTGTTAAAATAACACAAACAAAACACATGAAGCCAAGCCACCCATCTGCACAGATCAACCCGAGTACCCGACTAAAACCAAGGCTATAAGGCCCCCTCCACCGAGGCAGAGGAGACGAAAAAGAACCTCTACTGAGAACAGCTGCAGACTACGGCATAAGAAAAAAAAAATTAAAAAAAAAAACGAGGCTACAAAAAAAATTAATAAATCACGGCTAGAGATTTAACGGAACCCCAACTGGCAATCGGGGAGGGTGAATCACTGGATCAAAACTCAACAGTATTAAATTAAAGGTGAATTTGACTTAAGCCATGGGAATCGCCGAAAACTAAACATTAGGACTATGTATTGGTGTCAGCTAATGTCGATCTCACAATCTGGAGAAGAAAACGAAACAGTGGGGGTTTGATTACTAGGATACCTCGCAGCAGAAAAGTATACAAGGAACTGGGTCCGATTGTTCGAAATAAGAACAAAGGAATCCATCCAGTCCCAGCGAGCTAAGAATTACTCGGAGAAATTGCTCACCTGCACGGGAAGGACTCGGACCAGGACCAATCCCGGGCGGATCTCTGCCCACACTAGACTCCGGGGAGCGGAAGAGGACGACGGTGGCGCTGCGGGCGCCGGCGCGAAGCAGCGGAGTGCGCGGAGCGTCGCGTGGAGAATTCGGCCGCGGGAGAACATGGAGGGAGTGGCCGCGCGGCGTTTGTGCTCTGCGGGGGCGAGCGAAATGGTCTTCCCGGCCGCGGCGATGGCGGCCGGAGAGCGGTGGGAATTGGGGCCGCGCCGCGCCTCCCTCTCGGCCAGGACGAGGACGACGAAGGGTAGGGGATCGAGGTGGGAGGGGGTGACGGGCTGGGTTAAAAACGGGTCGGGTCGGGTCACGGGCGCGTCCGCGTGAAGCCGTGAACGGTGGCTCGCCCTGGGGTGGCCGTGTTTATGTTTCCGGCGCCGATGGATGTTTAGAATTTGCGAATACTTCCTACAGTACCTACCCAGCAACTTCCGTTGTCATTATTCTCAAAAAAAAAAAATATTCGGTTGTCATTACCACACAATGACACAACCATATTATTATATTGTATTTTTACTAGCAAATATATACGTGTCCTGTGACGGATTATCACATAGATATTACACGATTACTTGGATGATCTACCACTCAAGAGTTTCAATATGTCTTGAAATTGAACTCCTCTTCTTGCTGAACGAGCGTTATTGTAACTCGTATGAACACGTGTTATAAATTTAGAATGCATATTCGCATACAAGATAGAAAGAGATGTGAACAAGTAGTAAAGATATAGTAGAATTCACTTTTCTTTAATATATTTTAATTTAGATATAGATATAGATATATATATATATATATGTTTAAGTGTAGATATAGATAATAGATATAGATATCTTCATATCATATATTTACTTACATAAATAGTCCATTTGGTGGGTTTTCTAATGTGCATCATTCTTATTGAATTCAAGGTAAAATCTTGTGAAAAAAATAAGGTTTTAGTGGCAAATCATAGCAGGTTCATATCTTGAGTTTAATTAGAGGGATTAAATCATTCTATTTTTCTTTTTATTATCTGGTTAGAGAGATAGGAATGGATGAGATAATAGACTTGCCAGTAAAACGCCCTCTGTCTTTTAATTCTTTCCTTTCTCTTTCTTCACTTGGAACCGCTTGATTCCGGCCACCCTTGCCCATGACTCCACAGCCCCGACGCATTTTCACCGATGCCCCCATTGGCGTTGGTGCCACCTCCGGACTCCCCTGCTCGCGAATCCATTACGTTTGATTGCTTGGTGCTCAAAACACTCACTTAAAACAAGTCCAATGATAAAACCCAAGTGTTTGACGAGTAGCTAAGTTGTAAAAGACAAACTAAGTATATATGTAATAAACTTGTTTATGATTACTTTTACCCATACCGCATAAGCTCTCGTATTAAGTTTGTTGCTTGCATTACTCTCTCTCTCTCTATTCCCTCTTTAAAACCAGTATTTGTTTTGATTATAAAACTGTTATTTTTATTTGCTCTTATACTTGTACACCGACCAAGACGTGCGTGCGCCCTCAACTAGCTAGCGAATCCGGCGATCCCGATCGATCAGACGTGACGGCGCCAGCCAGCGCTCGAATCTCGCCGAAATCGCGGATGCCCTGCCCCCGCTGTTTTTGATCCGAAAAGGAAGGGAGCACCCTGTCGCACAGAAACTTTCCCCCGGTGTTCGCCGGCCAGCGGCCAGCGGCCAGCGGCCAGCGGCCAGCGGGCGCTTCCCGCTTGCCTTCGCCGGCCTCACCTACAAGTCAACAACGACCGTCCGTTCCCGCGCGCCCCCGCAGGCAGGCGGCACTGCAGACTGACGCGACCCTTTTTTTCCTGGGAGCGCAGGCATAGTACGAGTGCCGCGATCGCGAAGCCGGAATATGCTGCCAGGCCGCGGCAGCTTTTTTCTTCGTTTGTTCCTTCCTGCACGGAGAGAGAAGGCCTGGCGTCACGCGTCAGACTGTGTCGACTGTCAGTCAAAAGGCATCTCCCACCGGTGACGTCATCATCGCGCTGCCAACTCTGCCGCTCCTTTTTCCTTCTGCGGCCGCCGTAGATTTGCTCGTGACGTGTCCAGGACTCAACCCAGAGGACTGGCGCGCGGTTTGGGTGATGGTGGTAATTTGACGCAGGTGTCCTGGTGGAAAATAATAAGAAAAATGACTTTGATCTGGTCAATGGAGGCAGGCGGCGGGCGGCTAGCAGCTGCGTGTGCAACCCGAGTTCGTCCCTCGTCCGCCTGAAAGCTACTGATCCTGGGATTTGCAGAGCACAAGTCCTTTTGGCGGTCTAGCAGCCTGCTCATCTGATCATCTCTCACACGTTGCTTGTCTAGTCGCCTCGCCTGTGTGCAACTTCTCCATGTGTCCGTGTTTTTTGAGCTGCAAGTCTAATCTTGGATTTGCCTAACAGCAGTGAGCAGCCACCACAGCCAGCCACCGCTGTCCACCCATCCGATACCTGCAAAAGGTCGATACGATAGCAACAGTGTCTCGGTCCATCGTTTTTCACGATGACAACACGCACTTTGAGGCGACAAACAGTTCGGCGGTGAGTTCTCTTTTACTTTTCCATTGATGCGATTTGTTGTGCCTTTTTTATTTCGACAACATTGTTGTGCCTGGCTGTTCCTCTCTTGGCCATACGCCTCTCCTTATTGCTTCACATACTCCTAGCATGCATTGGATACGGGAGCTTTGATATTGGATACTGGGCGGGAGCATGACGTGCTATGCCAAGAAAAATATATGCACGCCTTGTGGAACTCATACTCACACGTCTTCTGAACTGTGAGCACGCACTGACGCACAGATTGGAGCCCGCCGACGGCTCGACACGACACACTGAGACATCAGGCAAACCCAGCGACTTTTCGTTGTACCTTTTTTATTTGGCTACCGTTGATGAAACATTGGCACGAACGAATAAAGGATCCACGACAAGAGATGCCCGGGAGGTACATCGTAGTAGAGAACTACCGGAGGCGCTCGTGTGTCGTGTTTTCGTTCTTTCCTGGTGCTTTGCGGCTTCTGGCACTTGCTCCGTGTCCTTGTGACGCTTCTTCCTGGATAGCGCCCGCCTCCGCATCGCCTTCGCGATTTTTTTTTCCTAGGCATTCTTCGTGGATCCTCCGTGTCCTTGTTGTAGCTGCCCGTCTGCCTGTCTCCTCGAACAGCTGCCAGAAACGGCTGTGCTAGCTAGGCCTCACCCCCCATGGTCATCTGCCTCCTTTCCTTGTCAAATTAAACTGGTTCCTATGAAATTCGTCCACAATTCATGTGTTCTAAACAGGCCCTGGTCCTTAGAGTTCAGACGAGAAATTGGAGAGAAGGAAAGTAACTAGATACTTCATCAAAAGGCCAGAAGTTCAATAACCGCTAAATATCCTAGAGTTCGCATATAGGACATATGCATGCATTTCCGTTACTATCTTAACTTGGATTTGTATTTACCAAAAGTTTGAAGGGTTTAGTGTTGCTTTCCACTGCCTTGATAAGCAAATTTCCACACACAAGTACAGCAATGAAATGGACATTTTGTCACAAGCTTTGCACTTATCCTGCGTACTAGACAGGGAACGTCATCTTGATATCTCAGTGGAGGTGCCCAATTAACAAAATATATTGCTTACCTGCTAACAAGTGTTGCTGGAACAACCCAGCTTCTAGCTAGCGGTATCAAGAATTCAAGATAACCTTTTAGATGCAGAAGAAAGCCAAAGACCTTTTAGATGCAGAAGAAAGCCAAAGAGAGGGTGGGCACAAGGAGTGACAGGAGAGAAGATAGGGATGAGTCAAATGAAAAGGCTAGAGGTGTACAATATAAGAATAAAAGTGCCACGTCGTAACGCTAGCTCTGCGCACTTCTCCTTTTTTTTTCCCCTCCTACACAAAGTGACGGAACCATAATTAGTGTCCGTAATGGCCACAAATAGTCCGTGACATCTGCAGAAGCGACGGAAAAAATAAAACCCAGTGTTAGCAGTCGACCAATATTATTCTTAGTACACAAGAAACACAGGCGATTAAAAAGGTATATTTTCATTTTACGATAGCTAAGTGTAAAGAAAATGCAGTTAGCCTTTTTTAGAAGTATGGTCATGTAAATAAATTGTACGTATGTCAGATAATACAATGACAAATAAGCTTATATAGAGCATCAAAGAACAAGAACAGAAGGAACAAAATTATCTCTAGCAATTAACTGGAGGAAAGAGGGGGGAATGGTGATGTTAAGACATAGGATACATATGTACCTACTCTTCTCTAGTTCTGGTTCATGACTATATTTTTTTTTTTTTTTTTGGTTTCACTCTCAAGAATTCATTCTGCAAAAGAGGGCGTACCGTGTCAGATCCAGTTCTGCTTCTATGCAAAGTACTCAGGGAAACCCAGGACAACCACTGATGTCGACAGCTACTCTCCAACAGGGAATGCTGTCGAAAATACATCTACAATTACCACACCGAACATTTATAGAATAGATGGTTTACTGATCTTCTAGACAAGTATAAATAAATGATATGATTAATTCACTGTTTGTACATTCCAAATTTTGGTTACATTCTTGGGGACTAAGGATGTAGTGGCACATAATGCCAAAAAAGGCAGGGAGCCAGGAACATAAAGAAACGATGAAATACTACACTTTACAGTTGATCGGAACTGAAATCAAAATGCCTTTCAATTTCTTGCAGTCTTCTAACCAAGTTGGTATATTGTGTTATCCTACTCACAAATTTTGATAATCTCAAATTAGTGCCATAGTGGTCCGGAGGCAGACATTTCAATCTGAACAATGTGCCATTCCAAATGAAGTTACTTCTTGAGCAATCTCAAGACATCGCCAACAAGGTGCAGGGAGCCAGCAACTAAGACCTGGCTCAGTGTGGAAATGCAAATGTATCAGTAAGTAGGAAAGAAGTTTCTAGAGAAATGTAAATGTAAAAAATAGGTATATACCATGGAATAGTAGAATGGAACATAAAACCAAAAACAAATTTAACAAAGATGTTAGATATTCAAAGTAATGGAAAACACAACAAAAGAAAAGCAAGAAAATGTAAATATGTACGCAGAGTTGTAAACCAGCAATCAAATTAACAGGATAACACACAATACATAACAATATTACGCTGGCACTCAATTCTGCAAGTCCATGAAATAGCTAAACCTTGTACTGAGCAAATCATGGACCGAACACTCTAGATGCACATGATAAGATGTCTATGTGCTGTGGAACATTTGAGAGAACATTACAGAGATTGCAGCATATATTTTCACCTGAAATTGAATCGATTGGTTTTGTTGGGCAGTTTCCCTTAGCCATTTAATTGCCAACGGAAGAGATTCAAAAACTGAGCTAGTTCTGCTAGAGTTTGCATCATTTAAACCTGCAGGATTCCCATAAAATATCATCTTCAACTCAATGTTTCAATAAGAAAACACATGCAGACAACTAAACACAATTTCACAATGAAGTTTGGAACAACCTTTATTGCCATGAGGCAGGTTTTCCCACACCTTTTGGAGTGACAACTGCCATGACAAATCAATTTGTTCACGCTCGGCAGGTGGGGATGCAAGGGAACCAAGCTTGTTGTACTGTGATTGATTTGGCACAAATAAGGCCTGCTCAAAGTGGAGCCCTGAGAAAAATGGTTGCTAATATAAGACCAACAGGAGCATTCATGAAACTCAAGATACAAGTACATTGATCTTGGAGAGCAAGCAAATACAGAATATGGCAGCTAGTTCATACACTACTTGACCAGCTGGTTAACTAGCCACTCATTGGAACAAAGGACATATTCTATGTGATATGCATATCAGCAGTGGTTATAGGAGAATCTTGTATTTTCTCCGGACATCATTACATGTGAGTAACTAAAGAAGGAAATATTATATGGTTCAAGATCTTCAAAAAGAAATAAAGAATTTGATTGATTTACCATTTTGAGCACATGTATCTAGAAGACGTGGGAGCAATCTCTGAGGATCTCTTACAGTCATGCAATTGAAAAGGAGAAACTGCAAATATAAAAAAATCCAAAGATGCATAATAATATATAATAAATGAAGAAAAATGGTATGTGTGTGTGAGAGAGAGATGTGACTCTACACGAAAACAGCCACTGTCATGCATACCTTCCTAGAATCCCTGTCAGTATGAGGCTGCTCCAAAGAACCTGTCTGCATTTCATCATTAATTGTAACGTGGGCAAACCATCTTGCACACATTTCCATGCTTTCTGGGCTATGTGCCCCATCCAAATAGAAAACTAATGAAGAATCACGACCCTTATCATTTTCTGAGTTCACTTGTGGATCTGGAACAATCTGTGCTCGACCTTGCAGACAAGCACTTGACAGCCCTTTGATGAACTGATCTGGCAAGGCACCCTGCATTCAGTGGTAGAATGACAACTGCCACTAATATATCTTGCAGGGAAATAAATACAGACATATTTGGAGTCCTTACAGAATGTTTGACATGTATTCTATTCAAATGGCCTTGCCTCTCAAGCCAGGTATTAGCCAACGCAACTGCAAGACCTGCATTCATGTATTGGTGTTCACCATGGAGTCCAAGAGGTTGATCCTCTAATTTCTGTGGGTCCAAAGGCTGGACTACTTGAAGAGAAACCTTTAGAGAATTTAAGTTGATTATATCAAAAGCTGAACGTAATTATAGTCATGTTAATGGACAAATTAATAAGGGCAGTGTTATGGACTAGGCATTGGCCTGAGCCATGGGTTCAGCAGTTCAAGGCCAAGCAACAACTGCACATCAACACAACAATTAGCCGTGTGGTCTGCCAAGGAAACATGTGAAGATTAGATTAGTATTGATCAGTTTGTTACTCAAGGCCATTTAGCTGTATTTGTTAGCTATGTTTATTAGGAGCCATCCTATAAAAGAAATGCATACATCAAGATCTAGGGATAGATGGGATAGTAGGAAGAATCGTCGCTAACCACTGAGAAAGGTCTTCTTTTGTGACTCTCCAACAGCCTCACTTGCTGCACCCATGCCTCCTTCAACGGTGGCATCAGTGTCATCTTCACCACCAGTATCGCCACTGCCTTTGTCTGCCTTAGGCCGTGACATTGACTGCACTCGCAGAGTCAAAGAGGCATGGAGCCATGGACCACTTCTCCAAATGCATCTTTGTATGCTACTTGTGTCACAGTTCTTCCAACTGCTTCACCAGAGTCTTCACCTCCCACTGGAGGCTCTGGGATAGCAGGAAGAACCAGATAGTTGCCCTCCCTCTAGAGGCTCTGACTGCTTTCTAGGGTTCTTTTTTCTTATCCTTAGAGCTTGCCGTATAGTCTTCCTTTTATAGGATGGCTCCTAAGTCCTAACAAGCATAGCTAACAGATTCAACTCAAGGATCTTATCTAACAAACCAATCCATACTAATCTAACCTTCACACTGTTGCCAACCACATAGCTAGTCTGTTGAGCTGATGAATGAGAAGCTATTGCTTGTCTTTGAACTGCCGAAACCATGGCTCCAGGCCAATGCCCGAGTCCATAACATGCAAGACATGTTGACAACTAAAAAGGACTGCAACATCAAATGTAACATACATCCAACTCAGAAGCTCGCTGCATCAGTACAGACATTGCCTCTTCTGGCTGTGGAACTGTATATGCCAAAACTCCTTTCTGTATTGAGGAAGAAGGCCATATATGAATCAAGAAAAGAAAAAACAGTTTTAGCTACAGTAAGTCAGCTGATGAATATCAAGGCAAAGCTAGCAAAAAACCTTAAGTATCCCAGCCTTCTCTCTAGCAATTTCTCCAAGTGTGTTTCCTGCTCATTGGGAAGAAAAGCATAGACTGTGTGAAACAAATCTACTAAGGATGCTATTTCATCTTTCAGTTTTATAACTGACCAAGAATTTCCATATGATCATACCCAAGGGATGTTACTCCACAAACTACAGGTGCTCTGACCTGCAAGTGTTTACAATCAGCTATGCTCCTCAGCATTTGTTCAAGTCAAGTTATTGTTAATGATTTTCACATGCACTAAGTGTGAACTTCAAACAGATTATGCACAGTGCAAGTGAACTATATGAGCAAACTAGAGCATCACTGACTATTAAGCTTACACAGAGATCTCAGTCCAAACTTTTTGAATACAAAATATAGTTGTAAGGTCCAGCATTTCAATCAGAAAGTCAAGATGGTTTATCAACATAAGTCTTGCTAGTCAACAAGCTTAATTTTGTTTGGTAAATGATGATTATATCGAATGAATCATGGACACTTTCTACTACCGCGTATCGTTATTTGAATAGAAAATAATAATAAGTATGCTACACACCACATTCGTTGCATCATACTTCCCTCCCAAACCAACCTCGAGCACCGCAACATCCACCTGCATAAACAGGAAAAAACAAGGAAAATTTTTTGAGCATGCTGCTAGGAAAGCATAAAAAATTTGAGCAGCATACGATGGCTTCATCTACCTAAAACAGTAGTGCTTCTTAAATAAATCATATCTGTCAAGAGCATTAACAACAGACAGTTCAAGTGGAGATGATGACAGGTATTATGGAGGAATCAATCTTTTAGATTCCACTATGACACAAAATATGCTTTTCAACCAATCTATTTTCATACAAAATGAGGCAACATCCACGAATTCCCTTAGACTGGGAAAGGAATTCAAAATCCAGTAAAAAAAGGAAGTTGGGATACGCTTCCTACATCCACTATATGATTAAAAAAGTTGTGGAACAGAAAGTGTTTTGCAAGTATTAACCTGCTCATCTGAAAAGATCTTGAATGCTAGCAGTGCAAGGAACCTAAAGTAGGCTGGCATTGGTACATCATCACCAGTCCTGTCCTGGAAGGTAAAACAAATATTTCAACAGTGTCAATGATTGTTTCCAAGGAGCCCATAAACTCAGTAAAATGTCGCAGATCCACTTTTGTTTCGTTTATGTTTCACCAACCATATAAAGAAAATCAGGTGGATAGTTACCTTCAGTTTGTTCCAGCACCACCAGAAATATCTAATAAATTTTTCTTCTAAAATATCCAACCTACATGCTCATCAGAGCATAGGATATTCAATAAGTGTCAAGGCACATAACGATAGAAAGAATTAAATAAGTTCAAGCAGCACAACTATAAATAACTTCAGGTACAATGAAAACAGATAAACATACTGAACTGATAAACAAAATAAAGGTGATAACGAGAAAAGTACCCATCAAGCCGAAATCGCTCGCGGACATCCATCAAATGCGGTGAAGTGAAGAGCCCAGTGCGGAAACCACATGATCGAAGGATTGACTCAGCAAACGTGCATGTTGAACCCTAAAGTATTGAAAAGATACAGAGATTTCAAGATGCATCCATTAAACATTTTCCTTTGCAAGACTGGCATTTCCACACTAGATTGAGCGCTAGAACAATCTAAAAAGAGCTTCAGTTCATTTACATTGGCCTGGCAAACAAAGCTTGCAGTCCAGTCCATTTCTCAGGAAAGATGAACTCCACAGGTATGCAGGTTTCCAAAGTAAACCCTTCTACAACAAAGATTTTGCTGGTGGCGATTATGATTTCAAATACCCGTCTCCCAGAAATTAAATACACATGATTCCTCATGTGCGCTCTCCTGTTTTTAATGCAAAGACAGTAAAATGCTGGCTCCAATGTTCCATAGGGAAACACAGGCCAAACAGAAACAAATTGCATATCAGTGTGTGTGTTGTAAGGTTGTACACCCTCTTTTTCTTCTTATTACAAAGATAAGCAGCTCTCCTGCATGTTCTAGAGAAAAAAACAAATTAGATCTAGCACTGATCACTGAGATATTGTTATAACTCTACCGTCATGAATCGTGATTGTGCAAGATCACAAATAAGTGTGTTACTGAAACCGCATAGCTAAATCCATCGGAAGCAGTTTATCAACTATAAGAAATAAGAAAAAGGCTAACTAGGCCCGTCCCAGAAGGGTGGGCAGGCTGTGCGACAGCCGAGGGCCCTTGACCCTGGGGGCCCGTGAGTATAGTATACGTGTGTATTTGGCTTTGACTCATACCAGCTCCAATCACACGGAGTCCAGTTGACAGTCTGCGTGGCCGCGACTATGGACGAGTAGTATTTACATGTCTCTTCGACTCGTGTGACGGCGTGCTGCGTTCATTATCGATCGATGCAACTGATCAAGTTTGGCCAGCAGTGGCGCAAGTGCTGCAGTCCCTCCGTCCCTGTAACTGTAAGTGATAAGTGATTTCAGATTCCAGTTTATCACGTACTCCGTATAGGCATAAGGCTTAGGGCATGGCGGCTTGCAGAAGTTGCTGCAATTTTTGTGTTTGTTTGATCCGAATCTGACAATGATAACTTCAATTCGCTTTTCGACCTTGCAATCCAATCCTTACTATCAGGCATCAAGTGATTGAAGCAAATAGTTGATCCATTATTAATTTGTTTAATTCATTGAGCCATACCGGTAATTTGTTCTAAATTGAAGTCATTTCTATTATCGTGATAAGATTCTAGATATCTTGTTGCGCTGTATCTATGTGTATGTGTGGTAGTAGCCCAAGAGCCCATGTACCATGTATATGTATCTGTAACTCTGTAAGAGACTGTGACTGTTCCATAAATTTCCCCAAATATCAACATGTTGTCGGAGCCAATGGTGGTGGCGGCGACCCCTGCTCGGTCGGAGGACAAGCTGTGAGGCGAGCAGCGGGGCGAGGCACGCGCAGCGTGGGAGAAGGTGGAGGTGGCCGGCTAGAAGGCGCAGGAGTTGAAGGAGGCCGCTGTAGGGAAGGCCACGGAGAAGCGGCGGCGGCCAAGGACGCGGCGTGAAGACAACAGGCGACCTCGGTGCTGTGACAGCGGTGAGGGCCAAGGGCCTTCAGGTGGCGCAGAAGGCGAAGGCTGCTAACAAGCGAGGCGAGTTGCTGCTGCCAGCACAGGTCTGTGCGGCTCGAGACCTCCTGCAGAGAGGAGAGCACGGAGCAGCACAACAGAGGCAATCACTCAATCAGTTGCTAGCTTGCTATTGGCAAGTACGGGTGAGTGGTGAGCTGATTGGTAGAAGCAAGAGGTAGAAGAAGCAGCTGGACAGGCTGGAAGGAGAGCAAGTTCTGAGAAGATTGAGGTGCGTGTGCTTGTGCTCTTCCTGTACTGTTGTGTTGCAGAGGGAATTATTGCCTGGGGTGTGTGCGTGTACATCCTAGGAGTAGATTTGTGAGGAGTTAGACTGCAAAAGGCAGAGGAGCAGCTGCTATTGGAGGGAGATTTTTTTTGTGATCTGTTCTTTGGTCTCTTGAGTAGAAGAACTGAAGGTGCGGAAGGCATTGGAGCTGCTGCTATACTGCTCTGTTCTTCAATTGTGGGAGCTAGAAGAAGAGGGCCTTTACAAAATTGAATCATGTTGGAAAATCAAGAAATCATGGAAGTTCTTGGGAGGTTAACTGAATTAGAGAAAATGGTAAAGTTACTCAATGTGAAAATTAATGAGATATCATCCTCAAGTAAGGAAACTATGGAGAAAATGGAGATGATGCAGAAGGTGGTGTTGATGCCCACAGGTACCAAGTTGGAAGATATTCATGCTGAAGCTCTCTCATGCATGAATAGAGCTCAACATAGATGGATATTGGACTCTGGTGCTTCCAAACATGTTACCGGTGCTCATGATGAGTTTAAATCTTACACACCATATCCATCTACATATAAGGAGACCATTCAAACTGCTGATGGGACATGTCAACCTATCAAAGGTAGTGGTACTGTCAAGTGTACCCCATCAATTACTCTGTCATCAGTTTTGCATGTCCCTTCTTTTCCTGTTAATCTAGTATCATTAAGTGCATTAGTTGATCAAATGGACTGCCAAGTCTTTTTTGATAAGGAGCACTGTCTCATTCAAGATAGGAGGAGGGGAAAGGAAATTGGAATTGGCATTAGGCGTGGTGGATTATGGTACCTGGATGGGAAGGAAGATGTTAAGTTTTTGGGTGCTGCTTTAGCAGCAAGCATGAATGAAGATGAAGCTAAGATGATGCTTCAGCATTGTCGACTAGGGCATTTATCATTTGATATTATGGCCAAAGCATTTCCAGAAATGATGAGTAAGATAGATAAGAGGAAACTAGTGTGTGATGCATGTGAATATGGGAAGCATACAAGAGCAACATATGCAAGTAGAGGACTAAGGAGCATAACTCCATTTATGCTAGTTCATTCTGATGTGTGGACGAGCCTAGTTACCTCAGTTAGTGGAATGAAGTATTTTGTCACCTTCATTGACTGCTATTCACGCGTGACTTGGATCTATCTCATGAAACACGAGTGAAGTACTTAAATGCTTTCAAGATTTTTGCTCACTTGTTGGAAATCAATATGACGCCCGAGTTAAAGTGTTGAGGACAGATAATGGAACGGAGTATGTGAACAATGAATTTTGTAGTTTTCTATCAGCTCAAGGGATCTTACACCAAACTATATGTCCTGATACACCTTCACAAAATGGAGTTGCTGAGAGGAAAAATCGTCATATATTGGAGGTTGCACGATCACTTATGTATGCTATGAATGTGCCAAAGTTTCTATGGAGTGAAGCAGTGATGACGGCAGTATATTTGATAAATCGTACACCCTCAAGATTGCTTGGTTGGAAAACTCCTTACGAGATGTTACGAGGAGTGAATGAGTTTATTGTTCCACCTAAGGTATTTGGGTGCACTTGCTTTGTTAGGGATCACAGGCCTTTCGTGGGAAAGCTGGACCCTCGAGCAGTTAAGTGCATATTTGTGGGTTATTCCTCAAGTCAAAAAGGCTACAAATGTTGGTGCCCTACTGAACGGCGTCTCTTTGTAAGTATGGATGTGACATTTCGGGAATCTGAACCTTATTATGGAGAGAAGACTGATTTGAGCTCCCTGTTTGAGCTTGGTGAACCAAGCATGAGTGTGTATGAACAAGAGGGGATGGATGGCATAGATGTAGTGCAAGATAATGAAGGTCATCAATCAAGGGAAACAGGAGTTATCACAGGAGTGATTCAATTGACTGTAGGTAATTCTAATGTGAATGGGAGACAGGAAAATAGAAATGCTAATAACATGAACACGAAACAAGGAAATAGAAATATTGTGCATGTTTATACTAGAAGAAATAAAAATGTTGGACTGCAGCCAGTGGAGCAACAAGTTGAGCAATCACAACTAGTAGAGCAACATGTTGAGCATTCACAACTATTGGAGCAACAGCAATCTTCAACTAGTGGTATTGGCATTGCTGATAATGAGGTTGAGCAATCCACTGAGGCAGGGGGAGAAGTTGAGCCTTCCATTGATTTGCCTATTGCTTTAAGAAAGGAGGCAAGGAGTACAGCTGGGAAACCTCTGGTTAAGTATGGCTTTGAGCATGACCTAAGTAATTATGTCTCGTATGAATCATTATCTCCTGCATATAGCGCATTTATTGCTTCATTAAAATCTGCACAAATTCCTAAAGATTGGAGAGAAGCAAAACAAGATCCCAAGTAGCGCGAGGCCATTTTGGAGGAGTTGAGAGCCCTTGAAAAGAATAAAACTTGGGAACTTGTGAAACTACCTCCCGGAAAGAAACCTGTTAGTTGCAAGTGGGTCTTCAATGTGAAGCAAACTCCTGAAGGTAAGGTTGAGAGATACAAAGCTCGACTTGTTGCAAGGGGATATAGCCAGACATATGGCATTGATTATGATGAAACGTTTGCACCAGTGGCAAAGATGAGCACAGTGAGAACTTTGATTTCTTGTGCGGCGAATTTTGGGTGGCCCTTGCATCAATTAGATGTTAAAAATGCTTTCTTGCATGGTGATCTTAAAGAAGTGTACATGGAGATTTCACCTGGTTTCTCTAATCCTGGGGCACTTGGAAAAGTGTGCAAATTGAAGAAGTCTCTATATGGTCTCAAACAATCTCCACAGGCATGGTTTGACAGATTTAGACGTGCACTGTGTGGCATGGGATACAAGCAGTGCAATGGCAATCATACTGTATTCTATAAACATTCGGGTCGTGAGATTTCTTTGTTGGCGGTATATGCGGGTGATATAATCATTACTGGCGATGATGAAAGAGAGATCAAACATCTCAAGGAGAATCTGAGTAAAGAGTTTGAGGTCAAGGATCTTGGTCAATTGAAATACTTTCTTGGTATTGAGATTGCTCGGAATCCAAAGGGTATTGTTCTATCACAAAGAAAGTACATTATGGACTTATTAAGTGAAACTGGCATGTTAGGATGTCGGCCTGTGTCAACACCTATTGATCTGAATCATAAGTTATGCGCTGAATCAGGTAACCCAGTTAACAAGGAAAGATACCAAAGGCTTGTTGCACGACTAATCTATCTATGTCATACAAGGCCTGATATTTCTTATGCGGTAAGTGTTGTGAGTAGATATATGCATGATCCTAGAAGTGGACACTTGGATGCGGTATATCGAATTTTGCGCTATTGGAAGAGTTGTCTAGGAAAAGGACTTTGCTTTAGAAGCAATGGTCGTTTGAATGTGGATGGTTATTGTGACGCTGATTGGGCTAGCTGCCTTGATGATAGAAGATCAATATCAGGCTACTGTATATTTGTTGGAGGGAACTTAGTGTCTTGGAGGAGTAAAAAACAAGTTGTGGTATCCCGTTCAACGGCTGAAGCAGAGTATAGAGCTATGGCACTTATTGTATGTGAGCTGTTATGGATAAGAAATCTCCTTTCAGAGTTGAATGTGCTAAGAAAAGGGCCCCTGAGAGTTTTGTGTGATAGCAAGTCAGCTATCAATATTGCCAACAATCCAATTCAACATGATAGAACAAAGCATGTGGAAATAGATCGTTTCTTTATCAAGGAGAAGTTGGATGATGGTAGCAGATTGTTTAACTAAGGGATTAGGAGTGAAAGAATGTAATATAGCATGTAACAAGATGGGAATGATAGATATCTATCACCCATCTTCAGGGGGAGTGTTGGGCTATATCTATGTGTATGTGTGGTAGTGTCCCAAGAGCCCATGTACCATGTATATGTATCTGTAACTCTATAAGAGACTGTGACTGTTCCAGAAATTTCCCCAAATATCAACATATCTAGATTTCTAATTCAATTTAATTTTTTAACATGTTAGATGTTGCCTAACAAACATTTACATTATTTTACCATTCCTCTAGCTTCTTTGAAATACTGACCTTTTTTTATGAACTAAACATATATTGCAAGTTAATTAATAGTAACATATCCTTCAATCATCACATCGAAACATTAGTCGCCTGGTCCTTAGTGTCGTTGTTGCCCAAGGGCCCTTGAAATTGTTGGGACGGCCCTGAGGCTAACCCCACAGTGGAATAGAAGAAGCAGCGGTTACCTTTCCTTTGGTCCCAGCAACGTGAACCACCTTCAAGTGCGCGATGGACTCCTCCAGTTCAAGTATCTGACAACACAACCACACCTCAATCAGAAAGAGCAGCAGCACCATCAGACACCAAATGAAACACCCCGGCCTTACCCAGACCCACCTGCACGTACTTGGCCATGAGCTCCCACTGGTTGCCGCGGTTGCCGGTGTCCGCACGCACCTTTTGAGTTATCAGCGACGCGAGGCAACCGAGCACCTCCTCGTATTCCGTCGACCCCGTCGCCAGACCTGCGCAGCGCTCCACACTCACCATCGATTCACCAACCAGAAACGCGACGGAGACTTAACGGTACGGGCTCAGCCGCCTCGTCGCCGCTCACCTGCGTGCGCGACGCCAGCCATGGCACGGGGGAGGAGAAGGGACGCGTGAAGCGGCCCGGGGAGCGGGTGGCCTAGGATGGGACCCAGCGGGCGGGGAGGGGCGGAGCGGAGCGAGAGGAGGAGGTGGCGGAGGTGCGCGAGGCGCGGCGTGGGCATGGCGACGGAGGCGGGCAGCAGTAGCGTGGCAGTGGCGGAGGCGGTCGGGGAGAGCGGGGCGTGTCGGGGCCGTGCGCCGCCGCCCGCGCGCATCTCTCCGATGTCCGATGAGTGGCGCGGAGCGGATCCGCCAACTTTTATGGCGAAAAAGTTGGGCCTGGATTCAGGATCGGCTTCTGACCTTCTTTTCGTTATTTTTTATTTTTTTTTTGGTTTCAGCTCGGCCCATCTCAGATGGGATTCGATATTGGGCTTTAGCTTGCCCATTTATACGTATAATCAATCGATAAGAAAGAAACCTCATGCGAATTGATCATGTTGATTATGGGTTCCTTCTGGTGGAACCTATCCACCCGGGTTAAACGACTTGTCAAAGAATGGAACAAAGGTCCTAGCCTCCATCATAATGGAAGAAAATGAACTTCAATTCTATTCCGAAAGTTCCATCGAAACTTCACGAAGACCTCCATGACCACTGTTTTCAACATCCTTGATGTGTGGTCTTTCTTGTTCTTTATGTAAAAATGTCCATAACCGAATCCAATATATCATCATATCCTCATCAAAATGATTTCGGCCATCAGGGCTGGCCGTTGCACCTTATCATTGTGTGGCTCGTTCACCGAAACGCAGAGATGGACAGGAGGAACATTGCTGGGCCCCACACCACGCATGAACCTCGGCGCATGTCAATGGCCTGGTCGATTGCATCAAGCAGCCGCCCAGGCGGCCAGGCTTCCAACGTCAACGCCTCTATAATTGTTGTATGTAGTTCAGTTCATTGGATTTGCCTGCTATTCTGTTGAACAAACATAATAGAGGCAAATCTTGTCTCTCAAACGTCAACACCTCTATTCTGTTCAATGGATTTGCCGGCCCAGTTGGCCAACTCAAGGCTTCCCGTATATCTCTATTTGTTGTACTATATATGTAGTTGGCTGCAGCCTGCGGCCAAAATTAACACGGCACGCCAAACTTTGGGATCTAACTAAACCAAAAACATAAGACAAATTTTGTTGGGATACCAACGTTTCTGGCACGGATCGGACGGGCCAAGAAAACAGCACGGGACCGAGGACAGCAGGTTTGTGCAGTTTGCATACGTGTAAATTCTTTCTGAAAAGGAATGTCCAATAAAACTGGACGAAGAAGGGGCACTTGCATGGATTATGCCAGGAAATGACCGCTCGTTCTGGTCAGCTGGTCATCTTACAGAAACTACTAGGACAGTCACGTGATTAGTACTAGTAGAAATGTGACTGTGCGCCTGTGAATTCGGGCTAAAAGCATGCGACAACGCATAAAGTTCTGACGCGATTTGTTTCGCACAGATTTTCTCGGAAGGACCCAACCCAACCAATTACATGCCACTAGCACGCTGCAAGCGCTTGGATTTCTTGTCCGGGAAAGAGCCAACGATCGAACAGTGAGAACAGAGAGGACCAAACTCAATAGTCCTGGGTCGTCGCTCGTCAGGTCAAGTGTTCAATGCAAGTGGGAAAGCCGAGAGTCTGAGCAGCCCACGTCGTTCTGTATTATGCGATCCAACATGTTACCGTAATATCGTTGGTACTTTTATACTAGCATCAGTATGCATACATATACTCTGTATAGCAAACATTGCATTGCAGGCATCACCCCATTTTGAGAACTTTTTACCTCTTTCTTTAGACTGGAGGACGACTTGGACGACTCCCAGGACCTAAAGCTAAATGCGTAGTAACCACTAGCTAGTCGTCGTTTTTATAGACTTGGAGAACTTTCAGAGGACTGACTGAAGCTTAGTCAAGTGCTTCCGTCAGTGCTACCTAAGACGAAATTTCTGTAGTCATGAACAAATCATGTTTGGCATGAAAAAAAAAAAAGAATCTGCTCCTATATAGTACCATTATCATTACCCAATATTATTGATAGATGAGTTGAGACATTATTGTGTCTGTCCTATATATATACCATGCTTACCCTTATTGATTTATTTTTTTAGGTGAGATGCTTACCAAGGATTCGTAAGCCACGTTTCCTAGATACATCCAAGGAGCAGTTGGGTCCTTGAGAGCGATACATAATTTGGGGCGATGTCTGGGTTTAGCAAACGTTGAACACGAACTATGGTCAGCGTGTTCCGGGCGAGGAAAAAGACGATCAGACGCGTGCTGAGTGGGACTGACCGACCGAGGGACGCGTTGGTCAGTTCACACTGCTACTGGCCAGTCATGCAGAGCCAGGCCTGTGCTTGTGCCTGTGTCCTTTCACGAGGGCAACAGAAATGCTTTGCACTCTCGTCTCAGACATGCCGCATGCAGGCGCTGCCAGCAGGCAAAGCTGCTTGTCTTGTTCGCTTGTGCTGCTGTGCAGCAGACGTAATCACGCGCTGATTGTTCAGACCTACCCCTGCTTAATTATGTGCTAGAGTACTCCGTTATCCATCTAATAACTACTACAGTATCTGGTTCGTTAACCATAATTATGAATGAATTTCACCAGCTGAAGGAGGAGGACAATGAAATGGACGGAACGAAGGAAATTGCACGAGGAGGCCGCCCGGGTCGTCGTGTCATGTCGATGCCCAGTGCCCACCGTGCTTTGTTGCTAGTGGCGAGTAGCCATCAGCTGACGCTAAACGGCCACCCACCGGCCACTTCGTGTTAGTGCAGGCAAGCATACCATACCATACCATACCCATACGTCCTTTTGCTCTGGTGCCATCGATCCAATCCATATCTCACGTCGCCTCCCACAAATCCCACACTCACACTTCGTCAATCCACGGTGCTCCGCCGAGCACTTGCGGTTGCAACCAAAGGAGGAGCATGGGCGACCTGTCACAGAGTCGCTCAGTCGCTCCACCCGCATTGGAAAAATTCAGCAGCGTGAAGAACCTATTCTAGTGAAATTCCAGAGAAAGGGGCAGGAGGCTGTGTCTGAAGATCCCTCGAGTGAGTGAGGCGGCGAATAATTCAGCCGTTCATACGTAGTTACTATGAACAGGCCAGACGACTAGGATGCCAGTAGCGACCACTAGATCAGTAGTACTTCGTAAGAAGAAGGTGTGACGCGTCCCTCCCTATCACTTCGAGGGAAAATACCCTCTTGCCAAAACGACGCCTGCGAGACAACGGCCGCCACACGATCCTTTCACATGCGCGCCACAAGGAAAGCAACACCAACAACAACACAAGCCGGTCGCCACCACGAAACATGGCTATGGGAGTGCTAAGTAAGTTTCTCGGCAGCAATAATGCAGGGATATGATATGATGAGGGATCGGAACACCATCGCTCTCGCCCCACGTTCCCGTGCTATTTGCCGGGCGGCAGCAGGCTCGTGTACCGTGCTTTGAGCGTTGCGAGGATGACAGGACTTCAGTGTTCAGCTGTCACCCGGGCTGTCAGCGGCAACAACAGCAGTATGCGCACACGCCTCTAGCCTCATTGCGCGCTACGGACCTACGGTCACTGAAAATTTTACCGAGGTTCAAACTAGATCGGCTCTGAACTTATGTAGTAGAGGTATTCACGCATCTGCGTCGATCCCCAGGTTCAGTCCCTGTAGCTAGTAATATCATGTTTCCCCACCATCTCCACGAGACCACGACACGACGGGCCGCCGCTCGCTACGCACACCGCCTCTCGTGGCGTCGCGCGCCACGCGCCAAACGGGCTTGGTCCTGGACGTCCGGACCCATTCCCCGTTGTTCACATTCCCCGCTGTTCAGCTCGTGCGCATTGTGACCGCACAAATTTCAACAGCCAACGATCAAAACCGCTTTATAATCCAAAGCCATGATGATACTCCACTTATTACTACAGCTACAGTAAGTAGGTCGTCAGGCTTCGTCTTCCTTGGGAAAGCGAGGTCCATCGCCTTTTACTGTTGACCTGACCTCACATGACGAGGGCGTCGTCGGGCGTGTAAACTTGTTTAGCAACTGCTCCCTCATTTCCACTGCAAAACCATCTCTTTTTTTTTTTTTCTGACTGACTGACATTCTCTCTACTGTACGGGCGACTATATATTGCGCCCAGGGCTCCTCCCTCCGGCACACCAAAGCCACGTCCGGCACACCGAAGCCACCAGCAGCAGACAGGCACAAGCAGCCTTCACCACCTCCTGCATCCAATCACTGTGCGTTCCCAGAGCAAACCTTGCAACAACAATGGCGTCGTCGCTCAAGTTCACGGTGCGGAGGCGCCCGGCGGTGCTGGTGGCGCCGGCGTCGCCGACGCCGCGGGAGCTGAAGCGGCTGTCGGACATCGACGACCAGGACGGGCTGCGCTTCCACATCCCCGTCATCCAGTTCTACCGCCGGAACGCGCTCATGGGCGGGCGTGACCCGGCGCCGGTCATCCGGGACGCCGTGGCCCGTGCGCTCGTGCACTACTACCCGTTCGCCGGGCGGCTCAGGGAGCTGGAGGGGCGCAAGCTCGCCGTGGAGTGCACAGGCCAGGGCGTGTTGTTCATCGACGCCGACGCCGACGTCCGCCTCGAACACTTCGGGGACGCGCTGCAGCCGCCGTTCCCGGGCCTCGACGAGCTCATCTTCGACGTCCCCGGATCGTCCGAGGTCCTCGGCTCGCCGCTCCTCCTCTTCCAGGTACGTACGTACTTGATGCCGACGGCACTTTCACCGTTTTACACGTGCATACGTGCATGGGTAAACAAACTAAACTTATTATGTGACGTGCAGGTGACGCGGCTGGCGTGCGGGGGCTTCATCCTGGGCGTGCGGCTGCACCACACGATGGCGGACGCGCAGGGTCTCGTGCAGTTCCTGAACGCCGTGGCGGAGCTGGCGCGTGGCGCGGCGGCGCCGATGGTGCCGCCGGTGTGGGAGCGCCACATGCTGGAGGCGCGGGACCCGCCGCGGCCGGCGTTCGCGCACCGCGAGTACGACGAGGTGCCGGACACCAAGGGCACGCTCATGCCGCTGGACGACATGGCGCACCGCTCCTTCTTCTTCGGGCGCCAGGAGCTCGCCGCCATCCGCGCCAACCTCCCGCCGGCGCTCCGCGCGCGGGCCTCCACGTTCGACCTCCTCACGGGGCTCCTGTGGAAGTGCCGCACCGCGGCGCTGGCGCCGGACGCCGACGAGGTGATGCGGATGATCTGCATCGTCAACGCCCGCGGCGGCAAGTCCGGGATCGCCATCCCGGAGGGCTACTACGGCAACGCGTTCGCGTTCCCGGTCGCCGTCGCGACGGCCGGGGAGCTCGCCGCGAGGCCGCTGGGCTTTGCCGTGGAGCTGGTGAAGCGCGCCAAGGGCGAGGTGAACGTGGAGTACATGCGCTCGGTGGCCGACCTGATGGTGCTGCGCGGCCGGCCGCACTTCACGGCGGTGCGCGCGTACCTGGCGTCCGACGTGACCAAGGCCGGGTTCGGCGACCTGGACTTCGGCTGGGGCAAGCCCGTGTACGGCGGCCCCGCCAAGGGCGGCGTGGGCGCCATCCCCGGGGTGGCCAGCTTCTTCATCCCGTTCAAGAACGCCAAGGGCGAGAACGGCATCGTCGTGCCCATGTGCCTGCCTGGCCCCGCCATGGAGACGTTCGTGCAGGAGCTGGACAAGCTGCTGACCCCTCCCGCAGACGCAGAGCAGCAGCCCGACGCGTTCACCGTCATCAGGTCCGCGCTCTGAGGTGAGCTGATAGCAGAGGCAGGCGCGGCATCGATCAAACAATCGTTTTTGGCCTCGTGCTATAGCATATGCGTACGTTAATCGGCGGATCCAGAGCTTGCGTGATGTGTAGTGGGTGAACAAAGTTGATGTGTGTGCGTGGAGTTACGTTGATGTATATGTACTGTACGTCTGTACCTGCGCTCCCCGGCTGAAATGCGCGCATCTGTGCAGGGCGCTACTGAGGCCGGCGGCTATGGGTCGTTGTTGTGACGTTGTATGTAGCCTGTAGATTTGTATACGTATATTTTGATATGTTTTCATCTAATAATTCATATACTTCTTCCTATTTTTTCAATCCAAATTCGTACTTACTTCTTTAAGAAAAAAAACTAAAAATTTGTACTTCTTGTTACGGCAAGTGCTCCGCGTATCATTATATTTTCAGAGAGATTGCGTTATAAGATGGTAGATCCCATTTTGGCACGACTTTAACAGCAGCTTCGTAAGCTGTTTTTTAATAAATCAACTAAAAAATAGAATAGCTCTTTCAAATCCGCTCTCGGTGTCCACATGTTTGGAAGCTCGATGAAGCTACCTTTCCCTTAACTTCCTATCTCAAATTTAGTATAAAATACTATATTTTTTTAAAAAAAATCTAAATAACCCTGAACTATAAGCAGCAGCTACAAAACCGTCTATTTAACACATTAAAATTTGATCATCGGTCTAATTCGCCCTGAGCAGTTTTGCAGGGTGATTTTGCCTACCTGGCGGCCTCGGTGGCCTTCCAACGAGGCCGGTCCCACCTGTCAGCGTCCCCCTCACCTCTACGTCTCTTCTTCCTCCCGATGGAAACAGAGCCGCCATCCGCAGCCGGTGGCAGCCACGCGACGGAGGAGCTCGCGCGGAGGCCAGCCCGTGCCCGGCGGCCAGGCAGAGCTCGCGCGACGCGTCGAGGCGGCGCGGCGGTGGAGCTCGTGCTCGCCCGCGACGGACGCGCTCGCGCGGAGACGGAGCCCGCGCCCGGCGGCCAGGCGGAGGTCGCGCGACGCGTCGAGGCGGAGCCCACGCCCTGCCTGCTGTTGCCTGCGGCCGCCGCCACGCGCAGCAGCTGCGCCCGCGCGAGAGACACGTCGCGGAGGCCGCGTCCAGCATCGGCTCCAGCACCGGCAGGGAGTCGTCGTCGTCGCTGAGCATCTCGACCACTCCGCGCCACCTCGAGCGCCTTCGTCACCGCGATGTCGCGCGCCTCGTGCCCATTCCGCGCTCGCCCAGCGCGCGAACGCCGTGACGGCGTCTCCTCTGCTTTCGACCGACCGCGCAGCCGCGATTCTAGGCCGAATTTGTTCGGAATTTTTGCTCTGGTTCGTGCGATGTCATGAGTTGATGCTTTGCCTTAAGTTAATTTGATCGAATCGGCTCAATCACAGAGAAATCAAATAATTTTGTTGTTTTTGGAGTTTTTTGTGTGCTTGGTCCTAATCTGATTTTCCCGGAGTTTGCTTTGAAATTGGACGATGATATCTTATTATATCCTCACAAACTCCGTTGTGATCCTCTGTGCAGAATTTGGGAACGTCGTGGAGATTTCAGTTCAATTTCCTCAATTTTTTATGCCGACTTTTTGTGCTCGAGCACGACCGTGAGCAGATGTCCACCGTTCCGCCGGACGTTCGTCGTTTCCCTCCCTCCGTTCTCTGGTGGCGTACAGTTTCAGGTCGAGCACGGCTTCCTGCCCAGCGCTGAGCGCTCCAGCCGTATGGTCTAACCCGGCGACTATGCGCGAAGCGGAGGGGCTACGGGGCGCAGTAGCGTACGACGCCGACTCTGATGCTAGCGGACAGGCACCGGGTGTACGCGGCCGCGGAGCTCCAATCGACGGTGGCGGAGCTCGAATCGACGGCGGTGGAGGTCGATCCCGTGGTGGTGGAGCTCCTATCAGCGGCGGCAGAGATCGAATCGACGGGGGCGGGGTCAATCCGGCAGTGGCGGTGCTTGAATCGGCAGCGGCTCGACGCCTTCGACTTCGCGACGGAGGCTGGTGGTCCGCGACGTGCGTCGTGGTCGTGCCCATGGTTCCGGCCGTGCGACGCGCGAGCTCCGTCGTGGCGGCCATGGGTGGTGGCCGGTGGTGGCGCGCGAGCCGCCTCCGGCGTCCCGAGATTCCAGGAGCTTGGACAGGGGAAGAAGAAGAAGATGTGGGGCCCCGCTCCGTGGCCACACCGGCATGTCAGGTAGGCAAAACCGCCCCGCAAAACCGCTGAGAGGGGTGAATTAGACCGGTGGCTATATTTTAACGTGCTAAATAGACGGTTTTATACATGAGATAATGTTAGTTGCTGCCATAGTTTTAGGGTTATTTAGACTTTTTTCTTCTAAAATACATAGCAAGTGTGGTATAAGGACGGAATGTGTGAGTATATTGTCAAAGAAACCACTTTTTTTATAGAAGGAACAAGTGAATTAAGTACTCAATTAATAAGCATGCAAAAAACAATCACACTTGCTTGCTACGCTGGCACCGGTAGCACAAAACAAACCGCGATCCATGGCTTTGGATCTCTTTAGCCTTTTTTAAGATAAAATTGGATCTTTCTAGCTAGAGTTAGTTTCTAAATCTAACCATCCTCGAGCAGGCGACTGTCACAGGTGGCCATGGCAGCAGTCGCGAGCGGGCGACGTGCCACAGCCGGGCGAGCTGCGGCAAGCAGCGCTGGGCGGGCGACCATGGAGGCCAAAAGGCATGAGGGCGGACGGGAGCTCACTTGCGTGGTGGCAGATTGGCTCGGCGAAGGCAACATCCTATCGCGAGGATGCGGTTTCTCTCACGCAAAGAGGAAGCGACGCAAGCGTCTACATCCCGTGCGCTCAAAACAACGGAAATTGCTCTTTTGGTAGGTCCCACAATAAACTAGCCTAAATAATCACCTTTTTATGGGGATAGTTTTTTGGGGCGAGCTAGTTGTAAAAAAAACTAGTTCTAGGCCTCCTGTTTGGCTACTTTTGAGCTAAATGAGTGCAAACTAGCTCTAGCCCGTCTAGCAATGGCATGACGACTGAAAGTGAGTTTACTTGTCAAAGAAACCACCTTTGTGTATGGAAGGAGGCAGGGAGCGAGTAAAGGAAGAAAAGCAAAGCTTGAAAATAATAATCATGCTAGCTTGCTACACTTGCATGCATATGAGACCATGAAGGTTGGACCGGCGAATTCTTTGACAAAGTCACGACGAGTGATCGTTGGCAATATGAGCATTGTCTACCACTAGAAACACAAACATCGTTAAATTCTAAAAAAAAAGGATTCTAGTCTAGAACATACAGTAAGGTACTATTGATGCTCTTGCAACCATTGGGCTAGATTTTTTGTTTTTAAGGAACAACCAGCTGTTATGTGAGGTGCAATGAGTTGCACTGTTTGTCGCCGCGTCGCCGTTTTGGTACAAAAAAAAAAAAATGCAACCATAGGCCTTCGTTACGACTGAAACTTATTTTTCTGGCCTCAGCAATCATGTGCGACCCAGGCTTGAGTATCGGGCCGTGGCCCGTGCGTGTATATACCAGATAAACACCAGAGCAGCCCACGAAACGCCAACTGCCAGGCGGCCCAGGCCAAGGGGGCCCAACACTGTGATTCCACCGTCCCATCGAGGCGTCGAGTCGAGATCGGTATCTTGTGCTTTCCGGATCGAACCGAACCAAATGCTAGGCAGAGAGATTCCAGAGAAAGTAGCATGGAGCGAGGAAAGCACACCACAACCACGAGCACGAGCACATATTTGGTCGGATTCTTGGTCGAATCGTTGCACCAACGGTCCCTGCCTGCGCTAGACGTGCTTCACCGAAAGCGTACGTGGCTGATGAGCCCGAACCCCAAGTCATTTCGGGCAAATTAAAGGCCAGAGCCCGGAGCACAGTGGCATCCGGTTCCTGTCGGCTGGTTCTCGGTTCTCTAGCGCATTGCACCGTTCACGAGCGAGTGCACTTGTTGAGCGGTTGCCGCCGGAGCCGGACGGCGGCTCGCAAACCTTCCCGGCCATCCAGCTCCGATTCTCCGCGGCGCCCATTCGTGGGGCCGTGAGCGTACGTGACGATCATGGGACGATAAATCTGATTCGTGAATTCGTGATTTGTTCTAGCCGAGCAACAATGCCTAGATGCCACGAACACCGCCTTTGATCCATACGCTAGGGTGTTTAGTTCACGGACACGGAGTCATACCAAACGGAAGCATCTGATCCTACTAAGCCTAACACGTCGTTTGGTTTGCCGCACGAAAACAGTCCATCTGTGATCTGTACACTCTATATCAGCATAAAAGCGGCATCGATTCGATTCGTGCGGAAACAGTTGGACGACACCATATATGCTGATATAGAGTTGGCTATACAGACAGTTGGCTATACCGGACGGGGCCTCAAACAAACAAGCTATAGACAGTTGGCTATACAGACCGCCGAGTTGCACAACAGAAAAGTGACGGACACTTGAGTCATCATCGTTGACGCACAGCAATATACCTTTAGAATTAAGCAAAAGTCAATTCAATCATGTTGGACAATTGTTTGGTCGTGGCCCGTAGCCGAACCTTCTTGGGTCTTCACAATATTTGCAAATCTGAAAAGTCAAAACTGCTAAATGGGCTTCGGCTCATCTTTCCCACTCTGCCCATGTGGCAATCAAATTCAATCATCAAATGAGCTTATATAAGACGAACACGTGGATTGGCAGAAAAAGAAACTCATTTGATTTCGTTCCGTGAGCCACGCAAGATCTAACGATGATTTCAAAAATCTTTTATTTTGGTACTCCCTACGTCCTAAACTACAGGTCAGTTTTAAGAATCTTGAATAGCCAAGGTATTTCAAGTTTTATCAAATTTATACGATAAAATAACAACAAATAGAATATCCACTAAGTATCAATTAATTCTTTGTTAATTATATTTTTATAATATATCTATTTGATGTCATAAATTTTTATAATTTTCTCTATAATTTTGCTTAAACTTGAGATGTTGACTCTTCAAGAGTGGTAGAATGACTTGCAATTTATAACGGAGGAAGTAATCAACAACTGTGGTTGTCACTCAAACCATATGGTGGATCCATTAGTGCTAATACTAGTTAGTACTGGATGTAGTAGCTAAAATTAGTGGCTGTCAATGAAACAAATATGCTAATAGCGATGGTATGTACTCTGGGTGCGCCAAGCAAATTGTTTCGAATCTCCCAAACAGGCCCTAGAGTACGTCGGCGACAACACCTTCACTAGTAGAGCCGCGTCCTAGCCCGCGTCCGCTCCTCCGCCGCCGGCCGCCACCACCACTCACCTCCCTTCTGACCCCCGGCGGACCCGGCCCCCCTCTCCTCCAGTCCTCAACGCGCGTTCCACGACCCACGACCGCGCGTCGTGCGCTTGCTTGCGCGCCGCATCGCATCACGATTCCAGCCATCAGCGTAGCCTAGGCATCGGCATCACCCCTCCGCACTCCTGGGTCCAGGGTCCAGGGTCCAGGCCTGCACCACCCACCCCGCCCATACCCCCGCCCCGACCGGGGCCTCTTCCTCTCCACCTGCCCTCACCGCGAGTGTCCGCACCGCGCGGCGACGCCTCCCCCCTTCAAATCTCCCAGGAGCCAGGGACCTCGGCCACCGCCACCGCCACCGCACCGCACCGTGTCGGACTCGTCCGCAGACTCTGCAGGCAGCCCCAAGCATTGGATTTGGACCACCTGACCGCGCGCGGCGTGTCAGATGATCTCGCCCGCGATGTGGCGGTCGGCGGCGCGGCGGTCGGCGCAGGCCCGGCGCCTCCTGTCGTCGTCCGCGCCCCCGGCGCCCGCCGTCGGCGCCGCCGTGCCGGGGCCCTGCATCGTGCACAAGCGCGGCAACGACATCCTCCACGACCCCTGGTACAACAAGGTAGGTAGCCAGCGGCCAGCCACGCGCGGAGGCCCCCTCTGCTCCACCGCGATCTCGCGGTTGCGCGCGGGCTCGATGCGGTTCTCAGCTTCTCAATTCCATTTGGGCGCAGGACACGGCGTTCCCCATGACGGAGCGCGACCGCCTCGGCCTCCGCGGCCTGCTCCCGCCGCGGGTCATGTCCTTCGAGCAGCAGTACGAGCGATTCAGTGAGTCGCCCGCCCCCCACTCCCGTTTGCGTCCGTGTTTCCTTATTCGTCGCGTTTGCGGCGCGCCGAATGGGTTGCGGGATCACGGAATCTGTCGTTGCTCACGCGGCGCGTTATGCGCGTGCTTGCTTGTTTGCAGTAAACTCGTTCCGGTCGCTGGAGCACAACACGCGCGGCGAG
>CM041629.1:49033393-49129730 GCA_023333625.1 Bothriochloa decipiens
AGCCACTTGGCGCCGTCCTCCTCGTATATGTGATGCCGGTCATAACATCTCTCCCTCCCTCGACAAACAGCTCGTCCTCGAGCTGGACATCGGGGTAGAGAGTGGTGAAGTCGTCGCGGAGCTCCCAAGTCGCGTCGCCGTCCGGAAGGCCTTGCCACTTGACAAGGAGGCGCCACACGCCCCTGCGGAGCTGGGCGCGCAGCACGCGCTCGGGGGCAGGCAGCAGGCGCCCATCCTGCACTGGAGGTAGCACGGCCGGAGATGTCGGAGGCGTGCCAACGAAGGTGTAGGGCTTTAGCAACCCCACGTGGAAGACGTCGTGAAGGCGCGCGTCCGCAGGAAGACGAAGACGATAAGCCACCGAGCCAATGCGCTCGATGACCTGAAACGGCCCGGCGTAGCGTGGGCGGAGCTTGCCCTTGGCGGGCGAGGCGAGCGCGTGGGTGGGTCGGTGAAGAAGGCGGAGCAGCACCCACGCGCCCACATCAAATTCCACCGCGCGGTGATGCTCGTCGTAGTGGCGTTTGGCGTACTGCTGCGCCTGAAGGAGGCGCTCGCGGACCTCCTCCAAGAAGGCGTCCCGGTCGCGGAGAATGGCATCAACCGCCTCCGTCTGGGCGTCGCCAGCGTGGTGTGGAAGTAGCGGCGGCGGAGGACGACCGTAGACGACCTCGAACGGCGTCGCCCGAAGCGCCGAGTGGAACGAGGTGTTGTAGCAGTACTCGGCCCAAGAGAGCCAGTCGACCCATGTGCGGGGCCGGTCGCCGGTCGCACAGCGCAGGTACATGGCGATGATCTTGTTCACCACCTCAGACTGGCCGTCCGTCTGAGGGTGAAACGCCGTGCTGAGCCGCTGCTGAACACCTGCACATCTAAAAAGATCACGCCACAGGTTGCTGGTGAAGACAGGGTCGCGGTCGCTGACGATGGAGCTGGGGAAACCGTGCAGGCGCACGATCTCGTCGAAGAACGCCCGGGCGACCGACGCGGCGGTGTAGGGGTGGCAGAGCGCGATGAAGTGGGCGTACTTCGAAAAACGGTCCACCACCGTCAAGATCACGGACTTGCCGTGCACCTTCGGCAGCCCTTCGATGAAGTCCATGGAGATGTCCGCCCACACCTGGGAGGGCACCTCCAAAGGCTGTAGGAGACCTGCAGGCTGTGTCGTCGGGGTCTTGTTCCGCTGGCACACGTCGCACGAGCGGACGAAGTCGTGCACCAGCTGCCGATCGCCAGGGATGTAGAAGTCCGCCCGGAGGCGCACCAGGGTCTTCTGAACGCCCTCGTGGCCTGAAGAGTGTGCCAGGCGCACAACCTGGTGGCGCAAGTCGTCGACGTCCGGAACGTAGAGGCGCTTGCCGTGGAGGAGGAAACCGTCGCTGGTCCCCCACGGCGCGCCCAAAGTCGCCTCCGACAGCAGCTGCAGAAGACCACCGGCGACCGGGTCGGCCGCGGTGGCGCGGCGAATGTCGGCGTAGAGGTCGAAGGCGGGCGCCGAGAGGGCGCAGAGGGCTGCGGCCTCCTCATCCCGGCGAGACAACGCGTCCGCCGCCGAGTTGAGCCGCCCGGGGCGGTACTCGACGGTGAAGTCAAACCCGAACAGCTTGCTGAGCCACTGGTGCTGGGGCACGGTGGACAGCCGCTGGTCCAGGAGAAACTTCAAGCTGTAGTGGTCGGTGCGGACGAGGAAGCGGCGCCCCCATAGGTACGGGCGCCAGTGTCGGACTGCCTGCACCAACCCGATGAGCTCGCGCTCGTAGGCCGCGAGCTTGACGTGGCGGGCGGCGAACGGGCGGCTGAAGAAGGCCAGGGGTCCCTCCCCCTGGTGTAGCACGGCGCCAAACCCCGTGCCCGAGGCGTCGCAGTCCACCACGAACTGGCGGTCGAAGTCCGGCATCTGAAGCACCGGCGCCGAGGAGAGCGCCCCTTTGAGGGCGGCGAAGGCCTCGTCTGCCTCCGCAGTCCAGGCGAACGCCTCCTTCCGTAGGAGGCGCGTGAGGGGCGCCGCGATGGAGCCGAAGTCGCGGATGAACTTCCTGTAGTAGCCGGCGAGCCCCAGGAAACCGCGCACCCCGCGGGGAGAGCGCGGCGGCGGCCATGCCTCGACGGCCGCCACCTTGTCGCCATCCATGGCGACACCGTCCGCGGAGATGACGTGGCCCAGGTAAGCGACGGAGCGCTCCCCGAAGGAGCACTTGGACCTCTTCAGGAAGAGGCCGTGGGCGCGCAGAGCGGTGAAGACGAGGCCGACGTGCTGCAAGTGCTCGGACCAGGATGTGCTGTAGATCAAAATGTCGTCGAAGAAGACCAGCACAAACCTGCGGAGGAAGGGGCGGAGCACGTCGTTCATCAGCGCCTGGAACGTGGCCGGGGCGTTGGACAACCCAAACGGCATCACCAGGAACTCGAAGTGGCCGTGGTGGGTGCGGAACGCCGTCTTCTCGATGTCCGCCGGGTGCATGCGCACCTGGTGGTACCCGGAGCGGAGGTCGAGCTTGGTGAAGAACTTGGCGCCATGGAGCTCGTCGAGAAGCTCGTCGACCACCGGGATCGGGAACTTGTCCTTGGACGTGCGGTCGTTGAGGGCGCGGTAGTCGATGCAGAAGCGCCACGACGCGTCCGCTTTCTTGACGAGGAGCACGGGCGCAGAGAACGGCGACGTGCTGGGGCGGATGATGCCCTGCTCCAGCATGGCGGCGCACTGCCGCTCGAGCTCGTCCTTTTGCAATTGGGGGTAGCGGTACGGCCGCACCGCCACCGGCGCCGTCCCAGGCAGCAGGTGGATGCGGTGGTCGTAGGGACGGGCCGGCGGGAGGCCGCGCGGTGTGTCGAAGACGTCGGCGTGCTGAAGTAGAAGCTCGTCCAGCAGCGGGTGCTGCGGGTCCGTGGCGACCACCGCCAGCGACCGCTGCTGGGAGGGCGCGCCAGGGGCAGCGACGCACTGCCAGGTGACGCGACGGCCGTCTCGCAGGAAGGAGACGGTGAGCCGCTCGAAGTCCCACGTCAGGGGCCCCAGCAGCCCCAGGAAGTCGACGCCGAGGATGAAGTCGAAGCAGCCCAGGGTGAGGCCGACGCAGGAGACGGCGAAGGGCGCCCCGTGTATGTCAACCGGGACGTCGCGGGCGATCCCCTCGCACGGTAGGCACTCGCCGCTGGCCACCGTGACGCGCAGCTGGGCGCCTCCCTGCGGAGCGAGGCCAAGACGCCTCATGGCCGCGCCCTGCAGGAAGGTGTGAGTGGAGCCCGTGTCAAGGAGGGCGAGGAGACGCTCACCCTTGATCGTCACCGGCAGCAGCATCGTGTTGTAGGTCCTGATTCCTGCAAGAGCGTGCATAGAGACCACAAGAGCGTGAGTATGGGCCGCATCAGCGGCCGCGGTCTCGTCGGCCGTAGGCTCCTCCACGGGCGTGGTGTCATCGACGAGGAAGTCGTCCGCCTCCAGGAAGAAGAGGCGGGGGCACACGTGACCCCGCACATATGGCTCGTCGCAGTTGTAGCAGAGTCCCTGGCGACGGCGTTCCTGCATCTCGGCAGGCGACAGGCGGCGGAAGGTGCGGGGCGCGCCTGCTGCAGTGGTCGCGGCCGCCCCTCCCGTCGGCGCCGGGGCCTGCTGGGCAGGTGTCCCGGTGGGCATGGCGCTGGCCAGCGGTGGGCGCTGCGGCATGCCGAGTCGCTGGGGCGGCCTGCTGCTCCGTGGAGGTGGCGGCGGTGGTGGCGCCGTCGCCGCAGCCCGCGTCTCGAAGGCGCGCGCCAGGAACATCGCGGTCTGCAAATCCGGCGGTGCGCGCATGGCGACGTCGACGCGGATGTTGTCGGGTAGGCCACCGACGAACAGCTCAGCCTTCTGGCGCCTGGAGATGTCCTTGGAGTGCGCCAAGATGGTCTGGAAACGCTCGGAGAACTCCTGGACCGAGGACTGGAACGGTAGGCGGCCCAGCGTCGAGATGCCGGAGCCGAACATGGCGTCGGGAGGACCGAAACAAAGGCGGCAGAGTGTCTTGAAGCGGTCCCAGGAAGGCATGCCCTCGTCCTGCTCGAGGGCGTAGTACCACGTCTGCGCGGCGCCGGTGAGGTGGTAGGACGCCATCCACGTACGTTGGGACAGCGGCATGCGCTGCCCCCAGAAGAATTGCTCACAGTGTGTGAGCCAGCTGAGCGGGTCGACGGAGCCGTCGTAGGTGGTGAAGTCGAGCTTGTGGGTTTTAGGTTCCCACGCGCCCGGCTCCGCCAACGGCCGGCGATCGCCCCCGCCCGGAGCGCTCGCACTCGACGCCGTCGCCATGGCGGTGTCCGGCCACAGGCTGACCCCCGGGAACAGGGGCCCGTCCACGCCGCCGTAGAGGATGCCGCTGGTGAGCGTGCCTCCGTGGCCCGAGCCTGAGGCTAGGGTGGTCGTCCGCGCCGGAGTGGTGGTGTAAACCGGCGACGCCACCTGCTGCTCGAACGGGAAGCTCGGGATCGGAGACGGCGAGTGCGGGAAGGCGATGGACTGGATGGGCACCCCCGTCGATGGTGGGGTGGGGTGCGGCCGGGATGCTGCAGCAGCCGCCGCCGCCGCGGCCGCGGCCGCCTGCGCGTCGACCTGCGGGGCGGGGAGGGCCGCCTGCGTGGTGGCTGGCGGCGGCGCGTTGGGCCCGGTGAGGAACGCATGGATTCCCTTGACCGCGCGCCCTAACTCGAGCACCGCCGCCGTGAGATCGGCGGGGTTGAGGACGAGGGTGGCCGACGACGAGGGGGACTCGCCCTGCGCGCCGAAACCGAGGGCGCCGAAGGCCGCCTCGGCGGTCACCACCGAGAGGTCGGCGGCGGGGGGCGGCGCAGTTGTGGAGGGCACGGTGGTGGAGGGGACGCCGGTGGAGGGCACCGGAGGATCAGCCATCGAACCAGAGAAGCTGGATACCAAGTTGATAGGGTTTCTCCTTCTTCCCTTGATCTCCCGTAGGCTGTACGGGTGAGAGATTGGTGGACGAACACGAGATCGGCACTGGGGTGCCGTGGTGTGCTGCTGCGCTACAGTACCGCGGCGCTACAGTACCGCGGGTACTGTTCACGAGGCTAGGGCAGGTGGCGGCTAGGGTTTGGGGGACTTCCCGATCTCCCAGCTCCCTAAAGGAAGCTGGAAACAATATATGTTTCTGCTTATCCTGAATCAATAGTTCTTACAAATATATATAGCATCCTCTCATCTCAAATATCTAAATAACTCCCTGAAATAATAATAATACTAATAATAATATAGATGAAGATAATTGGGCCTCAAGCCCAAGTCGCCTGGTGGCTGTGGCGCCTAGCCACTTGGCGCCGTCCTCCTCGTATATGTGATGCCGGTCATAACAGTAATACTATGGATTATCAAAATCAAACCATGAACACACTTTAAAGGCACAAATGCACCCACAAAACCACAAATCTTGTAGAAATTAAGACATAAGTACTCAAAGAACAACATGGTTCTGGAATGCACCCACAAAACCACAAATCTTGTAGAAATTAAGACATAAGTACTCAAAGAACAACATGGTTCTGGAATGTTATTTGAGCAGTGATCTTATCTCTTCCTATAGGCTATAAAGATAAACCCCACTATAGAATTCTATCAACATGCAAGCTATCCACACCAACAATCCACTTAACTTGCAATGCCAACTAGCACAAGTAATTATGGTAGTTTCCTCTTCATCTAGTGACATGCATTTAGTTGTCCACATCAATGTGCCAAGCCATTCACCAAAATTAATTTAAGATTTTTTCATTCATATATCATTTATATAACTATAAATATAAATAGCCTAATTTCTTTTTAAATTCCTGGTATAACAAGTGTGCGTTATCAAGAACAATGTTAGTATCAGGAACATAATCAGAAGGGCGGTCAACATCACAGTAAAATTGATGAAAAGCTATGACAGCACAAGAAAAAAAATGTAATTATTTTATACCTCATCCATGACAAGCATTGAACAATCTTTCAGTACACAAATGCCCTTCCTGGTAAGATCAAGTATTCGGCCAGGAGTCCCAACGAGTAAATGAACAGGCTGGTATAAACGCATGATGTCATCCTTCAAGCTGGTTCCTCCAGTGCTAACCATAACTTGAATGTTAAGGTACTTCCCGAGCTCTTTACAGACTTGTGAAGTTTGCAGAGCCAGTTCCCTTGTTGGTACTAGTATAACAACTGAAGAAAAGACAAAAAGAACCAGCAAACAAAAATAAGAGAGACTATATGAAACGCAACAATGAACCAATTCACTAGTGGAAGTAAAACTGGCAGTACATAAACATCATCCATAACACATGTTTTTGAAAAGGCGCCAGTGATCAACAGAGAAAGTAGAATGTTCCTGCACTAATACAGATTCAGTCTGTCAAACAGCCAAAGAATGTTAAGTCCAAATGGTCTGTTTGTCCACGAGAAAAACTACATTTCATACCTAGTATCGGTACCAAACATTTTTTTTTTTGTGCTTATTTCTCATGTCAATAAAAACAGCACACCAAAAATTCAAGAATGTGGATTCACCTAATACATACGAATCCAGATTAAAGGACTGGTTCATGACCATATTGGAATCACCAACCTGACCAACAGTAATAAGTAATAACAATAATTCACTGGGCTTGTAAAATTAACAGAGCAGAAATGGATACAGAGAAGAATTGGTGAAATGGTAACTTGTATTATTTTGTGGCCGGTTAAGTTGCTCAAGGTGTGGTAGCAAGCTAGCAGCAATTTTAAAAAAAATGACTCCATATGCTTACTTCCAATTTGAACGTATGAAAGAATAATTCACCTTGAATAGCATTTTTTTCAGGATCAAGTTTTTCAAGTGCCGGAATGCAAAATGCAGCAGTCTTCCCAGTGCCATTTTTTGCCCTTGCAAGAATATCACTTCCAGTCAGTGCAATAGGAATGCTTTCTTCTTGAATCGGAGATGGCTTTTCAAATCCCTTTTCATAGATTCCCATAAGCAGTTCACGTTTCAGGAAATAATCTTCAAACTCGTTGCCTTTTGTTGCAGTGACATCCTGTGAAATCAGAGGCAAAATATCAATAGCTTGTATATGTAAGCAAATGGGAGTCATTTAAAACTACTCTGAAACCATTCAAAGGAACCAGGTTGCATTGTATATATATACTTGAACACAGAAAGATAAGAAGTATTCGAATAGAAATAGAATTCACCTCTGTCCTGTAGCGTGTATCTGGAGCTGGTATATTTAGTTGAGCCTTCCAATCTTGAGAACTGAAACAAACAAAGGAAGTGCTCATTAATGATGCTAGTAATAGATAAAGTTTAATTAGTATCATGACATGCCAGTGAATCCAATGCAGTGCCAAGTGAATCATTTCTATAATGGGTTAGTAGAGAATAGCAGCGAGCCAGCAACTGATAAACAAAAATGTCAAAATCGTACACTTATACATAAAAAAAAAAGATGAAAGTAGAGTGTAATGAGGCAAATAAATACAAAGGCAGATTAAATTCACTACGGTGATAGTCAATTTTACAGCAATGGTTTGATTTCTTTTTTTTTCCAGAAACATGGGATAATCAGAGGATAGTCAGCAACAGCAAGCTCATTAACTCACGTCAGCATGATATAACAGTAGCAATAATGTAACCAATGAAGCAACCAAAATCAGTCCAACAACCCGCATCTGTCGCCTCTACATCTAACAAAACTAAGCACAAACCCTAAGATCGCCAGAGCACCAAGCAGAGTCTACAAATATGGTCCACCAGAGGAGATGCGAGTACCTCGAGTCTACGGCGTCAAGCTGAGCCGTCTTAGCCGGAGCGTTTCCGGACGCTGCCCCCGCAACGGCGGGGGCCTGGTCTCGCCGCAGCCACTGCTGCTGGTGCGAGGAGTTCCTATGCGCGTGCTGCTGCGGCTGCTGCTGGTAGTGGTGTTGCTGCGGTGGCTGCGGGCTCCGGCCGTAGTAGTTGTGGTTTCCACCACCGCCACCGCCTCCGCCGCCTCCTCCATGGCCGCCTCCACCGCCACGTCCGGCACCGCCTCCCCCGCCGGAGCCATAGCCGGGTGGGTAGCGGGCTCTGGGCTGGTGCATGGCGGATCTGGGGTTTTGGAGCACGAGCGAGAGAGATCTAGGGTTCCGACGGTTTCGCCGTTGCGGCGGGCGTGGTCTTCGCTTTTGGACTTCGGAGATGGAGGTGGATGATGGATCCGTGAGCGTTCGCTTTCGAATGGGTAAGGTTGCCACTTGCCAGGTAGGCTCGTGGAGAAAACGTCAAACGGGGTATCTTTTGAAGCTTTACGCCCAAAATTTCGAGTCTATACATACGGGTATAATCTATCAATATACGGTGGTATGTTTAGAAAAAGAATCTATGAGTTTATGGCGTCATTGTATACTGTTTTTTTGTTGCATGTCTAAAAACATGTAACAAAATTATTGACCTCATAGTTATCTATGGTTTTATCGATGCTTGAAAAGGAGAGGGAATGTCAAAGCACCGGTGCCAACCATTGTGCGTGATGCCGAGTTGGGGAAATTTTTTTGGCACCAGATCATATAGAAGCACCGATGCTGAATCGCACGCGCTAAGTCGCCGCTCCGTCTTAAGTCGCCGCTCCCTTTCCCGCCTCCTTCAGCCGGACTCGTTGCCTCCTTTTGTCGGCCACACTACAGGCCCCGACCGCTCTTTTCTGCCTCCACGTCGCATCCACTGGCGACGAGGACGGCCATCACGCGCTCACCTGCGGGTCACCGGTGTGTCAAAGAAGTCCAATTCAGTGACAGAGAAGTCTGATTCGATAATGTCTCTCTCGCCTCGTCTCCTCCACGGGCAGCCTCTTCTCGCCTTCGCGGATGTGCTTGCATGATGCACATCGGAAGTCACAGGAGCTCTGCGGCGATGGAGGTGTTGTCGCGAGCATCGTTGAAAGGTCCCTATGTGGTTTTGGCAATTGAATGACAACTTTAGGTTAGACTAATGTGGATTATGTGAGATACACAGGGAATTAGTCCATTAGGTGAAAGTGCAATGGAGGAGCTTAATTGCATATGTGACATGACATGGATTCATGTGACCGAGATGGTGAAGATCGAGATGAGGCTTGGCTCGATGGATCGGTGGATGTGTGAAGGGCAAGTCAAGGCTTTGAAGCGATGGACCATGAGCTGGTGAAGCTTGGGCAAGACTTGGCGCCGATGGACCATGAGACGGTGAAGAGTAAGTGAGGTCAAGATCGATGGAACAAGAAGATTGTATGATGATATGAAGTGGATCATATCATTTGGTGATTATGTCAGTGCATTTGTTGCATTGGCACATTGGAGGAAGACGGTAGAAATGGAAATGCGCAAGGCAAATGTATAACTTAGGGCATTTCATTTCATCGGTCATGAGGTGTGTAGAGAAGTTGATGACCAGATTTAGGATTGATAGCCGTACTATCAAGAGGGGCAAACTTGTTTGCATATCAGTCATCTAGTGCCACTTCAGCGATCTAACTTTGCGACGTGTTAGGATCGAGTGACGTTGCGAGAACAAGTGAAAATCCTTTGAAAATGATTGTGAAAATGCTAACACACATGCACATGGTGATGTACACTTATTGGTGTTGGCACATTTACAAAGGTGAAGGTTTTGGAGATGGTTCCGCTAACTCTTATGTTGGAAAAGAGAAATGATGGCTCTTAGATTGAAAAACTGCTTTGATCTCTTGTGTTGTGGATCAAGAGGGTATGTGAGTTGTGTAGCCCTCTGAGTAAGCTTTCCAACAAGTCCAAGATCATCGAAAATAGAGTTCAAAGCTAAGAGATATGCCCGTTTTAGCGCGAGGTGGTTTGCTGTTCAGTGAGCGTCGGACGCTAAGCGTTGGACGCAACCGGAGAGCGTTGGATGCTACTTAGAGCTGACCGCATGAGCGTTGGACGCATCTCGAGGGGCGTTGGACGCGTCTAGAGAGCGTTGGACGCTACTCAGAGCTGACCGCATGGGCGAGCGAGCGTCGGACGCCGGTAGGCCGCGTCCAACGGTGTGCATCGGACGAGTCCGGCGGTGTCCAACGGTCAGATTTTTAAATGTGCGTGTTTTTGTATAGCATCGGACGTGTCCTGTGATGAGTGTTGGACGCGTCCAACGTGTGTATTTTGGGCGGTTCGACATGGAGGATTGGAGCATGATTTTGTATAGCGTCGGACGCATTGGACGCGTCCAATGCTCCCGAATATAGCTGTTTGAGAGTGTAACAGTTGGATTTCGAGGTGGGGCTTATAGCCCTTTGGCCGGCCTTGGCCTGTGGGGAGCACACTTTGGCCTTGGTGGCTTGTGTGGTAGTGCTTGGGAGCCCTCTAACTCACTCATGCTTGATAGTGTTCATCCGATCAAGTGAGAGAGCGATTCTAGTGCGTTGCATTGAGAGATTGCATCGAGTGGCACTAGGTGTTTGTGTTGCAAGACGGTGTGCTTGCTACTCTTGGTGGTTGCCACCTCCTAGACGGCTTGGTGGTAAGAGACTCCGTCGAAGCACACAAGGAGCTTGTGCGGTGCTCTGGAGAAGAGCTTGTGAGGGGTATTGTGCTCACCCCGTGGGAGATCGTGAAGAGCAACTCTAGTGAAGATCGTGGCTTGGAGGATCCCCATCTTGTGTTGGTTTTAACTTACCCAAAGCTGTGGGTTTGGCTAGCTGACGCCATTTAGCGTGTGAAACTCCAAGTGGGTGCATCGCCACAACAGGACGTACCTTGGTGGCAACCAAGTAAACCTGGTGAAAAATCACCGTGTCATCTTGTTCCAAACTTCGCGGTGGTTTGCATCTCTATTCACAAGTGTGTATTTAGATTTATATATATTGTGCTTGTGTTGTTGCTCTTGCAATTAGTTGGCTTGTGTAGCTATCTAGTTGCCTTCTAGCTTGTGTAGCATAGAAGTATCACTTGTGTGGCTAATTAGCTTGTGTAGTCTAATTAGTTGTTTTGCTTAGTTTGCGTAGCTAAGTAATTTGAGCTCTTGGGTTCGGTTTGTGTAACCTTGTCCTTGAGCATCTAGTGAGCTTAGGTTGGCTTTGTGCTTTGCTCATTAGAATTGTGTAGGAGCTTCCTCGGTTGCTAAAGTACTAGTTGCTTAGGTTTGTGTGACCTTACAAGCTAGACTTGTTTAGGAGAGCTCAAGCTAGATCGGCACCTTGCTTTCTTGTTTAGGATCTTTTTCAAGGTGTGTCTAGAGTCATAGTTTAGAGGGGTAAAGTCTTGGCTAGACCGATAGTTTTAATTCTGTATTTGTTTTGGTTAGCCAGTGCGATAAGTTTTAGAAAGGACTATTCACCTCCTTTAGTCCGCCATCTCGACCTTTCAATCGTAGCTCTTGTGCCACCCACTTCCAGGCCTCCATCCTCGCCCTTCCGTCAACATGAGCCTCTCTGCCACTAGGGAGGAGTCTGAGGCCATCATCCTCGGCGTCGTCGATGACCTCCTACCACCATCGGTTTGTGTGCGGCCTCCGACATCGGTGTTGGGCCTGTGGCACCTCTTTGTGCTCCTCTGGGTCGCAGGCCACCAAAGATGAAGGGGATTTGGGAGGATTTGGAGATGGGTAGCAAAGGCTTGGGATGGTTCTGTATATGTCTTGGTCCACGCACAATAAAGCATTGCTACCGACGCTGTGGGAATTGTTGGAGTCGAGGTATCTATACACATTGAAAAAAATCGGCATCGCCAACATTGTGGACAATCTGGACTGAGCGGTGCCAAGTTAAAATTTTTATGAGTCATGGCGTGTGCTTTCACTAGTGGCTCAATGAATAAGCAATCTTATTCCTTCCCTGAGGCACATGCTTTGCCTACGAGCAACCCTCATGGTGCAACGGGTGCTGGCCCCCGCAACATAGCAGCCGGCAGCCTAGACAAATGAAGCACCGATGTCGACATTGTGGTTAGTGCTTGCTCCCAGCTGTGTTGCACATGCTGGCCTGTAGGGGTTCATTTTGAACACGTCAAACACCGTGGATAGTCTAATAAAGCCTCATGCATATATACGAGTCATACTCCAGATTTTATTGGAGCAGTGGTTTTAGCAACTCATTCGCCCGACTCAAATAGACTATCTATGGCTTTTTAGCGACTCATTCAATCGACTCACATGACATCAGCGGCTGCCTTCGCCTGCTTCTGCATTACCGCATCTTTCCCTTTCCTCTCCCCTCCTCACTTCCTCATTGTGAGCTTCGGAGCTTCATCGGCCTTGGGTAGCTAAAGGACACCACGGTCAGTGAGAGTCATCATTGTCTTATTGGTGAGGACATGGTTGCTGCGGTGAGGCATCCCCATAGTGCCCCGCTCGTTGAGGAAGTACATCAAAGGCATAGCCATCTTTCCTATCTTAAGTGTGCTTACTTTTTGTTTCCATATATGTGTTATACTATTGTTGAAGAGAAGGCAGGTCATTTAAATCGTGAGGGGTTTTTATGTTTCTTTTTCATATTGCTATAAATGATGAAGAAACAAGAACATTGGAGACTTAGTAAATACTCCTTTTTTAGTGAAACTAATCTTTGCATGTGTGGCTCTAAATAAAAGGAATTAATGTCTACATATAATGCCTTAGTCTTGACTTGTGTATTCGCCTGTCATACTTGGACTGTGGTTGTTTAGAAGTTAGGTCTAATCATTCGAGTGCCTCATGCAAACACAGATAGGTTTTCATATTGATGGTGCCAAACAATAAAACATGTCAAAAGAACTCACAAAAGCATCAATTATCCCATCATCCTAATGGTATAAAAAATGTGGTTGGACGACTAGTAGGAGATGGTGTGTATGTTCTATAGTGCTCATCTAGAGCTAAAGATCTACAAGACCTCCTGGGTTTTTATAGGAGAGGCGTATGTTTTAGCTTCGGGTAGCCAATCATTTAGTATTTTTAAAAGTTTCATATTTTGGGTGTGCCATCGGGTGGGAGGATTCCATTTCATCATTGTTTTCTTCATTCTCTGTCATATAAAAGAAAAGTCCACTTAACCCCGTTAGAGCATCTTCAACGGTTTTGCATATTTTATTTGTCAAAACATAAAGTTTGCTAACTCCCAAATTGATATGGCAAAGGTAAAAAGAGTTCTCCAACCATTCCCCATTATAGACTTGGTAAAAACGAAAAACTGTAGACCCACACATTAATTCCCAAACTTTTTTTCTTTTTTGCACGGGAAGTCAATCGCTGTAGCTTTTTTCGCGCGTCGTTTGTGGTCGTGCGCCGCTCCTTTGTCGCGCTTCCAGACGTGCGTCGTTCTCAGCTGCGGTAGATGAGGGCTTCCACATCACGTCTCCGAAGACAATTGGATGACGATTCATCGGACGAAGGAGGGGATCTTCCCGTGGACCTGGCCGGATGCTGGACGACGGCAACGCCAACCACGGAGTCACGCGGGAACTCCGACGGCGGTGCGCGGGAGTAGTTGCGTGGAAAGAAAAAATACGCGCGCGGGAGTCTCTCCGTCGCACCAAAACACTAATGCCAAGCCTCACGGACTTTTGCATATATGTACGGTTTGACCCTCCATTTTGCCAAGTTGCCAAATTTGCCAAAGCCAATTACCAAACTGTTGGAGAGAAATTTTTGGGCTTTTTTTAAAAAAAGAATGCCTAATTCAATTACAAAACCGTTAGAGATGCTCTATTATTGGGCCCCTTCAACCATTAAAAGCTATCTAAATAACCTCATAAGATGGTTTTGAATGCGATTATACTCATGTGGCACATTACAGGGTGTTGATACAATGGTAAGTCTGCAAACAGTAGGAAAAGCTCCACATAATTCCCTGATATATTGTGGCCCTTAAAGCACCTAATAGCGCTCAAATAACCCACAAAATGGTTTTGCTATTTGGCTTTGACATCGTATCCCATCACAGTGCATGCACGTAGGTCAAAATACACGTACAGTAGAGGTCCTATATTCCTGATGACAGATTCATTACAAAACATTATAGTAACGTAACCTGTAAATACATCATCCATATCTAATGGTACACAAAGGTATGTTTGGTTGAATGCATCCTCTTGATATTTTGACCGGTGGATTCATATAATCTGAGTAAAAAGTTTGTCTTGTTCCATATTAACTGGATGTAGCCATCATGGGTGAATGCAAAAAGAAAAAAACGCCCTCATTGTAGCCTGGCGGATATACTCAAAATAACCTTCACTAACCATCTCAACTGGTGGATACAATGAATCTTATGCTGGCCACATGCCATCCTCGTCTATTCAATAGGCAACCAAATATCTTCGTAACAGCTGCATTCACCATGCAACCAATGACCAATGAAATATTTTTTTTTCAGATTAATACATCCACTCATGCAGGATATACTATTACGGTGCAGTGTAATGAAAGTAACCAAACACACCTGAAGGGACCAGCTTCGTAGGTGCAGCAGCATATATATGTACACGAGATATTTTCTACAGTTAAACGTAAGTACGTTATACATAGACGATGAACAAGGAGGCCAAAAAGCCCAAGCAATCTTTCCGTATGGTCAGCAACAGAACCAGAACCAGAACTACAACAAGCACCGGCACCACGCACCACCAAAAGGAGGCAAGGAAACAAGCCAAGCAACCGTGAGGGCCGAGGAGGCAACGCAATCGTCACCAGCCAAAGAGCCTGGTGGGCGCCTGTCCCCTGGTGCGGTACCTGGTGGCTGCCTCCTCCGCAGCGATGACCTCCTCGCCGCGCCGCGCCACGGCAGCCGCGATCTTCTCCTCCGCAGCCCTGTGCACCGCCGCCGCGCTGTTCTTCAGCTTCTCCGCTTGCGCCGCCTTCTTCATCTCCAGCTGCTCCTGCAGGCAGGCACACATCTTTCGTTCGTTACGTTGAACAATACAGGCATTACATTTTACACATCCACGATTTGGTGAACGATGACGGGATAATAAAAAATTATGTATGCGACTCACGTGGATCTTCTTGAGCTCGGCCTCCATCTCCGCGACCTTGGAGTTCTCCCAGGAGGCGACACTCGCCAGCCTCCTGGCCACCCTGTGCCACGAGGAAATTTCAGATCCATGGAAACTTGCAAATAAAAAGGCATTGCATGGCCCGTACGACAGGGAGGGAAAGGGACTTCGTCTGTTCTGGGCTTTGGCCTTCTCGCTCTCCTCCCACGCCCTGATGAACGACGTCCTCTTGGCGGTCACGACCCGGGTGAGAAATGTGTCTGAATAAACGACATGGGTGGATTCAGAGTAGAGATCGAGCACACTACCTCTGTGTCCAGAATAAGAAGAAGAAGAGCACACTACCTCTGTCGCGTGATAAGCCACCTGTGGCTGTTACTGCAGGTGTCTCCGCATCTGTCGTCCCAAAAAAACAAGAGAAGAGGTTGGCACGCTTATCATCAATGGAGCTGCTCAGATTCTGTATATTTCTTACTGATATTCTGATGAATATGCGAAATATTTTGGTATTGCTGAAAGTTTGTGCTGCATTGCATCCATGTTCCTTTGAGATTCGTAAGTATTTATTATATTCAGACCGTCAGAGGTCTTCTAATCAGATTTTGAAGATACCTTGTTTACCGGACACAACCTAAAGAAGTTTTTTTGTTGCCAAAAAAACTAAAGAAGTTTTTTTTTCACGATTGGGCCATTCACCCGTATTTTGTAAAGCTGCAAAGTTCATAGTCAATATGCGAACATATGGTTTTTACATAACCATTGTGGAGCACCCTTGTGGTTGTGATGAGCGATTGTCAACATGCCAATACTTTGGTGTGTGGTTGGTTCGGTGGTTTTACTGATCCCCTGGCACAGGGTTATGTGTCGAAATGGTATCTCTTGGCTCGTGATGTGCAGGTGTGGAGTCCGGATGTGGTGGTAGTGGTCGGGAGAAGGTCAAGTAGGGCGTGCCGTGCTGACGGACCGGTTGCAGTGAAGGACGGACGCTAGGCTTGGACTGACGGACCAGACGGCCTGGTGGCCAGCCGCGGTGGCTGACACTGGGGACATCGACAAGCGCAAGTGTACACGGCGGGGGACGCGTATGGGCTACACTACTCGCGGATGGTTTGGTGGTTTGCCCTAAAAACCATCGGCGATGGTTTGGTGGTTTGGCCTCAAAACCATCGGCAGGGGATGCGTACACGGTACGATACTCGTGGGCGGTTTGGTGGTTTGTCCTCAAAACCATCGATGGCAGGTTTCGCGGGTTTGGGCCTCAAAACCCGGGCGGAGGTCCTGATGCGGACGGACGGCATGTGGTGGCATCTGGGAGATTGCTTCGGTGCGAGGCTACCGGTGAGGAGGCGCGGTGGCCGTCGGATCAGGAAAACTCGAGTTGGACCATAATGCCCCTGGCTAGGTGGTTCTTTCTTAGAATATCTAGGGGTAGAAGTGGAATTGTGTAATAATACTATAAATAAGAGGGACTGCCTCCACTCAGTCTCACCTCTCCCATTCTAGTGTTAGGGTTTCCCAGTCTCTAGTCTTTCACAGTGTGTGAGGTCCACTGCAAGACATTTTGTAGTAATTTTTTCGTGGGAAGAGCACCCCCTATTGTGCTTCCGGCCTGAACTGACTTTTGTCCATATTTGCGGACAGTCTAGAGTCCCTACCGCGGACAGTCCGGACTCTGTCCAGTTCAAAACCGAGCTCTCGACTTTTGTTTTTATTCGGAATTATATACCCACGGACAGTCCGACTATAAGTCGCGGACAGTCCACCGGTCGGTGGATTTTTCCTGTCCAGAACCTATTCCTGAAGTTTGAGTTTTTGGTGTTTGCCTCCGGACAGTCCGGCCTGTCATCGCGGACAGTTCACCATTCAAACTCAGGGCACTATCCGTACCTGCGGACAGTCCGCACCTGAGGAGCCGGACAATCCAAGGCTCAGAACTTCGTGGTGTCCAGAACTTTTCCCGATCGGTTTGTTTTCTGGTACTTTGCCCACGGACAGTCCGTAGCTAGAACCTCGGACAGTCCGCAGTTGCTAGCACTGTTGACAGTCCTCAACCTGTCCGTACACCTCGAACAGTCCGGGCCAGGACCCGCAGACAGTCCGCCCCTGCGCAGTGAAGCTGATTTCTTTCGGTTCGTGCTCGTTCGTTCTTTGATCGTTTCGCAAGATGTTTTCTTGGTTCTTGTGGTGACTCGCTGTGTTCCTAGGGAACATCCACCCTCTCAATAGGGTCATAGTCATCACCGGGTTTTGTGTTTGCTTCTTGGGGTGTTTGTTGAGTCGAGGACCCGAAAGTTTCGAAAGAAATTTTGAGGCTCCCATTCACCCCCTCTGGTCGCCTATCCGGTCCTTCAATTGGTATCGGAGCCGGTTAAGGATCACTTCCGTGATCCGATGAAGGTGACATGGCTTTGAATCACCATCCGAGCAAGCCACCCTAATTCAATGGGGAGAACTACTTGTATTGGAAGATTCGTATGCAAGCCCATCTTTAGGGGATTCATTCGCGTGTTTGGGAGATCATTGAGAATGCTAATTATGTGGTACTTAATGCCCATATCAATCAAGAGCAGATCAACCAACACAATGCGAACAATATCGTCTGTGCTGAACTTTATGCTGCTTTGTCGATTCCTGAGTTTGATCGTGTCTACGATTGTGTGATTGCTCGAGAGATCTGGAGGAGGCTTCAGAGCTTCCATGAGGGTATAGCCCATGTCAAAACTAGACTCTACGAGACATACAAGCGAGAGTATGAGAACTTCACCTAAGTCGATGGGGAGACTGTTGATTTGATGTTTTCTTGCTTTACCACCATTGTAAACAACATGCGAGCTAACAATGCAGCTATGCCCTATGACGATCATGAGAGAGCACTTAAACTTCTGTATGCTCTAGATCGGAGGGTCTAGGAGGTCAAGGTGCAGGCGATCATCGAGTCAGCCAACTATGAAACTCTCACCGTAGATGAGCTGTTCAGCAAGCTCAAGTCCACCGAGATTGACCTCCAGACGCAGGCGAGGATCAAGAATCTGTCTGCTCCTACCATGGCTTTGGTGTCAGGTAAGTCAAGTTCAAGTTCTTCTTTGGCTAACCCATCATAGTTGTTGCTTGCCTTGTCTTCTCTTATGTCTGCAACAGAGGAGCAGATGGAAGCTCTTGGGGATGATGAGCTGGCGCTCGTCATCAACAAGTTTTCATGGTTTCACAACAACCGCTTGAACCGTAGACGTGGTGGCAACAAGCAAGGTTGCTTTGAGTGTGAAAAGCTCGACCACTATGTCGCCAGCTGCCCCAACAAGAGCTACTCTAGCAAGAATGACTACACCAAGCACAAGGACAAGCATGAGTTGTCCTCCTGCAAGTACAAGTCCAAGAAGGATTTCGACCCCAAGCGCATGAACAAGAAGTACTTCGAGGCCTTACAAGAGAAGCAGTGCGCTCTGGTCGTGAACTTCAGCGACGTCGACTCCAAGAGTGATTCTCCACCAAGTGATGATGAGGCCAAGAAGAAGGTGGAGAACAAGTTCAACGGCTTGAGCTTCTATGCCAACGAGCGCCGAGGAGGTTACTGCACCATGGCGCATGACAACAACACCACCAATGGTGACAAAGAAGAGGTCGACACCAACCCTGAGCATGGAGGCTTGGAGAACATATGGCTTGTTGATTCCGGGTGTTCATGTTACATGACTGAAAATTCAAATTGGTTCTCCAGTCTCAGTCCCATGACTTCCAAGGAGTACATCACATTTGGGGATAATGGTAAGGGTAAGGTCCTTTCTCATGGGTCGGTAAGGCTCAATGAGAACTTTGTGCTCAAGGATGTTGCTTTGGTTTCGAGTTTGCATTTCAATCTCCTTTCGATTTTGCAACTCCTTAGAGATGGTTTTGAAGTGCATTTTAAGCCGGGTCTTTCTCGCATACTTGATTCGCGTGGTGATCTTGTGTGTTCGATTGTACCTTTTGGGCTTGTCTTTTGTGCTGATTTTTCTCGCTCTTTCGGCGTCTCTTGGTGTTTGGTGGTAGGCACTTCTTCTGAGCTTTGGAAGTGGCATAGGAGGCTTGGTCATTTGAGCTTCGACTTGCTTGCAAGGTTGAGCTCTCTTGATCTAATCCAAGGATTGCCTAAGCTAAAGTTTGAGAAGGACTTGGTCTGTTACCCGTGTCATCACGGGAAGATGGTAGCCGCTTCTCATTCCTCAGTGAACCAAGTGATGACCAAACAACCCAGCGAGTTTCTTCATATGGACACTATAGGTCCAGCTCGGGTTCGGTCGGATGGTGGGAAGTAGTACGTTCTTGTGATTGTGGATGGCTTTTCTCTCTATTCTTGGGTCTTTTTCATGGAGTCCAAGGATGAGGCATTTTCCCATGTGCGAGATTTGATTCTTAGGCTTCAAAATGAGCTTTCCAAGAATTCCATGAGAGCTATACGCAGTGACAATGGCACTGAATTTAAGAACTCTCAGTTTGAATTTTTTGCAAGTCTTTGGGTCTTGAATATCAGTTTTCTTCATCTTTTGTGCCTCAACAGAATGGGATTGTTGAACATAAGAATCAGACCCTTGTTGAGATGGCTAGGACGATGCTTGATGAGCATAGGACTCCTAGGCGGTATTGGGCTGAAGCGATCAACACAGCTTGTTACGTCTCAAATCGCATCTTTCTTCGTGCTTTCACAAAGAAGACATCTTATGAGTTGCAGTTTGGTCGTCTCCCCAAGGTAAGCTATTTCAGTCTTTGGGTGTCGGTGCTTCATACTCAAGCAAGATAACTTGGACAAGTTCAAGTCATGTTCTTCTGATGGTATTTTTCTTTGTTATGCTACTCACTCATGTGCATATAGAGTACTTAATCTTGAGCCTAACCGCGTCATGGAGACTTGTGATGTTACCTTTGATGAAACCACACCTTGTTCTTCTCCTGTCTTTGAGCGTGCAGGTGATCAGGAGATTAGTGAGAGCATCTTTGTGGAGGAGGAGCAGGACGATGCTGATTGGGTGCTCTCGAGTCGACTCCACCGGCTGCCCCTGTCGACCCTGTGATGACTACGTCTGTTCATGGCCCCGATCTGTAACACCTCTGGTGTTATATCAACTAAAACATGCCATTTCATCATATGCATTGCAAAGCTTTTATGATTAGGTTAACTTCGATGTGCATCAACTAAAACAAGTTTATATTTCATAGGTTGCTTGTGTTTATGAAATGTTGTGTTACATGAAATCATAAAATCTAATTTCGAATGTCATCCAAAATACTTAGTTTATACTCTGTGTACTTGAGGTGTAAACCGTGTTTACCCTCGTGTCAAGCATAGTGTATAAATCTAAGCCCAACCCATAAAAATGATTTCCATATTTGGAGTTGAATTTGGATTTCAAAGCTTATCCCCAAGTTTTGTAATACAAATTTAAATTCAAATTGGAAAGCTATAAAAATGTTTTTCAAAAGTCAACTTGATCAACCAAGGTTGTCATTGGGTCATTGACCTAAAAATGTCATTGGATGATGTTTGTGATCACTAGTGACCAACAAATTAATTTAGAAACCAAATCGAGTTTGAATTTGGTTTGAAAAACCTTTGTTTCAAAAGTTGGTTTTACCCCCTTTTAGATAATTCAAAAACTGTGTAGAATTTAGAGATATTCTCAAAATATAGTTTGTAGATCTTGACAAGAGCTACAAAGTTGGTATTCAAAGTTTTTCAAGTTTCCAAAAAGAATTTAAAATGAATTTGAAAATATAGTTTTCTAATATTTGTCCCCTTTTGATTTTAAATTAATAATTCAAAAATTATGCATTATTTGAGAAAACTTTGTATATGAAAAATGTTTGGTTTGAAAACTTGAGCATTTTATAGATTTGAATATTTTCAAGTTTTATTGAAAAATCAAAAGTAATTTCAAATATTTGTTTCTAGGGTTTTGTTTCCCTTTTGAATTTGAATTCATTTTTCAAAAACTAAGCAGAATTTCAAAATGTTTATTAAATGAAAATTGTAGCTCTTAAAAAATCATGCAAAGGATATTTTGGGATATGTTCAGGTTCTTATGTAAAATCTGGAGTAATTTACAAATTTTATCGAGTGACCTCACTGTGTGCTGACGTCATCTTCGTTCTTCTCCCTCTCTGTTCCTCGCTGCCGCCGTGGCCACCCTGCCCATGCCGGTGTGCCGACGCTGCCAGCTCGCCTCCCGCGCATGAAGCTTCATCGTAGGCATGTTGGCCGCTCCTTCCTCGCCCCCGCGCTATAAATAGAGCCGGCCATTGCCTTTTCGCCTCTTCTTTCTCCCTGCTCGCCATCGCCATCGACCTTCGCCCGCCGCTCGAATTCACCGCTGTCGATCCACCACTGCTCAATTACTCTTGCCAGAAGCTCTGCCCCATCCTTGTGCTCCGTTTGAGCCTACTCGCGCCAGCTCTTGCCGCGCAAAGTCGCCAGTGTGCCATCGTCCTCTTCGCGCGCGGCAACAACGCCGCCGCGCGTCATCTCGTCGACGATCGCCGCCGCCGCTAGTTACTTTCTTGCATCTTGTTCATCATCATGCTTGCCTTGTTATGCTCCCTGTCATGCTCTCCTTGGTTTGCCCATTGGCGCTCAGGACTCGCCGAAACACTCACCTTGCCGCCGGAGCATCACCGCCGCCATCACTGTCGCCGACTACAGCTCAACTCAGCTCGCCTCCGAGCCAGCTAGCGTGCGCATCAGACCCACAGTGAGCTCCTTTTCACTCCTGTGTTGTTGATTTGGTCTGAGTCGCACCGTAACAACCGGCCGTCGTGGCTCGCCGTCGGCATGGCCTTGCCAGCGCCGCCGCGCGCGTAGCCGTCTGAGCTAGGGGCCAGGAACAACTTCATCTTCTGGCTTAACGCATTCACATTGATGTCCTGCACATGCCCGTGCGCTCGCCGTCGCCGGAGAAGCCTCCGGTGAGCCGAACCGCCGCGTCGGAGCTCCGTCGTGCCGCCATGGCCACCGGCGAGCCTGCTGCTCTTGCTCCGCCGCTTCATTAACTAGCCTAGAGTGTTCGCCGTGCCGAGAGGAGTCTGTAGGGCCAAGCCCCGACGCCGGAGACCTCGCCGCCGGTGAGAAATCGCCGGTCAACGGCGTTGGCCGGCTTGGTCAGCGTGGGAGCACTGTTTCCATTTCTCTTTTTCTATTTTTAGAAAAATGACTTAAATGGCTTTTCTTTAGAAAATCATAGTAATTCATGTATAGCTCTAAAAATTCTAAAATTTTTTTGTATGCTCTTTATGATATCCTCTACCTAGAAAAAATATGAAATGCCAAATTTGAGTAATTTTTGCATAAGTTAAAATTAGCTCTTTTAATTGAAAAATGCATCTTTTATGATTTTTAATAAATAAAATAAATGGTTTTTATTTTTGAAAATGTTTTACCATCTAATTAGACCAATATCTATCCAAAATAAAATTTTAAGCTCAATTAGACAACTTTAATTTTATGTCTTTATTTAAATGTTTTTAATTAATTAATTAACCCCTTTAATCATGATTAATCATTATAGGGTTGTTTGACTTTGGGATTGATTGATGACCTTGGGTCATTAACCTTAATGACCCTTGGCACTTTAATTAATTATTTGCGCTTACCTGGATCATACGATTAGGGTTTAATTAACATTATTTTATATGTTTAATGAACTCTTTTATTAATTAGTTAACCCTAACGAACTTAGTAAGTAAGTTTTATTGGCTTACAACTTTATCGTGAAGGAAAGTTGTCCTTAATCTGGTCATGCATCCATCGAGCATCATGTTTACTATTCCATCATGTTGAAGCATATCATTTTATCGTATAGTTTCTGTTAACGGAGAATTTAATGTTGTCGCACCAGATCCCAAGGAAGAGCAGACTCAGGAGTTGGGAGTTGATCCAGAACTCGAGACCGTCTACCCCGAATACCAAGGCAAGCCCCGGATACATTTAAACTCTTTCTTGATTTTATAAAAGTTTTATCGCTTCAGTTATGTTATGTTGTATTAAGTAATAGGAGTTGAGTGAAAACCCACCAATTGCATTAAATGTCTTACTTCCATATTCCTTGTTACATGTTAACTGGAAGATGCATAGTAATGCTTAGCCCTGCTTAATTAGTTAAGTTTTCAAAAGGTAAAAGAATGAAAAAGATGAGGTTGACGGACGGGTAACTTGCATTGGGAAAGGAGTCCCTCTGTAGTGTTTCCGTCTGTTGATGACCTAGGTCCCGTCCGATGTTGAACTGGTGATATCGAGAAACTAGAAAATCCCCATACAATGGTGTGGTATTGTAACACCCCTGGTGTTATATGAACTAAAACATGCCATGTCATCATATGCATTGCAAAGCATTCATCTTTAAATCAACCTTAATGCGCATCAACTAAAATAAGTTTACATTTCATAGGTTGATTGTGTTACTGGAATGTTTTGCCACATGAAATCATAAAACCTAATTTTGAATGTCATCCGAACTACTTAGTTTATATTCTATGTACTTGAGGTGTAAACAGTGTTTACACTAGTGTTAAGCATAGTACATAAATCTAAGTACAACCTTTAAAAATGATTTTCATATTTGAAGTTGAATTTTGATTTCAAAGCTTATTTCCGAGCCTTGTAATTCAAATTTAAATTCAAATTAGAAAGCTATAAAATGATTTTCTAAAAAGTCAACTTGGTCAACCAAGGGTGTCATTGGGTCATGGACCTAAAAATGTCCTTGGATGATGTTTCTGATCAATAATAACTAACCAATTAATTTCGAAACCAAATCAAGTTTGAATTCGGTTTTGAAAACCCTATATTACAAAAGCAGGATTTACCCCCTATTTGATAATTCAAAATCTTTAAGGAATTTGGAAAATACTTTAAAAAGATAGTTTGTAGATCTTAACAAGAGCTACAAAGTTGTTATTCAAAATTTTTCAAGTTTCCAAAAAGAATTTTAAAAAAATTTGAAAATACAGTTTTCCAGCAATTATCCCTGTTTGATTTTAAAACCATAATTCAAAAATTATGCATAATTTGGGAAACTTTATATATGAAAAATGTTTGGTTTGAAAAAAGTTGAACACTTCATAGATTTGAAGATTTTCAAGTTTTATTGAAAAATCAAAAGTAATTTTAAATATTTATTTCTAGGGTTTTATTCCCCTTTTGAATTTGAATTCATAATTCAAAAACTAAGCAGAATTTCAAAATATTTGTTAAATGAAAAGTGTAGCTCTTGAAAAGTTATGCAAATGATATTTTTGGAGATTTTCAAGTTCTTATGTATTTTTAAAAGTAATTTTGCAAAATCCGACCTAGGGTTTAGACTAGGGGGGAATGAACAGTGGAGAAGCCTATCGGCTGCCGCCATTGCTGGCTTTTCAAGCTGCGCCGCCGTCCACCGCCGCACATGCCGGCATACCTCGACCGCTAGCTCTCCTCCGAGCATGAAGCTTCGCCGTCCGCATGTCGTCAGCTCGCAACTCGCCACTGCCCTGTAAATATGCGTGGTCGGCCGTCGTCATCCGCTTTTCTTCCTGCTTGCCACCGCCGCCGATCGTCCTCCGCCACCGAAATTTGCCACCACGAGCATGCTCCATCTTCATTTTCTTCTTCATCAACTCTGCCTCGTACCTGCGCTTCGCTTGAGACCACTAGCGCCAACTTTCGCTGCCTGAATCGCCCGAGCCGTCGTCTTCTTCTTTGTGGCCGGCAGCAAAGCCGCCGTGAAATTGCCGCGTCCACCGCCGCCAAGGAACCGCCGGAACGCTCACCTTGCCACCGGAGCACCACTGCCATCATCATCACCACCGACTACAGCTCGCCTCCGACCGCCTTTCGTCCAATCAACGTGCGCACCGTGCCCGTGATCCCAAGGAAGAGTAGACTCAGGAGTTGAGATTTGATCCAGAACTCGAGACCGTCTACCTCTACCACCAAGGCAAGCCCCGGATGCATTCAAACCCTACTCTTATTTTATAAAAGTTTTATTGCTTTAGTTATGAAATATTGAGTAAATAATAGGAGTTGAGTGAAAACCTACCAATTGCATTACCTGTCTTATTTCATTATTCCTTGTTACCTGTTTTTGGAAAATGCGTAGTAATGCTTAGCCCTGCTTAATAAGTTAGGTTATCAAAAAGTAAAAGAATGAAAAAGATGAGTATGGCTTTGCCTATTGGAATTATAATGATAGTTAATAAATTGAGTCCGGACTGGTAATTTGCATTGGGAAAGGAGTCCCTCTGTAGTGTTTTCGTCTGTTGATGCCCTAGGTCCCGTGTCGATGGTGAACTGGTGATATCAGGAAATTAGAAAATCCACATGCATGAAGTGTTATACAGTGGGCCAGAGTCCTCACGTATATCATGGAGTGATTTATATAGTGGGCCAGAGTACCCACATATGTCATAGTGTGATATACCGTGGGTTTAAGTTCCCATGTATATCGGTACAGTGGGTCGAATTGCTCACGTGTATCATATGGTGATATATGGCTGCGGTTGTTATCCCGGTATATCTGTAATCTGGTATGCATCGGAGTTAAAGTCTTCAGTATCCCAGTGATCTAGGTCCCAGCTAGGTATGAAAATGGATTCGAATCGCCGTTGCTTCTCGGAGAAGAAGACTCGATCGGTGTTCATCATCGTAGCAATAACTTGAATTATGGTTAAGGTTTATAAATGGAGTTGGTTGATAATATTGAACTAGAGCTTTACAACTTACTTTCTGTTGAGTTTTTCTGCAAAAAAAATTCCGTCGGGTCAGTCTTGTTGAGTACCTTTGTACTCAGGGTTTGTTGAACCCTTGTTGCAGGTGAGAACCATATGCAGGATTGCTTTGCACCCTGTTGCATGACAGTTGTTGAGGAGAGTGATGACGAATAGGCTGTTTCGCTCTTGGGCAGAGCATGTCTTCAAGGTTTTGTAATAATTTATATTGCTACTCCACTGCTCCTATGGTTGTAATAATTAAAAACATATGGTTTGTAAGTTTAAACGAAATGATTTATGAAATTATGTTATTGTAATCATTTCTGGTGTTTTACTCTGATGTATATTATTTGTATAAAATTATTGTAATACTGCAATGTCTCTTTGTAATGATTGATCCTGCTCGAAGAATCATGGATGATTCGGGATTTACCTGACAGACCTTTTAAGTCTTATGGAACACATTCATTGTTATTAGGAGTTTGTTAGAAAATAATCATACGTGTGGGCCATTTGGTTTAGGAGGTTCTGCCACAGCTGGTATCAGAGTCGGATCGTTATTAAAAAGAGTTGTTGTAGTGTTCTTTTGCGAAAACTTCAAAAGTTTTGAGTCAAATAATTTTACTTGACTATTTTGGGTCCAAATTGCTTATTTCTTACCTATAATTCTTTCAAATGACCCTTATTTAAAAGTGTGGTGGTGGAATAGCCTATTATATTGCCCTATGTTATAAAAGTTACCTTTATATATGTGTTGCTTTAAAAACCTTTTATGCTTAGATCGTAAGTTCATTCATGCATCATGCTTAATTAACCTGTTTTAATTACCTTCCCCTTTAAAGTGGTTTGGGTTAAATAGTATCAATCCTTTTCATGCTAACCTTCAGAGTCCTACCTATCTATCCTTATCTCTTATGACCTATCTTTCTTCAGGATGGCCCTTACCAAGCAGACTCCTCGTAAGAGCACTACACCGAAGGGAGTACCTTGACATCAATTAGCTCCCAGATATGAGATTGGCGAAAGCAGTAATAATCCCAATCCAGATCCGCAGACTGAAATAGCAAGACTCAGGGTCGAGCTGTAGAGGGCTAAAACTGATAGGATCAAAGAGGCCGCTGAGATTACTCAGTTGAGGCGATCCCGGAGGCATATGAAGCACCAAGGAATGATGCTTGGGCACGAGAAGACGCAACGAATGATCATGTCCATGAACTTGAGGAGTACGTGGAAGAATTGGAGGAGCATGTGAAGGAAGCTGATGATGAGTGTGTGAGGCTAAATAATCTGTTGGATCATGAATATCAACGATAGGCAGCCCAAGATGATCTTGGTCTTGTAATGGGTCAGGATGAGGAAGAAGAAGATCCGGAAGAGAGAGCGTCCATCGATGATGATGTCATCGATGAGGAAGAAGAAAACTAAATGGATGTAGAGAATGCAAATGAAGAGGATCTTGTGGAAGAAGAAGATCTAGAGATAGTGGAGGAAGAGCCTGAAGAGGAAGAAAATCCTAAAGAGGAAGAGGATCTTGAAGAAGAGAATGTAATTCCCGTGGAAACCAGTGAGGAGGATAAGTAAGGAGTTTGGATAGTGAGATGTGTAATATATCTTTCCCCTGCTTTCTGAAACCTAGTAGGTGTGGGAAGTCTTGCCGGAGTGCAGACTGTTGTAACAAAAATAATGTATCATAAGTATGTTGCATGTTTGTAATATCTGCTTATGAAATCCAATAAAGTTTTATGAATAAAGTATAGTTTGTTTATCAACAGATGTCTGCTCACACTCGATCCCGTGATGCTGGCGGTCCATCTCATGATGGAGGTGATATCCCAAATCCTCCACCAGTTCCACCAACCCTGGCTGATGCAGTTGCGGCCTTAGTCAATGCAACCACAAGGATGGCCCAGAACCAGAATCAAAATGCACGTCAGGGGAATCATGGTCGGAACAATAGGAATGAGACCACATATGTGGATTTCACCGACACCCGTCCTCCGGTCTTCACCAGAGTTGATGAACCAATGGAGGCAGATGATTGCCTCCGCACTATGGAGCAGAAGTTTGGGCTAATCGAGTGCACCGAATATCAGAAGCCCATGTTTGCAGCCCAGCAGTTGAGAGGCACTGCAGGAGCATGGTGGGTCAATTTTGTTGCTTCTCAGCCAGAAGGTCATCGTATTACTTGGGCTGAATTTTGTGAAGCTTTCCGTGCTCACCACATTCCTGAGGGAATCATGATCATAAAACTTGAAGAGTTCCTTTCTTTGTGACAAGGGGATATGTCAGTTATGCAGTATTTTGGTAAATTCAATCACCTGTCCCAATATGCCCCTGACCATGTTAGTACTGACCGTAAGAAGAAGGAGTGTTTCCTTAGGGGTCTGAATAGCAAGATTCAAAGGATGATGACTGGGAACCCAAATGCTACCTTCCATGAGATGGTAAATATTGCTATATCTTATGAAGAAAAGAACCATCAACACATGGAAGCTAAGAAGAAGAAAACTGTAACATTGGGATTTTCTGGTGGAAATCAAAAGCACCAGAAAGTTATCTATCATCCTCAAAACTATTTCCGTCCATCTTACCGTCCACCACAATACCAAGCCCAGCAACAAACAATTGTTCGTCCTGCTGCTACTCTTTCTTATCCACGATAGCCGAATACCATGGTATTCGTAATCCCAATTTCCAGCCACCAATCTTCCCATGTTACAATTGTGGTAAGCCTGGCCATTACTCAAGGAACTGCCCGCATCCGAGGCAGTATAATTCTTATGTCCCCAGAACCTTTGCACCACAACAGCAACCACAGAATCAGAATAAGGCAAGAAATCAGAAGGTACAGAATAGTAAGAATGAAAAGAAGTCTGGAAGGGTGTTCTACACTCAAGTTGGGGAAATTCCAGAAGGAGAGCCCGTCATGATGGGTATGTTCCTTGTTGCTGATCATCCTACAATTCTGCTTTTCGATTCTGGTGCATCCCATACATTCATCAATGGTACATTTGTTAAGACACATGAAATACCAATAATGGGAACAAAAGAATAATTCTTTATACAATCGCTTGGGGGGCGTACGTGTACTAAATAAATAGTACATGATGTGCCTATAAGTTTAGGTGGGTATATTTTTCCCACTGATATGATAATATTAAAGGATTAAGATATAGATATGATCCTAGGCATGAATTGGATGAAACGGCATGGTGCTGTGATAGACATCCTGAATAGGACTGTGAAAGTGAGCATACCTAATTGCAAATCTCAACTTCTTATCCAACTTCTAACCCTTAAGTGGACTGTCGAAAAGGTATGTGCAACTTCTATAAAAGAGATCAAGGATATACCCGTGGTCTGTGAGTTTCCTGATGTGTTTCCTCATGAGTTACCGGGTTTACCTCTGATAGAAAGGTAGAGTTTAGAATTGATTTGAAGCCTGGTACTGCTCCAATATCTAGAAGAGCTTATCGAATGGCGCCACCTGAGTTAGCAGAGCTCAAGACTCAATTGCAAGAGTTACGGGATAAAGGTTTTATTCAACCTAGTTCGTCACCTTGGGGATGTCCTGCCCTCTTTGTGAAAAAGAAAGCTAAAAGTTTGAGGTTATGTGTGGATTATCATCCTTTGAATGAGGTAACTATCAAGAATAAGTATTCTCTACCCCGTATTGATCTACTTTTTGATCAATTGGCGGAGGCAAAGGTGTTTTCCAAGATTGATATTCGATCTGGGTATCATCAAATCAAGATTCGCCCGGAAGATATTCCTAAGACCGCCTTTACCACTCGGTATGATCTGTATGAATATTTGGTCATGTCTTTTGGACTCACCAATGCACTAGCTTATTTTATGTACTTGATGAACTCAGTGTTCATGCTAGAACTTGATAAGTTTGTGGTTATCTTCATTGATGATATTTTGATATATTCCAAGAATGAAGAAGAACATACTGAACACCTCAGGATTGTTCTGCAAAGTCTGAGGGAACATCAACTGTATGCTAAGTTTAGTAAGTGCGAGTTTTGGCTGAAAGAAGTAAAATTTCTTGGACATATTTTATCAGACAAAGGAGTTGCTGTTGACCCTAGCAAGGTACAAGATATACTTGATTGGGAACCACCAAAGACTGTGCATCAAGTTTGTAGTTTTCTGGGAATGGCGGGTTATTACCGTCATTTCATACCGGATTTCTCAAAAATATCAAAGCCCATAACCAAGTTGTTGAAGAATGATGTTAAGTTTGTTTGGTCACCCGAATGTGAAGAGGCATTTTAGAAATTGAAGAAATTAATGACCACTGCTCCAATATTAGCACAACCGAATATCGAGAAGCCGTTTGATGTTTATTGTGACGCTTCTGGCATTGGTATCGGATGTGTATTGATGAAAGAAGGGAGAGTTATTGCTTATGCTTCTCGACAGTTGAAGAAACATGAGGAACATTATCCAACACATGATTTAGAGTTAGCAGCTGTTGTCCATGCATTAAAAATATGGCGACATTATCTGTAGGGTAATAAATGTAATATCTATAGTGATCACAAGAGTTTGAAATACATTTTTACTCAAGATGAATTGAATATGAGGCAAAGAAGATGGTTAGAGTTACTCAATGATAATGACTTGAAAATATATTATCATCCTGGTAAGGCAAATGTGGTTGCCGATGCTCTTAGCCGAAAGAGTCATTGTCATTGTTTAACAGTAAAGCCCTTGGATGTTTCTTTATGTCATGAGATAGAAAAGTTGGGTATAGTAATGGTGCAACATGGTAGTTTGTCCAACATTGCGGTTGAGTCAACACTCAAAGATCAAATTATTTATGTGCAGAGAAGTAATAAGGGGATTAAAAATATCAAAAAGAAAGTCAGAAAAGAAAAGGTTTCATGTTTTACCATTGATGAAGCAGATGTCTTATGGTATAAGAACCGTTTAGTTATACCAAAAGTTTTTGAGCTATGCCAAAGGATCCTCGATGAAGCACACCTCTCAAAATTTTCTATTCATCTAGGAAGTAATAAGATGTATCATGACTTGAAACAAAAATTTTGGTAGACCAAGATGAAAATAGAAATTGCTAAGTATGTAGCTCAATGTGATACCTGTCAGAAAGTCAAAGCTGTGCATTTGAAGTTAGCGGGAGAACTTCAACCATTACCAATTCCAGCTTGGAAGTGGGAAGATATCAGTATGGATTTTATAGTAGGTCTACCCAGGACAACAAGAGGTTTTGATTCAATCTGGGTCATAGTGGATCGACTCACAAAATCCGCATATTTTCTTCCAGTTTAAAGTACAAATTCCGCCTTGCAATATGCCAAACTGTATTTTGAATGTATCATTAGTCATCATGGTGTACCAAAGACTATTGTGTCAGACCGAGGCACACAGTTCATCAATAATTTCTGGAAGCACTTGCATGATTCATTAGGCACTGATCTTTTGCACAGTACAACCTATCATCCTCAAACTGGAGGTCAGACTAAAAGAGTCAATCAAATACTTGAAGATATGCTGAGAGCTTGTGTTCTAAATTTTCCAGAGAAATGGGATGAGTGTTTACCTTTAGCAGAGTTCTCTTACAATAATAGTTATCAAGAAAGCATCAAAATGGCACCATTTGAAGCACTATATGGTCGTAGATGCAGAACTCTGTTAAGCTGGTCAAAACCTGGAGAAAGAAGATTCTTTGGAGTGGATCTGGTAAAATAAACAGAAGAAAAGGTTAAGCAAATACAACAAAACTTAAAGGTGGCACAGTCTCGTCAGAAGAGTTATGCGGACAAAAGGCGTCGACCATTGTGATTCAATAAGGGAGATTATGTATATCTAAAGGTGTCACCCATGAAAGGAGTTACTTGGTTTGGAGTCAAAGGCAAGCTAGCACCTCGTTATATTGGACCATTTCAGATTTTGGCACAAATTGGGAAGGTATCATATCGTTTTCAACTACCTGAACAATTATCAGCTGTACACAATGTATTCCATGTGTCACAACTCAAGAAGTGTCTTTGAGTGCCGGATAAGGTTGTTGATGTTGAAGGATTTGAGCTTGAATCTGATTTGACTTATTTCGTGTATCCAATTTGAGTTTTGGATCAGAAAGATCGTGTTACTAGAAGCAGAACAATCAAGTGGTACAAGATACAATGGGATCAACATTCAAAAGAAGAAGCTACTTGGGAATCGAAAGATTACCTGTTAGAGAATTTCCTGGAGTTCTATGCTTCCATCTAAGTTATCGCTCCCTCTATGAGTTGTAACTAGTCTAATGTGAGTTATAAAACCCCTTTTCCTTATGTACCTAGTTGAAATGTGTTTTCTTGACACATTTCCTTTTCTATTACTTTACTCAAAACTTTAAATCTCGGGACGAGATTTCTTTAAGGGGGAAGGGCTGTAACACCCCTGGTGTTATATGAACTAAAACATGTCATGTCATCATATGCATTGCAAAGCATTCATGTTTAAGTCAACCTTAATGTGCATCAACTAAAATAAGTTTACATTTCATAGGTTGATTGTGTTTATGAAATGTTTTGTCACATGAAATCATAAAATCTAATTTCGAATGTCATCCAAAATACTTAGTTTATATTCTATGTACTTGAGGTGTAAACTGTGTTTACACTAGTGTCAAGCATAGTATATAAATCTAAGTACAACCTTTAAAAATGATTTCCATATTTGAAGTTGAATTTTTATTTCAAAGCATATTTTCGAGCCTTGCAATTCAAATTTAAATTCAAATTAGAAAGCTATAAAATGATTTTCTAAAAAGTCAACATGGTCAACCAAGGGTGTCATTGGGTCATGGACCTAAAAATGTCCTTGGATGATGTTTGTGATCACTAATAACTAACCAATTAATTTAGAAACCAAATCGAGTTTAAATTCAGTTTTGAAAACACTATATTTCAAAAGCTGGTTTTACCCCCTTTTTGATAATTCAAAATCTTTAAGGAATTTGGAAATACTCTAAAAAGATAGTTTTTAGATCCTGACAAGAGATACAAAGTTGGTATTTAAACTTTTCAATTTCAAAAAGAATTTCAAATTAATTTGAAAATACAGTTTTCAGCAATTGTCTCTTTTTGATTTTAAAACCATAATTCAAAACTTATGCATAATTTGGGAAAACTTTATATATGAAAATGTTTGGCCTAAAAAGTTGAACACTTCATAGATTTGAAGATTTTCAAGTTTTATTGAAAAATCAAAAGTAATTTTAAATATTTATTTCTAGGGTTTTATTCCCCTTTTAAATTTGAATTCATAATTCAAAACTAAGCAGAATTTCAAAATGTTTGTTGTATGAAAAGTGTAGCTCTTGAAAAGTTATGCAAATTATATTTTTGGAGATTTTCAAGTTCTTATGTATTTTTAAAAGTAATTTTGCAAAATCCGAGCTAGGGTTTAGACTGAGGGGGGAATGAACAGTGGAGAAGCCTATCGGCTGCCGCCATTGCCAGCTTTTCAAGCCGCGCCGCCATCCACCTCCGCACATGCCGGCATACCTCGGCCGCCAGCTCACCTCCGAGCATGAAGCTTAACCGTCCGCGTGTCATCTGCTCGCAACTCGCCACTGCACTATAAATATGCGCGGCCGGCCGTCGTCATCCTCTTTTCTTCCTGCTTGCCACCGCCGCCGATCGTCCTCCGCCGCCGAAATTTTCCACCACCGAGCACGCTCCATCTTTATTTTCTTCTCCATCAGCTCCGCCTCGTACCTGCGCTTCGCTTGAGCCCGCTAGCGCCATCTTTCGCCGCCCGAATCGCCCGAGCTGTCGTCTTCTTCTTCGCGGCCGGCAGCAAAGCCGCCATGAAATCGCCGCGTCCACCGCCGCCAAGGAACCACCGGAACGCTCACCTTGCAACCGGAGCACCGCCGCTGCCATCACCACCGCCGACTACAGCTCGCCTCCGACCGCCTTCTGTCCAATCAATGTGCGCACCGTACCCGTGATCCCAAGGAAGAGCAGACTCAGTAGTTGGGAGTTGATCCAGAACTCGATACCGTCTACCTCGACCACCAAGGCAATCCTCGGATGCATTCAAACCCTACTCTTATTTTATAAAAGTTTTATTGTTTCAGTTATGAAATATTAATTAAATGATAGGAGTTGAGTGAAAACCTACCAATTGCATTACCTGTCTTATTTCATTATTCCTTGTTACCTGTTTTTGGAAAATGCGTAGTAATGCTTAGCCCTGCTTAATAAGGTAGGTTATCAAAAAGTAAAAGAATGAAAAAGATGAGTATGGCTTTGCCTGTTGGAATTATGATGATACTTAATAAGTAGAGTCCGGATGGGTAACTTGCATTGGGAAAGGAGTCCTTCTGTAGTGTTTCCGTCTGTTGATGCCCTAGGTCCCATGTCGATGGTGAACCGATGATATCGGGAAATTAGAAAATCCACATGCATGAAGTATTATACAGTGGGCCAGGGTCCTCACGTATATTATGGAGTGATTTATATAGTGGGCCAGAGTCCCCACATATGTCATAGTGTGGTATACCATGGGTTTAAGTTCCCATGTATATCGGTACACTGGGTCGAAGTGCTCACGTGTATCATGTGGTGATATATGGCTGCGGTTGTTATCCCGGTATATCTGTGATCTGGTATGCATCGGAGTTAAAGTCTCCAGTATCCCAGTGATCTAGGTCCCAGCTGGGTATGAAAATGGATTCGAATCGTCATTGCTTCTCGGAGAAGAAGACTCGATCGGTGTTCATCATTGTAGTAATTACTTGAATTATGGTTAAGGTTTATAAATGGAGTTGGTTGATAATCTTGAACTAGAGCTTTACAACTTTACTTTCTGTTGAGTTTTTCTGCAAAAAAAATTCCTACGAGCCTTACCTTGTCCCTCTAGCCTGCATTTCCTGAGTCTTCACCCCTCTTTTTCGTCGGGTCGGTCTTGTTGAGTACCTTTATACTTAGGGTTTGTTGTACCCTTGTTGTAGGTGAGAACCATGTGTAGGATTGCTTTGCACCCTGTTGCATGACAGTTGTTGAGGAGAGTGATGACGAATAGGCTGTTTCACTCTTGGGCAGAGCATGTCTTCAAGGTTTTGTAATAATTTATATTGCTACTCCACTGCTCCTATGGTTGTAAGAATTAAAAACATATGGTTTGTAAGTTTAAACTAAATGATCTGTAAAATTATGTTATTATAATCCTTTTTGCTGTTTTACTCTGATGTATATTATTTGTATAAAACTGTTGCAATACTGCAATGTCTCTTTGTAATGATTGATCCTACTCGGAGAATCGTGGATGATTCGGGATTTACCCGACAGACCTTTTAAGTCTTATGGAACACATTCATGGTTATTAGGAGTCTGTTAGACAATAATCATGCGTGTGGGCCATATGGTTTAGGAGGTTCTGCCACAGGTATACTGTGGGTTTGAGTCCCACGTATATCGATACACCGTAGGTCGAAAGTCCCATGTGTATCGTGTGGTCGGTATACATGTTGGTTGGAGCCTCACGTACATCGTATAGTCTCGTATGCATTTTGGTTGGAGCCTCATGTATATCGAGATCTAGGTCCCAGCTGGGTATATAAATGGATTTGAATCACCGTTGCTTCTCGGAGAAGGAGACTCGATCATTGTTTATCATCGTAGTAACAACTTGAATGATGTTTAAGGTTTAAGAACAAAGTTGGTTGGTAATCTTGATCTAGAGCAAGACAACTTTACTTTCTGCCGAGCTTTTCTACAAAAATTCTTATCTCCTACAAGCCTTACCTTGTCCCTCTAGCCTGCATTTCCTGAGTTTTCACCCGTCTTTTTCATCGGATCAGTCTTGTTGAGTACTTTTGTACTCAGGGTTTGTTGAACCCTTGTTGTAGGTGAGTCCCATGGACAGGAGTGCTTTGCACCCTGTTGCATGACAGTCGTTGTAGAGAGTGACGACGAGTAGGATGTCTAGCTCTTGGGCAGAGCACACCAACTAGGTTTTGTAAATAAGTTATCTATCACTACTCCACTACTACTATGGTTTGTAATATTTAAACTTATGGTTTGTAAGATGAGAAACTAAAGGGTTTGTAAACTTATGTTATTGTAACTCTTCCGCTGTTTTACTCTGATGTATATTATTTGTATAAAACTATTGTAATACTACAATGTCTCTTTGTAATGATTGATCCTGCTCGGAGAATCATGGATGATTTGGGATTTACCCGACAGACCTTTTAAGTCTTATGGAACACATTCATGGTTCTTAGGAGTATGTTTAGACAATAATAATGCATGTGGTCCATATGATTTAGGAGGTTCTGCCACACGATCCTTCTTCTTCGACTTTATGGGGGCCGAACGACCAATATCCCTCTCTTGCACCTGAGGGAGCTCCATCTGCGGTTGAGGGGAGGCTACTTCATCAAGGATGGCACCTGTACACATTCAGCACCGCCATCCTCTTGAGACCATGATTGGTAACCTCAACCAGCATGTCACTCGCAACAAGTCTTATAAAATCTCTCATTTTGCACATTCTGCTTTTATTGTCGATTTTGAGCCCGAAGATATTGGACACGCTTTATCTAACGATGATTGGGTCAATGCCATGCATGAGGAGTTAGAGAACTTTGAGATAAACCAAGTTTGGGTCCTAGTTCCTCCACCTCTCCAATGTCATCACATAGGTACCAAGTGGGTGTTTAAGAACAAGCAGAGTGAGAATGGGGTGATAGTTAGGAACAAGGCTAGGTTGGTTGCTCAGGGGTTTTGCCAGAAAGAGGGGATAGACTTTGAGGAAACCTTTGCTCCTTTGCCCGTTTAGAAGCCATTAGAATCCTTTTAGCCTTTGTAGCTTCGAAAGGGTACAAGCTGTATCAGATGGATGTCAAGAGTGCTTTTCTCAATGGGTACATAGAGGAGGAAGTGTATATGAGACAACCCCTGGCTTTGAAAATCCCAAGCACCCAGACTATGTCTACAAACTCCACAAAGCCTTATACGGTCTCAAACAAGCCCTGAGAGCATGGTATGCTAGGTTGAAATCCTTTTTGCTTGGGAAGGGTTTTACCATGGGCTCTGTTGAAAAGACTTTATTTCTCCTCAAGCAAGGCAAAGACATTCTTATTGTTCAGATATACATGGATGACATAATCTTTGGTGGCTCTTCACATGCCCTTGTGGCAAGGTTTTCTGATTTGATGAGCAGGGAGTTCGAGATGAGTATGATGGGCGAGTTTACATTCTTTCTTGGGTTGCAAATCAAGCAAACTTGAGAAGGGACGTTTGTGCACCAAGGCAAGTACACCAAGGACCTGCTGAAGAAGTTCGACATGGGCGAGGCGAAGCCTCTTTCGATGCCCATGGCGACTACCATTGCCTTGGATGAAGATATTGAGGGAGAAGCCATGGACCAGAAGGAGTACCGTAGCATGATCGGGTCATTGCTGTACCTGACGGCGATAAGACCGGACATTCAGTTCACGGTTTGTCTTTGTGCGCGCTTTCAGTCTTCGCCGTGCACCTCTCATCATTAAGCCATCAAGCGGATCATGAGGTGCCTCTGCTTCACTCCTGAGTTCGGCCTTTGGTACTCGACTGCTTCCACTCTTTCTCTCTCGGGTTATTCAGATGCTGATTATGCTGGTTGTCGTACTGAGCGAAAATCTACTTCTGGTACTTGTCAGTTTTTGGGTTCTTCTCTAGTCTCTTGGTCCTCTCGCAAGCAATCTTCTATTGCCCAATCCACATGTGAGGCTAAGTATGTTGTTGATGCTGCTTGCTGTTCATAGCTGCTTTGGATAGTTGCTACCTTGAGAGACTTTGGCTTAGAGTTCACTCGAGTGCCTCTTTTCTGTGATAGCACCAGTGCCATAAGTGTAGCAAAAAAACTTAGTTTCTTTTCATTTCAGTTTCACCTAGGTGTTGTGTGCCCTGCCAATGCTGCCATGCCACCCCCGTGACAATCGAGCAAGCCCCCGTGACAATTGAGCAAGCCAAACATCTCTCTTGGTTTAGCTGTGGTCGGGTTGGGTTGTTGAAGAAGCAGCGGGAGATCATGATGGCCGAGGCCAAGAACGCGGAGGCGAAGCGAAGCTGACCAAGGACATCACCGAGGAGAAGACGACCGCACCGACGCCGGCGCCTGAGGAGTCCAAGACCGTCGTCGACATGGTGAAAAGTAAGGCTTGTTTTAACTTGATTGTGGATTTGTGGCCACACCGGCTTCCGCAGATCGTATAGACCCCAGTAGATTCGTAGCATGTTGAGCTTGAGCGTGCACTTGACAATTAGACCGCAGATCCAAGACCACAGATCGTTGAGCTTGAGGGTGCACTTGACAATTAGACCTCTGATTATATAGTAGCCATATAAAAAATTATTGTTTGGTATTCCATGGCAAGATTACTAATTTGATTTCCTAATAAATATTATTATGAAGGACCGGATAGGCGACTAGAGGGGGGTGAATGGGAGCCTCAAAATTTCTTTCGAAACTTTCGGGTCCTCGACTCAACAAACACCCAAAGAAGCAAACACAAAACCCGGTGATGACTATGACCCTATTGAGAGGGTGGATGTTCCCTAGGAACACAGCGAGTCACCACAAGAACCAAGAAAACAACTTGAGGAACGATCAAAGAACAAACGAGCACGAACAGGAAGAAATCAGCTTCACTACGCAGGGGTGGACTATCCGCGGGTCCTAGCCCGGACTGTTCGAGGTGTATGGACAGGTTGAGGACTGTCCGCGGTGCTAGCAACTACAGACTATCCGTGGACAAAGTGCCAGAAAACAAACCGATTGGGAAAAGTTCTAGACACCATGAAGTTCTGAGCCTCGGACTATCTGGCTCCTCAGGTGCGGACTGTCCGCAGGTACGGATAGTGCCCTGAGTTTGAACGGCGGACTGTCCACGATGACAGGCCGGACTGTCGAGCCGCAAACACCGAAAACTTGAACTTCAGGAATAGGTTCTGGACAGGAAAAATCCACCGACCGGCGGACTGTCCGTGACTTATAGTCGACTGTCCATGGGTATAAAATTCCGAATAAAAACGGAAGTCGAGAGCTCGATTCTGAACTGGACAGAGTCCGGACTATCCAGGGTAGGGACTCTGGACTGTCCACGAATACGGACAAAAGTCAGTTCAGGCCGGAAGCCACTGGCTCGACCCCGACGCCCGGACTGTCCGCGCCTACAAGGCCAGACTGTCCGCGCCTCCCAGAAAATCGCCCGAAAATTGCCTTCGACCAAGAATCAACCTGATCTCTCTCGAATCAAAACCAACTGCAACAAAATTTGGAGGGATTGTTCCTCATGCAGTGGAGAGGCTATCCTCAAAGGATCATTGCCTAATTCGAAGAAAGTAGGGAGAAATCGAAAGAGGCGTGAAGAACGATCTAGAAATCATGAGCACAAAACCGCCCCAATCTATGAGCTCATGAGGAATCAAACAATTTCCTTTGGTGAAAACACTCTACTCATGTCATAGCTCAATCCAAAGCAAGAAAAATGACATCAAACGGTGCAAAATAGAGGGAGAAAAGAAACTCGGGATGAACAACTCAAGAACAACAAGAACACAAATTCATCACAAGATTCACACAAAGATAAACACCCAGAGGGCACGAGCACACTAGGGGGTGCTCTTCCCATGAAAAATCACTATAAAATATCTTGCAGTGGACCTCACACACTCTGAAAAACTAGAGACTAGGAAACCCTAACACTGGAATGGGAGAGGTGAGACTGAGTGGAGGCAGCCCCTCTTATTTATAGTCTTATTACACAATTCCACTTCTACCCCTAGATATTCTAAGAGAGAACCACCTAGCCAAGGGCATTATGGTCCAACTCGAGTTTTCCTGATCCGACGGCCACCGCGCCTACTCACCGGTAGCCTCGCTCCAAAGCGATCTCCCCGATGCCGCCACGTGCCGTCCGTCCGCATCGGGACCTCCGCCCGGGTTTTGAGGCCCAAACCCGTGAAATCTGCCGTCGATGGTTTTGAGGACAAACCACAAACTGCCCTCGAGTATCTTACTGCGTACGCATCCCCCGCCGATGGTTTTGAGGCCAAACCACCAAACCGTCGCCGATGGTTTTTAGGGAAAACCACCAAACCGTCCACGAGTAGTGTAGTCCGTACGCGTCCCTCGCCATGTACACTTGCGCTTGTCGATGTCCCAAGTGTCAGCCACTACGGCTGGCCACCCGGCTATCTAGTCTATCAGTCCAAGCCTAGCGTCCGCCCTTCACCGCAACCGGTCCATCAACACGACACGTCCTACTTGACCTTCTCCCGATCGCTGCCACCGCATCTGAACTCCACACCTGCACATCAAGAGCCAAGAGACACCGTTTTGACACATAACCCTGTGCCAGGGGATCAGTAAAACCACCGAACCAACCACACACCAAAGTATTAGCATGTTGACAATCGCTCATCACAACCACAAGGGTGCTCCACAATGGTTATGTAAAAACCATGTGTTCGCAATCTCCCCCTTGATGAGTGCATTGTCAACACCAACACAAAGCCAGAGAAAACCCACTCAAGTGACTAAAAGCCAAAGAAAAACTCGAAACGGGTCACTCACAATGAGCAAAGCAAAACCAATAATTTGTTTCCCAAAGACATGGGTAACGGCTCGACGCAACCAAGCAAAACACGCTCAAAGCACCTGAAAGCAGCTAGACCCTTAAGACAGAGGCAAACGGCTCGACACGTCTAGAAAGCAAATGTGCAACTCCCCCTTAACAAGTGTATCAACCACACAAATGCATATGAATGCACACTCTGGATTTGTGAAATCATTCTCCCCTTCTTGGCAAATGCACTTATCACGCTCTCACAAAAGAAGCTCCCCCTCAAATCATGCTATGAGATGCACAATGCAAATGTATAAAGCTTCAGGAGTATAGCAAGTGGATTAAAAACATGCTCAAGTTGGTACGGCATATATATTACAACAGGCTCAAGACAAGGCCAATGCTCAAACTGATCAAATGAAACGAAATATGAATCATAAGCATTTTGATCAATTTTAAGAATATCTCATAAAAGGTGTTCACCAAAGAGGATAGCACATAGCACATATAAGCAGGAGATCAAACTAGTGCTGACTCATGTATACAAAAGTGAACTGCCCCATATAACGATCATACATCATGTCTCAAGGAAGCACTTAACACTTGTAGCTTCAACATTAATCGGAGTTTTATAGCGGATTACAAGGTTATTTTTAGACATGTGTATGTGAGAGGATCAAAATTGTTCATCGAAAAATTATGTTATTTTCATCATGTTTTGCAACCACGTCGAGTTCATCCCTATGTGCAAGTGGGAAGCTGTCTCGTCACGAGTGGTTGAGGACTAGCACTACAATGCCCAAGTTCATCTCACTCGAAAGAATGAGAAGTAATCTCGTGACTTTTCCGTGGGACAGTAAAGATCCAACTCCAAAGCATTTTCATCATAACTTAGCTTAGACATCAAGTTTTAGCATAAAGATATCAAGGATCTGAGCTAAGTGTATGATTCAAGAAACATGAGACATAGCAACTAAAGCGTACATAAGAAAGCACATAGATCTCAACATATCCTACACATGCTAGTTGCCATCTCAAGGGTGAATAATTTTTCAAGTTTCATCAAGTCTTAAGCATGTTCACATTTTCAAAAACAGGCTTAGCTCATAACATGTATCAAGATGATCAAAAGGAGCCTAAGCTGCTATATAGCCATCATGTATCCATAGATCATATCAACAAGAGCATAATCTTAATCAACAAGCTATATAAGTGAAGCTAAGCACATGATATATAATACATGATGATATATAATACAATATGATACAAAAGCAAAAACAAAAAGAAAGGCAAAAACTAGTGTACAATATACAAAGCGACCCTCAACTAAAAAGGGAAGCACACTCCCAACTCCCCTCGCAAAAGTGCAAACTAGGTTTGGTCGAGGGGTTTGGTGAAGATGTCGGCTTTCTGGTTCTCGGTGCTGATGTGAATCAAGTTTATGGTGCCCTTCTCATAGTTGGCTCTCACAAATTGTATCTCACCTCTGTGGCAGCAGAAAGCAACCGTGCGAGATTGAACGCCGTCAGATACAAGTTACAGACTGACACTGACTGCTCTGACTGAGGAGATCACGACTCACGACCTCATCGTTTGCGTTACCGAAAACTATGTGAGGTGTCGAGCCATTGTAGGTTAGTCCCCCTTGTTGTTCTTAATTCGCAAAAAAAAAAAGTCTCGTCGTCTATTTTCCTGATTTCCTGTTTCGCTGCCTCAGCTCCCAGTTTCCACCTTGGTGCATTGCTGCCTTTCCACCCATGCTGTTCCTCCCCTAGAACTTCGACAGCAAATGTATTGATTTTTACAGCAAAAGAGTATTCTGGAGTAGGTTGGGGCCAGATATCAATTGCCATGGCACCAACGGTTCTTAATTCGCAGATATCCATTGGTTCATTAGCCACGGCACCAACGGTTTTCCATGTACCATGAATCATGAAAGGCGACTCGATAAGCCGGGACATCCATCGGTCAAGCATGCATGTATAAGAGATGTGGTAAACGCTTTGTGACACAAGCAGTTAACTATAACAATTAACAATAAATGGTTTAGTTTTTTTTTTTTCTTTTCCAAGTTCAGCGCTGTCACTCCTGTCAGTGTCAGTACCACCTTGCACGCAACTGATACTGTCAGTTAAACTGAGTCCAAAGAAACGGCATGATGCGCATAAGATAGACCAGAAAATTACCGGGTGGATCCTAGCTTGGGCCGTCATGTGCTCGATCTGTAGCACTGTAATCATAGGCAGAATGTTAGGCTCTTTCAATATAGAAAAAAACTATATGCATCTAAAATAGTAACGGCTTACGACATTTGAGAAACAGGTGGAGTACAATTTTTTGTGCACACCATATCAACATCTAAGGTCGTGCAAAATTCTAAATTTAAAATTCAAAAATATGAGAACTTTTTTTAGCACTCTAAATACTTTCAAATGAAAAACATGTCAACTATATGTTGTACAGTATATCTCCATACATGTGTTTGCTTCAGGGGTTGAAATGGGTTTGGCATGGGGTTGGACCCATTTTGTTTGATCGGAGTAGGGGGCTGGGTTCATTAAAAAAAAAGGAGAATATTGTTGTTAGCTACGGGTCGACCCGGTTCCATCGAATCGAGCAGACGGACAGCCATTTTGCGCTACAGTGCGAGCGAGTAGAGGACGAGCTACCGGTGCCGTCGGCGAGGCCGAGTGCGGCTGGCGGCGGCTGCGTGGGGCTGAGCAAAGTGCGGGCGGCTCGAGGCCTAGCAGAGGATGAGGGCGGCCGACGGTGGCGGCGCGAGGCCGAGTACAACTGAACGGTGTTCTTTGGCAAAGAGAATATTGGGTAGTATGTAATACCAATGGTAACGACGCGGTCTAAAAATAATACCAATGTTAAAAGAGTCCTGTAACAAATCTAACCTTTACTCTCTCTCTCTCTCTCTCTCTCTCTCTCTCTCTCTATTCAAGATTCATCAGGTGAAATATGAAAGCCCTGCCACTTGTACGCTCAGGGTCTCAGAAGTCACAACCCAACAGCGCCCGGGGATATTCGTGGTTTTAGCTTGGAGCACAATCCAGCAAATTAAAAACTATGGACGAAACAAGTCATGGTCACTGGTCAGTCTTTATGCTTTTGCATTTTGTGGCATAATTAGGCAACCTAGTCAACTACTCAACTCTGGTGTACGTACTACTAGCTAGCTGGTAGTAGTACATTGATAATAAAAGTGATTAGCCTTCCCTGAACTTGCCCAAGAAGCACAAATCACGTGGTGCAGGGCAGATAAAGCCTAACTAGACACCAGGTTTTAGGCTGGGTTTCACACCTGTCTGGCTGTCTCACGCAGATTCTGCCGTCTCTGCGCATGCTTGCTGTCGGCGCGCTGCGACCTGCTGTGCACACGGTTCGCGACTCTGATCATGCTCTGTTCAAAGTTTGCGATGCCTCCACATTTGGTACGATTACGATTTACGAATGCCAGGTTCTTTCGTTCTCGTGAAGGAAAGCAAGAATATACGAACACCAAGTCCAGAGCAAATTTTTTTTTTCACTTTCCACAGTGGCCACTGGGAATCATCACGTTCGTCCGTCTCGGCGTCTCGGAGACCCAGGTCACATCACGCGCGACTGCCACAGTCCCCGTTCCGTTTCGAGAGAGACCCAGGTCCTCGCCGCATCTGGCGCGGAAACCGGCAGCTCCGGCTCGCAGAATCGGAGGCCGGGGGAGCGGAACCCGTGGCGCGACGCGGCTGGTTTCGAGAGCGCCCGGAGGCCGGAGAAACCAAACCATGGCCATGCCCACCGTATCGGTTGGGCGCCCGACCGCCCGTCCGGCTCCCGATAAATCCCGGCCGCGCCGGCCACATGCTGCGGCTGCACATCGCCACCCCATCCTTCCAAACTTGGCAAACCCAACCGCTACCAGTCGAGCTGCCGTTCTCTCGGAGCACTAGCAAAAGACTCGTCGCGCGCGAGATGGACGTGTACATCTCGGAGGAGTACGTGGCGCAGCGGCGCGCCGAGAGGAGGGCCGCGCGGATTGCCGCGGCTGCACGCTGCGGAGACGAGAAGGCGCGGGCGGAAAGCGAGCAGAAGCCGTGGACGCCGGCGGCGGAGAAGGGCAAGCGGCGGCCTGCCGACGGCGGCAATGCCGATACGAACGTTGGCGGTGGCGCCGCCTGGCTGGTAGGGGAGGACGCCGTTTTCAGCTACTTCTCGGCCTAGTAGGAAGGAGACTTTGTTCATTTGTTGTCCCGCTGCCGCTGCGTGCGTCGAGCGAGGCAATGCAAAATTGCAAATAGATATGCCATGCACAATCGCGTGGATCGCTATTAATGGTGGAGAGTTCGCCGCGTTACTTTCACTGGCAGGTTTTGTTTGTAACTAGCTAGTGTAAGCCATTTGTGTGTGATTGTCGGGCAATATCAGTTCAGCTCATCGACCAATTTTGGCCTTGCGAGAGGTTTCATTCGCATAGATAAAAACAAGAGAGCCTTGTTACGATTTTTCACACGTCTTGTGTCACTCCTGTCCCGTCGTTAAACAAGGGGGGACTATGGCATCTGGTAGTATCATTAAACACATTTACAATAATGTTTGCCGGTTAAGTACGAACAGAAGTTCTTATCAAGCACTACGAGGTAACTGACATTCCTTAATCTAGTCATCTTTGAAGGTAATATAATAGAGAGAGAGAGAGAGAGAGATCCTCTTTGGCAGGGTTTTTGAGCAACTTTAGCTTCAGCTTCTCTATAGCTCGAGGTGAAGCCTCAATGTAAGGAACAACTTCTACCGTGGAGCACCAGAGAGTTGAAGCCGTTTTAAACTTGCGTAGGTAAAGCCACTAGAATGTGGCTTCTATAGCTTCAACACCTTTCCCGAGCCTGTGCGTCAAGTCGTATTTGGCATCTCCTACCAAATAGGGCTATAGTACCGTGTACTACCAAAGTACCAATGCAACTACTATCTTGGACCATCAGCGTTGTCTCAAAGACTATGCAATAAATAAACTATCTAGATGCGCAATTATGATTTAGGTGTGTTACTATCTCTACCATAAAAAGAATTACGCAACCTAGGTTCTAATAATCTCATCATTAACCTATCAAACTAAATTATCTTTACTATAATTGAAAACTTCTCAAGGTAATTCCCTCCTTCAAGATCAACGACTCATAGCACGCCTATCACGGATTCAACGGCTGAGATTAGAAAGTTAGAAGCCGCTTCCCACTCTCCTCTCACCCAAGCCCGCATTCCGCACGCGCACGCGCACGCCCTCAGGCGCCCAAGATCGAATCCCACTTCCCACAAGCACCAAGCCCCTGCGTTGTATATTTATTTTCTTCTCAGAAAAATGAATCATCAACCCAGCCTCTTCCGTCGCGACTAGGCCGGCGGTGGCGCCTCCCTTCCGCCCACCATCCTTCTTCTCTAACCACCCCCTCTTCCAATCTGGCCGCCACCGCACCCCTCTTGCCATCCGCAGTGGGCGCCTCCGTCTCCGTCTCCTAGTCCGACGGATGGTAGGGTTTCGATCGGCAGCGGTGGCGGTGATGGTTTCAGACACGAAGTCCAGCAGCAGCGATGGAGGTTGCTGAGGGCCCACGCGAAGCGCGGCGACCCGGCGCGGCCCATCTGGTCCATCTCCGCCGCGGACTGCCGCAGTCGGTCCTCCGTGTCGTGCGCCAGCTCCGCGCAGTCCTTCATCGCTCCCTTGCCGCCGCCGCCGCCGCTGTCGCCGTGGATGTAGGCAGGGCAGTTGCGCGCGCGGCCACGCAGGGGACCAGCGTGCTCTCACACATGCGCGGGTACTCTGTCGACCCGCACGAACGACGCACGAAGTCCGCCGCCGCGCCCGGGCTACCGTAGCCACCAAGTGAAGACCGGTGGCGGCGCGTGGCAGCCCCTGGGGGCGCACGGCCACACCCTGACGCTACTAGGGTTTCCAATCGTCAATGGTGGACGTGCAGCACTGGAGCTGGTGCGGTGGCGGTGCCACGGGCAGCACAAATCCGAGGAAGGCGGAGCCGAGGCCACTGTGGCAGAACCTCCTAAATTATATGGCCCACATGCACCTATCATTGTCTCAAAGACCTCTAATAGCCATGCATGCGTCCCATACAACTTAGAAAGCCCTGTCGGGTGCCCTCAAAGTACCCCGATTAAACCACATTTAGCAACTTATACCAGGATCAACAAAGGAGTAGCTCCAATATTACAATATTTGTTATAAAATATATATATCAAAGTGCGAAAGAATGATAACATAGAATTTACAAAATATAAATAAGTTAATTTTTACAAACTTAACTTTAATTGCGGAAGCAGAGAAGAACTATAAAAGACAACTTAGATAGAGCGCCTAAGTCGGGAGAGGACAACCAGATCACGTCAAGCCCACCAACATGAACTTGATTTGAACACCAATTAGCACCTGCGACAGGGGTTTAACAAACCCTGAGTACAAAAGTACTAACAAGACTGACCCGACGAAAAAGAGGGGTGAAGCCTCAGGAATGCAGGCCAGAGGGACAAGGTAAGGCTCGCAAGAAATAAGGATTTTTGCAGAAAAACTCTTGGGAAACAAGTTTTAACTTATCATTGATTATAACAAAAAGTAAAGTTGTCTTGCTCTAGCTCAAGCTTACCAACCAACTCCATTCTTAAACCTTAACCATCATTCAAGTTGTTACTACGATGATGAACACCGATCGAGTCTTCTTCTCCGAGAAGCAACGACGATTCGAATCCATTTTTTATACCTAGCTAGGACCTAGATCACTGATATACAGGAGACTCTAACTCCTAAGCATATCAGATGACATGATACACCTGGATAACAACCGCAGTCATATATCAACCACATGATATACAGGAGACTCAAACTCCTAAGCATATCAATATACATGGGACTCTCAACCCCACAAGTATACCACACCATGTGTGGGTGGCTATCTAGGTCTCGATAAACATGAGTTCACCAACGAACGGGACCTAGGGCATCAACAGATGGAAACACTACAGAGGGACTCCTTTCCCAATCAAGTTATCCGTCCGGACTCGATTTATTAAGTACCATCATGATTCCAACAAGTGAGCCAACCTCATCTTTTCCATTCTTTTTCTTTTTGAAAACCTACTAATTAAGCAGGGCTAAGCATAACTACGTATTTTCCAAAAATAGGTAACAAGGATATGAAAAATAAGAAGGTAATGCAATTGGTGGGTTACCACTCAACGCCTATTACTTAATGCAACATTTCATAACTGAAGTGATAAAAACTTTATAAAAATAAGGATATGGCTTAAATGTATCCGAGGCTTGCCTTTGTTGCAGAGTAGTTAGTTTTCAAATGTCAGACTTAACACCAACACTAGGGATGGTCGACACCAACATCATGGATCCATGATTTTGACTTCAATGATGGATGGCATCTTCCGAAGATCGTGTACCACGATCCAATCTACTCTCTCGAAACGACTACACGTAATAAAGATGTATGTTTTAGCATATTGAGCTCATGGCATGATGCATGATGATACATGAATGAAAGCATAACCACTTAATTAACTTGAGAACAATTTTACTTTCACGATAAAGTTGCAAGCCAACAAAACTAAAAGACTTTCACAAAACACATAAAATAACATTAATTAAACATACTTACATGATAAAAAGAACTCAAACAACTTAATTAAAGTGCCAAAGGTCATTAAGGGTTAATGACCTAAGGTCATCACTCAATCCAAAAGCCAAACAACCCTATAATGATTAATCAAGATTAAAAGGGTTAATTAATTAAAAGCATAAAATAAAGGCATAAAATTAAAGTTGTCTAATTAAGCTCAAAATTTTATTTTGAAAACATCTTGGTCTAATTAGATTGCAAAACAAATTTCAGAAATAAAAACCAATTATTTTATTTATTAAAAATCATTGAAAATGCATTTTTAATTAAAAGAGCTAATTTTAACTCATGCAAAAAGTACTCAAATTTGGCATTTCATATTTTTTCTACGTAGAGAACATCATAAAGAGCATACACAAAAAATTTTAGAATTTTTGGAGCTATACATGATTTACTATGAATTATTGAAGAAAAACATTTTTAAATATTTTTTGAAAAAGAACCCGCCGGCGTTGACCGGTCGATTTCTCGCCGGTGGCGAGGTCTTCGGCATCGGAGCTTGTCCCTATAGACTCAGCTCAGCACGGCGAGCAAGCTAGGCTAGCTAATGAAGCGGCGGGGTACCGCAGCATGGCCGGCGACGGCCATGGCGGCGCGGCGGCGCACGGACACGGTGGCAAAGCTCACTGGAGCTATCTCCGGCAACGACGAGTGCACGAGCACATGCAGGGCACCAGCGCAAACACAACTAACCCAAAGATGGAGTCGTTCCTGGCTGCTAGCGTAAGCGGCTACGTGTGCGGCGGCAATGGCAGAGCAGAGCTCCGGCGAGCTCGGTGGCCGGTGGCCACAACGTGACTCAGGCCAAATAGAGGGCAAGGGCATGACAAGGAGCTCACCACGGTTCTGGTGCGCACGCTAGCTGACTCGGAAACGCGGCGGAGCGAGCTGCAGACGGTGGCATCGATGGCGGCGGCGCACTCCGGTGGCAAGGACGCGTTTCGGCGAAACCTAGGCACCAACAGGCCAAAAAGCGAGCGCATGAGATGGCTAAGGGGATGAAGAACACGATTATGATGTTGATGAAGTGAAGGAACTGATGAAGATGACGGTCGACGATGAAGAGGGTCGCGGCGGTGCGGCTGCCGCCCCGGAGGAAGACGACGGCGTCGGGACGGATTTCGCCGACGAGGGGCTACTTGAGCTAGCTGGGGAAATGTGCAAAGGCGAGGCGGAGCTGGTGGTATGCTCAAAGTGGCCAGAGGCGGCTCGACGATGGCAGCGGCGAGCGGCGGAGCTGGCGGTGGCGGAGGAAAAGCAGGGGAAAAGAAGAGAAACTACGGCGGCCGACCTCTATTTATACGACGACGGCGACGAGCAGGCAGCCGACACGTCCACGGCGAAGGTTCGAGCGCGAAGCGTGAGCTGGCGGCCGCGGCAAGCCGGCATGGCCGGGGTGGACACGGCGACGGCGAGGAACAGAGAGGGAGAAGGATGATGATGACGTCAACAACACTGTAGCAACTGATGTTATTTCGGAATTTTACAAATTACTCTAGATTTTACATAAGCACTTGAAAATATCCTAAAATATAATTTGCATAACTTTTCAAAAGCTATATTTTTCATTTAACAAATATTTTCAAATTCTACCTAAATTTTTAAATATGAAATCAAATTCAAAAGAGAAACAAAACCCTAGAAAAAAAATATTTGAAATTACTTTTGATTTTTCAATAAAACTTAAAAATATTCAAAACTATGAAATGCTCAAATTTCAAACCAAATATTTTTAATATACAAAGTTTTCCTAAATTATGCATAATTTATGAAATATGGATTTGAAATAAAAAAGGAATAATTGCTGGAAAACTGTATTTTCAAATTCATTTGAAAATTTTTTGCAAATTTGAAAAACTTTGAATACCATAATTTTAGCTCTTGTAAATATCTATAAACTATATTTTGAGAGTATATCAAAATTTCTTATAAATTTTGAAATATAGAAAAGAGAGGTAAAATAGGGTTTTAAAAGTAGTTTTTGAATTAGCAATCAACTCATCATTTTATGTATAAAACAAAGCATTACATAAAAAATATTATTAAAACATGAATGTATTTATACCAAGATGCTCAATAATTATACTTGATAAGCCATATTATTAATATTTTAATTAAGTATTAACGTCTAGAATGTTATAGCCATCACGCGTGCGTCCGTGGCTGCTGCGTGCCTGACGGCGACCCACATGTTTTCCCATCTCGGCCGGCGAGAGGCGGACGACGCTGCCCAGGTCTTTGTCGGGCACTTTGCCGGCGACGTGCAATAACCAGGTATGCCCAGCCCACCCCATCCATTCCCATCCTGTTGTGCAAAAACGAAAACCCAAATCCTAATGTGAGCTATTTGCGTTCAGACGCCATCTAATTACATCTGTAGACATGTATTATTATGCCTATTAACTCCTATATTTCATCCCTGCTTGTAGGATTGATCTGATTACAAGTGTATATGTATTATGCTGTTCTGACGGAAAGGAAATCTATTTCGGTCCAGGGTACAATTTTCTGTATAACCACGAAATGGCTCAGGCCGCAACGCTGAACTTGAGAATGCAGAAAGAGAATTAGATTATGTGGATGATCCACCCCACGGGATTCTCTTAATCATTCTGAAAACGAAAATGTCTTGTCATAATTATCAAGTATTGAAGCCTATATTTTACATTTTTTTAGTACTTCGAATCATCTCTGAATTTTCGTCTGCAACTTTATGGTGTTAAAGGGCGCGAGGGAACAGTATATGCTAAGGGAGTTTTCATTCTGACGGTGCAAATTCATGTAAGGTCCATTTATTTATAGATATCAAAACCAAACCTCTGTGCACTGAAAATGACAATAGAAGCTCATCTTTATCTCTGCTATAATATTTTTTTATTGCTTGTACCTGATGACAAATCTCTCTGTTGGGAGTTCAGACTGATCTCTGCTATAACAGAAGCTCATCTTTATCTCTCCAATATATGTTGCTCAGTTGTAGAATTGAATTTTCTTAATGTTATCTGAAGTCAAGTACTGATAGCTGGATTGTTTCTTCTATGTTTTAACATTGATTTGCCCATGTCAAAGATGGTAGCTTACGACAATGAGCTGTGTTTTTTTAATGGCACCGAGCGGCTGGAAAGAGGAGTCAGATCCAACTGATGGGGTTCATGGATAAGAAAATAGTGAAGTTACAAGGAGCTTTGGAGCCTCCTCCGCCTTAGTGAGAATGCCAGTGGGGGTGCTTCAACAGTTTCAGGATGAAAGGAGGCTGGAAACATTTTTCCCTACAAATTTTATTGTGTTTTGTATTTAACCGTAGCGTTAGCACGAGCAATATACTATTTGCTATAGTGTGTTAACTTGTTTATCCCATTTGTGTTGGTTGGTTCAGGAATATAAATGTTGAAAACTCATGTTGATATCTTGTCTGATTTTACACCAGATTTTGGGGCCAAGCTTCACACAGTATGTTCTCTTCTGACTTCATCTTTCTTATCTTCTCTTTTGTTGTATTACAGATCATCATTCTTCTATTGTGTTTCTATAATATCATAGTTATATTCCAATTGTATTGTGTCTATCAGAAATCAGATGTTGGTCTTATTATAATGTAGATGCAGTATCCTTTTGTGTAATCGAAATGGGTTGTCCGTTACTGAAAGGAAACAAACCTACACCATGCCAATCTACTACGTTCTTTAGCAGCATTAGCACAGGCTAGAAAATTTAGTACTAACTAGGTGGACATGATGATAAGAAGGTGATGATTCCTACTACAGTAATTTTACAACACATTTTCACTCCTGAGTTGAGAGTAAGTAGCTGAACTATGCTTGATGCTGGCTTCAATTCTTTTGATCCTAGAGACAGGGCATACTTTGATTACTTCGGATTGGTCTCATGAGGCGCATGCTTCATAGCAACATTCTTTTTATTTTTATTAGATTAGATTAACCAAGAATATTCTAACCTTGCAGGCTGATGAAGACCTTCTTTCTGAGCTTGAGGTAGATGTTAGAGAGGAATGTGTCAAGTTTGGTCCAGTAGATAATGTTAAGGTATGTCTAGCCACAGATATGTTGCTTTCCTGAATTGTCTCGAAATCAAATTATACTAATTACTTTGCAAAACAAACTTTCCATCTTTCAATATAGTATGGTGTGGATATTTTGTAAAAAGAAATTATCTAAAGCCAAACTGGCATGGATCAGACATAACTCACCAAATTGTTACTATTTTTATGTTTTCTACCAAAATTGCATTTTGATGAATTCATGTGTTTGTGCTTGCAGGTCTGTGAAAATCATCCACAGGGTGTCATACTGGTGAAATTTAAAGACCGGAAAGATGGCGCCAATGCATAGAGAAGATGAATGGAAGATGGTAGCTCAACACATGTAACTCTTAATTTTTTTTTAAAAAAAAGCACATGCATCTCTTTTCCCCTTTGATTCTGATGTCATGTTAACAAAATGCTAAAATGCGGGTTTTCTGGCTTACCTTCTGTTTGCTCTCCGCACAAACCGTTAATTTATCATTTCCTCATTGATTTTAGCCTGAATTATTGGAGAAAGCTAGCTTTGCCATCTAACTAAAAGTCCGATAGTAACTCTTGGAATTGTAAATGTTGAAAGCGCAGAAGATCATTATTCAATAAACAAATGCCAAGCAACTGACATTTGTGCTCCCAAATTGATCTGTTCTGATAGCATTTCTTGTCATTTTTCTTGCCTTGCAGGTTTGGTGGCGGCAAATCCATGCAAGCGAAGATGCTGTTCCATTAACCAATCCGTGATTATGATGTGGAGTTGTCAAGACTTGATCGGTTTGGAGACGAGTTAGAAGAGTCCATGTAGAGGATAACTAACTTAGCTAGCATGAGAGCGGAAATTTTTTCATCTGGCCTCTCATGTGCTCGCTCGGCGATGATAGTCGGGTATTATCAGGCATGAGTTGGTATATACTGCAATGTTATTTGTTACTGCAACAGGGGATGTATATGCAAACGTGTTCCCAAATTATATATAGGCTCAAATATAATTGTGTAGAAGTTAAACTCTGTAAACACAAATTGATTGTTTTTTAAGCATTTCTTAAATAAAATCGTGACGTTAGTACGGGCATTATACTAATGAAAGTAAGTAGACAACTATGACATAACTTAAGTGGACGATAAAGACGCAAACTCCTATTTAGCGACATCCGCATTTTTATCGAGGTATAGGTATGAGAAGCTCCTCGCTTCCCCGTAGTCCGTGGATAGGACCCCGGACCTTCCAACGCGCAAGTGGGGTCTCCGAGATGGCCTCTATCGAATTGTTTCCCACCATCTTCACTAACGAGCTTCTAGCCAAGCCGCATCAGGCCTCATTCCCTTATGTACACGGTGGTGCCACACTAAGCCAAGCCGCATCAGGCCTCATTCCCTTATGTACACGGTGGTGCCACACTACGAACACGATTTTTATGATCTTGCAAGACTACAAGTCCCCCGGTGTACAACAATGGTGCACACAAGCAGAGAGTGGTAAGAGGTATGAAACCTCACTAAGCACTAGGTCTAAACCAAAAGCAAGCGCTAAAGCAGTAGCATGACTAATGTAAGCACTTCACAAAGTCTCTCGACTTATAATGCTGAAATTTCTTTTCCTTCTCTGATCTTAGGGTCTTGTAAGCTGAGTTTGGTTTCCTTAACTTGCTCCTGGATCTTCCCACTGTGTCGTTGGTTTCCTTAACTTGCTCCTGGATCTCCGCCTGACTTGCTGATAATGGCACCGCGGGACGCGTCGAGGACGCAATCATCTTTAGCTACATCTCGGCGCGAGCCTTGTCCGATCCCATCAGCATCATACGGAGTATGTAGCAAAATCGCAAGGATCATGGGAACGAGCGCTAGCTCACTTGGCAGTGGTTGCCGGTGTACACGCTGCCCACCAGCGATGATTGAACCCTGGGTTCGGCGCTGGTGACTCCCACCGCGCTGGTGACTCCCACCGGGATTTATCCCCATATTTTTTTTTTTTCAGTGTAGCCTCTTAACACATGGAGCCACAAAGGTACTGCGACGTACGTCGTCACCTACAGAGTCTTGTCGTCTCTGGTGATCTCTTCAAGGATACGTCTTGATATCTGCGTATAATTGTAGGTCTGGTTGCGTGCCAGTGGTGTGAGTGTGGTGTGCGTTGTGTGGTGTAGATGTGCGTTTGTATGCGAACAGATGCTACAGCTGTATCCAGATGAGAGGTGTAAAAAAAATCGCAAGGATCATTTGGTTTGGGCTGTGCTAGTGGAAGATTTTGGTGTCTACTTACTGTAAGGAATTCATATCTGATTTCGAACAAAGTTCAGTAAATCAGGTCACCGTGTACTTAGCAAATCGGTAGAAGGCAGAGGCCTAAAGAGCTCACTGTAGATCTTTGTATTCCTTCTATTGTTACACGGGAAATGCATTTTGCAGTTTTACACATTTACACACCACTTAACTGAACTAGTTATTAAGTCTCAATGATTCGGGCGGACAAAATTTGATTGGAGTTAATTCTTACTCGTACAAGGATACACCAACTGGAAATCTGGAACAGGTGAGGTTGTATAAGTGGTTCAGGGCTTGTGCACTGCTGAATACCCCTGCGTATGCTCATTGGGCATTGGGGCGGTGACATACAGAACAACAGAAGCGCCAAGCAGTAGGATCAGAAGAGCTGTGAAGGTCACCAGCAGAGCCTCCGAGCCGTACCTGCCAAGGCCGCCAGCCTGAAGGAATGTGAGCTTCTCCAGGAACCCCAGCTCTGCAGCCAGCAGCGCCAGTATGTAGACAACAAGCCCAGCGCGAATGTGCCGTGGGAGCATTCTGCTCCGAACTGTCGGCGAAGCACCAGGGAAGAAGAAGGTTGTAACGCCAAATAGCCACTGAAATATGAAATTTTTGCATTAAGGCTCAAGTTCATCCTGAGCTGGTCCTTGTATATAAAATAAATGTCTTGAAATAATAATAGTAGCAAAATCAATTACTACATCAGCCAATGTAAACAAGGTCAAGACACTGCATGCTTAGCACAGCTAAAAGGAAAGAACAATTTATAGATGTTTGGTTTGCAGCCTACATTGCCATGTTAAAAGTTTGGCTGGCCACACGTAATTTCATTCTCATTTAATATTTCCATTGCAAAGTTTGAACAATTTATTCTGACAAATACTCAGTTAGCACTACTGCAGTGCAAGGGTTGCAAAAAGTGGAAAAGAACTATTTTCATGAATAAAGCAGTATGTCAATCATTTTCGCATTGCTACACATGTCAATAGGTTTTTTATCCTCATAGCTCACAATGTTACAAAATAAAAAGGGTTTGTGCGCATCACCTGTATACCATACAGGCAGATAGTTCCAAGTCCAACCCACGAGTGCAAGCTGTAGAGATTATCAATTCCACTTTCATTGTGGAACCTGAAGGCAGCATATATCCCAACAGAACCCAGGAAGAGTGCAACAGCATGAAGAAGCATGTGAACCATCTTGTTTGCATCATGACTCCATGGCAATATTTTGTAGCCCATTATGGCTGCAAACAAATGGAACAGCTTGGTCACAAATGTTCAACGCTGCCATATAAAGGAAAGATCATCGAGTAAATAAAAAAAGGACTTGTACTATACCTTCGCTCCCTAGGATGATGAATCCTATTACCATAAGCACAGGATGCACCTGCACAGACCTGGCTTATTTCATTAGGAATTAGGTCATTTTAAATGGGTTTGGGAGGAAGGCAAACCACGCCACCTACACGTCTAAGGATCCTTTTTGTTGAAATTTAAAATAGGGATTCCCCATGTCCATGAATGATTTCTGATTTCTTAGCTTCCTATTGATGAGAAAAAAATGGTCTAGATTTTTCTTTCGTTAGCAGTAACTGATTTGGGAAATCTGGAGTGTCAGTAAGATGGCGATACAACAACCAACAACCAACAACCAAGCCTGTCAGTCCCAAGCAAGTTGGGGTAGGCAGTAAGATGGCGATAGAAAATTAAATTTTAAACTCTGTGACTGAGACTCTGTAGAAAATAATTCACTTATGCATCAGCACTGAAGAGACGCAGGAGGGGTGGGGGGCATGGTCCCCTGCACGTCATTGTAGTGAAGGTACAAAACAGACCAAATACAATGCCGGATCCATGTGTTGGGTTTTTGTGAAGGTAAAACAGCCCAGTCTAATAATTTAATGCTTTTGTTTCAAAAAAATAATAATAATTTACTGCTGCCCTAATTGCCTTAGTGCTACAGCACCGGCCCTCAACTAGTGCTTCCCTTGCTCCACGATGTCCTGGAAAACACTCTGGACCTTGGGATTCATGTCCCCCTCATACTTCATCTAAACTTTAATGCTTTCAATAAAAGTAGGGTAACAAACTTTGGTTAAAAAGAGGCCCAAGGAATTTAACAATGCCAGATGGAAATCCTTATCGATATACATTTATACACTCTAAGGCGTCATAAAGTCCATGAGATTATTTTTAGCATAGAGTATAACTTTGAAGGGCTTAAGCTCCAATTCTCATCGCAATGCACCGTGATATACTACTTCTCAATTCAAGAACTCATATGACTGAATAAGAACAATAAATTAGATGTCACATTCGTGTTGGGGTGAACACTCCTCTATAAGGATATATAGAGATTGCTAGGTTTAACAAATTCCTATTGTAGTCTGAAAAACAATATCAAATTAATCAAATTGGTCAGATTTAAAATGTAGAGATCATAACTATTAAACAAATAAGCAGATTTAAATTGATCAAACTATACATGTGTTAGGATAACAAGCGAACCAGAGTCAGCATTTCACTTGGATGTCACACTTAAACATTTTTTTTTTTTTGGAAAGGCGACACTTAAACATATGTCATCTATCGGGTTTGGCTGGAAAATATCGAGAGAGCAGTAATGCTAGGTGAAATGGTGAAGGGTAACATTAACATCTGTAGGTTCAAATTTCCAAACACCTGAAAGGCTGAAACCTACTCGAGCACACTACAATGCTAGATTGCCATAGGCTAGGGCCACTAGAACCAAGCAAGCAGTGATTACAGCACACAGCCTAGCAAGTTACAGAAAAGGCAACAACGCAGCCATGAACCGCCATGTGGCATAAAAACCTGTCGATCCCCGCGGTGGTGGTTGAACCAAAAGAGTATGACCACAGCAGATCCCACGGAAATCAGATTCCAAACAAACCAAGGACCCGGGGACCTCTACCGCAATGGGATCGAATGCTACCTCTATCTGCCTATCTCCACGGGAAGAAACGGCAGAGAAAAGAGTCTTACGTTGAAGACGAGGCCCTTGGTGGTGGGGGAGCCGAGGGAGAACCCACCGCGGAAATGGACACACCACAGCAGCACGAGCACCGCCGCGGAGGCCGCGAGCAAGCGCGCCACCTTCGCGGGCGCCGCCACGGCCATCTCCTCCTCCGGCGTAGGAAAGGGATCGGAGCTCGGAAGCCTCCTCGGCCCGGCCGCCTCGGCAAGGTCAACAGACTCTCGAGACAGTCAACAACACGTGTCCTTGTCTGTAGGCCGCCGAGAGGACGACGAAGTTGACCCAGCAAACGATAGTATGCGCCGCGGCCCGAAAACAACCACAATTGTATTGGGCCTTGGAATGAAATGGGCCTAAAATGTTCTAATGGACCCCGCTACGGAGAATTAGGTATTTGGCCCCATAAATAAATTGTGTTAGATATCAGGTATTTTTTTCGACTTTAGGTATATGGCCTCAAAATAAAATTTTATTAGCTTTTGGCCTTTCGTCAGGTTTTGATATTTAACGGTGTTAAGTAAGGGGTGAAAAACCGTTTTACCCCTAAGGTAAAAAAATTAAAAAAACAGAGTTTGTTGCGCCAACAACAGTAACCATAAGGGGTCCGCATGTGTTCAATCAGATCGAGTTAAGGGTGTGCCTAAGTGCCTAAGCGGTTGAGGTAATTAAGGAATCAAATAAAATAATATAATTTATTACTACTTTGTTGCCGTGATTCTTGGTTTAGAGCAGTTGCATGCGGACAAGATTATATACACGTATCTTATATACGCATCCTTCTAAAGGAGTAATTTATATTCATATATCGACTCCAAAACATATTCATTTGTTAATTTATAAATTTCCTATGATTTACTATTTATTATTAAAATTTCAGTCAAAAACCACAAACGAGCATTATTCATATGAGTCATAGACTTTGCAGATAGGTCCCTCCCTTTTCTTGAATTAGAAATGTTGGGTGATAAAATCACATAAGTGAACTATGAGGTGAAAACAATATGCGGGTTGCAATTGTATTTATTCTGTCCTAAAAGTTTACACCCTAGGGGGTATTTATAGACCTCCCCTGACTTCGCCATAATAGCAAATCTTACAAAATCGGATATAATGTTCCCTATACATTAAGCTCGAAAAACAACTCAGCGAAGTGGTGAAACATACTTCGTCCTTATCTTATTGTCTTTTTAAACTACTCCAGAGTTGATCATAATTTCTTGACCCAACAGTTAGGTTCGCCGATTCACCATGCGAAGCCGCCTTGTCAACTTTGCCGGTCTCCAAAAGTCCAGCGAAGTCATCTTCGCCTGAAACATGTGAGAACACATATGCGAAGTCCAAAATAATTATAGCGAAGTATCCACGTCATCTTCGCTGAATACTGTATTATTTCAAATATTTATGGCAAAAAGTTTGTTCTCAGCTCTAAAGTTTGAGATGGAAGTTTGTATGTCAAAGTTGTTCCCCAACAGCACAACTCGATTACATTTTGAATTATAAAGTTGTTTGGAATGAAACTTCTACTTCTACTTTGTAGAAAAGAAAACTACTCTTCTAGTTTGGCTATGTGTAATATTTGCAAAGTGCTTCTATATTTCATGTGTGATTGAGTTTTTCACCTTTTAGATTTGCTAGATGATATGCATCTTCTTTATTTGTTCTTGGGATAATGAAAGGTCCTTTCTACTTTTGTTGAAATTTTCCCTTTGTGTCTTTATTTTTTTTTGATGACAAAATCTCCTGGTGCTAACTCTCTTGGCTTAACTTTTTTATTGTACCACTTCTTTGTTTTAAGTTGGTATTTCTTGATATTCTCAAGTGCTTCATTTATTTCTTCTTTGAGTAAATCTTTGCTTATTGCTTGATCTTCTTCTGTGATCATTTGTATGTTTGTTCTTGGTCCCTCAAACTTTATTTCTTCGGGAGTCATTGCTTCATCTCCGTATAGTAACTTGAATGGAGAAAAATTTGTTGACCTTGGTTTCGATGTGTTGTGAGACCAGATAACTTTTGGCAATTCATCTACCTATTTTTTCTTTTTTAGATCTGTTAAGCACCTTGATATTCCTGTGCAAATTATCTCATTTGCTCTCTCTACTGCTCCGTTGGACTGTGGATGCCTTACGGATGCGAAACAGAGTTTGATTCTCATTGAGTGGCAAGTCCGTAATGGGACCACCCGCGGGTAGCCGCGTCTTAGCCCGAGGCTATCCGGGTCGGCCTGGTCACGTGCGACCTTGCAGGCACGACGAGCGGCCACGGCAGCGGCGGGCTCTGGCGACGCTCGGGACCGGGAAAAGGGTGCGTCAGTTGCGGCATCGCACGACGAAGAGGATGGTGCTCGCTGCTGGGGACGAGGAGGTTCGCAGCAGCAGCAAGGGGGGCATGGAGCTGGTGGCCATGGCGACCATGGCGGACACGCTGGCCGACGGGACAGGGAATAGGGACGAGCAGGGGGCGGCGTGATGGTATGGAGGCGAGCAGGGAGCGGTGGATCCAATGGTCGCGGAGGGGGCGGCGGCGGCGCCGTCGGGCATTGAGCCGGTGGAGTCGGGTATTTTTTTTTCTTTTTCTTTTATATCGTGAAGTGAACGGGTCAGGGCTTTCAGGGTACACGGTGGCTGGAACATGGACTGAAGGGCAATATCGTCTTTGTGCTCGACCAACAGGACACAAGTTGACAGAATTCCCAAACGGAGTGGACGGAAGGCCAAATAGCCAAAGAAATTTTGTTTCGAGGCCATATAACCAAATTTAAAAGAAAAAAGGTTTGATTCCTAAATCAATTTATCTGTGAGGCCAAATACCTAAGTCTTCCCTGGTATCAATTGTGGTGCGCCTGTCGATTGCCGTCACTGTCAGCAGCAGAGAAACATCACATTCCTCTCCCCGTGTCCATAGATCCAGACCCTGCAACAAACACTATCCAAGACGATATACCACGCACAAAACACGCAGAAAAAGTCGTGTGTAATGATGCGCTGCTATGGACGTGCTAAGGGCCAAAAAAATCCCCCTGATCGCCACCCCCATCCAGTGCACCGTTCTTCCGTGTCGCGTTTCGTTCAAAATCTGACGAAAGTAAATCAACAGATTCGTACGAGAGAGAGAGAGAGCCCTGACTGCCCGCGACGCCGCACCTAACTGACCATGTTGAATTCCGCGGCCTAGTCCCGATCCCGATCAGTCTGTCTCTCTGCTTAGCTAGCGTTTCTCGCGAGACTTGCAGCGGAACGAGCTGCGCTCCGGGTTGCGTCGATGGGCGATGACAGTGTGGAACATTGTCCTCTCACGGAAACATGGTTAGCTTCATAAGTGAGCTAGAAACTTCACTTTCAAAGAAAATGTCAGCGTAAGTGTAATCGCCATCTTGCAATGAACATCCTACCCATCTTGGGAAAAATGTAACCGCAACGGCTCCCAAGAAATCCAAGAATCCATACTCTTTCCTGCGCCTGCCATAGCTTCTAAGCCCAGTCTCCTGTTGCACCAACAGCTCATCACTACACACCTCTAAATTTCTCTCTTTAACAAAGAAGAGTACTGTACCATCTACCACTACACCCTGTTCCAGCACACAGCTCCCTGACTACTACCACTGTTCATTCGTGCGTCCCTTTCCTAGTTTCATTCCTTGCAGTCAAAGCGATGCATACGAAGTTACGAACTTAACAGCAAGGATCGGTTCTACTGTTATTATTAGTAGGACCGAATTGCAATCAGCTAGCTGCTCTCATTTGTGCAGTTGTGCTCCAATTTTAACCTTTTCAGCCTGCCAGAAGCCAATTGCTCAATTCGAAACAGTACAGGGAGCTTTACGTTCAGAATGTACACAGTACACTAATTTCCAACCACCATTCACCTTTACAACTGGGAAGCATTTAATCAGAAGGTTTCAGCAAAGGGCAGGTTACCCCATCATGCAATGCCCACCACTCTGATCTGTTCCTCTCCGGCCGTAGGCTTTCAGACAGAGAGGAAGTTTCGTTCTGCAGTTTTTAACCGTTCCCAGGACACTTGCAATGTTCTCCTCTCCGACAGACAGGGGCCGGGGTGAGCTGAAAGCCTGAAAATTTAACTACCACAACGAACAAGTGGCACATGGTGTCAGCACAGGTCGATACTCTCAGATCTCTCGACCTCGCCTTTTTCTTCTCACTCTCTGCTTGGAATGGAACCATGCAAAACTCCAGCCACAAGCTTGCCACGCGTGACAGCTCGCGTGAGCGGTTTCGTACCCTTGGCGGCAAGCTAGGCAGATCAACTGCAGGCAGCTCTGCATAAAGCACAAGAACATTATAAAAAAAAAAATAAAGGAAAGGGTGTGCAGATTTTTTGTTTGTCTTTGATCTGTCAAGCTACAGTCCCATGCATCCACAGACCACAAGCACCAACTGAAGCAGATCGACGCGAGCAGGCCCGGCCGGTAGTTCATGCTACCCAGCCAGCCATCGCACGCATCTGAGGTTTAACCAACCGTGATACCAACGTCCTACTTACTGGTAAAGCCACTGGTGCTATGGTAGTGCTACGACCGACGACGACGACGTTGGCAGAAAGCATGCGCATGACGCTTTTCGAGCAAGAGGGAAAAAAAAGGCGAGAAATCCAGACGCAACATGCAAAGACTAATCAGCAGCATAGCAAAGGCTGCGTCGACCTCCGTTTGCGATGACGATCCGCAGCTGATCGCCAGCGAAAGCGCAACAATAACATGTCACCTTCTGATCGATCGATCTGCGGAGTGAGTGAGGCGGGAAAAGGAGCAATCTGCAATCGATCGATGCGGTTCACTGTCAACTTTCGCCGCGAAAGAACCTGTGGGGGCTTGCTCCTCCTTCTTTTCCCCCTTTGTTTGGGCAAAATCCTTTGGTGTGGCCAGCGAGAGATAATACGCTTCTCTGCTGCTCAGTGGCTTTACTGCAGTACTGCCACTGTAAATTTCCTCTCTGCTTGCATTGACTCTTTTTTCATTGTGGAGGATGTGAAATGTCCGGATCGGAGCCCGCATTTCTTTTCGGAGATTTCGTAGAAAGAAACTCGATCCACTGCGTCACATCAGTTTCCACGGCGCGCACGGATTTTACAGCGTGCCACCGCACCTCCGTGATCCGGGTTCAGGTCCGGAGTTAGACTGCTGCCTGCGCACGCCGCACGCACGATCCATCCAGCTGCGAGATCGCACTGACGTACCGTACGGCGCGCAGTAGGAGTAGGCGTGGAATGATCGCGGCGCGGGGGCAGGCGCCCGAATGCCCGATGCGATCGGCGCGCGCGGCCCGCCACACACACACAGGATCATATGATGAGCGGAACAGGTGGAGTACGTGCCCGTCCATGGCAGGCAGCCGCCAGCGCCGTGTCAGCTATCACGCGAGCCAACGCCGTGGCCTGCCTGCGCGCTGCGCGCTGCGAGGGCCGGCCCGAGACAACACAACAGGGCCGGACTCCGGAGGCTCCTGCCTCACGAGACATCATCATGGCGGCGGCGCACGTCCGGCACCGACCGGAGCGCCGAGCCGCGGTGCGAGGGCATCGATCGCGCCACATGGGAACGGGATGGGCCGGACTTGGGAGGAAGAAGGGCTGCGGCCTTGGCAGCGCGGTGGCAACGTGACGGGCGATGTGGTAAGTAGCACGGCCGATCGTCTTTTTGGCTTCTTTATTTGAGATGGAGACCGTGGCATGTTTCCAGTCCGATCAGATCATATCTGCTCGGACGATTAGTCAGTTGTTGACGTGCCCGCGCTACCTAGCTAGTACCGACAGTAGGGTGGCCTGCGATGGACAGGAGAAGGGAGACGCTGCAGACGTAAATTAACTAGCATCAAGCCTGGACAATCATGTCTTCCTTTTTGGCGGATCAGTCTGGATTATAACGTACGTACAGTTTCCTCCTTTTCTCTAAAAATTAACGTTCGTTTGGGAACAGATCACCTGCACGCTGTGGAGCCGAGGCAACCTGTGCCTGCGGACGCTGTGCAGTCCGCAGAGCAGAGCGGCCGCGTGGGCTCGCTGCACTGCAGACCGCCCCGTGAACGTTTTGATGCGCTGGCGAATTCGATTCATGCAGTGCAGAGGTGGAGGGCCATAAATTAGCTGCCAGCTCAGAGGCACGGCTTCCATGCCTTGCCTGCCGACGATGCTACGCCCACACACCCATTGTTTCAGCTCGTCTCAAACATGCATCTCGGCCCCAAATAACATATTAACTTAGAAATTCTGGAATATCTTATGGACACACAGTAAATGACACATGTCACCAGGGATTGCAGTTCTTTTTTTTTACGTATCCAGTGCTCAGTGACCGAAATTCGTACGGAATTCCTACTAAAACTGAATAGTGCAGTTTTAGTTTCACAAAAGTTGTATGGCACGAGTTCATTTTCCATTCAATTTAGTGGAACAGTTGCCTGTATGCCACAAGGCTCCCGCCTGAACTAATCCCTTTCATAATTCGTAGCTTTTTCCGTGACGGCTGTCCAGCGTTCTTTCAGAATTCTCCGGCTCTTTAAACTAACTCATCTACGTGTGCTTGCGTCCAATAGGTTCTGTAAACAACTGCAGTTAGAACTCCTTTGTGTACAGTTGATGAGCTATTCGTGCAGCTAGAGATATTAGTAGAGCTAATATTTTTTTTAACTAAAAAGGGGTAAATCTAGAGTAATACTTAGACTTCGTTTCGCAAAGCTTCAGTTGCGGACTTCTCACCACTCCTATTAAGGGATAGTTTGTGAGGCCTTCCCCAGAGGGGCTTAGGAGCGAGAGCCATTTTAGAGGAGCCACAATTCGTGGCTTTGCCAAAACGGCTTCAGCTTCTCAGTTTTTATTAAAAAAAATGGCTCCTCCTCAAAATATTTGGCAGGACTCCTCATGAAAAGCCGGAGTTGGGTCCAGTTAGGAGCCCTGCCAAACAGGCCCTAAAAATCCCTACCAAATGATCTTTAAAAAAAGGTTATTTGCATTGAGCTTGGAGAAGTTAGAGCTGAAAAAGTTTTTTTTGGCCGCTCATCACAAACCTAATACAAATTATTACAAACTTATCAAACATTCTTCTGAAATTGCATCAAACAGATAAACATTCCACATAAGGAGCTAGAGTTTGGAGCTCTTTTAGGAGAAAATACTCCAAACATTAAATTTGCATCATTTCTGAAACGGATGTAGTACTTGCTATCTCCATAAAAAAAGAATGAAACACTTGCTTTCTCGAGGTGTAGATGGATACAAAATATCTTGCGTTGCAAACAAAATGCTTTGCAGAGACGTGGAGACATGAAACAGTAAAAAAATGAAAAAGTTGGGTAACACAATGCTGCTGTAAATATGTCATTGACTAAGAAGATTTAGGGAGACGTAAGAGCTAGACTATTGAACAATCGCTGCGCGTTAGCTTTCCTTGTTTTGATTGAGTACGGGCTGCTCCTAGCTGTCGATTTCGACACCACGGGGACGCCCTAATAATATATGAAGCAGCTAAACAAAACCCTGACAGCCCCCTTCTGTCTGTGTCTGTCCTCGCGCTATTGTACGCGAACATTTCGACCTCACCTACCCCGCCAACCGCAGATCGTCAGAATTTGTCAAAGGGAGGATTATTGTCGGTGAACCATCCTTTTCCAAATAACAATCACGAGAATGTGAAATGCAGAAAATAATAGTAAGAAATTAAGATCGATGGAGAGAGAGAGAGTACTCAAGCTCAGCGGCTAGTAGAAAAAGTGCGTAGGACCCACCAGGTGCCGGTTGGAAAAGTGACCGTTGGGCTGGCAGGAAGTACTACTACTTCCACTGCCCGCCTCTGCATGACTGCAGCTGCTACACGCCAGCCCCAACGATGAAAGAATCCAATAAATCCACGCCCGCTGCTTTGACTTTACTTCTTTATTGCCTTTCTTTTGTTCTACGTGAAAATATGAGTCATGTACACCCAAAAAGTCGTATTCTTTTGTTGTTAAGTACTCTACCACGCATTTTGGAGCTGTCAGTCCCCATTATTGTGGTTTTCTTAAGAAAAATAGATGGAAAAAAAGGAAAGCTGCGTAAGAGCTTTCACAACATACAAATATTATTTGCAAGTTATTAGAATTTAACACGCAAACATCTCATGCAATTGGACTGCATGTTCTGTAAATTATTTAATATTTATACTCCCTACAATAGGAAAATAAAATCATTTTATATATGGTTTTGGCAAAAAAAATTAGAAACATAAATCATGAATAACTTTTAAGTTGTTGAGTTTGAAAATTCTAGAAAACTCATGGGAATTTATATCGCCCTACCATGCAACCGAGAACTGTCTCTCTTCTTCTTTCTGCACACGTCATCTTTCATTTCCTCACATCTTTTCTTTTCACTTTCCTCTCTCTACTCATGGAACCCAACTAGATAAGGGGCTTGTGCCCCCATGCTGGATCTGCCCTTGCTTTGGCAGACGTGTTGGTAGCTCCTGCCACGACATGTCCATGACATCATTGTGCATAGCTGAAAAGATTGGTTCTTGTAGCGAACGCCAAGGGCACGGATGATGACGAGGCAGATGCCGCGAGGTGGTGCCACCAGAAATAAACCTGGAGCTTCCTTATGGGCCACAATGGGCAAGGCCATGGACTAATCCAGCTTATCATCGTTGTTCATCTCGAGATGACGACAACTGAGCTTGTGACTTTGTGGGCGTTGACGCCTTGTCTGTTGGACTCGCTCTAAGAGCGCTAGTTGTAGTACTCCGAGGAGGGAAACTTTCAAACTTGTTGCAAACCTTCTACTTCCATGCTTGACCATTACTTGATGCGCGAAGCACAGGATCGGGCTATGTCGGTGACAAGTCACAACACAATTGGAGGGTCATCGCCGATTTAGCCTTGGAGCATGCCCCCCCTCCGGCCCTCTCCCCTATTCTTAGCCTCGAGGGGGCTTTGCAAGAGCGCAACATGGAGATGGTTCAAAACGGTGCGTTCTATATGTGCTCTAAACTATAATCACAAAGTAGAAAATGCATCAATCTTACGTCCTTTGAAAAAAATGAATATAAAAGTAATAATAATAGGAGTAGTTGATCTTTATTGAGGTGTGCAACATCCCAACGGCAGCAACGCCATGGACCAAACACCAAAGGATTGAACAATAAAGGCGATGGGGGCACTTAATCATTTATACTGTGAAAAGAAGCTCATTTGCTCCGTGCTGATATAGCACTCACCGGATAAAAAGCCGATTTCACATTTTGGCAGGAACTAAAATTCATGTATCGAGGACAATTGCCATACTTCTCCCTTCCCTTGGTTGGAGTACACACATACGGCGCACCGGAGCTGAAAGACTCGTTGCGGATTAGGAGTAGATGGTGGGCAGTCATCAGGGCCGCGGGGTGGTTCGGTCTCCGATGTGCCGAGATGCCTTGATTCTTCATCAAGTTACCCCAACTCCCTTGCTAACAGACCGAAGGCGATGCCTCAGCGGACCAAAGCGCCAAAAGCCGATGGAGGCACGCAGTGCTCGTCGCCGTTGCCCGTAGGTCGATCACATGGCAAAAGAGGGCCAAGGAAAAGCAGAGACTAGCTGCACACCTACACTAGAAATGAACGTGCTGCTCTTACGCAACCTCGTACTCTTGTCTCTTGCAATAGTACAACCAAAAAAGCGAGAGGCCTTCCTGTCACAAGAATGCCCGGAATAGAGGCATTCTTATAGTCCACACACTCGATCGAGCACGATGGGTAGCATGTTGGTTGGACGAGAAAAGCAGAGGACAGAGAGGCTAGCATTAACCGACAGAAACCACTGTCGGTAGAGGCACGCACCAATGCGGCAATGCACCACAGAGCAGCGCCTAGCAGATCTGTCAGCGAGGCTCGCTCGCAGCTATCATCCATTCCCCCGTTCTTTAACATCCACGGATGTTGCACGGCTGGATCACCTTTTTATAAACACTGCTTGATCACCTAAAACTTCCCCTTAATCGGCAATTATTCAGTAGGGACATGGACATCCCCATCCGGCCGGGCAGCCCTAGCTACTCTCCTCCGGATCGAGCGCTGGACCCCGGCCGGACCAACACTGCCAGTCTGCCACTGCTCGCTAATAGCTAGCTCCACAGTACCGCGCGCTAGCAGCTGCTGCCGCGGCAGTACAGCGCGGCTCCCGGCGCTCCCCGTCGTCCCATTTGCTCCTGCGCTGCACGGGAGCCGCGGCGGGCGCGTACGTGACGCCACGGCGGTGGGGTTAATTATTGACCTTGACCCGCCGTCTCTTGGACCAGCAGCGGCGGGTTGCGTGCCGTCGCGTCTCCGTCGCCGCTGCCGTATCCCGTGTCCCGCCGTGCGTCGTACCAGTCTGTTTCCCCTCTCGCCGCGATTAACCTCTAAAGTAAAACCGGGGTACCTGTACCTCCCTTGACTCGAGTAACTATTTTTCGCAGAAAAAGTGGACAATGCCACAGTGAAGTCCTCCGATCCCCGTCAAGCCATTGAATCAAAGGGCCGGGATGACTGACAGCTTGTCGGCAGTCTCGCCCTCACAGAGGTCATCAAAAAGAAAAAAAAGGGGAACCTTGAATTCATTCAGAGCAAGGAAACTCACCAAACAACAAAGTTTTCAGAGAGGTATACGTTTTTATCAGCTCCTGGCATCGTCTAGACTCGGACGTAGTAGACTTTTCTCAAGCAACATCTATCATACTAATGATTCCGAACTAAAAGCAGACAAGCATCCGCACACGAACAGATGTAGCCGGGCCATGCAAGCTGAGGTTGGAGATGATCGATCATGCATGGCATGCAATTAGTTAGCCCGCCGGCCAACATCACTGCAGACCAACCGAGCAGCAGGAATCAGACGACGGCGGCGTGGGAGCTGCTGCAGTGCCGCACCAGTGTAGAGGGGCCGGCCGCCGGAGACAGACCAGGGCATGTCTTAAAAAGATCAAAAATTTCAGTCTCTTTCTATCACATAAAATATTATATCGTATGTATAAAGCATTAAATATTAATAAAATAAATAATTAATTATATAGATTAATTATAAATCATGAGACGAATCTTTTGATTCTTGTTAGGTCATAATTGAATAATATTTATCAAATATAAATAAAATTATATAGTACTTTTCACGTTAAAAATTTCACGGTCTAAACGAGGCCCAGGGACGGGGCTGCTATGACGACACGCTTCAACAGCTACTGAACCCACCGTGCTAGTACTGGGGCCACATGCGAGTGAGTGAATGAGTGATGCAATGCAAGCTGCCTTTTTGAGAAATGGGGGACGAAAGAAATCTTGTACGGGCAGCAGAAGGATTCCCTGGGGGTTGACGGATCTGCTCCGCTCTGCTCGATCGATCTTTCTTTCCTCTTTTGCGATTGTCCTCATCTGCTGGCGATAACCTAACCTCTAGATCATTGGGGATTTGCCGTACCAAATGGTTGCTTGCTTTACCCTAGGCGCGATCACTCGCTTTGGGCCGAACAATTTTTTCCTGGCTGTGTGCAGTAATAAATAAATGAAACTACTAGTGGTCACCACCGACGCGTGTGAGCTTCTGTACGAGTGCCCGACGATGACCAAACGCATTGGTTACAAGAGAAAAGGGAGCGGATGATTCAGAGAAAAGATACGCGGGTTTTGGGGGGAGCAAAAACGTCAGACGATAATAACAAAGGAGAAAAACTAAACACAAAGAGGATTGGCATTTATTTATTTATTTATTGATTGGGTCCTTGGAATGGAAGAAATAAATAGCGGATGAGACGGTTGGAGAGTAGTGCGCAAGAAAGCATATCTACCTCGATTCTCCACGGCTAAAATATACTGGATGAGAAGAGGCTGAAAGCAAAATAATATTCTCACGGGAAGTACTCAATAGAATAACAGGCTAGTACTGTTTTTGCAACGAATGCAATAACAGCAAGGGTCACAATCACAAATTTTTATTAGGACAAAATATCCTTGTTAGCCTTACTTGCTAGCTAGCTATAAGCCTCTTCTAGCAACCTATATATGCAACTGGTGTCCACAAATTATTTTGCTGCCTCGTGCTCGATCCACGAGGCTGTTTTGGAATTTGGAGGGAAACATACTGTACATATGCGTAGCGCTGGGACACGCCTGTCTGGATGTACGGTGTTGTCCACGAAGAATAGGCAGATCAAGAACGGTTGCCAGGACCGGGATCCGACGCCCCACCACCACGGGCATTGCCAAGTTGTAGAACCAGCGAGGAGAAAAAAAGGGTGTCGATGCCATGCACGTCCACATGCGCAGAAGAGACGCAGTCACGTTGGCTGTCCGATCCCCTTGTTGAGGACTGGATAGTAGTATCCTCGCCGTCAGATGCTGCGTAGTACGTAGTATGTATGGAAAGCCGCTAGGGACAAAAGGGTGGCGCCACCTGAGCGCGTCTTCTTGTGCTTCGCCTTTGTTCGCTTGCATATGCAAGGCGAGGTGTGTTTTTGACTGTTTCTATGCCTCCAGGTGAGCATGAATGCACGATTGACTGGGTTGTGAAGTACAGCTGATAATAATTATACAGTTAACTACTAGATGTATGTAAATTATTGCTTATATGTTAGCCTTATTTTTTGGTACTAAAGTTCTTTTTAAGCTCGCGCATCATCCTGACAGTAAATTGATCAGGCTGTTTCTGTTTGTCTTCTCCCTTTACTATTACTCTAAAGGGCTTGACGGTGATGTCATGTTGACTAAAATCTTTTATCATGATTTTGTTGATCAGAGACCAGCCACAGTCACTACGTCATACCAGTATATAGCCGACCACTCAGCCCACAACATCTGAAGTCAATTTATCATCTAATCGTTAGCTTAATATATACTACTCTCCACGGATTTTATAATTTTGTTCTCTACTTCTCGCAAATTTTTAGGAGATAAATACACGTCCCTCAACAGCTCAACTACTCGGCACGCTAGCCGCTACAAAAACCTCCGCATACAACCAAAACCCAAATGGTCCATCGTCCAACGGTAGAACATCAGTAACGACTAACGAGTAGTAAGAAACTTTGGTCTCAAGTAAGTTCCTCACATCACATGCCAATGGCCCCCCATGGTCCTGCCTCCATCCCATCCCAATCTCCTTGGATCCAAATCCAAGTACTGTATCCAACACGCAGTCAGTGACGCAGAACTCCAAAAACCAATAAAATAAAATAAATCGGAATATCCCGCATTAAGGCAGAGGAGCAACTGCCATCCCCAGACCCACACGGCACAGAACAGACGCAGCCGGTCGCTGCAGTTGTGAGGCTCAAGCAATGGCGCCGCACAGTATCTACTACACGCTCCAGCAGGCAGCATACTCTCCATGACCATGATCCATCCATAGCAATTAGCAACGCTGCAGCAGCCGGAGGCTCAGATTTTATAATCCATCACTTCTCCACCAGACACCAATCGCCCTCGGACCCCAGCTGTACTACTACTAGCCAAGAAATTCAATTCGATTTTTCTTTTCCCCAAACAGTTGACCTCCGTTTTTATAGCCTCTCCCTCTCATCACTACCTTCTCTTCTCTCACTACATTTCCCTCTCTCTGTCTCTCTCTTCCCCCTAAACCCCCCAAATCAGAGAGAGAGAGAGAAAGAGCGTGAGAGGAAAAGCAGAGCTGTAGAGAGAGAAAGTTCAGTTGAGCTCTGCTCTGTTCTCCTCTCTCTCTCTCTCCCCTCACTAGATCTACTACTACTACTACAGTGTCCACTGCCTCGGCCTTGTTGCTGCCTGCGTGCGTGCCTTTGCCCAAAGCCTGCGTGCTCCGGTGCTCGCTTCGCTTGCAGCTGCTCCAGTGGCCTCACTCGCCCACTTCTTCCCCTTCACGCTCTATGCTTGCTGCTCTGCCACCATGTGGCACCGGTGGTGGTGGTCTTCGCGCTCCAACTAACCACCACCAGCATCGGCACCTCACACCACCGACCCTGGTGGCGTCACGCGGCCCGGTGGCTTCTTCCGCGCGCCGCATTGCAATGCCGCCACCGGTGGACTCTCCCGTCGAGGAGTAGCTAGCTAGCCCAGCCCAGCGGCAGCGGCGAAGTGGGGAGGTCGTTCTTGCAGAGTCTTCTGTTCCGGGACCGAGCGCGACCGGCCTAGCGCGGCGCCGCCGATATGTTCAAGTCGCGGTGGCGCGGCGGCGGCGGCGGCAAGGCCAAGGCCGTGTTCAAGCTGCAGTTCCACGCCACGCAGGCACGGCTCCGTAGCCCTGAAGCAGAGCTCCGGATTTAATTTTGTTGTTGTTGATTGACGCGTGACGGGAGGATGGTTCTTGCCCGCAGGTGCCCGAGCTGGGATGGGAGGCAATGATGGTGGTGGTGACGCCGCAGGACGCCGGCCGGCCGACGGCGCGGTCGGAGCCCGCGGAGGTCACCGACGGCGCGTGCCGGTGGGCGGCCCCTATCATGGAGGCCACCAAGCTCCCCGCCGCCGGCAAGGACAAGATCTACCAGTTCCTCGTCTACGAGACCGTAAGCGACCTGCCGCCGCCGCCCGCCGCCCGCCGCTTAACTAATTCGTGATTAATTAGCCGCCGGTAGTGATTCCGGTATCGATCTTGATTTGGGCAATGCTGTCGGTGCAGGGGTCGAGCAAGGCGGCGCTGCTGGGGGAGGCCACGGTGAACCTGGCGGAGTACGCCGGCGCGTTGAAGCCGTCGGCGGTGACGCTGCCGCTCAAGGGCAGCCCCGGCGCGCTGCTGCACGTGAGCATCGCCATCTCTGCTCTCTCTTCCCCCCTCCCCTCCGTCGCATGGATCCCTTAAAGGGTCGTGCGTCGTGCCGTTTTCTTGTGACCTGCGACGGCGACGTGCTCGCGGACATGGTTACCTGATTTTGATGTTTCGCTGGTGTTGCGCTTCCTGTGACAGGTGACCATCCAGCGGGTGGTGGGTGGCGCCGGTGGGTGCGGAGACGACGCGAGGTGCGTTGGGTGGTGGATTAATCTACGCATACATCTCTGCCGCATTGCTGTTTGTTTGTTTGAGCTTTAAGGATAGTCTCGCCGCAGCCAGATTTAGCCATTGCCGCCGCTGCATTGTTATTTGAGCCTTAGGGATTGAGCCATCTCAACCAGATTTATAGCCATTTCTGCTGCATTGTGGTTTGGGCCTTAAGCATTCGCTTGGTTGGGGGCATTTTTTGGTTACTGATAGTTGCTGTCCTCTGGGTGGCAACAGCGAGAACGGCGACACCTCGCCGGTGTCAAAGACGCCGCAGAGGAGAAACACGCTGCAGAACCAGCTGAGCCGGTTTGAGGACGAGGACGGCGAGAAGGCTAGAGCGGCGGCCACGGATGCGATGAGTCCTGTGCAAGTAAGTGGTTCTTGGGGAATTCTTTAGAGCTTTTCCTCGTTTGGATTCATCATCATTGGGTTGCTTTGTTTCATCTTGTGATTGCTAAGAAAGAGGGCTTTTGGTATACAAAGAGCACTGCAAAATAGAAAGGGGCAAAGGGGGCCTAAGTTATCTGAATGATAATAAGCTGTACTGCTATAGTATGTCACCTTTTTGTTTAAGATCTGATTTTCTCATGCCTGTGAGACTGTAGATGGGACCATTTTAGAACTGAACAACACATGCTAGATGTGATTTGATTTCTTGTGTTCTCCTGATAGTTGATATCTCTCCCTTGTACAGGATGGATTGTTGATAAGAAAACCTCCAGGCATGAGGTTTCCATCAAGAAGAAATGTGCCTATGTCCGTTGACCCAGTGGGCCATCTCCAAAACGGCAGCAGTTTCGATGCCGTCTCGGTGTCTGGTTCAGATGGAAGTTCTGGGAGATATACCCCCAAGATCAGCGGAAGCATGCACAACTCATTTCTTCAGGATAGTAGCAATGCTGTCTCACCATTTGCCAACAATGGCACTGTGAGGAACCCATTGGCTAGTTCCGGTGACTGGTCGGGAAGCTCAGCTCCTGATGCTAGTACAGATGGGTCAACGAGCAATTCTGGTGAGGCAGGGTTAAGAGGGGAAGATGATGACGTGGAGAAGCTAAGAAGTGAGATAGCCACTTTAACCAGGAAATTGGATGTCTCAGATATGGAGTTGCAGACTCTCCGAAAGCAAATTGTAAAGGAGAGCCGGCGCTCGCAAGATCTCTCTAAGGAGATGAGTAGCATGAGGGAGGAGAGGGATGCACTCAGAAGAGAATGTGAAGGACTCAGAGAGGCAAAGAAGATGATCCATGATTCAAATGGCTCAGGGAAACGGCTCTCAGATGGGGATGACCCATGGTCACAGATTGAAGAACTGAAGCAAGATCTGAGTCATGAGAAGAATCTAAATGCGGATCTTCGTCTACAACTGCAAAAGATGCAGGAGTCAAACTCTGAGCTTCTTCTGGCTGTGAAAGATCTTGATGAGATGTTGGAGCAAAAGAACAGAGAGATTTCCATTTTGCAAGAGGATACACGGGATGATCCGCAGGAGGCAGAATATGAGCATGCACTGTCAAATGTGCACAATTCTGGACACAAAATAGCCTTATCTGAAACGAGTTCATACCTAGAGAAGGAAGATGAGCTTATGCTGGATGCACTAGCAAAGAAGCGTGATGACATCTCTACCTCTGAGCTTGAAAAGAAAATCCTTGAGTTGAGCAATGAAATTGAGTTGTACAAGAAAGATCGTGAGGATATTGAGATGCAAATGGAGCAACTTGCACTTGATTATGAGATTCTAAAGCAAGAGAACCATGACATATCTACAAGGCTGGAGCAAACACAACTGAGGGAGCAGCTAAGGATGCAATATGAGTGTTCAGCTCATTTGGCTATTATAAGTGATCTCGAGGCCAATGTTGAGAGCTTGGATAATGAACTCCAGGCACAGGCTAAAAAGTTTGAGGCTGACATAGCAGAGATAATGAGTGCAAAGGTGGAACAAGAGCAACGGGCCATTAAGGCTGAGGATTCTCTGAGGAAGATAAGATGGAATAATGCAACTACTGCTGAACGACTTCAGGAGGAATTCAAGGTCTTGTCTTCACAGGTATCTTCTGCTTTCAGTGCAAATGAACGACACCTTGTGCAAGCAAGGAAAGAGGTGGCGGAGCTGCAGCTGCAGAAGAGCCAGTTAGAAGAGTTACTACAGAAGGCCCAAGGAGATCTTGGATCAATTCAGGATCAGCACCGGGTGAAGGTTCAGCAGTTGATAACCCTAGTGGATTTCAAGTCAAAGGAGATAGACAGGCTACTGGTGGAACTCAAAAGCAAGAGTGACGAGTTCCATAACCAAAAAAGATGCGATGAGGCAAAGCTGAATTCTCTGTCAGAAGAAATCGACCTACTCAATGCCAAGATTGACAAGTTGTCCAGTGAGAGAAATGACCTCTTTGAAAAGAATAAGCATAAAGACAAGGAATTAGCTGGAATCAGTGAAAAGGACATGCAATTGGAAGACAAAACTGCTGAGATTACTTCACTAAATAAAGAGCTTGTATTGCTCAAGGACCAAGTGAAGATGCATTTGGACGAACTACACAGTTTAAAACTTTTGAAGAACCAGAAGGAGGAGACAATTGGAAAGCTGCAAATAGATATTGGGTCACTGAAACTCCAGTGCGACAACTTGAAGACTTTGCTGTCCAAGAAGGAGTCTGAGAAAGACAGCCTTGCTTCTCAGGTGCTGAAGCTGAGAAGATCCCTTGAAACCCGGGAAGAGGCAAAGGCAAATGGTCAAAATTCAGATATGAAGGTAAATTCTGCAAAGCAAATCTGTTTCCAGTTCCAGTGCAGACAGTTCTCCTTTTAAAGATACTGTTCAATTCTTCTCTTTTGGCATCTCGATAACCTATTATTTGCCAAAAAAAAAAATCCATCTAAAAATGGAAACACAAACTCTTGCAACTTTTGCTTCCTGACTGCCATCTGAACCAGTAGCTGTAATTTTTTTCTTCTATTTAAGTCGGTAGTATGAGCAATTGATCATACAAGGCATCAACAAAAGTGTGAGCACATATCGGTGAAAAAATGTCATGATTTCTGTCTCTTTGCACATGGGAAGACAAAATTTTCTTTAGTTGTATCCACCGGCTGCCATATCATCATAGCTCATGGAATAGCTTTATTGCATACTAGGCCCCACTGATGAGAACATGATATATTGCTTTACATCATTGAGCGACCTTTATATAGAACTGCTTACTAGATTGTAATAATACACTTTGGTGCACAGAAAGTAACACAAAGTGCTGTCTTTGCAGGACAATCAGCATACTAATAATAAGCGCACCAAGCACAATACTGGCTCCACTGGGAGCACTACTGCACTGCCAGGCACCAACAGACAAGGTGAAGACAGTGGCTGCAACGGGCATGACATGAGGTACATCAATCATTTAAACTCAGCTGACACATACTACACCTGTGGTTTGCACTAAATGTTTTGCCCATTTTAAGTTTAGAAACACATGAACCACGACTATCTGGCTGACATTTCTTGCTGCTGGAAACGACTCATCTATGTCAGGAACGCCGCCGACGAAACAGCAAAGGAGCTGGCCTCACTGAAAGAGAGGAACAAGGCGATGGAGGAGGAGATGAAGGAGCTTCACGAACGGTACTCGGAGATTAGCCTGAAGTTCGCCGAGGTGGAAGGCGAACGGCAGCAGCTCGTGATGACTGTTCGGTCGCTGAAGAACTCCTTGCGGTGATCGATGCTGCTCCACTCACATTGTTGTAGTAGCTAAAAAGATTTAGACGATACCCCGTGGGCGTTGTACAGGTGGGCGACTGGATGAACTTTTTCTGAAGAGAGGCTCCAGACCAGATAGGCTCGCGGAGGCCAGGCCAGGCCAGACAGGCACCCCGGGTATGTGGGTGCCTGCGGTGTGGTTTGTCCGTCAGAGTTACAGTACACAGCAATGTAGATTATCGTCACAATAATATTCTTTCGTTTTCTTCGTTCACCATTGGCGTGTGTGCAATAATATACTAAATTGTAATAGTAGTTGTCTTACCCTCTCTAGAGTGTGTTGTGCTGTATAATTTCCATGGTGTCATTGTGTTGTGAATGTGAAAAGGAAAATGAGAAGAAAAGAGTGGTGTGTCAGTTTGATCTCAGAAATGCTTGCGTTGTGTTCCAAGCTCCTGACATCTGTGGTCAATGTGGATTTGGGGGATTTGAGGCTTTTGACTTTCCTGCGAAAGGTGGGCTCCGAGGCTTCCGAGGGAGATGGAGTGATTGTTTTTACATTTTACTGATAGAATACACGGTGCAGGCATAGTGAAAGCACAATGAAGCATTCTTTCTGTAGACGAATTTCCGAACACCGGTGTCGGCAGTGGGATGCTTCTTCTGCAGCAAACTGCTGTTAACACTGGCCTCGAAACCAAATTCGAAAGGCCTAACGGGCCTCAAAACCAGGCTTCGAAGGCCGAAGGGGAGCACAGAGCACACCGAGCCGGCACTTCAGGCACCCGCTCGCCCAGGCCCAGCAAACGGCAGCATTCGTTTGCTCACCCGCCCGTGCATTGCCTTGCCTCGCGCAGCACCGCTTAGTAACAAACACTTTTCGTGCTTTCAGTCTCAGGTACAGAAGCGTGGATTACAAATACTCCATCAGTTCCTGATTATAATTTATTATAATTAAATTTTATTCTAAACAAACCTTATTTAATTTTTGACTAAGTTTACAAAAAATACAAACATTTAGAAAACTAAACTAATTTTGTTAGATTCTTCACGAAATATTTTTTGATAGAGTATTCATTAGAATTTTAAGTTTATAGATTTTGAAATTTTAAATTTTAAAAATAATTTTTGCGATACTAAATGACTCTAAATAAAAACTTTTCAACTACAAAGTTGTAGCTCGTCGAGGGCTACAATTTTGACATAAAATTTGTGTTCATTCGAGTTTATATGAAAATGTTATGAATTATTCTTTTATATATAGTTTTTATATCACCCTGATTTGACCCAGATGAGATTTAAAACCAAATTTAGGGATCGGGATGACACAATTGAATAAGTTTGAGGACCAAAATGGGTGATTTCTAAGTTTAGGGACCGGGATGACACAATCTAACAAGTTTGAAGATCTAAACAGTCGATTCATGAGTTTAGGATCAGAATGACACAATTTGACAAGTTTAGGGACTAGTGATGGACTTTACTCTTTTTTTTAAATAAATGTGATCAAATTTAGAGAGATCTTAGTAAAGTGAACTAAAATTTAAAAACAAATGGAGTAGATCAATGATAAAACTCAACAATAACACTTTAGAGTTTTCTTAAATTTGATACGAGTTGAGCATGGAAAAGTTGAAGTACCGTCAGGTGGATATGTATCTATCTCTGCTTCTATCTTTATATCTATTTCTATCTATTCTAATCTTATATCAGTGTCTATCTATATCAATATTATATTTACATCTTTTTTTGTTTGTATTTATTATTTTCCTACTAAAGTACAAAGAGCATATATGTCCTTTGTATTGACAACTGGAAAGTTGAAGCCCTGTCTAGTGGATATGTATCTATCTCTATCTTTATATCTGTTTCTTATGTTCTAATGTTATGTTAGTATTTATATTTATATCAATATTATCTTTGCATTTTTATCTATATTTTTCTATTAAACTACAAAATGTTTATGTGGTCCTTCGTTCCCTTAGTATGCAACATGTCTGAGGTATTGTGTGGAATCAGATTTAAGACAATTTGTAGTACAAAATGTTTATGTGATTTGGCACTCTTTCGTGTCCACACGAATTAGAATATTGCATGGCGCAGCGTTTGATCTAAACTGAATGGGTACACATGATGTGATTATTATTATTAGATGAATCTCTAAGTCTAAAGTCTTACACGTGCCCAAACAAGTTAGAGTTGTTCATGCACAGGCATGATATGACGTTCGTCTTCTGCGCGATTTGGGACGTCTAGGACACAACAATGTAGTGGGAAAATACTGTAGCTTTTATGCAATAAATGTAGCCTTATGGGTCGGTGCCATGTTCGTTTCACTGAAAAGTCACACGAAAAAACATTGTCCTGTGGTCGCAAAGGTTTTCGTAACATCTTACTATTACTAATTAGAGACTCCAACGGAGGTTTTATATTAATCCTCACCAGATACGTTAAAAAAAAAGATAAATGCTAGAAATTCTCATATTAATTAGAAATATCCGTCTATCAAATCGAAAGTCTCGGGCCATTTATAACCATTGGATCTACTTTGTTTTCTTACTATTACTAATTAGAGGCTCTAACGAAGGCTCTACATTAATCCTCACCAGATACGCTAAGAAAAAAGATAAATGCTAAAAATTCTCACATTAATCAGAAACATCCGTCCATCAAATCGAAAGTCTCGGACCATTTATAACCATTGGATCTACTTTGTTTTCTATAAATTGCCTACCATGCCATTATAGATAAATAATAAACCAATATCCTATTTTTGTGAAAACGGAGGCTCCACGTTAATCCTCACCAGATGTGCTAAGAAAAAAGATAAATGCTAGAAATTCTCACATTAATCAGAAACATCCGTCCATCAAATCGATAGTCTCGGGCCATTTATAACCATTGGATCTACTTTGTTTTCTATAAATTACCCACCATGCCATTATAGATTAAATAATAAACCAGTATCCTATTTTTGTGAAAAAATTAATAATAAGATAAATCTTAATCGTTGTGGTTGAAAAAGAATTCGATGGTATAGGGTGGTACATCGACCATCAACGGTTAGTTATGGGAGATAATCAATATCCAATCTTGATCGGTTAAGGGGACAAAAATAAATATATCCATGCCAACAAAATATATAATATTATTTGGCCCACTATCTCTGCCGTGTCAAAAACGTGAAACAGTAATCCATCTTGCCGATCTATCTATTCACTATTCGTCTTTTCAGAAAAAGATCGGAGGAGCGCTTTTTGCTGTTAAACGCTCCCGATTGCCCGTGAGCGCCGAACATGTGTGAGCAGTGGATAAGAACAGAAGTCGATTCGTCGTGTGCGGTGGACAAGTGGCAATAGCAGATGGGAGTGCGTGCCCAATTCTCTTCTGTGTTTTCGTCATTCACCAACTAAATGTACGGCCGTGTAGATGTCAACCACACTCAAATAGGTATCCATCTATGCTTTCTTCCGCCCTATTATTTTCATCATTCACGAATCAAAAGTATGTTGTTATCTTCATTCACTAATCAATGGTATAGTTATATAGCTGATTCATTATGATACTTTAGGATCTAATCTAATATGTCTATTGCAGTTTATAAGATACTCTTTTCTGCAGATCTTAAATTTCTTTATTTTGTCCTAATGTTTCCATGTTTTTGCACCACTTAAATTACATTAATTTCACTTTAGTGGATAAGAAGTTAAGGTTCGATATTGGTGGAACAAAATTGAGCAAGTGGACAAGAGGGAAAAATATCATGGTATTGCAATATTATCTACAATAGTGAATTATTGTCAGTAATTATTTATTAAATATAAAAACTTCAATAATAGTAGCCATTCAGTGTGCTATGAATGCACGTGACAGGTAAAACGAATTAAAATATTGACATTTCTATTTTATATTTATAGCTTGCACTCTAACATGATAAAATATTCAATGTATGAACAAAATATCTTCGGATGGATTTGTATCGAAGAGATTCATAATGATGACCATTTAAACGGGGAAGGAGCAAATGCAGTACGATAGAAGAACATGTATGGAATAAAAAAATATTTAGAAATAGGTTATGATTTAGGTTTTATTTTGTATGGCTCACCGAATCTGTTATGTATTTGTTTGATCATTATACAATACATTCGAAAGCTTACATGTATATGAATGATAATTATATGTGCTAAGCCAAAATTAATAAAAATTTTGGCTGGTACTACATCTCAGAGGTGATGTGTAAATAGTTCACCTTCATTGGCATCAAGAAATTTAATAAGTTTTTATTGTTCCAGAAAGAATGGGCCAACGACTAAGAGGTGTATACAGAACATGTATGTTCAGGCAAAAAAGGCCAAGAGAAGAACCAAACAAAACTGACCAAGGTAAGAGGAGCAAAAAAGAAGTCAAGAAACAACATGCGGCTGCACGGGTAATTTGAAAAGAAAAAGTTTGCCACATTCCTTTCTGTGAAAGAGCACATGACTGATCGTAACTAAGGCCAACAACAAAGAAAACTTAATGACCATGGATTCCATACACAGCATAAAAAATAAAGAAAAAGGCAAAAAAATGTAACTGCAATACTATAGTCCAATGAAGAGTCAATGTAGGTAGAGATAATGAATGCAACCAAAAAGATTTATAGAATAGTAGATTCCAATGAAGAAATGTACAAAGAAAATATTTAGTGGAAAATAATCAATGAGTAGGTATTTATATACATTTTTCTTGATGTTTCTGATGATACATAATAGCACTTATTTAACATTATAAACTAATATTTTAAATTTATGAAGGAACTAAATGCACATATCCAGAGGAGAAAATTGATCAAGACGGGTTGGATCGAGAAAGCAAGACACAGAAGACATCAAATAAGCAAAAGGAGAAGCCCACATTGCCCTAGAACTAGAAAAAGAAAGAAATTCATCTGAAGATATAAAGCTAAAAAAATCTATCCTAGTGGTAATTGAAATTATACCTTTTGTTTGTCCTTAGTAATATGTAACCGTAATAAACTAAATAAATTAAGATATTTGTAGAACAAGGACAACATGAGCGTCCAACTCTATATTGGTCAACAAGGTAAAGGAGAAAGCCAAAAAAATTCATATAATAGGTATTTGATATATTTTGTTTTGTGCAATAAAGTTATGTGTTAAATTTTCTTTAGATGATTAACTGAACCCCATAATATTTATTTGTGCTGTAGTCATAAATATTGATGTAAGATGTCTATAGGAGGGGTGTTCTGGAAGATGTGTAAGTTTCAAAAGAGTATTCACCAAAGCATGTTGGAAGATAAACAAAAGTTATAGTTATTAGGTAGAATTAGTAAGCAGTTTCATTTGAATGTTAGGGACAATATGCACTATTTATTTCATATGAAAGTTATAATTTATTTCTCAAAAGCAAGAACTCCATGTTGTGTTGGCTTACATACCTGTTTTCTAAGGACAATCAGTTGAGGTTGAATTCTTTATTTTTAAAAATTCTATCGTCTAAAGGAAGACATCTACAATGCCAAAACATGCATAACCCATGTGAGAGCACGGGTTGATGGACTAGTGGATACAAATTATGTTCGGTCTTAGACATTATCCATGCAGGCTAGCGGCAGCGGCCCTACCGCCCTAGGGCTATGTCATTGTTGTCTAGCATGAATGTTCCATCATTCTTTGTAATATTGTCCACAGATACAAATACATAACTCTTGGTAATGAATCGCATCTTCATCATGGGACAAACACACACCATCACTCTTGGGTCTTAAATGGAAATCTTATGGTTTGCAAGCTAACGGCGGCGGCGCTGGGGCTACGTCAACGTTGTCTAGCATGAATAATGTTCCATCACTCTTGGTAATATTGTGTCCACAAATACAAATACGACAATGAAAAGCATCTTCATCCGATCAATCCATCACTCTTGGTAATATTGTCCACAGATACAAATACATGACAATCATAGTACTAGACCGATATATCGACATACATATAAATGTATCTATATGCAATCGGTTAATAAGATACACAGTTTATTCATACGCGCGCCACACCACACACAAGAGCCAGGCAAACGCGACCGCCGGGCGCCGGGCGCCTAGCACTCCGGGATGGGGATGCCGCAGGAGGTGAGCGTGCCGTGGGCGTTGGGGCTGTTGATGTATTTGCTGTACGCCGGGTTGCGCGCGTACTCACAGAAGCACGACTCCTGCGCGCGCAGGTTGGAGCAGCACGCCGCCGTGGGCTTCGACCCGTTGATGACCGCCGGCGCGCACACCGCCAGCTTGGACGCGTCGCACGGCTGCGCCGATGCCCCGCCCGCGCTCGTCACCGCTACTACCACCAGCGTCAGGGCCACGAGCATCGCCACCGCCTTCGCCATGGCACTTGGTGGTCCGCTCTTCTTGACGCTGCCTTCTTCCTTGATCTGAGCGCGTGTAGAGAGTATTGAGACTGAGATGTTGTGTATTGGTGGTGCACGATAAGGTAGCACGCTCTGGCGTCGTATTTATAATTCAAAAAATAGATGGAGTACACATTAAGTTATTAACACTAAAGCTCGACACTAACACTATAGGGTTTTATTAAATTGGATACAATTGAGGATATGTATATATCTCTATATCTAATCTATATCTATATCTATATTCCAGATTTTCTCTAGTTCCGCCACTGCAGCTATCAAATCGAATGACACTTTCAAGATTTATATTCATATCTTATTTTAAGATGAACATAAATTTAGATCTAAATATTCTTAAATATGGATTATTTTAGCATATGGACAAAATGTATTATTTTATACGCAAATGATTGTTAGTTGAGCCTAAACGTTAGAAGTACTAGCTAAGGAAAAAATGTAGATATGTTATTTTTTTCAATATATCCATGTATTATGAAGGAATAAACGAAAATATCAATCTACTGCTAGGTCGATTTTAGTCCTTATATACTGTGAGATTTTACATAACTACGTACAACGTACTACCCCACCTGCCCTAAGCTCCACTTAGGGCCTCCTCAACAACAACTGGCCTCTCCAACAACTATCTTCGTAGCTAGCTGACTAGGATCGGAGCTAGTTGTGACTAGGATCGGAGCTGATCTGGAGGAGAGAGAACTGCAAAAAAAAAAAAAACATCTCGCTAGTGACTGCATGCACGGTTCTTCGTAGCGGGAAGAGAGATTAACACTTGAGGCCCACTGTTCTTTGTAGCTTGTGCTGTGCGTGAACTGTTGGGTGGGTCAACTTTTTTTCTCTCTCTTTGAGCTTTCCAAATAGCTAGCGGTTAGCTAGTACAGTTGGGGACACGCTCATATGGACTGGCTGGTTTTTGTACATTGTTCATGTCCTAAATCATACCATACACATACCACGTCCACTAAATACATAATAGTGATAGTTAATGATAAATGTGCCAGGAACATGATTGTGTTCGGTTTTAAATGTAAATATTAATGATCTACAGGCTACCAGCGGCGGTGCTGGGGCTACGGCGCTACGCCATCGCTGTCTAGCTTGAATGTGTTCCGAGCAAACAAAGAACCTCTTCATCATGACACAAATACAATCATCACTCTTGGTAACGTTGTCCATATCACGAGGTTACAAATACGATAATTCTAGACCGATCGACATGCATAATTGCATCTTCAATCAATCGGTTAATACGGCACGCACACCACGACCACGGTGACCAACTGATTCACACGATTTATTCATACGCCACACCACACACAACAGCGAGGCAAAGCGCGCGGCGGGCGCACGCGCACGCAGCCGGCAGCCATCGTCCGGCGCCGGCGCCGCCGCCTAGCAGCGCGGGATGGCGACGCCGCAGGAGGTGAGCGTGCGGCGGGCGTTGGGGCTGTTGATGTATCTGCTGTACGCCGGGTTGCGCGCGTACTGGCAGAAGCACGACTGCTGCGCGCGCAGGTTGGAGCAGCACGACGCCGAGGGCGACGACCCGCTGATGATCGCCGACGCGCACACCGCCAGCGTCCCAGCGTTGCACTGCTGCGCCGACGCCCCGCCCGCGCTCGTCGCCGCCACCATGACCAGCGCCAGGGCCACGAGCATCGCCACCGCCTGCTTTGCCATGGCACTAGCTACGTTACCTTCTTGGCTGGCTGCCTTCCTGGATCTGAGTGGAGAGAGTGTGATGAAGGCTGAGATGTGAAGGCTGGTGTGGTGCACGGGAACGAAGCGCCCTGGGGTGATGGTATTTATAGGCGGCTAGGCGCGGCCATGGTGGAGAGGCGGTCTACATTTGACTGCTAGTAAAATTCGTCCTTGGATCGTCGATCGGGTGCTCTGGTACAGCTTTCACGGCGGGCCACACATGCCACTAAAACCGTGTTCGGTCATATAGGGAAGGGAGTCCTACTAATAACTAGACATACCAGCTGTAGTAGCGTGGGCATTAGATGTACACTCCATTGTAAGTGTGTGTTAGGTTTGAGGAATTATTTCATTCCTAACAAAGTAATAAGGTGGTGTATTGACGAGTTCATTCCTTTGGTGGACTGACTTCATTGTAGTAGTTGTATTGTTGTGAGCAATGAGATGATGATATATATCAATTTATTCCATTCCACAAACAAATAAACAAAAAAGTAAAAAAACCGGATAGACCATGAATTAAATCATTCCTCGAACCAAACACCTTATGAATTTATAGTAGTATAGGCCACCTTAATTTTTTTTTAAACTTACAAGGACCTGCGCAAATAATGCAAGCTGCTAGCGTTTTTTTTTGTAATGACGTTTATGATTCTTTTTTACAAATATTTTTTTTTGTAAATAGCAGCGACAGTCTCAGAATTGTCAAGCTAGCTAGTTGCATATATAGAAATGTAAACGTAGATTTGAGATTTGGTATTTTTAGCAGATTTAATGGAGCCTATTTAGTGTTATATATATTTACGTTTATTTTTTTCTATAACTTGATCAATGCATACTAATTGAAACGGTAGAATACGTATCTGGAGTGCCCTGTAGTTAGACCTCCTGGGAAGGAATTTTACACAAACATGACGCTGTTCCTGGACAAATCGATCGGCTCTACTACAGTCTACAGGTGCCCGTGCCTACCCACCTGTGATGAGTTTATTACGAGGTTATCAATGGGCAAGTGATATAGACATTCCCGTGCTAATAAATAATTAGTCAGCTGCCAACAAGATCGGTGCACTAATCCTTCACCTTCAGCAAACCACATGTGCTCTGACAGGCCTGTGTGCCCGAATTCGCTGTACGATCATGACACAGGTTCCAGCTGTGTCTGAAATGAAAGCGGAAACGACGCACTACTCCCTATTATGTGATGGTCAGTCAGGCCAGATCATCGTGATACAGCGAATGTACGTGACACCAGATGTATCCGAACGAACAAGATAAGCTTACATGTATGATAAGCTATCCCGGCCTATGTGACAAGGAATTACAACTGTGATGGTCAGTGAATGCTACTTCCATGCTCGGGCTGGCGTAAACGAAATTGCACACATCAGAAGCAATCCTTGTAGCCTTAGACCAGCATCTAAACTCGTTTGCAGTTAGCGTTGGCCAGAGAGGCGATCTTGTGCTTCGACACAGAGATGGACCGCAGACAGTTGGAGCCTTGGGAGACACAGTTGCGGCGTGATCTCAAATACCGGGTGCTGGGTCTTGCTTCCCTCTCCAGGTCCATTGCTAGACAGCGTTCGCGTGCACTTTTCCTCGCTGAGGGGGACGCGAACACCAAGTTCTACCACCTACAGGCCTGTCACCGTAGAAGAAGAGGCAGAATTGAATCTCTAAGAGTCCATGGCGCACAGGTGGTGCAGGACTCCAGTATGGCTGATGCTTTATTTCAATATTACAACAACATACTGGGGACTGATTTGACCGATCAAGGAGGTTGAATCTGGAGACTCTTGGGCTGCCCACAGCCCAGCTTGATCCACTGGAGAATATTTTCACTGAAGAAGAGGTGTTGGCGGTCATCAGGGACCATCCGAGCGACAAGGCGCCTGGTCCGGATGGGTTCACCGGGAGATTCTACAAGCTAGCATGGGATATTATCAAGAATGACGTGATGAACGCACTGCATGCGTTCTGGAACCTGGACTCCAGGAGCTTGAGTCACCTCAACGGCGCCTATATGATATTGTTGAAGAAAAAAGAGAACCCGGAGGAGATTGCTGATTATCAGCCCATCAGCCTAGTGCACAGCTTCGCCAAGCTGATCATTAAGCGCCTGGCTGCCCGTCTATCTGTGGAGCTGACACACCTCGTCCAGACGAATCAAAGCGCGTTCATACGCGGAAGGTGCATCCATGAGAATTTCCAGAATGTGAAGCTTGCATGCAAGTCCATACATAAGAGAAGAGCCAGCTGTGTCCTGCTAAAGATTGATCTAGCCAAAGCGTTCGACACCGTTGCATACGTTCTTGCTAGAGGTTCTTCGCCATATGGGTTTCGGGACAAGATGGAGGAAGTGGATATCCACTTTGCTTGCTACCTCCAACACCAGGATACTTCTCAATGGGAGGCCAGGGAGACGAATATGCCATGCTAGGGGTCTCAGGCAGGGCGATCCATTATCCCCGATGCTGTTTGTGCTGGTCATGGAAGTGCTCAACCACTTCTTCTGCTGGCTTGAGCTACGAGGCTCCCTATCTCCGGTGCTCGGTTTGGCCGGACCGCGCGTCAGCTTGTACGCTGATGACTTGGTCATGTTCCTGGCGCCAACCAGAGCAGACCTGGAGACCGTCAAGGCAGCGCTCAACATTTTCGGAATGGCCTCCGGTCTCCTCACTAACCTCAACAAGAGTGTGGCTGTACCAATGCATTGTGCAGACGAAGACATACAACGGGTGCTTCAAATACTAGCCTGCCGTATACAAGATTTCCCATGTACTTACCTTGGAATTCCGCTGTCAGTCACCAGGCTCAAGAGAAGTGAGGAGCAAGGACTCATCGACAAGGTAGCTTCCAGAATCCCAGGCTGGAAGGGTAACCTTCTAAATGCAGCAGGGAGAACAGCATCGGTAAAAGCGACCATGTCGGCGATCCCTGTGCACACCTCAATTGCCGTGTGTCTTTCAGGTTGGGCAGTTGAGACAATAGATAAGCTGAGAAGAGGTTTCATCTGGGCGGGTGCACATCGAGTATCTGGTGGCAGATGCAAAGTGGAATGGCCCACGGAAGGAACTGTTGGGACCGAGTTCCAGCAGGTTTAGAGTGAGAGTGGAAACAATCAGATTAGACCGTCTCTCCTTGAATATTAAATGAGGGAATTACAATGTGGACCCGACAGTAGGTGGTGCTATAGCTATCGGAGGACCATCCTCCTTCATTACACAGGGGCATGGACTTTTATAGTAGCTCTCCTGCTCAAGATTGAAAGTACATGCGTGCCCCTCAACGGGAGCTTCAAAATCCTAGACACCGACCCTGTTACACGTGGGCCCCTTAGGGGTAGGCTGGTCCACCATTCTCTGACTGCAGCCGCAGGCCGTGGCCTATCATCGCCTGCGAAAGGCCCACTAAGCCCACTAATTGTCCTCATGCTCCCCAGCTAGGCTCGACGCACCGTCAGGTGAAGGCAGTCTTGGGTCGCCACCTCTTCCGCGCAGGGCCTCCGGGGGCAGCGAGGCTCCGTCATGTAACCTCCGCCAGGGCGACGGTCGACATCACCCAGCCTCCGCTATCAATTGGCTTCAAGGCCTCTGCGGAGGCTTCCTTGCGGAGACACAGCCTTCGGGGGGGAGAGACAGCCTCCGCCTGAGCAACAGTCATCGCCACCAGATCTTCGCTATCAACCAGTTCCATGTCTTCCCCGGAGGCCTCCGCCCAGAGATCCGGCCTCCGGTGGCTCCTCTCCAAGACCTGTAGGCATGAGCCAGATTGATACAGTCGGAACTGTCAGTCAGACATAAGTCAGAGGTAATAAGCCCCTCCGGTCCTGGGGCGCATCCCCAACATTCTCCCCTTGAGGGTTAGGTCTAGCGAAGGCGGGTCTAGCCATCAACACGCCCCTGGCCATGGAGGCTGCGTTTACCTCCGACCTCCCCCCTGGCCCGTTGAACATTGGACCGGAGGCTTTGCTTTTTACCATTGTCCGGTTTTTAATCTTGTGCGTTGATTTGAGTCGTTTCATCTGCTGTCGTTCGATTCGTGGATCATCGTGACCGTTGGGTGGAGAAGTCGAGGTGCCGCATCATTGCCTATATAAAGGGGGTAAGCGGTGAAAATGACCCGTACTCCCCTTCACTCGCCTCCGCGTAGCTTGCTCTTGTTACTTACTGCCTCCGCTTCCATCGCGTAGGTTTCCTTCCTTGCTTGCTGCCTCCGCATTTGCCTTTGCCCCAGCATCATGTCGCCATGGCACCTAAACGCCCCTGTTGCGCACGTTGTTGTCCGTTCTTTGGCCCCTATTCCTAGCTCTAGGGCGTCGAAGTCGGAGGCTTCCTTTGCCTTTTCGAGTGGTGCATGCTGGCTGCTGCGGAGGCCAAGGATCTCGAGGAGTCACTTTCTGACATCGAGGCTTCCCCTAGCGATCTAATGCCTCCGAAGATTTCTTTGTCTAACTTGGAGTTCAGCTACGACTTTGGTCGTAGCCTGATGACCCAGGCGATGATAGGTGCCCTCGAGGAGAAGGGCTATATTCCTGTTGGCCGCGGGCGAGCCCCAGGTGAAGAGACTATTCTGCTACCTGAGGGAGATGAAGCCGTTGTGTTCAGGGATTTCTTTACCTGCGGCCTTCGCTTCCCCTGCTGCAATTTCGTTCAGTACGTGCTTGTGTGGTTCGACATACAACTTCATCATATGACCCCTCATGTGTTTCTAAATATGAGTAAGTTCCTTTGGGCTGTCGAAACGTGTGGTGGAGGAATCAGTATAAACACTTTCGCAGAATTTTATGAATTGCAAAAACAGCCAAAGTACATTGGAACAAGGCTTGCTCAGTTCGCATCGTGTAGCTTCATGGCCAAGAGGAACCACAGCAAGGGAAAGAAAAAGATTGCTATTTCTTGGTGCCAGCGGGGGAAGTGGGAGCCCGCTGACTGGATGGACTTCTGGTTTTACATGAAGACTTCTGGTGCTTCTGAAGTCGGAGAGGATGGCCGGAGGATCATTACCTTTCCCTTCACCTCCGTTATGACTCGGATGGATCCGCACACCAGTATCAAGCCGGAGGTGACAGTCTTTGAGAAAAGGAAGTCCTGTACCCAAGCATTTGCTGATGCCTGTTGCTACTCCAGAGGGCGGGATCTTGTAGAGATGATTGCCTCCGATTTCTGGACTCTGCTTGGCGGCAAGGATAGGAAGAAATTTGCTATACAAAAACTGGATCTTCCTGTTTTTGGTGTAGCTGGTGGGATCCCGTGTCCGCACTTTGGGCTGCAACTTCCTGAGAGTCAGAGCAAAGAGGACTTCGTCCGTGCCACATAGTAGAAGGCTGTCAAAATCCTTGGAGAAGTTTCTAAGAAGGAATTTCTTGCCCGAAGGTCTGAGGTTGGTACCATGCCTTGCCTCAATAGGGTCTTTGAGGAGCTTGGCATTCACTACACCGAGCGCGAGCTCCCTGAGAAGCTTAAGAAGAAGAATGAGAAGAAGGATTTGACCATTGCTGGTGCTGCTATGAAGGCCGCCAAGGGAAGGAAAAGAAAAGCCGGCGCTCTGATGCGTGGAGGCCCAAAGAAATAAAAAGGGGCCTCCACTGAATCTGCTGAGATGGAGGACCTTTTTGAAGATTTTTATGATGAAGGGAATATGTCTGCTAACCCAGAGGTGGTGACTGAGACTTTGCCGGAGGTTGGTGTTTTGGCGCTGCTTGGTTTCGAGGGTCCATCTCGGTGGTCTTCGTCGCCTACTATTTCCCCAGAGGCGTCCCGTGCTTTTGTAGCTGAGGCCTTCGGTTCACCAACGGTTCGACCTATCTTGCTGCCTGCTGAGCCTGTGTCTCAGCGTGTTGAAACGGCGTCTCCTTCACTTCCTGTGAAGCCTTTTGCTAGTGCGTACCTCAACACCAGTTCTGATGAGGATGAGATGGAACAAACTGGTGTTATAGCTCATCATGGTGAGAAGCCCGCGGAGACTCCCCAACGTGAAGCGGAGGATACTGAGGTCCCCAAGGATGCCTACACTTTGAGTCAAGGTAATATTCTTACTCGAAGTATGAAATATGTGGATTTCTTGACTTTGAAGGTTTCTTGTGGTTATGCCTCTGACGGGGAAGTTTCCTTGCTCGGTGAGCATGTGTATGACATTTTTTGAAATTTTATGTTTTCTCGTTTCCTTGTTTGACTTGTGTCTTTTGTGTATTCTTTCAGATATCCTTGCTACTGAGGCCACTCGGACTATGCCTCCCCCGCTTTTGGTGACTGATGCACCACTTCCCGGAGGGACCGTAACTGAGGCGGTGCCTACAGCTCCGCAACCTTCGGTGGGCATGGTTGGCTCTGGGTCTTTCCCGTCCGGCAGCTATCCTGATGATGGCATGAGTGCTCTCCTTGGCTAGGCTCGAGGTATTAACCAGCTGACTGATGTTATGGGCGAAGATTTGTACCAGCGTCTGGCTGGGCTGCCGTTTCAGACCCTGATGAATGCCAATATTAATCATCATGTTATTGTAAGTTTAGTTTCATTTTTTTGCTCTTAGCCATTTACTCTTTGTCCTATATTTGATTTTGGCATTGCTTTATTGCTACCTCTAGAGCGCCGCCTTGTCCATGGCCGTTGAGACCAGTAGCTGTGCTGAACTAGTCAAAAAGGATGCACTATTAAGGTTCTAAAGGCGGAGATCGAGTCCCAGACTCAAGAAAAGGAGCGTGTGGCTCAGCAGGCCTCCGGCTTGGAGAAGCAGGTATCGGCTCTTGAGGTTTAATCTGATGAGTTAAGAAAGTCTGTTACTGCTGCTAAAAAAGCAAAGGCTGCTGCCAAAGAAGCAGAGGCCACTGCCAAAGAAGCGGAGGCTACCGCTAACCAGCGGGTGAACAAAGCCGCAGAGATTGCTAATCTCCTGCGCCAAGAAGTGGATGCTGAACGGCAATTGGCGGCGGCTCTTAAGGCTAAGGTTGAAGACCTTGAGAAGGAGCTGATCGCCACCAGGTTGATCGGGCTAGAAGTGGCTAAATCTTATGTCTCCTCCGTCCGTGTATTCGGCGGTGCGGTGACTCCAGTTAATACTGAGGATTCTACCTCCGGTGTGTTTTACTGGATCAAGGCGAACCTCGACAAGCTTAGTGAGTTTATGACCGGAGTCTCTGATTTCAGCGCGAAGACCTCCGCCACCTATTTGTGCAAGCTTTTTATGTCCAAGGACATTGTTCAAATTGGAAACTTTGATTGTCCTGAGCTGGAAGATCCCGCTGAACTTGGCAGAACGGATTGGTTTGTTAAGACCACCGTGCGTAGCTTCATGGAGAAGTTCTGGTCCAAGTTTGGCCGGTCAGAGACCATTTCCATGGCTAATGTTACTCGTGAAACGGTGTGTATGGTTAACTTTTTTTGACTTGTTTTATTATAAGAGTTGTGTTTGTGATCCTCTTCTCTTATTTTCTGCCTTTTTCAGCAACTGAAGTATGGCAAGCGTAGCGGTCACGGCCCGACGACTTCTGGCAGCACATCTGCATGCACCCAGGGATTTGCTGATGCTGGCGCCTCTGCTACTCAAGTTCCTCCTGCAAGTACTGGGACTGATGCCGTAGTGGAGCAAGCGGTAGCATCTCCGGGAGCTCAAATGGGGCCTTAAGACTTGACCGCTGCGCAGGAGGTGTAGAAATTTATCTTAATTTGTGGTTGTGTAAATTTTGTCTTTTGCTGACTTGGTGCCGATGCGCACGTGTAAAGAACAATTTGAATTGCTCTTGGTTTTGTGAATTAGTAATGGCCGAATCATCCTGCGCAGGTCTACAATTTGGGGCCTGTGCAGGAGGTTGAGCCTATTACCTTTATGCACGATGATGTTTACGTTAGCGATGAGCTGTGGGATTACTGGAAGTCGGCGTTTCCTAGGTGCACGGTGGATGACATGTTCGATTTTGTACTTAGCGATTTAGACGATGAGCGTTCTAGCTTTACTCATTCTCTTGCATGATGTGGTCCATCTGGACCTTTGTAATTATCTTTGTTTGCACGGTGGTTGAGTGTTGTGATTGAACTGTGGTTTGTGAACTTGTTTATTTTGACCTCCGCTATGTCGCGGAGGTCTGTTTGAATTAGTCGGAGGCCTTTGTGCCAGGTTGCAGGTGTGACCTCCGGAAGTGATTTCTGTTTTCCTCCCCGAAGGTTGTAAGCACTTTGAAACGCATTTATGCATTAATAACTTTATTGTTGTCTACGGTGGGTGTTACAACCGTTGTTTCTCTTCGACCACTGGTGGTGTCAATTTTGCTGTATTTATCTTTGTGGTCTTTTGCTATGCCTCCACGCGTCCTGATGCTTGTTCTGCGGAGATGCGCTGTGGTTGATCTTAGCGGAGATGGGGGATGTTACGAGTTCTTATGCGGTATCCCCCTTGTCTCCGCTTAGGCAATGATCCTGAGTGGCTTGCGCTGTCGGCTAACTTGTTTGGTCTTATTCTGGAGGCCCTCATCATCTCTGAGACGTTTCTTTTGCCAACACCCTTACGAATTCTTGCACGGTATCTTATTATTTTTGTTTCGCCGTATGTGCACATCCGCCTCCATCTCCTTTGAGCGGATTTTGGTTACGGGGATTTGCTTGTGGTTGGCCCTTTCGTAATGCTTAGGCGTGTGGGCTTTGAGCTCTATCCCTTTTATAGTACTCCCTGCGTACTTTGCGCATCTTTGCTATTTATTTTTTGATTTCGTCCATTGCTTGTTGAGGCAAAGGGACACAGGTGCTTTTAAGATAGGTAGTTGTAGCTAGTTTAGTGATGGTTGGGAGGTTCTTATAAAAAGATCTGTCCTCCCTTGATTATTTAGGCTGCTTCGTTGTGTACAATATACTAATGGTACTTCCTAGTAGCTGTCTTTGCATTGGTACTGTGTGAGGACTCGTAATGGAATAGCCACATCGGTGAACCTGTTGCCCATGGTTAAAGATAACGATGCTTCTGCTTGTCAACAGTACTCTACTTGCATTGCCTTTGTATCCTCGGAGAAGGCGGCCGACTGTGATGTTACTTAGCGTGGTTGATGTAAGGATTTTGGATGCGGTGGTTGCTTGCCGATGGAAGGTGCAAAGTGGTGTGCTGACAGATGATTGTGGGATTTGTCATGTACAAGCTGGCATTGGAGGTTCACTCCTCCTCTTCGTACTGAGGGTCTGTTGGACTTGTCTTCGTCATTGCCAGTGACGGAGGTTAAAGTGCTGGCAACCTCCGGAGCACTTCCATGTCTTGCGGTAGCAGGTTAACTAGGTGGAGTGGTTAGATATCTTGATTCGTAGGTTGTGCATTTTGGTCTAGCAGTTGATTTTATGCGCTTTGCACATTGTTCCTGTTATGAGCAAGGCGCGATGAGCCTTGTCTGTTGTAAGCATATGGTTGAATAATAAATGATCCTACTTTACTTATTATCTCCGCTTTGGAATGATCTTATTGATTCCTTATTTTTTTGTGTTTATATTGCCTCTTCTTTGAAAGGTGTGTAATGCGGAGGTTACATGACCGTGAGCTCATAGATGTTACCTCTGCTTGCTTTAATACCTTATTTCGAAGGTCACTGCTGGTTAGTGTGATGTTTCTTTCTTTTTTCCGGTACTGGTGCCTGGGTTGGTTTACAGGTCTTCCCCCAGTTCGCTTCGCAACTTGTTGCGATTGCCTGCCTCGATGCCTGATATGACAGGGCTTTTTTGAGGTCTTTTGGCGTTATAGCAGAGGCTGCTTTATGCCTTTGCATTCTTTTGCTACCTATGGTTGCTATTGCCTACCTCGATGCCTGATACGACAGGGCTTTTTTGAGGGCTTTTGGCTTTCAGCGGAGGCTGTTTCATGCCTTTCCATTCGTTCGCAACCTGTGGTTGCTATTTCCTGCCTCGATGCCTGATATGACATGGCTTTTTCGAGGGCTTTTGGCTTTTAGTGGAGGTTGCTTCATGCCTTCTCATTTTTCTTAATGGTGGCATGAAGTGACCTTTTAAGCCATGAATAGTTGTTGAATATTGCAGCCGTGGTGCTGGCTGCTTTTGACTATCCAAGGTATCACTTTTGGGGGTCCTCTTTATACATTCAGAGGTTAATTACATACGGTCTTGCCTCATTAAAAACCTCGCCTCGATTTAGAGCCCCTTTTGTGAGGAAAAGAGTGCAAGACGTTTTTGCAGAAAAAGTAAATTGCAGGAATTTAAATCTAGGGACCTCCGCTTATAATTCTACGGATTACATTCTATGTGTAGTATTTCCTAAGGCTATCAATGTTCCAGGAGTGAGTTGACGTTCTTCCTTCTCTGTCTTGTAGATAGAATGACCCTCTCATTCCTCTTTGCTTGGCTATGAACGGTCCTTCCCATTTTGGCTATAGCTTTCCTATGTTTTGAGCGTTTGGCCTCCGCCTCATTACCCAGTCGCCATCTTCGATGTTTTTAGTGACCACTTTTTCATCCCTCCATTTCCTAGTTTGGTCTTGGTATTTCTCGATGTTGTCGATTGCCTCTAGCCTGTATGCTTCGGTCATCTCTTTATTCTTCATCTTTTGCGAGGTTTTGTTTTATTGTGCGGAGGCTCTGGTATTTGATCTCCTCTAGCATCATTGCTTCTTCTCCGTATAGTAGCTTGAATGGAGTGAAACCGGTGGCTCTTGATACGTTTGTGTTGTGAGACCATACAACCTTGGGCAGCTCTTCTACCCATTTGCCCTTTTTGTGATCTAGCAATGTCTTGAAGATTGCTGAGAATATGATTCCATTTGACCTTTCCACTGCTCCGTTACTCTCTGGGGGGTAGACTGAAGCGAAGGCTACTTGTGTGCCAATGCTATTGCAGAATTCTTTAAACTTGTCTGAATCGAATTGCTTTCCGTTGTCGACTGTGAGTGTTCTTCTAACCCCGAATCTACAAATTATGTTTTTCCAGAAGAATTTTTTGACTGTTTTGGAGGTGATTGTTGCGAGCGGTTTGGCTTCTATCCATGTTGTGAAGTATTCTACTGCTACCACTGCATATTTGCTTCCGCCCTGAGCCAGAGGTAATGGGCCTACGAGATCCATCCCCCATCGCTGAAGCGGCCAGACTGGAGGTATTAGCTGTGTTTGTGCTCCTGGAGATGCTTGGTGTGGTGCAAAACTTTGGCATGCTTTGCAAGTTCTCACTATATGCAATGCGTCCTTGATATGAGTTGGCCAGTAGAATCCTTGCCTGATTGCCTTCGCTGACAGTGCTCTGGGGCCAATGTGCGATCCACATGTTCCTGAGTGGATATCCTGTAAGAGATCTCTGCCTTCTGATTCTATGATGCACTTAAGCAATGGTTGGACTATTCCTTTCTTGTATAGAACTTCATCTATTATCGTGTAATTCCTTGCCTGTACAGCTAGCCTTGCTGCAACTATTTCATTTGATGTCACATGGACTCCATTAATATAATCAATTATTGCTTTCCTCCAATCCTCTGTGTTTACTAGGAGCACCTCCGCAAATGCCTTTGATGTTTTTGTGGTAGCTGGTAATGTCAATTCTTGGTAGAAGGTTCCTTCGGGTACCTCCGTTTGATTTGCCACTACTTTGGCTAACTCGTCTACCTCCGTGTTGTCCCCCTTGGGATGTGCTTTAGGGTAAAGCCTTGGAATCTTTTTTAGACCCCTGATTACTTCTAGGTACGCAGCCAATTCTGGGTTCCTTGTGACATAGTCTTTCTCGACTTGTCCTGTTACTATCTTCAAATCAGTTCTGACAATGATGTATTTCGCACCAAGTGCCTTGGCCTTGCTGAGCCCTAGGATCACTGCTTCGTACTCGGCTACGTTGTTGGTTGCTTTGAAGCACAGTCTTGCTGCGTAGCTCGTTTTGATGCCCGATGGTGATATTAGTACTGCAGAGGCTCCCGCACCTTGGATGCCCCGTGCGCCACTATGTACAGTATCTGTAACAACCCAAAAATTCGAACTACAAAATTTTTCGACAAAACCTCGAGTGATGTGGTGCGACATGTCATCATCTACCCCTTACATATGCATCAACCCTAGCATGTCATGCATGGCATTCACATGTTGCAAATTAATTAATATCTCATAACAATGCTCTATGTTCGCTTGTTACATTTTAATGTTTCGTTTGTTTAATCATCATGATGCATTAAAAGAGTGAGTTGGATTTTTATTTGGTTTATGTGTTGATTATTAAAAATGACAACATAATATTTATTTTGACAAATAAATATTAAGGGAATAATACCCTAGAAGTATTTGGGCCATGTATGCTCACTATTCTGTAGCACAAAATAAGCACACTGCATATATATATAAGTATATATATAAATATATTTGAAAATGAAAAAGGAAAATAAAAAGAAAAAGAAAAGGAGGAGTCAGGCCCGAGCAACCC
>CM041629.1:49131398-49142150 GCA_023333625.1 Bothriochloa decipiens
ATGTTAATATCTTTATTATCTGTCAAAAGTTACAAGTTGAACCAACACATTATTTGGGATATCATGCAGGCAGACAAGCTATTAGCTCCAGAGTTTCAGCCTTCTGTGGAGGCACTTATTCATTTCCTTCCACCTAGTCGGCAACTGTTGATGTTTTCAGCAACCTTTCCTGTAACTGTCAAGGAATTCAAAGAGAAATATCTGCCTAGACCTTATGTGATTAATCTAATGGATGAACTGACCCTGAAAGGAATAACACAATATTACGCTTTTGTTGAAGAAAGGCAGAAAGTTCATTGCCTGAATACACTTTTCTCAAAGGTACAGTAAACATTAACTCTATATTTTCTGGTTCATCCACAGCTAAGTATAAACTGACGCATTTCCTATTTTGTGTGTTTGCCAGCTTCAAATTAATCAATCCATTATATTCTGCAACTCTGTTAATAGAGTTGAGCTATTGGCTAAGAAAATAACTGAACTGGGTTATTCATGCTTCTACATTCATGCTAAGATGTTGCAAGACCACAGAAACCGAGTGTTTCATGATTTTCGTAATGGTGCTTGCAGAAACCTTGTGTGCACAGGTCTGTATTGATATTTTCCTCGAATTTTGTAATTTCCTTTTCAGCATATGTTCAACTCTCATTTATGAAGGTTTCTTTATAGGAGTATCATATCATGGTTCTCTTTGTTGCAGATCTGTTTACCAGAGGAATTGATATCCAGGCTGTTAATGTGGTCATTAATTTTGATTTCCCTAAGACATCCGAGACATATTTACACAGGGTGCTGTTTTTTTATCTTTTCTTGTCTACTAGAAGCTGTTTGTTTTATAACCTTCCTGAATTTAAAATTTATCATGTGTGTTGTCATGTTCCTAGGTTGGCCGTTCTGGGAGATACGGACACCTTGGTTTGGCAGTGAACTTGATCACTTATGAGGACCGTTTCAACTTGTAAGCTGCATTAATAAAGTGGTCTGTTTCCCTAGTCTTGCAGCAAGTCCTGATCCTTTTCCCTCCTTGTGCTTTGCAGGTATAGGATTGAGCAAGAACTTGGAACAGAAATTAAGACAATACCCCCACAGATTGACCTGGCCGTATACTGCCAATGATGAATGCGACAGTTTCAGGATAACACATTTTAATTTTTCGAGAAACTTATCAGGCAAATACATCTGTATATAGCAACCTGTCAAGTGAGTTCTCCAACCAAAGCGCCACTGTTTCTGAAGATACCTAAATGGCTACGTTCTTATAACGTCACAGATATCAAATTCTCTCCTATTCTTGTAGGGTTTTGTTCTGGCGCCTTTTGATGACGCTTGTAAGATTACCTGGATTAGTAGAGGAAGTGTTTCCTTTAGGCACTGATACTAACCCGTTTAGCTGAGGACATGCACACTTGTCTGCTTATGATGAGACGAAACACTATCTTACCCTGCTTTCTAGTAGTCTCAGTTTTTTCTTTGGGACAACACATTCTAGTCTCAGTTGTACTTTGAGTTACTTGTTATCATTTAATTCATCTTCCATTTTCCGTCTTCTTTTCTAATGTTATGATGCATAGGGATGTCTCTGTAGCCGTATACTTTGTTGATTTTGATTTTTCATGATATATGCATACAGTTTAACTTGAAATTATTTCTGCATCAACTTCTTGTAGCCGTAGAGTCCATACCCATTGGCATGTCGGCGTGGTGTCCTGCTGATCCGCATCTGCAGTTCAGGAGGAGCAACTCCAATCAAACTCTCAAATTTTGCTTTCCTGATCTCTCGAGTGAGAGCTCTTTATCCATGTTTCAGCTCAGGATTAGGCTCAGCCATATCGGGAATTTAGTCATATATCCGGAATTTAGCTCAGGACTAGGCTGGAGGATGAGGCCCCCATCCATCTCTTCACGTGTTTGAATTCTCAAAATGAGACGGGACCACATATACGTAGGAGTAGCTCGGTGTTGTCATGTGGCATGCCCGTGCGCCCGCGGTGGAGCCACGTAAGACGTAGCTGTGCTGGCGACAGATGGAAGATGTTCGGTACCCGTACCCGGTACCCCGGACCCCCCCGCACCGTACCCGTACGGCCCGGCGCTCCAGCACCACGAAGCTGCAGCAATGGCTGCTAGGGCAGCCGATGGAAGGAGCTTTTTCTTTTTTAAATCAGGTCCTGATCCCGAGAACTCTACTGCCGGGAACGGTTTGAAACCTCCACTACACTGACTGGTGTGGCGCTCGCAACTCCCGCTACGTGAAAGGACAACTAGTGAACAAAACCGTTGGCCGATTTGTGAACTGACCTCGGACTCCGACCGCGCTCGTGAACGGGTGGTGGTTCAAGCACGCGGGTTCGGCCGGCCGCAGCGCACGGAGAAAGGCACGGCGCGACCGCGCCTACCACGTTCAAACCGACCCAAACGGACGCCTTTTTGTCCCTTTCCTCTCGGACCCCACCCGGCCCGCCGGCCGGACCATTCACCACGAGCTCACCGCTGCCAGCTTCTGCAGCTCGCACCGCTCCCGTGTCCCAGCCGACGCCGCCCCGGCAGTCGCCCCCTGCTTCCTCCCACCGACGCCGCGGGCCCGCACGCGGAGGCCCCGCATGTCAGCGTGCTCGCTCGGTGTCCACCGCGACGGCGCGAGCAGGTGGCCAACCCGCTGCTGATCTGCTTAGCTGCTGCGACCGTTGCCTTGAGCTCGCACGCGAACCGACCCACACCCACACTCTGCGCGAGCCGCTGCCGCCGCCGCCGCCGCCGCCGCCTCCTTCATTCTCCGTCTCCACCGGTGCCCCTGTCGTCTCCCCGGCCGCCCTCTCAGCGGCCAGATCCCGTCCCGAGAACCCAGTGGCAATCCGGTTGCTTGGGTGAGGAGCGGAGGCCGGAGGCGAGGATGGGCAGCGCCAGCGCGTTCGTCATCAGGTGGATCAACTTCTTCACCATGGTCAGTCAGTCGTCCATCCTTCCTTCCTCGCTCTTCTTCTCCCCTCTTCAATCGGAGTCGGAGGAGTCGTTTTCGGTTTTCCTTCCGCTCGGCCCTGCTTAAGGCTAAATCTCGATTCCTGCCTGCTGTCCCGCATTTGCTCGCCATTTTTTCATAGAAAAAAAAAAAAAGTTGTCCGGTTACTTCTTCATGCTCGGAGTGAACTGGCAAGGGTTCAGAATTCGTTACTTGTTCAGCAGCAGTTTTAGGTTTCATCATCTCTACTGCGAATTGGGGTTTTAAGCTTCATTACCCTTGCTCGGCGGCTGATTGCTGAAGTACACTTTCCCCAACATCTCTTTTACTTCATGCTTTTTTTGGGAACTTGCACTTTGTCTGAAATTTTTGGGTTGTTCATTTCGCCCTTCTCTATCTGATACTACGTTATCTTGCATCTTTTCCCAATTCCTCGCGCATTGATGTGGTATTGGTCTTGGCAATTGTTTAACTTCATACCTACTAGTTCATATTACCATGTCAACATAGGCAAAGAGAGATTGCTTACAAATTTCGTACTAGCAAATAACTTCTCGCTGTAACTTTCTTTTCCTCCGACAGATACTGGCACTACTGGTGGTGGGTTTCGGGTTCTGGATGAGCACCCACAACGACGAGTGCAGGCGGTCCTTGACCGTCCCTGTCATTGCTCTCGGTGGAGTCATCTTTTTCATGTGCGCATCTAATCAGTAATCACATCCGCGTCACCATGCCGTGGTGAATTACCATGTTCTCCCCATTTAACCTGGCTCGCTGACAATTTGCGCTGCAGATCGCTCGTCGGATTCCTTGGTGCTTGGAAGAACGTTTCCTGCTTGCTCTGGACAGTATCCTTCCTTCCCTGTGAATGAACGGGATTATTAGTAAAGTCACAGTCACATGAGTGCAACTTAATAGTTTTGGTTCCTTATGTTTCGGGTACTTTTGGAGCTATCTGTTACCTTGACATGTGGGTGCCTAGTACCTAATCATGCTGTTCGTGGTCTTGGTGGCAATCATGGTGTTCACAGTGCTTGCGTAAGTCCCTCTGCTTAATTTGCGTTGTGATGGCATTGACACGGCCTTTATAGCTGATGATGACTTGGTGGCAATGATGGTGTACTTTTTGTTTGAAAAATTGTTGTTGGGTGCATTGATTATGTGGTGGTATTATGTTGTACTCCACCATTTGGACTTTGGAGTTACTCCGGAGCCCTAATTCTCAATTGACTATTTGACTTAATAGCCTTTTTTAGCAGTTCTCTTGTAGCTATAAGAAACTCATTCTTGGTTTGTACTGCTGCAGGTTTATCATAACAAACTCTGGAAGTGGTCATACTGTTCCTGGGGCTAGGTATGTGACTTTAGTATTTCTATTGTGCCCTGCGAGTTTCAGCTTCAGAGTATGGAAACTTACAGATAGTAACCTAAACCGATCTATCCACTGGTACATCATAGAAAAAAAACATAGAATTTTGAGCATTTTTTCCATGACTTGAGTTTTAAACTGATGGAGTACCCTATGAATTAGGACAGTATGGTAGGAGGGAGTTTTCCTCTATTTTCTTGTGTGAAGGTTTCCTGGCCTGCGTGTTGGCAGCTTTAGATCTTGATTGTAAACATGATTTATTTATATAACTTAACCTCTCCCCTTTCAAAAGAAAGAAAGAAAGAAAGAAATATACCGAAGTATTTCTTGTGTTCTATGTAGGTATAAAGAGTATCGTCTTCAGGATTACAGCTCCTGGTTTGTTAAACAGGCATGTCATGTTTCTTTGTTGACATACAATACAATAGATTTGAATATTCCACTGTGCTCATATCTCTCTTCATTTATTTTTGTTCAAAACTACAGCTCGATAACACGGAGAAATGGGCTCGCCTGAAAAGCTGCCTAGTGAAGACAGATGACTGCAATAACTTGTCGAAAAGATACAAGGTGACTACCTGTTCTTCACATCTTTCACTTAATTTACTCTGTTGGAATTCCTCCCTTTGCAGCCGTTCCTTCCATTGAGATCTTATTTCTGGTCCCCAAATTTATGCAGACTGCAAAAGAATACAAGCTTGCAGACCTTACTCCCATGGAGTCGGGTTGCTGCCGCCCACCAGCAGAGTACGTGCCTGAATGTCCACCTCAAAGTCCTTTCAGTGGTCAGCATAGTCTTAAACATGGTCACCATGTTGCTCTGATTTTCAGGTGCGGTTACCCAGCTGTGAATGCATCCTATTTTGATCTGAGCTTTCATCCAGTGAGCACCAACGCCGACTGCAAATTGTACAAGAACGCCCGTTCTGTCAGGTGCTACGACTGCAATTCTTGCAAGTAAGCCACTCGACATCTCGCTCTCTAAGCTACGAAGCATCAAAACCATTTCGGGATGCTAATGCGGTATACTATTCTAGAGCTGGGGTCGCGCAGTACATGAAGACAGAGTGGCGAGTGGTGGCTATCTTCAACGTGATATTGTTCGTCATCCTGGTAAGTCCCAGGCGTCGAATTAGACACAAAACACTGATCTGAACCCTGCTTTTTCGCCGTCGTCGTACGGATCTACTCACTGTTTTCTCTACATGTGCATTATATTGTTGCTAGTCATTCGTGTACTTCGTTGGCTGCTGTGCGCGGAGAAACACTGGAGGAAGCGATGCGAAAGGTCGTGGCAGGTGACAAACACTTCGAGGTGAAGCGCTTGGCCATCCGATGTGGAGTTAGCTTAGCACCCACTGTAAAATTGTTCCACCAAATTCCTTTGATGAAGTACCTGGACCTATCGCGGTCTAGTAATATTCTGTTGCAAATGGGCTGTGAACATGTTTCTTGGTGGTAAAAAAGAATATCATTTCGCTTCTGCTCTCATGCCTATTTTCAGGACAGTGAAACTCCGGTGTCTTATTACAATAATCATGAAACGCACGGTCCCAGTGGCATTATGAAAGCTAAGCGTTCCTAGTGACAAAATCATGTCTAAGCAAATGAATGTGGCCATACAATAGCCATGTGTGGGCATCAATCTCCGCCGAAATGCTTTCTAGATGAGCAGCTAATTTAGAAATGGTTAACAAAAAGTAGTCAAAACAAATGTCTCAAGTCTGATATATTCCGTCAATGGAACATCAGGAACATCTGCTTCTATGCAGGTCGTAATATTTTTGGGTTTATTTGTCGCTCACAAGGGGGCTGTAAATAGGATACCACATTTTCCGAGCGACGTAGTCCACTGCTTCCGACTGCAACACAAGAGGAATATATTTCAGACACTGCAGTAGGTTAAGTTTTAACAATAGGAATGTGATTTTTTCTCCTATCTATCGCCATACCTCTGACATGCTCCCAAGCTCCCTAGGACCCACATCGCAACAACCCTCAGCCAGGTCTTCAGCAACAGCAGCACGGACGACTGCAGCGCCGACCTGTGCGGTGATGTGCCTAATACTGCAGGGTTTGGTTGGTGTTATTGGACCATCAGTTCAAATGAAAATGGAAGATGGTGCTTGCATCAATGTGTAGTGGTAAGTGGTAACAGCAGTCGATGGATGTTGAATCCAGCGCAGAGCAGAACTCACCTGGAGACTGAAGGAAAGAGGATGCCTTTCTGAATTTCATCATCTGTGATGTATGATGCTAGGCTGCATTGCAAAAATAAATGGATGGTTATCTAATTTTTGTGATCCCTCCGCAAGAACAGCAAACAGTCAAGTGGAAACAATTTTAGTGTAGTTGATATCTTATGCCAATGGAAATTCAGCAAAACAAGATACAGGGGCAACTAATCAGGTACGCCAACCATATAATTTTATCGAGCAAGGCTTACCACTCAGCTGCTGCTTGAAGCATGCCATCTGAAATATGCCGGGCACCTGAAAGAAGGGCACCTAAACCAATCCTGATTTTTGAAAAAACTAATATCAGTAAAACACAAAAGCCAAGTACTAGGAAAGGTGAAAGGTTGTCATACCCAGGAAATAGATACATGTTGTTTGCTTGATTAGCATAACCGATTTTACCATTTCCTAAGAAATCAAGACCCCAGAATTAGCAACCATCTACTAGAAAGTAATGCTAGCAAACAATGTAAAACACAGCAAGGAAAGAATTACCTAAAGAAACATTACTAAAAGGGCTTCCACTAGCGAATATCGCATTCTCTCCAACATGCTTGAATACATCATCAGGAGTGCATTCAGCTGTAATGTAACAAAAAGAGATCAAATTAGTGTTTCATCTTTGGGTTCCCCTCTCCCTCTTAAAGAAAGAAAAGAAATAGCATTTCACCATAGGGTGTCCTCAAACTATCTGTAGGTGTCTGCGAATATACCTTTAGTGGTAGGGTTGGACATTGCAAAAACTGCAGGGCGAGGGGAATCGGATTCTTTCATAGCTTTGAGAACCTGGTGATGTATGGAGTTACCACTCAATTGCAAAAGCATGACCACTTGGAGCATGATTTGACATTTCCAATATGGTCTTGTTTACAAATACAAGGAATGCAGCTTTGATGCTCAAAGTTCATCAGCATGCACAATTAAACAATTTAATTAGACTCTGCTACATGATGAAATTTCATAAGAAAAAAAAATCCAGTACTTCTCTTAAGTGGTGATGGTGCCCAACAAGCAACATTACTAAACAAGGCTAGACTAGAACAACGCAAGTACACAACTAGCAACAGCCAACCCACTATTTCTGTTCTGCAGCTCTGGACTGTCAATCAAAGTCCTCGATATATAGGCCACAATGATTGATAGTGTCCTCACTACTGAGGCCTGAGAAATATGTCTATATGAGAAAGGTCATACTTGAGACTGTCGTCATCCATGAGATCATTTGTGAATCATGTACATGTTCAATCATGCTTATCTATAAGATTAACCGGATCATTTTTTGGATCATATGTTCACCCATAAGACAGTACTCGATGTAGTCATCCACTGGCATCACAAGAATGCATTCATATGTACCAAAGTTATTGGTGATGGCAATATTTTCGAAATTCAGAAAAAAAGGAAACTATGACTTCAGTCCTCGACGAAACTTAAAATGAATAAATTAGTGCTAACAATGAGCACTGACTGAGGACTACTAAATCAGGACTGGTAAGATAGGAAAAAAAACATCCCTTATTGCAAATCCTGAAGCAACTAGTTCTTGGATTCTTATGTTTACCTCCTCGTTAAATATGCCCCCAACTCCAGATAGTCCTAAAAGCACATGAGGCTTAACTTTCTTGACCTGACGATTAGTATCAAACTGAATTAGCCAAAACACAGAAGCATTGGAAATACTATAGTACTGTCTAAGCTGCAACAGCTGAAAATGTGATTGTAGATCACATTATCATACCACTTCAACAAGACTAGCCCCCTCATGGAGATCTGGGACTTCATCAGGACCAAAACCTCTGGCAAAACGTGCCACTGCAGAATCCAGATCCTTCCTAGCTTTTGTAATAAGGCCCTACAAGTATGGCACAACAAGAGCGCATAGTTTATCAGCCTTTGCTATTTAGTTTGAACACACATAAAGGGTATTTGTTAATAGTGTAAAAAGTAGGGAAAAAATATTTGTTGTCTAAAGTGGACTCACATCTTTGTCCAGAACCCAAAATTGATTATGCCCTTCCCCAGTTCTGTGGATCCCAGGCATCCTTAACATTGCCTGTTTAGCCATGCTAAGCACACCTATCCCAGCACTGGATTCTAAAGAGGAATTAGAATGTACGAACCACATTTTTTACAATGAACATGCCATATAAAATAGACTGAGAAAATACTACAAAAATGTCAAACATATCACATACCTTCCAGCTCCCACAACGACTATCTTTTGATTCGTAAAATCCTGGAGAGGACGGCCCTGTGCTCTAACAGCACCAAGTAGGCCAGCTAGAGCAACTCCAGCTGTCCCCTATTTTAAATAGGATAAGCCCATCAAGCAATGATATATAAAATTGGACAAAAAGAACTTTGCAGAATAAATTACATAGTAATAGTTTGAGAATCAAAATACCTGTACATCATCGTTGAACATGCAAAATCGGTTCCGATACCTCTGAAGAGTCTCAAAGGCCCATTTCATTTGGAAGTCTTCGAACTGTGATTTTATCACTTCAGAAAGGGAGCAGTATTTTGAGCGGAAATAGTAGGGAAAGCCCCTATAAGGAAAGAAGCAAACAGGTTCCTCTTGGATAATAAAACAAGAGCTAAAGGGAAGGCCAAGAAGACCTAGTTTTCTCCAGGAGAGAGGAAAGCGGAAAAAAGCAAACAAGAACAACTAAAAAGCGATCGGAGCCAAGAGGAAAAGAGCAATTCTAACACAGTGAAACGGAGCAATCTTGAACAAGCACGTAGTGGATGGCCTGAAAGCACACATACCTGAACAACTGCTTTAGGCCAACGTGCATGGACAGCCTCCATAAATTCATCTACAACAGCTAAGTATTCTTCTCCTTCCAGCCGAGGTTGCCTCAGTCCTAAATCTAAGTAAATTTAACTGAATAAGGTATGCATCTGGATTTATTTACAAGCAAATATCTCTTATTTAAAAAAACAGCATTCAAACTTTTCATTTAATCAAAGAAATGGTTATAAAAACGTTTTAAAAATAATGTCACAACAAAAACATTTCAGGAATTAGGTTTAATGCATCTTACGCACATAGCTTGTCCTCCAGAAGCTTTTGATTATTTGTTCCAACATCAAGCATTATTGGAAGAACCTGCAAGTATAAATGCATTCTCAGAGATCAGGAAAATATGAAAAATGCATGCCATAAAGGGCAGGCTATTGAATATAACTGGTGCCCAGTTCGCCGTGTTCTATTACAGTAAAACATAAGTAATTTATATGTAACTGATGTCACTGCAGGACATGTATCAGGATGTTCCATACCTTTTGTGGGTTAATACCAGCAGCTGCAACATAAACATCCAGTTTACCAATAGGTATGCCTATGCCCTGAACACCAAGGTCACCTAAGCCCAGAATGCGACTCCCATCAGTCACAACTATCATGTCAACCTGAAAAAAGTGTTCAACCACTTACATGAAGGCATGCTATACAGCCAGAATTGGAAGAACTCATGCTGCATATTGACATATCATTTCCATGGTCTCTAAACATAAACACATTAAGCATAACAGAGTTTAACATGAAGATGAACAGTATGTTTAAATGCAAATTATTATGTGATTGCCATTATGTATTGGCTGATGACATATTGAAATATATTAGTAAGAAGTAAATCTCTAGGAGACCACTAGCATCAATCAAATGTTATGATTCAGTTTCCAAATTCAGATATTAGTAGAATTGATACTCAAACAATCTCAACCTTAATCACTTTACTAGAGGCACTACTTTATGAGGTGCATTCAGACAGCAGTTTCAGCTATACCTTCTCTGCTGGCCAGTTGTAAATCATCGACATCATCTCCCCCTTATCCTTTGCACTGAAATACATCCCACGGGGTCGCCTGAACAGACCACTGTAATTTTCACAGACCAAGCCGACAGTGGGAGTGTATATAATCGGTGCAAAATCCTTGATATTGTCAATTAGCACCTGGCAAAACGAGCCCATGTTACCATATAAGCACTCAAAATTCAGGTCAATCGCCACTGTATCAACTTTGTTTTCCAAACACGATACTGCAACACTGAGGGCTCACCCTGTAGTACAATGTCTCGTTCCTGTCGTGCAGCCTGTTGAGGATCCTCCATTTGGCCAGCGCGACGATGGAGTCCGGCTCGCCGCGCGTGTTGTGCTCCAGCGACCGGAACGAGTTTACTGCAA
>CM041629.1:49153360-49166774 GCA_023333625.1 Bothriochloa decipiens
TCCGGACCTAGGAATCTCTTGCCTTCCACTCGCTCTCCATGGGGGGGGAGACGGCCGAACCGCTGGATAGGTCGATGCCACTACTGCTAGGCGAGAAGTGATAGGAAGGTATATGCATGGGATGGAGCTAACACCCTACCGAGACGATCATGGCACCCCCTTCGGGAGTGGGTACATGGCATGGCATCCTCTTCGGGAGCGGATACATGCTCTCTTCACAGTTCCAGTGATCCAGTGCTGGATGGTAGAGTGGCATCGCCTATGGCAGTAGGCGCCCGAAATCTGCCTAGGTGCGCGCGTGCATCGATGATGGTTATCTGGTGGATTAGTGAAACCTCTGCAGAGTGTATGGTTGATTGATCGATACATATGCCGAATCTTCGGCTATGGACCTTTCCTATATTTCGCATGCACCGAACTAGTGAGTGGAGTGTTCTACCTTCCTCTGAGTGTGTTTCCCGGTCGTGAGCCAGTTTGAGGGCTGCGGGCCGCTGAGGCAAGCCAAGAGGGAGTTGGCTTGTCGACCAGAGTCTGAGAGGGTGTTGGGGATGAGATGAGATGATGCTACAGATATGGATGGATATAGATGAAGGGAATGGGTTTGTGTTTAAAACTCGTTTATTATACTTTTGTTTTATATACTTGAACTTTGCATAGGAAAACCCAGCCTTTATAGGTTCCTTTTGAGATACCCTTATTTTGCACCCACTTCCACAAAGCAATGCATAGGGTGGGAGTGTGGCCAGTACAAATCGTACTGAAAATTTGGTTTCAGGTTCAAGGAGTGAGTACTCATCTGGGGAGTACAGCGATTGAGGGTTTCGTGCCTACGCTCAAGTTGGAGAGAAGAAGATAGCTTCCGCACCTCAAGCTTTTGTTGTAATGCTGCATGAACTCTGATTCCGCCCTGTGGCGATGTAATAAGTTATTGTAACTCCCTCTATTTGCACTCTTTTGTTCGATGTATGGATTATGGATTCAACTGTTATCGGGTAATGTGATTTAAATGGTCATATTACACTCCGACACTGTGGATTTCCCTTCGCGGAAATCAAGGTCGTTTCAGTATCCATATTGAGGCCTCCATTTTGTCCTCTGTGTGCTGCGGAGATGTCCATTTCGCCAAAAGTCTGCGAGTGCTTGTGACTTAACTGTTGTTCTTGAGATGAACTTGATGTTGAACTAAGATATTTATGTTGCCCATTTACCGATTCTCCCTGAAGCTTCTTTATTGCCTAGGGTATCGGCTAGCGGTTGTGCTGTTGGTATCAGGATTTCATGTTCTTGAAAATAGTGTTTGAGCTTTCTTGATGCTATGACTACTGCGTATGCTATTTTTTCGACCTTCGAATAGTTCAGTTTTGCTCCATGCAGCACTTCTGATACATAGTATACTGGGTGCTGTACACTTTTTTTGTCAACTTCCTTTTCTTGAACTAGCTCTGCGCCAATCGCTCCTGCGGAGGTTGCAATATATAGTAGCAAGGGTGTCTCCGCTTCTGGCGCTATGACCATAAGGTCCTTTGTCACGTAGTTTTTGAGCTGCTGGAATGCCTCCGATTGCTCTTTGCCCCATTCAAATTTGTCCGAGACCTTGAGTGTTCTGAAGAATGGTAGACTTTGTTCTGCTGATTTTGAGATGAATCTGCTGAGTGCTGCTATTCTGCCTGTTAGTCGCTGTACTTCTTTCTTGTTTTCTGGTTCTCTCATTGTTAATACTACTTTTGTTTTGTTTGGGTTTGCTCTTAGCCCTTCTGGACCAACAATGTAACCGAGCATCATTCCCCTGCTTACTCCGAAGATACACTTTTCTGGGTTCAGTTTTAACCCTGCTTCTCTGAGACTAGCGAAAGTTTCTCGGAGGTCTTCCAAATGATCTCTGATCTGCTTGCTGACTACTGTTAGATCATCAACATAGGCTATGATGTTTCTCTGGAGTTGAGCTTGCAATATAGTTTGAATCATTCTTGAGAACGTTGATCCTGTGTTTTTAAGACCTTCCGGCATTCTAACAAAATAGTAGGTGCCGAAGGGGGTCGTGAAGCTTGTTGTCTCTTCGTCTTCCTTTCTTAGCCATATCTGGTGTTATCCTGAGAAACAATCTAACAGAGAGAAGCACTTGCATCCTGCTGCCTTGTCAACTGATGCATCTATCCTGGGTAATGGGAAAGGGTCTTTTTTGCATGCTTTATTGAGATCTGTGAAGTCTATGCATATTCTTATTTTGTCGTTCTTTTTTGGCACTAAGATAACATTTGCTAGCCAATCTTAGTATTTGACTTCTCTTATGACCTTGGCATCTAATAACCTTTGCACCTCCGCCTTCGCTGCAATTATGCATTCATCGGACATCTTCCTTTGCTTCTTAGGTCTGACATTTGGGTTAAGGTCGAGGGTGTGTTCAATCACATCCTGACTGATTCCTTGTAGATCTGATGCTGACCATGCAAATACGTCCTTGCTCTTTGCTAGCAGCTCTAACAAGTCTTCTCTTTCTACATCCGAAAGATTGGCACCTATGGTCACTTTCCTGTTAGGGACTGCTTCTTCCAATGGTAATGTTATTGTGTTCTCTTGGTCTGCCATGTTGGTTTTTCCTACAGGCATGTCCGGAGGCTCCTCTGCTTCTACGGTGTTGATGTTTCTGTGTGCTTTGTAGATTGCTTTCTCTATGTTCCTTGCTTCTTTTTGATTGCCCCACACCGTAATGATTCCATGTAACGTCGGCATCTTCATGCAGAGGTAGCCCATGTGTATTGCCACATTGAACTTGTTTGTGAATCCTCTTCCCAGTATCACATTGTACTGGTAGTAGATGTCGATCACATCAAAGGTGATGTACTCTGTCCTGGCGCAGTCCCCATCTTTGAATGATACTGGTAGTGATATCTTGCCTAGGGCGTTGATCTTCTTCCTACCAAATCCAATCAGTGGGGTGTCCAGTGGCTGCAGCTGGCTCTTGCTGAGTTTCATTTGATCGAATACGTTGGTGAAAATGATGTCCGCTGAACTCCTGAAACCAACGAGTATCCTGCTTACTTCCTAGGCTGCTATGTTTGCCTTTATGACCATGGCATCTGCGTGCGGATAGCTTTCCACTTGAAGGTCCTGCTCTGTAAATTGTATTAGCATATTGGATCATGCTGTTGTTCTGTAAGCGCCCTGGACTACCACATTGTTTACCAGCCGAAGGTGGTCCTTCTTTTGTTTACTAGCCAGTAATGATGTCGAATAGTACTGTTGAGCCAAGTTATGTTGCGGTAGCGGCTCTGGAACGTATCCTGGGAAACTTGGGTTGTATTGCTGATGGAATTGCGAACTGTGAGTGTGATTAACCTCTCTGCTACCTTTCTGCTGGGGCTATAGCTGTGACTGTTTGCTTTTCATCCTGTCAAGTATCTCTTTGGCCTCCAAGAAATCCTGTGTGATGTGCCCTTTGTCCTCTCCGTGGAAGAGACAATATGGCTTCCTTAGTTTCTGATTTTTGCTCCAGTTCCTGGACTTGTTGCTTTTGCTGTAACCTTGCCCTTCTTGATTTCTCTGGTCATAATTTTCTCTTTTGTCCTGAGTATTCGAAGGCTGGCTAGCCTGTAAATTGAAAACTTATTTCTGCTGGTTCTGGTATTGTTGTCTTTGCTGGTTCCTGTTTTCTCTTCTATTGCCATTGCTTGAAGACTGTTTACTTTGACTGTCTGCCTCTTCTAATCTTTACGGAGGTCATTGTCGAACCTGTAATATTTTTCAAACTTCTCATGCATCTGGGCCATTGTGGCTGGCTTTTTTCTTGCTAAGTGACTAGCAAATGGGCCGATTCTAAGTCCTTTGATTGCTGCTTCTATGGCTACCCCATCAGGGACGTCTGGCGCTTTAGCCCAGAGGTGTAGAAATCTCTGGTAGTAGTCTCTGAGGGGTTCGCCCTTGAGGTGTTTGTTGCTGAACAAGTCTGATGATGTTAGCGACTCGTTCATGTAAGCTTTGAAGTTTGCCAGTATCTGGTCTCGTAGGTTTTTTCATGAGTATACAGTGCTTGGTTTCAACATTGAATACCATGCTAGTGCGTCTCCTTCTGCTGCAATCACAAATGATTTAGCCATTACATGATCGTTGCCTCTGGCGGAGGCTACTGCAGCTTCGAAACTCATTATAAACTGTCTCGGATCTGAATTGCCGTTGAATCTCAGCAGCGACATAGGTTTGTAACTTGGAGGCCATGGTGAGCTTTGCAGTCCTTCGGACAGTGGTGATTTTGGGTCAAAGACTCTTGATGGTGTGGGCAGGCTTGGAACTATGGTGTGCGTAGCCTGCGCGTTCATAGCTGGGGAATGACTTGCTGTGACTAGTCAAGTGATCTCTGCTGGACTTGCTGGCGGAGGTTGCATGCTCTGTATTTCTGCTTGCAGAATGGCCATTTCCTGCCTTATCTCGTCCGCTTGACGCGATGACTGTATTATTTTTTGAGTGGGGGCTTGCTGTGCCCTTAACCTGTCTCTTTCAGCTTCCATGGAGCGCATCTCATCTCTTAGCCTAGCCAGTTCATCTTCTTGGTTCTGGGCGGGCGGATACTACTTAGTCGGGTCCCCCTTTTCGCGGCGTTGTTGTTCTCTTCATCACCTCCGTCCTCTGGTGCGGAGGCATAGGTGCTTCGAATGTTTCTTCTTGGCCTCCCGCGAGCGGAGGGTTGTGGTACCTCCGCCTCGGTGACGGTACGTCTCCTAATGGGGGGCCTTTCTTCTAGGTGGCATCTGTGGGTATTATCTTTGGCCAGACACAAACAGTGGGCGTCAACTATTGGGACCGAGTCCCAACAGGTTTAGAGTGAGTGGAAACAATCAGATTAGACCGTCTCTCCTTGAATATTAAATGGGTGAATTACAATGTGGGCCTGACAGTAGGTGGTGCTACAGCTATCGGAGGACCATCCTCCTTCATTACACAGGGGGCATGGCCTTTTATAGTGGCTCCCCTGCTCAAGATTGAAAGTACATGCGTGCCCCCTAACGGGAGCTTCGAAATCCTAGACACCGACCCTGTTACACGTGGGCCCCTTAGGGGTAGGCTGGTCCACCATTCTCTGACTGCAGCCGTAGGCCGTGGCCCATCATCGCTTGCGAGTGGCCCACTAAGCCCACTAATTGTCCTCATGCTCCCCAGCTAGGCTCGACGCGCCGTCAGGTGAAGGCAATCTTGGGTCACCACCTCTTTCGCGCAGGGCCTCCGGGGGCAGCGAGGCTCCATCATGTAACCTCCGCCAGGGCGACGGTAGACATCACCTAGCCTCCGCTATCGATTGGCTTCAAGGCCTCCACGGAGGCTTTCTTGCAGAGACCCAGCCTCCGGGGGGAAGAGACAGCCTCCGCCTAAGCAACAGTCGTCGCCACCGGATCTCCGCTATCAACCGGTTCCATGTCTTCCCCGGAGGCCTCCGCCAGGAGATCCGGCCTCCGGCGGCTGCTCTCCAAGACCTGCAGGCATGAGCCAGGTTGATACCGTTGGAACTGTCAGTCAGACATAAGTCGGAGGTAATAAGCCCCTCCGGTCCTAGGGCGCATCCCTAACAGGAACTTGGCGGCCTCGGGGTCCCTGATCTCAAGTGAACAGGAATAGCACTAAGGGCAAGATGGGTCTGGAACGACCGTGTCCGCGGACGCCCGCCCAAAACCAATGAACGTGCGGTTCTCGCTCTCTTCCAAGAAGCTACTGAGTTCAGGGTAGGGGATGGAAAATCGACATTCTTTTGGACGGACAGATGGATCAATGGCTCTAGCCTTTAGTTCCTTGCGCCAACTGTCTTCACTGCAGTCAAGCGAAACAAACTCCAGGAAACCGTTGCGGCCGCAATGAACAACAATGCCTGGACTACCCACCTGCAAGGGCGCTCACCATGCAACTTGCGGTCGAGGTAGCAACCATATGTGATCTGCTGGACAATGTGCTTTTGTCGCAGGAGCCCGACACCTTCCTATGGAAGCTGTCCACGGAACAAACCTACTCGGCGTCCTCGGCCTACGCGGCGATGTTCTTCGGATCTGTACAGCCGGCGGGCGCTAAAAACATATGGAGAACATCAGCTCCGCCTCGAGTAAGGTTCTTCTATTGGCTTCTTATGCATGGGCGTTGCTGGACGGCGGAACGCCGACATCGCCATGGACTTCAAGACTCCGACGTGTGCATCATGTGCGATCAGGCGGTTGAATCAATTGATCATATCATACTGGGCTGCACCATTAGCAGGGAGGTTTGGTTCGCTACCCTCTCTTTGCTGCAGATTGACTCACTCATCTTAGTTCGCGAAGAACCAGTGATTCAGTGGCTGGACCAGCGAAAGAGGATCCCAAAGGCTCTACGCAAGGGATTTGACTCCCTATTCTTCCTCCTAGGCTGGTCACTATGGAAGGAGCGCAACGCTAGAACCTTCAACGGCACGGCATCAAGTCCACCACAGCTGCTCGACACCATCAAGGAAGAAGCGATGGCCTGGTGTTCAGCTGGTTATACGCACTTGAGGGACCTGCTTGCGTCGCGCATGGCTTGATCGGTTTTCTGACCGGTGTGTGGTCAATCTAGTTACAATGTAATATGCATTTGGTTTATGTTGGGTGGTGGTCTCGGTAACTTTCGTTACCGTCCGTTTGTTGTAATTCTTTCAAAAACTTATGTCTTCTTAATGAAATGCATGTCCACGGCATGTTCTAGAAAAAAAATTGACGATCGAATGTCCCCCATAAACTTCGTTGTGGCTTGTCGATCCTCCTGATTACCATTGTTTGCTCCGGAAAAGTGGTTAATAAGTGATATACCAGTTGAGATGATAGCACCGTCTTTACTAGCTCCCTGTCGTTGAAAGAAATCTACTCTTCCAGCTTGGAAGTCTAACCGCAATCTTAAAATCTATGAGCGGTTGGACTTCATCCTTGCGCATGGAAGACTGAGGTATTTCCTAGGAAATTTGCAAATTTTGCTCGGGGAGTTTTGGACTAACTGATCGACCGCTTCGCTGTCCATCTTAATGGGGAAGATTTCTGTCTTGGAGATGTTGACGATTTTAGGCCTCCCGAGCAATCTCCAAAAAAAAAAAAGTTAAGTCCTATCTTGATGATCAATCTCACTACTGCTTGGGTGCAACCACGTCATCCGAATTTAGGACGCCTCTCGGTGCAGGTGCTTTCTATATGCGCTGCAATGGGTCAATGGACAAGATGAATAAAAGCGGCGATATAGGAACCAAATTAACCAAAATCTTGGATGACGCCGTGCCCAAAAGTCTTGCTATCCAGTCTCTCCATTAGGCAGAAGCTCCAACCTATGGGGACAAAAATGCTTTTGAGATGCCTAGCTTGAAAAAAAGGGCTGGCCTTTTCTTTTTGTGTAGGAGTTGGATGACCCTTTGTGCATAGATGAAATTACCGTGGATACATCTCTTCTTGATGAAAGTATTTTGGGCGTTTGAGACAAGAGAGTTCTTGAGCGCGCCCGTCTGGCACGAATAATGTTCCGGGCAAAACGAAGAACCTCTTCATCATCATCATGACACAAATAATACACCAAATATAATATTGTCCATATATTGCGAGGTACAAATACGATTATCACAATACTAGAGTAAATGCGGATAGCAAAAAAAGACATGCATAAATGCATCTTTATTCAATCACTTAATAACGTACGAACACCACGACAAACCACAGTCAGATTCACACAATTTATTCATACACCACACCGCACACGAGGCAAAGAGCGTTTTCGCAGGGGCACGCAACGCGGCCGCCGGGCGCCGGCGGCGCCTAGCAGCTCGGGACGGCAATGCCGCAGGAGGTGAGTGTGCGGCGGGCGTTGGGGCTCCTGATGTAGCTGCGGTAAGCCTGGTCACGCGCGTACTGGCAGAAGCACGCCTGCTGCGCGCGCAGGTTGGCGCAGCACGACGCCGTGGGCGGCGACCCGCTGATGACCGCCGGCGCGCACACCGCCAGCGGGGACACGTTGCACTGCTGCGCCGACGCCCCGCCGGCGCTCGTCGTCGCCACCACGACCAGCGCCAGCGCCACGAGCATCGCCACCGCCTGCCTCGCCATGGCACTAGCTTTTTGGTGCACGCGTTCCGCTTCTTGGCTCGCTGCCTTCTTCCTCGATCTGAGTGAAGAGAGTGAAGGTTTAGTTGAGATGTGTGGGTGGGTGGTGCACGGGAACGAAGTGCCCTGTGGCGTGGTATTTATAAGCGCCTTGTAAGTGGCGGAGAGGGGAAACGTCGTCGAGACGCCGTTGCAAGACAATGCTTCTTGCGTGAATGTGCTTTACATTTGACTGGAGGTAAAACTCGTCCTTCGATCGTCGATCGGGTTCTGGTATAGCTTCACGGAGCGCCACATGCCAAAAGGGTCACTAAAACCGTTGTTCAGTCATATAGGGAAGCGAGTCTACTAAGAACTGGACATACCAGCTGTAGGCGTGTGGGCGATTCACTCCGTTCTAAATTTGGGCAGTGGCTGTGAGAAGAAATTTGGGGCGTTTGTTTGGATGCTATAATTGCTAGAGTTGGAGCAAAAATTTGGACCAACAAAAAGTGCAAAAATTTAGACCAACAAAAAGTGGGAATAGGCACAAAATTAAAAGTATGGCCCTAGTTTGGGGGCCTAGAGTTGCTCTTAGGTAATAGACACTTCTCGTGCTTTCAGTTCCAGGTACAAGCGTGGATTAGAAATACTCCATCAGTTCTGGATTATAATTTATTTTAATTTTATTCTAAGTAAACCTTTTTTTAACTTTTATCTAAGTTTACAGAAAAACAAACAAACATTTAGAACGTAAAAAATTAGACCAACAAAAATGGAGGTGAACAATCCAAATTGAAAATAGGGGCTCTAATTTGAAAGCTATTGCTGAAGTTGCTCTTAGGTAACAAACACTTTTTGTGCTTTCAGTGTCATGTACACAAGCGTGGATTAGAAATACTCCACCAGTTCCGATTATGATTTATTTTAATTTTGTTCTAAGTGAATGGAACACATGATGTGATTATTATTATTAGATGAAACACCGAGTATTACGTGCCCAAAACAAGTTAAATTTTGCATGCCCAGGAAAAGTCATGATATGATATGAAGTTTGTTTTCTGCACGATTTTTTTAAAGTTTTCCGCACGATTTGTAATGTGTTAGGACACCCACAATTGTAGTGTAAAAGTAATCTTTATGCAATAAATGCAGCCTTATGGGTGGACAAGGTACACAGCAGAAATGGTTTTTATACAATGAACATCACTCTTTCAATCTTATTTTCTTTGTTAAAAAAGAATATAATTATGAGAGCTGTCAGTCAAATTAACTTAATTTTGACTAAGTTTACACTACTCCCTCCGTCCCAAAAGAACTTTGATGACTCTTTCACTAAGAATATAATTATGAGAGCTGTCAGTTAAATTAACTTTGATGACTAAATATATATTATAAAAGAGTAAAATGCACCCCAGGTCCCTGAACTTGTCGTGCTGTGCCAACTAGGTCCCTAAACTTCAAAAGTGCCTACTAAAGGTCCCTAAACTTGCTAATTGGCTCATGTGAGGTCTAATCACTGCCTGTTAGCGTTAAACTGCCATCATGGTTGCTGACCGTGCACCTGACTGGTGGGGCCCACATGCCAGTGCCTCCCGCCCCTTGCCTTCCCCTGCACAGGTGGCCTTTGAAGAAGCGGAGTAGGGCGTGGGCGCGGCGCGCAAAGTCGCCGGGAACACGTACATGCCGCTGCAGCAGTACCTGGCCGCCGCAAATGCCTCCCACACGCTCATGCACCGTTGGGCTTTCCGTGCCGCAATCCCTCATCATCCCGCACCGTAAACCCGCGAGATATATACGAGCGGCCAGATCAACCGGCTTGTCCGTGTACTCTAACGACGCTGCGCGTCCCGCAAGGAATGGAGGAGGACAAACAGAGAAAGCAGCCTCGTGTCGCTAGCCTGGGCAGAAGAATGCGGAGGGGAAGCCACGGTGAAGGACACAGACATGCCGGCGTCGATGCAGGCGGCGGCCACCTGCGCGTAGTCCTGCATGGCCGCACCGCAAGCCCGACGAGACGAAGAGCGCAGGATGCTCGCCATGACCACCCTGCCGCGCAGACGCAGACGAGCACTAATGGAGGCTACTGCTCCACCTCGATCGAATCAGCGACATCCACGAACGCCGGTGAGCTGCTTCTCCATTTCAACTGGCGTCTAAGAATTGGATGAGGCTTCTGCTGAGTGCTGACTGCCAGTGACGGATCTAGGATTTTAAGGTAGGGTATGCAACAATACAGTGGAAAGTAAAAATAAAATTAGGGCAGACCATAAAATGCAAAATAGAAATAAAAATGAAGGTCCAAGGAATTGAACCCACGACCTCTTGCCCAAAACACCAATAACTAACCACTAGGCTACTAAGATACATTTGTATAATATGGCTGTCCCATAGGATATGTGGTGGCCCACCTTACATACCCTATGGTCCGTCCATGCTGACTGCTTCAATCGGCTGCCAAGGATCAGAAAAAGCTTCTAATTCTACTGACTGCCGGCGTCCAGGCCAAGCTTCCTCTTCATCAATGGGCGACAAACAAACAGGGCGCCGGCAGCCGGAGTACGTGCATGGTGAATCAAAAGGCCATCAACGACGTTTGTCCTAACCTAGCACTCTAGCATGCAGGTACGAGTCCGGCCCGCTGGCACAATGTGGATGTTGGAACATGGCGATGATGCCCCTATTTAGAACTCGATGTCTTCGATGAGCTCATGGATGGATTACACAACGTTGCCGTCCACGCACAACATGCCTAACATATGCAAACAAAAACAAAGATACATGTGCAACAGTTTGGCTAACAGTGTGTATCTGGCTGAGGACGACTGTGGCGGAAGCGTTGACAGCACGTCTTCGATCAGGTGCAACGAACGTCCGGTTTAATGACCGCAGAGCCAGCATCGTTTCGGGAACAAGGCCTTCTCCTTATCGAACGCAGCCTTCTCCGGCAAGAATGATGGAGCCCAAGATGAAGCGGCGCTCATTCGTGATGGTGCGGCCAGAGCATATGGTGGCCTGGCCCGGCGCTTGCCCGCGAGCGGGGGCGACACCACTATGGCGAGGCGTGGCCAAGATGCTCGTCCAACAGGCAGCACGGTCATCGTGGCGTGGCGCATCAATCTTGGCGGCAGTGGACACTAGGGGTGTGTTTGTGAGGGTGGCCCGTGGGCCAAATTGCGCCCGCGGGGTGCAAGGCCTCGTGTTTGCGGCCTTGGCCCAGAATCGAGCCCGGCTCCCAGGAGTCAAAAGTGCCGCCTCCGCCAGGCCCTCCAGAAACGCCGCTAGGGTTCGTTTCGGGGGAGCTCGGCTCCGCGCGGCGCAGGCGGGTGATTTCGGGGCGGCGGCGGGGGATTTCAGGGTGGCTCCCGCGGGCTCACGCGGGAAGGTGAAACTTCCGCGCGTGCTTTGCCGCCGCGCGTGAAGCCAATCCGCCGATGATTTCGTCACACCTTTATAAGGGCAGCCGCTCCCCCTTCCTCTTCTTCCTGCTCTCGTTCCCCTTCCACCTCCCTCGTGAGAGACCGGCGGTGAGCTCGTGTGTTTGGCGGCGGCGGCGACCTTCGGCTGCGGTGACATCCGACGGCGGTGCCCTCTGTCGGTGACCTCGTGTTGTTGCTGGGACTCCGAGGCGTTGGTCTTCTTCCCCGTCTCTAGCCCCATCTACTTGGAGCTAAGGCCGATCTGCTTCCTCTACTTCCAAATCTGCTTCTTCTGCTTTGATTCGACCTTGAACCCTAAGGTGAAATGCAATTCCCTCCTTTCTTTTCTCTTGGATGCGCCCTGTCTTAGGGTTTGGACCATGGTTAGGTGTTCTTCCTTCGATTCATGTTAGGGTTACTATTTCGGCTCATGTTCCTGATGTGTTTATGCTTTTGCTTTATTGGGGCCTTTCGATTCATGTTGGTTCAGGCCATGTTGTACAACTGTTACTGTTTTGGTACATGATGCTGTCTCTGTTCTTGTTCTTTTTGTTGCTACTTGTTGTTCTTGTTCTTGATTTGTTATGAGATGATGTCGATGATAGTACATGGTGGTTTGTTACTTTGTTCTGAAATGTGGTCGATGATGTTGTCCTTTGAGGGCACTGGGAGGCATCAGTAGATGATGTAGCCGTGCCCTTCAATACTTACTCATGTCACAGACTAGTAGATGCCATAGCAGGGTCTGATAATCTATTTTCCTGTTTATACTTATATGCTTCTAGATGGATCCCTCATTGAGCCGTGAGCAGCTATGTAGGAAGGCCTCTGCCTTGACTGTTGTTATGGTTTCCTTTGTATCCAGTAGGATAAAAAGGAAAAACCTTGAACCTAAGACTGATGAAACCCCACTGCCTGACCCAGCAGCCCTTGCACTTATTAGAGATGAGAATGAGCAGCACAGAATGAGGACACTTAGGATGATTTACCAGTGCAATGACATTGAGTGCATTTCCATGATTAGGATGAAGAGAGCTCCCTTTTTTGAGTTATGCAAAACATTTAGAGAGAGGAGCTTGGTAAGTGATAGGGAGGGGGTGTCAGTAGAAGAGCAGGTTGCCATGTTCTTGCATGTTTTTGGCCACAACCAAAGGTTCAGAGTTGTCCACCAGTCTTTTAGGAGGTCAATCCAAACTGTGCGTGGACACTTCCACCAGGTTTTGTATGCAGTTGGTAAGCTTAGGAATGAACTGATCAAGCCACCTAGCACATCCACTCATCCTAAGATCCTTGGGAGCCCTAGATGGAATCCTTTTCTGAAGGTAACTATTTAGCTATAGTTATTAATGTAAAAATGTCATGCTCCATTATCTTACACACATATTTTAGGACTATGTTGGCTTCATAGATGGGACACATTTTCTGGCAAGGGTGCCTAGGAGGATGCAACAAGTTTTTAGGGGTAGGGAAAAGGACCCCACTCAAAATGTCATGGTAGCTGTCAATTGTGACCTGCTATTTACTTATGTCCTTGCTGGTTGGGAGGGATCTGCCCATGATGCAACTATCATGGCAAGTGCCATTGCTAGGGAAGATGCATTCCATCTACCTGAAGGTAATTGGCCATACACACAATCTGCACTTAATTACATGACCAATTCATGTCACAGTCTCTCACAGTAGATGTATAATTGTAGGTAAATTTTGTTTGGTAGATGCTGGGTATGCATGCAATCCTGGCTTCCTACCTCCATACAGGGGAGTGAGGTACCACTTGTCTGAGTTTGGGAGCAGTAACAGACCCACCAATGCCAAGGAGCTGTTCAACCTGAGACACTCTTCACTTAGAGTAACAGTTGAGAGGGCTATAGGTGCACTAAAGGGCAGATTTAGGATCCTGGAAAACAAGCCCTTCCACAAGTTTAGGACCCAAGTGAGGCTTGTAGTTGC
>CM041629.1:49170855-49227640 GCA_023333625.1 Bothriochloa decipiens
ATAGCCGGCAATGTATGTATTGATGAACTTTTAAATTTGTGTGAGGCATAAACCTTTTGTTAGCAATTGTTGCTCATATTCATGTAAACTATTTTTGCTTCTCTATTGAACAAGCTATTTTTTCTGTTGGTGCAATTTGGGCCAGGCCAAGCACAGCCAGGTCATAAACATGATCTGGGGTTGGCAGTTGGTGGTTGTTGGCGGCGGTTGGGCTCTCAGCCAGGCTCAGCCCAGGCACGCAAACAACAGCTCGCCTAGGCCTGGTTCATTTGGTACATGTTGCGCAAACATCCAGTCCTGCACCAGTTAGGCCAGGCTTGTCCTGGCCTGGACCAGTTGGGCTGGCCTGGCTGGCCGGGACCAGGGTCGCAAACGTGCCCTAGATCTTAGCACGGACGACGGATGGGTAGCATGCATATGGCAGAGCGCCGGTGAACTTTGGCCGATGCTGCTGAGCCTTGGCCGCCCGCTGTGACCGTGCGTGCTCTAATCACTCTCGTGCTCGCCAGCTTGCCATCCTACAGCATTGCCATGGCCACAGCTTGCCTACCCCGTGCCCTTTGATGAACTATGCCGGGTGCACAAACAGCTAATGGAAGATCAATGCTAATGAATGGTGATTGAGTCCTCACGTGAACGGGATTAGCAAGTTTAGGGACCTTAAGTAGGCACTTTCAAGTTTGGGGACCTAGTTGACACAACATGACAAGTTCAGGGACCTGAGGTACATTTTACAAATGTTGTGATACAAATGCTGTGAAAATATATCGAATCAAACTTGTGGTATAAAAACTAGAGACGACACTTAAATTGAGACAGAGGGAGTAAGTAGTGTTGCTATGTCTCTAAATAAATTTATTATAAAAATAAATTCTATAATAACTATGAGCGCCTTGCCCGCCCGTGTTCGAAGCCTAGCTTCAATGCTGGTGCCTCACGCGCGAACAATATTGTTCCCGAAAAATTTTAGTTGTCTTTCACGCGTGAAGCCACAATGAGATCGTGACGTGTCCATTGCCTACGAAATCAGAGGTTTTTGGTAATCTCGAGAAGAATGCGATCTTCAGATCTGAGTGTAGTTATATGTTTGTTTGTACGCAGGTGGTGTGGGTGGTGTGCGTGTGTTGAGTGGGTGTGCGTGTATACAACAGTTGTACCCAGATGAGAGACGTCAAACAATAAATATTTTGTATCATAAATATTTATTTTTTTAAAATAAATTTAGTTAGGGTCTAAACTATTTGGCTTCTCGAAAAACGAGAATAACGTTATTTTGTGACGGAGTAGTAAATGGAAATCTTATGGTTTCCGGGCTAGCAGTAGCAGCGGCGGCGCTGGGTTACGCCATCGCCGTCTAGCATGAAATGTTCGGGGGCAAACAAAGAACCTCTTCACCATGACACAAACACACCATAATATTGTCCATATTGCAAGGTACAAATAAGAAATGACAATACTAGTAGACCGATCGACATGCATAAATGCATCTTTGTTCGATCGCTCACGAACACCACGATGAACAACAGGTTCTCAAAATTTATTCATACGTACGCCACACCGCACACAACACGAGGCAAAGTGCGCGGGCCCGGCCGGCTGGGCACGCAACGACGACCGCCGGCCACCGGCCGCTTAGCAGCTTGGGATGGCGATGCCGCAGGATTTGAGCGTGGCGTGGGCGTTGGGGCTGTTGATGTAGCTGCTGTACGCCGGGTCGTGCGCGTACTGGCAGAAGCACGGCTGCTGCGCTTTTAGGCTGGAGCAGCACGGCGCCGTGGGCGGCGACCCGTCGATGACCGCCGGCACGCACACCGTCAGCTGGGACACGTCGCACTGCAGCACCGACGCCGCCACCGCGATCAGCGCCAGGGCCACGAGCATCGCCGCTGTCGCCTTCGCCATGGCACTTGGTGGTGCACACGTTCCGCTCTGTTGGACTTAATTGGGCTAGGTTCATGATAATTCAATTAAATCAAATAATATTACAAGGCACACTTCTAATGCTAGGGAATTGAGAGGAATTCAAATTGAACTTGGTTGAGAAGTTTGAATTGAACTTGTATGGCAAGTTCAAATTGACTTGATCGAAAGTTCGAATTGAACTTGTATAGCAAATTCAAATTGATTTTGATTAAGAAGTTCGAATTGAACTTGACCTTGATTGAAAAGTTCGAGTTGAACTTGACACTCTTGATCGGAGGATTCTGGAACTAACCAGGGGTATGTTTTCTTCATCAAGTGAAGACATGACATATGGCCCAAGTTGGCTTACTTGAGTATCAAGTAAGGACTTCCTTGTTGATCAAGTAATATTTAACCATCAAGAGAAGGCCAATTTGTGTTTGTCAAAGGGTCATCTTCATCTATAAATAAATAAACCCACTTCTTACTAAAGAAGAAGAGAGAATACATTTATGGGTGAGCATACCAGAATACATTTGTGGGTGAGCATACCACAACACTCCTCTCAAACCTCATATTCTTACTCCTCCTGCTGTTGCTGCGTTTCTACGCATTCCTATCATGACTCTGCGGGCACAGAGCTTGCGAGAGCAGGCCTCTGAAACCACGCCCCTCTGAGATCCTGCTCGGGATAGGCGGGCGATTAGGTTTTTGGGGAGCGTACAACGCGACGCTCACTCGTGTCCTACTAACAAGAAGGCCGTTCGAGTGACTACACTGCATCGTCTTGCCACTGCATCAAATTAGATCGACTACATCGAACAAGCTCAACCAACTAGTATGGCTAGTCCAGTTGAGAACGGCGCATCCGATGCCTTTGGCACTGGCCATACCTCCGGGTACATCCTAAGCTCTTTCTGTTTTCAGTTCATGTTAAATGGTGTTTTAATCATGAACATGTGCACCTGTTTTGCTATAACAAGATCATTAATCAACTTCATGTTTTACCTAAAATATTTTACAATCAAAATATGCTATAAATTTCCTAAAGTTCTAACAATCCAAAAATGTGATAGGCAATTTTCTGTCACTTGTTTTGCTGCATCAATCAAGCCGAATCTTTTTGATGGTTTAAATTACAAACGATGGTGCGATAGAGTCATTTTGTGGTTGACAGCTATGAACATTATGCAAGTCGCAAATGGAAAGCCTATGGGACCCTTCAGAGGAAGAGAGAATGTTCCTAGCAGCTGATAACCTGTCTCGAGGCGCCGTAATAAGTGTTCTTGCTGAAAATCTTGTGGATGTCTATTTGTCGCTACCATCTGACAAGGATTTGTGGGATGCACTTGAGGCAAAGTTTGGTGTTTCTGATGCTGGTAGTGAGTTGTATATTATGGAACAGTTCTATGACTACAAGATGGTTGAAGACCGTTCTGTAGTGGAACAGGCCCATGATATTCAGGCACTAGCTAGGGAACTCGAACAATTCCCGTGTATGTTGCCCGATAAGTTTGTGGCTGGAGGCATTATTGCAAAGCTGCCACCTTCTTGGAGGGATTTTGCCACTTCTCTAAAGCACAAGAGGCAAGAGTTCAGCGTTGCTGGTTTCATTGGGACTCTTGATGTTGAAGAGAAAGCAAGGGCAAAATACACGCGCGGTAAAATTGTTGGTACTTCAAGCGCAAATTTGGTACAAAAGAATAACTTTAATACCTCTCAAAAGAAGAAGAAGAAGAACAAACCACCATAGAACCAAACAAATACTAATCAAACAACCACATTTAAGAAGAAAACGAAAGGAAATTGCTATGTCTGTAACAGTCCAGACCACTTTGCTGGTAAGTGTCCGGACCGTAAGGACAAGAAATCTGCCAACATGGTTATTAGCGAGACTGGTGGAACATCGAGGTACGGTAATCTATTACCTACAGTTCTTTCAGTCTATCATTCACCAGAATGGTGGGTTGACACCGGGGCTAATACTCATGTATGCGCAGATGCTTCCTTATTTTCTTCTTATCAGGCCGGAGGGACCTGCTCTCTATTGATGGGGAATGGATCACATGCTCGTGTTCTTGGAGTTGGTACGGTCGATCTAAAATTTACTTCAGGAAAGACAGTACGGTTGAAGAACGTGCAGCATGTACCCACCATCAAGAAGAATCTTGTCAGTGGCTCTCTATTGTGTAGAGATGGTTTTAAATTAGTCTTTGAATCCAATAAATGTGTATTGTCTAAATTTGGGGCTTTTATTGGAAAAGATTATGATTGTTGAGGCTTGTTTCGTTTGTCTTTGTCTGACAGATGCAATAATGTTGTGAACCATGCGCTTAATGTTGTTGAATCCAATGTTTGGCATTCAAGGCTTTGTCACATTAACTTTGGTTGTATGATGCGGTTAGCTAGTTTGAATTTAATTCCAAAATTTTCCTTAGTTAAAGGTTCTAAGTGCCTTCTATGTGTTGAATCAAAACAACCACGCAAGCCTCACAAGGCTGCTGAGGCGAGAGACTTGGCACCATTAGAACTAATTTATTCCGATTTGTGTGAAATGAATGGTGAGTTGACAAAAGGAGGTAAAAAGTATTTCATGACTTTGATTGATGATTGCACTAGATTTTGTTACATCTACTTGTTGAAATCAAAAGATGAAGCATTGAATTATTTTAAAATCTATAAAGCTGAGGTAGAAAACCAACTTGAGAGAAAGATCAAACGTGTTAGGTCGGATCGTGATGGCGAGTACTTCTCAAGTGTTTTTACTTCATTCTGTGAGGAACATGGTATAATTCATGAGAGGACGCCTCCGTATTCATCTCAATCAAATGGGGTTGCTAAAAGAAAGAACCGTACTCTGACTGACTTGGTTAATGCCATGTTAGATACAGCGGGACTTTCCAAGGAATGGTGGGGTGAGGCAATATTAACGGCATGTCATGTCCTAAACTGTGTTCCTACAAAGAATAAAGAAATAACACCATTCAAGGAATGGGCGAAGAAAAGGCTTACACTTTCTTGCTGTGGCAGAACCTCCTAAATCATATGGCCCACACGCACGATTATTGTCTAAACAGACTCCAAATAACCATGAATGTGTTCCATACGACTTAAAAAGTCTGTCGGGTAAATCCTAAATCATCCATAATTCTCTGAGCAGGATCAATCGTTATAAAGAGGCATTGTAGTATTACAACAGTTTGATATAAATAATATACATCGGAGTAAAATAGCGAAAGACTTACAACAACATAAGTTTACAAACCTTTGAGTTTCAAATATTTACAACCATAAGTTTAAATTGCACAAACCATAATAGTAGTGGAGTAGCAGTAGATAACTTTATTACAATACCAAACGATAAGCTCTGCCCAAGAGCTAAACATCTTACTCGTCGTCACTTTCCTCGACGACTGTCATGCAGCAGGACGCAAAGCACTCCTGCCCATGAGGCTCACCTGCAACAAGGGTTCAACAAACCCTGAGTACAAAAGTACTCAACAAGACTGACCCGACGAAAAAGAGGGGTGAAGACTCAAGAAATGCAGGCTAGAGGGACGAGCTAAGGCTTGTAAAAGATAAGAAATTTTGCGGAAAAGCTTAACAGAAAGAAAAGTTTGCCTTGATCTACCTCCAATTACCAACCAACTTCATTATTAAACCTTAGTCATCGTTCAAGTTGTTACTATGACGATGAACATCGATCGAGTCTTCTTCTCCGAGAAGCAACGACGATTCAAATCCATTTTCATACCCAGCTGGGACCTAGATCACTGGGATACCGGAGACTTTAACTCCGATGCATACCAGATCACAGATATACCAGGATAACAACCGCAGCCATATATCACCACATGATACACCTGAGCTTTTCAGCCCCGTGTACCGATATACATGGGAATTTAAACCCACAGTATAACACACTGTGACATATGTGGGGACTCTGGCCCACTATATGTCACTCCATGATATGTGTGGGGACTCTAGCCCACTGAATACCACTTCATGCATGTGGATTTCTAATTTCTCGATATCACCAGTTCACCAATGGACGGGACATAGGACATCAACAGACGAAAACACTACAGAGGGACTCCATTCCCAGTGCAAGTTAGCCGTCCGGACTCGATTTATTAACTATTATCAAGATTCTAACAAGTAAAACCAATCTCATCTTTTTCATTCTTTTACTTTTGAACACTTAACTAATTAAGCAGGGCTAAGCGTTACTACTTATCTTCCAAAACAGGTAACAAGGAATAAGAAAATAAGACAGGTAATGCAATTGGTGGGTTTTCACTCAACTCCTATTACTTAATGCAACATATCATAACTGAAGCGATAAAACTTTTATAAATAGAATAGGGTTTGAATGCATCCGGGGCTTGCCTTGGTATTCAGGGTAGACGGTCTCGAACTCTGGATCAACTTCCGATTCCTGAATCTGTTCGTCCTTGGGATCTGGTGCGATAATGTTAACGCTCCGTTAACGGAAACTATTCGATGAATGATATGCTTCAACATGATGGAATAGTAAACATGATGCTCAATGGATGTATGATCAGATTAAGAGCTTGAGTACAACTTTTCTTCATGATAAAGTTGCAAGCCAACAAAACTTCGATTATTAAGCTCATTAGGGTTAACTACGCCATTTAAGAAATTAATTAAACACATGAAATAACATTGATTAAGCCCTAATGACATGATTAAGATAAGCGCAAACAATTAATTAAAGTGCCAAAGGTCATTAGGGTTAATGACCCAAGGTCATCAATCAATCCTAAAGTCAAACAAATCCTATAATGATTAAACTCAATTAAAGAGATTAATTAATTATTTAAAGGCATTAAATAAAGGCATAAAATTAAATTTATCAAATTATACCCAAAATTTTATTTTGGAAAACTATTAGCCTAATTAGATGGCAAAACAAATTTCAGAATTAAAAGCCAATTATTTTATTTATTAAAAATCATTGAAGGTCCATTTTTCAATTAAAAGGGATAATTTTAACATATGCAAAAATTAATCAAATCTAGCATTTCATATTTTTCCTAGGTAGATGACATCATAAAGAACACACAAAAATTTTTAGAATTTTTGGAGCTATGTATGAATTACTATGATTTTTCAAAGAAAATAGCATTTAAATTATTTTCTGAAAATAGAAAAAGAAAAATCGGCACAGTGCTCCCGCGCTGACCGACGGTCCGCTGGCGGTTGACCGGCGATTACTCGCCGACGGCGAGGTCTCCGGTGACCGGACTTGAACCATCGGGCTCAGCTTGGCACGGGGAGTCGATCAGGGTAGCTAAAGTGGCGGCGGAGCGGCGGCGGCACCCAAGCCGGCGGCCATGGCGGCGCGGCGGAGCTCGGGCGGCGCAGCGAAGCTCACCGGAGCTATTTCCGGTGACAATGACTACAGGGAGATACGTAGGGCACTCAGGAGAACCACAATTGCAACAAAATGACACCGTCCCCTGTCCCTAGCCAAAGTGGCAACGCGCGCGGCGGAGCGGCATGGCCATGCCGGCGGTGAGCTACGGTGACCGGCGGCTACGACACGAAAATGATGAAATTGAGGATATAGACAGATGCCGGAGCTCACCACGGTGCTGATGCGCACGTTAATGAAGACTTGGAGCGGCTGAGTCGAGCTGCGGACGGCGGCGGTGATGGCGGCGGCGGCGCTCCGATGGCAAGGACGGCGTCACCGGAGTTCCTGTGCACCATCCAGCCAGCCAAGATGCGCATGAGAGGCAGGATAGCATGGAGAACACGATGAGAGGGTTAAAGAGAATATATTTTCAACCTTGGCGACGGTCGACGGCGAAAAAGCTCACGGCGGCTCGGCGACCGGCCGCGAAGAAGATGACGGCGCGTGGGCAGCTCGGGCGAGGAGAGCAAGCACGAGCTAGCTCAAACTGACCGTAAGGATGTGGCGGAGCTATTGGCAAGAGAAATCGGGCAGTGGTGAATCGACGGTGGCGAAATCAAGCGGCGGAGCGAGGTCGTCGGCGGTGGCGGCGGGGAGAAGAAGAAGTCGGCCACGGCTGATCTATTTATAGGGCGGAGCGATGTATGGACGGGCGACACGACGACGATGAAGCTTCGCACGTCCAGGAGCGCGCTGGTGGTCGAGCATGTGCGGCGGTGGACGGCGGCGCGGGTTGAGAAGCCGGCAATGGCGGGCGACGATAGGTTTCGGTACTGTTCGTAAAAATTACAGAAATGCCATTCGTTGGAAATTACAAATTACTCAAAAATTTATATAAGAACTTGAAAATCTCCAAAAGTATCATTTGCATAACTTTTCAAGAGCTACACTCTTCCTTTAACCGGCATCCTCAAATTCTGTCTGGATTTTGAAATTTGAATTCAAATTCAAAAAGAGAATAAAACCCTAGAAACAAACATTTGAAATTACTTTTGATTTTTCAATAAAACTTGAAAATCTTCAAAACTATGAAATGTTTACTTTCCAAACCAAACCATTTTCCCATACAAATTTTTCCAAAATTATGCATAATTTTTGAATTATGGTTTTAAAATCAAAAGGGGACAAATGCTGGAAAACTGTATTTTCAAATTCATTTGAAATTTATTTTGGAAACTTGAAAAACTTTATATACCAACTTTGTAGCTCTTGTCAAGATCTACAAACTATCTTTTTAGAGTATCTCTGAATTCTTTATAGATTTTGAATTAGAGAAAAGGGGGTAAAACTAGTTTTAGAATAAAGGGTTTTTGAAATAGAATTCAAACTCGATTTGGTTTCTAACTTAATTGGTTGGTCATTAGTGATCACAAACATCATCCAAGGAAATTTTTAGGTCATTGACCCAATGACACCCTTGGTTGACCAAATTGACTTTCGAAAAACACTTTATAGCTTTCTAATTTGAATTTAAATTTAAATTGCAAGGCTTGGGAATAAGCTTTGAAACCCAAATTCAACTTCAAATATGGAAACAAATTTTTAAGGGTTGAACTTAGGTTTATACACTATGCTTGACACTAGTGTAAACACGGTTTACACCTCAAGTACATAGAATATAACCCAAGTATTTACGATGACATTCAAAAGTAGGGTTTTATTATTTCATGTGACAAAACATTCCAGAAACACAATCAACCTATGAAATGTAAACTTGTTTTAGTTAATGCACATTAAGGTTGAATTAAACATGAATGCTTTGCAGTGCATATGATGACATGGCATGTTTTAGTTAATACAACACCAGAGGTGTTACACTTACGGACTTGAGGTTGTTTGGTAAAAGTTAATGTGCCAATAACTAAGAAACGTAAGCTTGGACCTAAAACCATGGATTATGTCTTTCTAGGTTATGCTATACACAGTGTTGGTTATAGATTTTTGATAATAAAATCTGGAGTACCTGACATGCATGTTGGTACGATAATGGAATCTAGAGATGCTACATTTTTGAGAATATTTTTTTGATGAAAGATGAAACAAGACCATCTAGGCAAGAGTTTATCAAAGATGACATCCCTACCATGCCGATAGAACACAATGAACCCATACTTGTAGAAAGTCTTGAGGAGAAAAACAATGAAGCTCCTAGAAAGAGCAAGAGATAAAGGACTACAAAATCTTTTGGTGATGATTTCATTGTATATCTCATAGATGACACACCTAGAACCATTGAAGAGGCATATTCATCTCCTGATGCTGACTATTGAAAGAAAGCAGTAAGGAGTGAGATGGATTCTATTATGTCTAATGGTACTTGGGAAGTTGTTGATCGTCCTTATGGGTGCAAACCTGTGGGGTGCAAGTGGGTGTTCAAGAAAAAGCTTAGGCCTGATGGTACTATTAAAAAGTATAAGGCAAGGCTCATGGCCAAGGGTTATACCCAAAAAGAAGGAGAAGATTTCTTTGACACTTATTCACCGGTTGCTCGATTAACCACAATTCGAGTGCTACTTTCCTTGGCAGCCTCTCATGGTCTTCTCATTCATCAGATGGACGTTAAGACAACTTTTCTAAATGGAGAGTTGGAGGAGATCTATATGGATCAGCCAGATGGGTTTGTATCAAAAGGTCAAGAAGGAATGGTGTGTAAATTATTAAAATCTTTGGATGGCCTCAAGCAAGCACCTAAGCAATGGCATAAGAAGTTCAACAGAACCTTGACATCTTTTGGCTTTGTTGTGAACGAAGCTGACAAGTGTGTGTACTATCGCTATGGTGGGGGAGAAGGAGTGATCTTGTGCTTGTATGTTGATGACATACTAATTTTTGGGACAAGCCTTAATGTGATTAAGGAAGTCAAGAAATTTTTATCTCAAAATTTTGAGATGAAAGATTTGGGAGAGGCTGATGTTATCCTAAACATAAAACTAGTAAGAGAAGGAAATGGTGGGGTTACACTTTTGCAATCCCACTATGTGAAAAAGGTTCTAAGTCGCTTTGGGTATAGTGATTGTAAACCTGCTCCAACACCTTATGATGCTAGTGTGATTCTACGAAAGAACAAAAGGATAATGAGAGATCAGCTGAGTTACTCTCAGATCATTGGCTCATTGATGTATTTAGCTAGTGCTACAAGGCCTGACATCTCATTGCTGTAAGCAAACTAAGACAGTTTGTTTCGAATCTAGGAGATGAACATTGGTGTGCACTTGAAAGAGTAATGCGCTATCTAAAAGGCACCATGAGTTATGGGATTCACTATACCGGGTATCCAATGGTACTTGAGGGTTATAGTGATTCAAATTGGATCTCTGATGCTGATGAGATAAAAGCCACGAGTGGATATGTGTTTACACTTGGAGGTGGCGCTGTTTCCTGGAAGTCTTGCAAGCAGACCATCTTAACGAGGTCAACTATGGAAGCAAAACTCACTGCATTAGATATGGCCACTGTTGAGGTTGAGTGGCTTCGTGAACTCCTAATGGATTTGCCGATATTTGAAAAACCGATACCTGCTATCCTAATGAAATGTGATAATCAAATAGTGATTATCAAAGTGAACAGTTCCAAGGACAACATGAAGTCATCAAGGCATGTGAAAAGGTGGCTGAACTCTATCAAGAAAATAAGAAACTCCGGAGTGATAGCCTTGGAGTATGTCCAAATGGCTAAGAACCTGGCAGATCAATTCACAAAGGGTCTTTCACGTAATGTGATAGACAATGCATCTATGGAATTGGGCTTGATACCCACATGAGTCATTCTGTAGTGGTAACCTATTCTATGTGATCAGAGATCCTGTGAAGTAGGATGATGAAACAAACTATGGATTGACTGAGAGAAGAGAACCTTTGTAAAAGGCTCATTCCAATGAGGTGCATTTCTCTTCTTATCTGTATGGCAGGTTGGTTTATACCTTAATGTGATCCGAGTGGCTTCTTTGAAGCAAAGATGTTATCCTACAGAACATCTTTAGAGGAACACACCTATATGAGTCTGACTATTGGTCATAGTCTATGAGTTCGGGTGATCTCTAGAAACTCATGAAAGGCTTAGAGTAAGACTTATATGCTCCAAAATAGCAAGGAATGCTTTTGCAGCCTTATATCAGTAAAGAACTTTGGTCAAGCTTATTTGCACAAAACTGTCAATTCAAGGCATAGTCCATTGTTCAGTTGTAAATAAGTGTAGCCTTAATTTTAGATGGATGTTCAACTTAACAGTCTCCATCGAAACACTGGTATATCAAACAACGGTGGATTTGGAGCATTTTTTGTGCCTTAAAATATTTGGTGGGGATTGTTGGACTTAATTGGGCTAGGCTCATGATAATTTAATTAAATCAAATAATATTACAAGGCATATTTCTAATGCTAGGGAATTGAGAGGAATTCAAATTGAACTTGGTTGAGAAGTTCGAATTGAACTTGTATGGCAAGTTCAAATTGAACTTGATCGAAAAGTTCGAATTAAACTTGTATAGCAAATTTAAATTGATCTTGATTAAAAAGTTCAAATTGAACTTGACCTTGATTGAGAAGTTCGAGTTGAACTTGACCAGGGGTATGTTTTCTTCATCAAGTGAAGACATGACATATGGCTCAAGTTAGCTTACTTAAGTGTCAAGTAAGGACTTGCTTGTTGATCAAGTAATATTTAACCATCAAGAGAAGGCCAACTTGTGTTTGTCAAAGGGTCATCTCCATCTATAAATAGATGAACCCATTTCTTACTAAAAAAGAAGAGAGAATACATTTGTGGGTGAGCATACCACAACACTCCTCTCAAACCTCACTCTTACTCCTCCTGTTGTTGCTGCGTTTCTACGCATTCCTATCGCGACTCTGCGGGCACAGAGCTTGCGAGAGCAGGCCTCCGAAACCACGCCCCTCTAAGATCCTGCTCGGGATAGGCGGACGATCAGGTTTCTGGGGAGCGTATAACGCGACTGCTCACTCGTGTCCTACTAACAAGAAGGTCGTTCGAGTGACTGCACTGCATCGACTCGCCACTGCATCAAATTAGATCGACTACATCAAACAAGCTCAACCAACTAGCATGGCTAGTACAGTTGAGAACGGCGCATCCGGTGCCTTTAGCACTGGCCCTACCTCCGGGTACATCCTAAGCTCTTTCTGTTTTCAGTTCATATTAAATGGTGTTTTAATCATAAACATATGCACCTATTTTGCTATAATAAAATCATTAATCAACTTTATATTTTACCTAAAATATTTCAAAATCAAAATATGCTATAAATTGCATAAAGTCCTAACACGCTCTTCTAGCTCGTCGTCTTCGTCGATCTGCGTGGCCGGAGAGAGTAATGTATGGCCGGTGGTGCACGGGAATGAAGCGCGCTGTGGTGTCGTGTTTATAGAGGCGCCTGCCTTGGCGGAGAGGGAAACGTCCAGACGGCATTGCGAGCAAGACAATAATGCCTCTTGCATGAATCGGTGAATGTGCTCTGCATTTGACTGGAGGTAAAATCCGTCCTTCGATCGTCCATTCGTCCTCGGGTCGTCCTTGGATCGTCCATTCGTCCTCGGGTTGCTTCACTGCGAGCCACATGCCAAAAGTGTCGAGTCCTACAAACAAGTAGATTCTAGAATGTAGACATACCAGCTGTAGTACTGTGGCCAATTGAGATCCGTATTTGGTTTCATGAATTATTCTGTCATCGATGTGGTGGTGCATCCTAAGTCCATTCTTTAGATTTGGTGGAATGACTTCATTTGTTATAGTAGTAGTAGTAATTATATCAGCTTGTGATGAATGAGGTGGATCATATATGCATCAATATATTTTCTACAAATAAAACAAAAAGAAGTAACGAATGGATAGATAATGAATTGAATCATTCCTCAGCAATTTTTTTTCTAACTTACAAGGACTGAGAAAATAACGCAAGCTGCTAGGGTTTTTCTTATTGTAACAATTATGTTTTTCTTATTTACAAATATTTTTTTCAAATAGCATTGACAGAGTCAGAATTTCCAAGTTGGGTATTTTCTAGCATAAAAATGTAAATATACAGTACTAAATTAATGTACAGCTAAGACATATTTTATGGTAGATTTATTAGTGGAGCCATTTTATTAGTGTTATGAACTTCTCCAGTGTTATATACGTACGCTTATTTTTCTGTAGCTTGATCAAAGCTAAATTGAGGATGATTAGAAACGTAGAATATGTATCCGGTGGAGTGTGGAATTCAAATTTCAGTTTGTCTTTTTTCTTGATCACGCAAAAGGTTTATACGTCTTTGTATTAAGACAAAAAAAAATATTCAATACTACATTCTTAACGGCGCCCTAGGGGGTCAAAACTGTACTACATGGATACTCGGACCCTCTCTAGTAGTACTGTAAGCTTGTTGGAAACCAGAATCGCAGTGTACGTACATTTTTGGGACCTCAAACATAGATTAACGCAGAGTGGCCAGCTGGGTGCACACTGAAATGTTGTCAGTGGTTGATTGCGGGCTTGCGGCTCAAACTTCGTATGATCACGGTGCAGTTTCGAGCAAGCATGCAGCATACGCAGTCAATCAAAACATAAGCATGTTTCCGAGGACAGAAACATTAGAGGCCAAGGAGTCGCTGTTGCTTATTTTCGTGAATGAAAAAGAGCCTGACGAAGTGCTCTGCTCCTGTGCCGCGCGTCTGCTGGACCCTGGACGTCTGATTATCATTGGTTTCGCCGGCTGCAAGTAATTTTAGGCGTTGCTTAGACTCAACTACTAGCTACAGACTGACGACTGCAGGAGCTAGTGCCCTGTAGCTGTAGTTAGACCTCCTGGGAAGGAATTTTACACAAACATGACGCTGTTCCTGGGCAAATGGATCTGCTCAACCACAGTTACGGGTGCCCGTGCCTATCCACCGGCCGGTGATGAGATTATTACGAGGTTATTATCAATGGGCGAGTGATATTGTAGATTAATAGACATGCCCCTGCTAATTAGTCAGTTGCCAACAAGATCGGTGCACTGCTCTTTTCTTTTAAAGGAACATGTATCGATCTTAGCGTATTACATCGGTCTTTTTACAGACAAGACCTCAAAAAGAAGTTTAAAACTCCTGTTCATCTTTCTCGAAGCCTTCAGAGATCCGTTTATTACCACCACCGAAGCCGCTTCCTAATCGTCATTGAGCATCAGAGCCAAACTCCACAAGGTGGAGGTCGCAGAGGACTTACTTCTAGGCGAATCAGCCGACACTGCCTCCCAGGTGTATCGGCCAACTCCCGTACCTACGACGCATCCTTCGATTTCATCGCCGGCAATCCGAGCAAAGTTCAGATTTTCACCAAAGAACATCTTTCTCGAGATTAACAGGGTCAACAACATCATCATCTGAAGAAGACAACGATGCGCCGACCCTCAACTCCTAGACAGGTCTCCCTAGCCTTCCGTTAACGTCGGAGTAGATCGCTATCAGAGAATGGAAGAGTCTAGAAAAACCACACGTGTGCCTGAATTCACTGTACGATAAGACTCGGGAAAGCTGTCTGAAATGAGAGCGGAAACCACATACTACTTGTCAGGAACCAGATCATCGTGACACAGCGAATGTTCGTGACAACACCAAAATAAGTGTCGTTTTCGGTTTCGTGATACAAGTTTAACTAGATTTGTAAAAAATATGTATAATATTTATATTTTAAATAAATTTATTAAAAAACTAGATGAAAAATTACTTAGCATAAAAATTTATATATTTCAACATATAATTATCGATATTTATTTCTCAAAAAATAAAAATGACACTTATTCTGAAACGGGCAGAGTATCCGATAACCTAACCGCCGTGTGAGAGTACGTGACAAAGGACTAGTAGATTGATTATAGCAAGCAGCCGGAGCAGAAAGAGGACCCCAGGCCCAGACTCAGTGTGAGATAACAATTGTGATGGTCAAAATGAATGCGGCTTCCATGCACGGGTAAACAAAATTGCACACATCTGAAAGAATCCCAGTCTTAGACCAGCATCTAAACTCGTTTAATTTGGAACAGTGGAATTTTTCTGAACTTCTGCAACAATTATTATATGTGTTAGAAGGATATAAGATAATTCCTGTCAACAAACAAGCCTTCAAATTTTGGCATTTTGGAGCATAATATCGGCACTGCACTGCACCATCACTACTGGATCCGTCTCCTTTGCCGAGTGCGGTCAATTTTGGAGCATAATATTGGCACTGCACTGCACCATCACTACTGGATCAGTCTCCTTTGCCGAGTGCTGGCCGCACTCGACAAAGGCACCTTTGCCGTCGGCAAAGGCTTTGCCGAGTGCGGCTCTCGGTAAAGCGCACTCGGCAAAGATTTGGTCAGCAAATGAGTCTTTGCCGAGAGCCACCTAACAGGCACTTGGCAAAGCCTTTGCTAAGTGCCAAAGCCAGCACTCGGCAAAGGTAACGGGCGCCGTCAATCTGACGGCACCCTTTGCCGAGTGTGACGTGGCAGGCATTCGGCAAAGATTTTTTTTTAAAAAAAATCCTTTGCCGACTGCCAGCACTCGGCAAAGATTTTTTATTTTTTTTGAAAAACCCTTTGCCGAGTGCCGGCTCTCGGCAAAGATTTTTTATTTTTTTTGAAAAATACTTTGCCGAGTGCCGACTCTCGGCAAATATTTTTTATTTTTTTGAAAAATCCTTTGCCGAGTGCCGGTTCTCGGCAAACATTTTTTATTTTTTTTGAAAAATCCTTTGCCGAGTGCCTGCTCTCGGCAAAGGTATGGTCACTTTGCCGAGTGCCACGCCGGCACTCGGCAAAGCTAGGCTCTGCTGGAAAAAATGCCCAGCTTTGCTGAGAGCTGGCACTCAGCAAAGCTGGAAAAAAATTGTTTTTTGGTTTTTTTCTATTTTCTTCCATTCCATACATGTAATTTCATATATATTCATGACAATAGACTAGAATATCACATAAATATCGCATTTCATCAGAACCATGACGTCTCAACATGAATTCATACATAAAGGTCCTCAAATTTATCTGTTATATCGATACAAGTTCATAACATGTCCAGAAGAGCGACAAATTCATCGATACAAGTCCACAAGAGGGCAGTAAAGGTACCTAGCTCATCCTGGCGTCCCCAGAGCCCCCACCTTGCTCCCACGGAGACCACCCTGACTGTGGCGCCGTCTAGAACGTCCAATAGGACGGTGGAAGCTGAGGGCCGCTTGCAGGCCCAGAATTCCCCTTCTGCGTCGGTGGAGGAGGAGCGGTACCTGGCCACGTGAAGCCCTGAGTCGGGAAGGTCGGGTGAGCCGGCCACCCGTGCGGTGGAGAAGGGCCTAGTGGAGAGATGGCATGTGGAGGAGTCAGGTTCGAACCCGCCGACTATTCCTACACAAAGGACAATTGATCTCATTAGTACCTGCAGGATGGCTGTATTAAAGCAACAACCAATATACTCACCGGAGTCGCTATAGAAGTAGGCATAGGAAAAGGTGGTGGAGCAAAGATCGAGGTAGGGAGCTCGTGTTGCTGCACTCCCAGGATCTGAAGGCCCCGAAAGTAGGCGAAAAAGTCTCGCATTTGATGCTGGTAGTGCTGCGTGACAGCCACCAGCTGTTGCTGATGGGCCACCGCCATGTTCTCCTGGTTCATCTACAACTGTGCTATTTGGGCCTGCAATATTACACCCGTAAGGTTGATGGTATGTGAAGGCAAGATACGCGTTGCTCGGCTACCGAGGCACTATGGGGATGTCGGAGGAGCTCCTGGTCCCGTCTCGTCGAATCTGGCTCAGCATGGGAACAGAGGATGACTCGATGGCGCTGTTGGCCATCTAGTACCGGCCGTGCTGCTTTCCTCCTCCCAACCTCATCAAGAGGTCTGTGTCTAGGGGGTCAGTGGCGGGGTGAACGTCTCCCCATGGCGCTGGCGAGCCGCGGAGGTGTACTCGGCAAGCTTGGGGTGGACGCTCGCGTTGGTGTATGCGTCAAGCCCGTCCGCCGGGTCGTAGACGTTGTCCGCCGCCATCGCTTTGCCCTTTTGAGCAAGGGCGTACCCCGTGAACTCGTTGATGGCCTACCCACCATATGACTGGGACTGCGAGAAAAACACAAATATGGTTACAAGTAATGACAATTGAGCGCTTAAATTAATAGATCAACAGAAGCATACCCATCTTTCCATGAACACTGGAAGGGACTGGTTCCCTTGGTGGTGTGGTGCCCCTCGCATCTGTAGGCGGTGCTCCCAATACTCTCTGCGCCTCTGGTACGCCACGTCCATGGTCCACTCATGCACAATGGCCGCCCAACAGTCCCGGTACTTGTCGCACCACATCGGACACATCTGCATGACATCAAGTATTTGACATGCCAGAAGATGAATTGAATGTTTCACAGAAGAAGTCAGAATGAATGTTTCCTACTTAACTACCTGCATGTACTGTGCCTCGATGAGGTCGGTCTCCCTCTGGAGTAGCATCTCCCTGACTTGCGGCTTCTTCACCACCTGGCCAAGCACGTCGGCGTAGTAGGTGATGACGCACTGGAGATGCGCCTCATGGTACAGGTCCTTGAGATGATCTTTGCAGACCGCCTCCTGCACTCGCGCCGCATGCTGCTCTTTCCCCTCCTCGCACTTGAAGAAGTCCTACACACAGAACTCACACAAAACTCATCATTATTTCAAGAATGTCCAACGAATGCGTAGTATTGAGAAATACGGTACGATGAAAAGACTCACCCAGAACTCCCTCTTGATCTTCGTCGCAAGGGTTTCGTTGTTGGAGTCCGTGATGCTGGAAGTGCTCCCACCTCATGGGCGCCTGTACCTCACCCTTGTGGGTGACCAAACCAGGGTAGTACTCCCTAATCAGCAGGCCCTGGATGCCATTGATATGGCGTGAATCGCTCCCTCCGCTCACAAATGTCCAGCTACTGCACGAGTCATTAAAAACAATTGTTAGTCTGAAGTTCGATTTTCAACATGTCATATGAAAAAGTAATGAAATCAACAAAGGATACTTACGTCTCACCCATGAATCGAATCACCGGGCGGCGGGAACGGAGCGGCCGTGGGTCAGGGAGCGACGAGGGCCCGCACTGGTAGGGCTTTCTTGAACCTGAGGAAGCCGTCTCACCTGGTGTTGTCATCAGCTTGCCTGGTGTCGTCGTCGGCTCACCCCCGTCGTCGTCACCGTCGCCGTCACCGTCGCCGCCATCATCGCCGTCACCGGTGGTCGTCATCATCGTCCCCCCTTGCGGGGCCTCCTGGAACTGCAGCCTCCTCGTCGATGTGCGACGTCTGCTGGGGGGCATCCCCCCTACTGGTCGACGGCTCCACCAACACCTCCTCCTCCTCGTCGTCGTCGGCGATCGCCTGCTCCTCGTTGTGGATCTGGTACTGTGAGCGGACCTTTCATTGCGGCCGCTGCCGCCTTCCGCGCGGCATTTTATCGAGTGCCTGCAATGACAAAGATTAAAATAGTTAGCATAAATAAATGACAAGTACTTGTAAAGAAACATAATTGCAACTTAATAATAATAACAATATAGTATTACATGAATTAGAAATTATCTTCGCGAACGGCAATATGGCTGGCGTGTAGTCGTCGTCACTATTGTCATCATCACTATCAATATTGTCGAGCTCTCTTAAGTGTCGGGCATCATCTCCGTCGTCATCATCTCCATCGTCGTCATCATCTACATCATCCTCAACAACTCCATCGCGCTGCATCTGCCATCGCTCAAGGATTCGTAAGTCCTTAGCATCCTGCACCTCATCACCCTCGTCCTTATCGATGTCGTTGTCTGCTTCCATGCCCATCAGCGAAAGAATTTCTATCTCCAAACTCCCTTCTAGGCCCTCAGGTTGATAGAACTCATATGTCTTTGGGTCAAAGTTGTAATCATCATCGTTTGGGATAGCTTTACCGCGCGGCGATACCAAGTGCACAAGGCTCCAACCCGCAAGCTTCTCGTCTTTTTGGCACGCCCATGGGAGGTAATAAACTTGCGTGGCATCTCGGTTAGCCACAATATAGACATCAGGATTGAACCAATGGCATTTGAATACCACTGGCTTAAAAGCTTTGGCACCCAAAAATTTGAGCTCGTATATCTCTTCGACTATGCCATAATAGTCCTTATCATTCGTGCCGGGCGCATGAACTCTGCAGCACATGGTTTTTAGGTTGGGCCGACTCTCCTCGTAGCTTCTCGTACGAAAGAGATAGCCATTCACATCATAAACGGTGAATGACTTGACCCTACGGGAGAAGCCACCGCCCACATGTTTCAATTCATCACTCATTTTCGCATCCGATTGGGCCTGCAAGGTCAGGACAGGTAGATCGTTATATTACTCACTCCTAGGAGCAAAGTGGAATCTCGAAGTTGGAACAAGGTTACTTGGATAGTACCGTTGTACAGAACCAGGAAATAAAATCGGGCACACCATGTCTAAGAAGATGGTCTTCTTCTTGCTCAGTAGGGAGCCTATTGCCTCTCCAGTGTTCATTAATATATTCTCTAAAAAACAAGAGACAAGGGGGTCAGATCGATAGGTGGAGGATAGTGATGGCGTATGTAACAAGCTCATTAATAACTTACTTCTGATAAGGAATGCATTCATCAAGGTTTAACAACAAGTAGCTCATGATAGTGCGCCATTCATCATGGGTCAATTTCTTGTTGGTACCTGTGCTTCCTCTTTCGAGATCCCCTTGGAAAAGGCTGAGGTTCGATGAGTTCTCGTCGGCGTTATAACGAGGGGTTGGATTGTGCACGATGGGAAGTTTCTCAGTATAGTACGCCGGTGTGAAGGTTGACACCTCCTCCAGAATGAATGCCTCTGCCACGGAAGCCTCAATTTTGGCTTTATTTCTATATTTTTTTCGAAGAAGCTTTAGACACCTTTCGATTGGATAGCACCAATGGGCCTGCTTGGGCCCCCCAACCATGCCTCATGCGATAGGTGCAAAATCAGATGCTGCATCGACAGGAAGAAGCTGGGTGGAAATATCATCTCCAACTTACAGAGCAACAGAGGTGCAGCCTTCTCCAGGTCAAGACAAACATCCCGAGATAACTCCTTGGCACAAAGCTGGTGAAAGAAAAAGCTCAACTCTGCCAGGACGCACCACACTAGCTCGGGGAGGTATCCCTGGGTCATCGCAGGAAGGATCCGCTCAATCCATATATGGAAGTCATGACTCTTCATCCCTAAGACTTTCATAGTCTCCAAGTTTACTCCCCTGCTTAGATTCGCCGCATACCCATCAGGGAACTGTAGCGTCTTGATCCACTGCGGTACTTCCTTCCTATCTGGCCTTTTCAGGATGTAATCAGCCGGGCCCTTTTTCCATTTCTTGCCTGGCGCAGGGGTCTTCATCACTAGCTTTGGTCTATCACAAATCCTTTCCATGTCCAGTCTAGCCTTAACGTTGTCCTTTGACTTCTTACCAATGTCCATGAGTGTTGCCCAGAGTGCCTCAGCGATATTCTTTTCTGTGTGCATTACATCGATGTTGTGTGGAAGAAGAAGGTCCTTAAAGTACGGTAGCCTAGTCAAGCCCGATATATGAGTCCACATGTGGTCGTTACCATATCCAATAAAACCTCCATTCTTTTTATCAATTTGGAGAGCCTCTATCTCGGCAAGGACATCGGCAGGCCTCTTAACCTAAGGAATGGGGTCGGTGACTTCAACACCTTTCGTGAAGTGCTTTTCATCTCATCTCAATTCATGGTTCTCAGGCAGGAATTGCCGATGTTTGTTGAACAAAGAATACTTGCCACCCTTGGCCAGCCAGGTGAACATCACATCTGCCTTGCATGTTGGGCAAGGGAACTTCCTATGAACAGACCACACACTGAATAAGCCATACGCCAGGAAGTCATGCATTGAATATTGGTACCACACATGCATTGTGAAGTTCCTCTTTGTAGCTCGGTCGTACGTCAGTACCCCCTCTTCCTAAGCATGTTGCAATTCATCCCACACTGGCTGCATGAATACACCCATATTGTTGTCCGGGTGTCCAAGTATTATCAGTGTCAAGAACACGTTCCTAGGTTCAAACATGACGCCGGGGTGAAGATTGAGGGGGATCACGAACACAGGCCAACAAGTGTATGGGGCTGCCATCATTCCAAATGGGTTGAACCCATCTGTTGCCAGCGCTACGCGTACATTCCGAGCCTCCATAGCCTTGCCAGGATTCATGTCATCGAAGTGCTTCCATGCATCACCATCCGCTGGGTGTACCATCTTGTCACTGTATCTTTTTCATTCTTGTGCCACGTCATCTGTTTTACGGATTCCTCTGTCATGTACAGCCGTTGGAGCCTCTGTAGGAAAGAAAGGTGTCGTATGACCATCTTGGGGATCTTAGATTTTTCTTTTTGCCATCACTGTCTTCTATCTCCACAAACCTAGAGGCTTTGCACTTTGGACAGTGTGTTGCTGTCTCGAGGTCTTCCCTAAACAGGATGCACCCCTTCGGACAAGCTTGGATCCCCTCATACGGCATCTTAAGTGCACGAAGGAGCCTCTGTGACTCGTACGTGTTCTTCGGCAGGGTGTGAGGATCCGGAAGCAATTTGCCAACAACTGTCAACACGAGATCGAAGTCGTCTCGACTAATGCCCAATTGCGACTTCAATGATATTAGGCGTGAAATGGCGTCCAGTTGCGAAACCATTATCTTCTTGTGAAGGGGCTTTTGTGCCGCCTCCATCATGGTGTAGAACGCCTTTGCGGTTTCCTCTGGATCTTCCTCCATCTCTATTCCTTCAACGAACCGTGCATCGTGAAAGTCTGCCATCATGTCTGCCATCTCGGCATCTGCATCATACTCCTCGAGGACGGGTCTCACCACCTCCTCCCTAATACGATGGTGTTCACCATGGTGGATCCAGCGGGTATAGTTTGGAATGAATCCGTTATTGTGAATATCTACTCCCACCTGACGCTTTCGTTTCTTTTTCTTGTTCTTACACTTGTTGCAGGGACATGGCATCTGACTCGACCCTTTAGCAGCTGGGCTAAATGCATGCTCCAAGAAAGCATCGGCCCTCCTGACCCATTCCAAGCTCTTACTTGCGAAGCCCGTGTACATCCACTCATGGTCAGCCATCCTCTGTCATGCGCCAATGTAAGCGAGTAATAAAACTAGCATTTGCATCTACAAAGCATTCCTACCATCTAATAGGTGAAGGATAGTTCCTAATCCCACCCAAGAATGTGTAGATGAGGTTAGCTTCCATGCTCCGCTCCCGTCTAAGACGGAATTTCGACAGCACCTCCCTGCTGTTCTCCCGATACACATCCCGGCGGGGAGTGTGTATTCAAAGAACAACGGGGAGGTGCTGCCAAAACTCTGACTCAGACAGGAGCGGAACATGGAAGCTAACCCATCTATGCATCCACGAGCTATCCAAAAAACATGGACAATCTGAAAGAGATGCCGTCACAGATATGCACTAATCCGCATACCAACGACCACGTATCCCTTTCGGACAGGAGACGCCTAACTCGGTTACACGATCTACGTACGACAACAGTAAGGAAGAGAGGTGATTTATACCTAGGATCATAGTGTAGAGGCGAGTCGGTGCACGAACACGATCAGGGTCGCCGAGGTGCTCCGGGTCCCCTCCGACATGTCCTGCTCTGCAAAACAAGAAACACATCACTATTAGTTAAAAAATTCAGCAGAACCTCCCCTGTACGGGGAGGTTTCCAAAACCTGCAAGAAAAGTTGGCGCAAAGGCCAACGTCCACATTTGGGGCATGATGGCCCACACATCCAAAAACCCTGCACGATGGCCGTCAATGACACATACGACACGAAGGTCGTCAATGACATACATGGCAAGAAGGCCGACAACCGAGGTGAAGGGTTATACCTCGGGTGGCGGTGGAGTCGGGGTGGCGGTGGAGTCGAGTGACGCGGTGCTGGGGTCACCTGCAGCCCTTCTCCTCCGCTTCCTTCTCCCTCCTCCTCCTCCTCCTCTTCTCTTCCCCTTCCCCCTCCTCCTTCCCCCTCCTTCTCCTTCTCCTTCTTCCTCCTCTTCTCTTTCCCTTCCTCCTTCTCCTTCCCCTTCCTTCTCCTTCCTCCTTCCTCCTCTTCCTCCTCCTTTGACAGGCGGCGAGGCTGGCGGTCCTTCAACAGATGGCGGGGCTGGCGGGGTGGGGGGCTGGCGGTCCTTCAACAGGCGGCGGGGCTGGCGGTCCTTCGACAGGCGGCGGGGCTGGCGGGGTGTGGCGGTGCCGGGAGGCGGGCGGTCCTTCAACAGGTGGCAGGGCTAGCAGTCCGGCGGGGCTGGCGGGGTGTGGCGGCGTCGGGGGGGCGGGGGGAGCGGGGGACGGCAGCGGGGGGCGCGGGGGCGAGGGCGATCCCGGGGGGCCGGTGGGGACGGCGGCGGTCGGCGGGGTGGGGGACGGGGGCGGCGGGCGGGGGAACGGGGCGGCGGCGGGGCTGGTGGGGTGGCGGGGGGCGGCGGGGGGAGCGGGGGCGGCGGTGGTCATCGGGGGGGCGGGGGGCGGCGACGGTCGGGGGGGAGGCGCGGGCGGGTGTGATAGGATAGGGTTGGAGAGATGGGCCTCGGGCCTATAATCCATGATGCGCCTTTGCCGAGCGCCACAAATGGCACTCGGCAAAGGCCATCTTTGCCGAGTGTCCAGCGTGGCACTCGGCAAAGAGGCCGTCTTTACCGAGTGCTAGTGGTGGCACTCGGCAAAGTTTTCATTTTTTTAAATTTTGACTTTAAACTTTTTCTATAGGCCAAGTGTATTATATTCAAGCATATGTTCGAATTTAAGACCTTTTTATAATATTTTGCTATATTTCTTGAATTAATTTATTTCCTTGTATTTTTATCGAAAATGTAAATTTAAACTGTAGGTGCATGAAATAATGAAACGTAGCCATTCGAAAAATAATATTCATGTTAGAGAGTGTATTTTGAGGCCGTGTCCATAAACTCACCCAAAAGTTTGAACGGTCCACGAAAAACGACCATCCAGGTGCGGTAGAAGTGTTTTTAAATTATACAAAATCCAAACGAAGTCTAAAAAGCACGAAACTTGTCGAGGTGTCATGTTATCGCATGTAGAAGCTATGATAAAAATTTGAGAATGTTCGAAGCAAGTTGCGATGTCGGATGTCTAAAACCCAGACATCTCCACATGTGATCACAAGCTGATCACATGTGGATGTCTGGGTTTTAGGCATCCGATGTCATAACTTGCTCGATACTTTCTTAATTTTTTACCACAGCCTCCACATGCGATGACAACACACCTCGAAAAGATTCGTCATTTTCGAACTTTGTTTGAATTTTATATAATTTAAAAATATTTTTTCCGCACGTAACTCGTCATGTTACGACACCAACATGGACGTCTGGATACGGCCTCAACATACTCCGAACATCATGAATACCATTTTTTGAATGATCAAATTCTATTAATTCATGTACCTGTAGTTCAAATTTGGAGTTGTCGGAAAAATTCAAAGAAAATAAAATAATTGAAGAAATATAGCACAAAAAGTGAAAATTGTCCCAGCTTTTGAAGTCGAGATGTATTTACTGTATCAAGGCCCCATAAAAAAACTGAGAAAAAAACAAAAAAAAATTACGCTTTGCCAAGTGCCAGCGCAGGCACTCGACAAAGAGGCCTTTGCCGGCTGGCCGACGTGGCACTTGGCAAAGGATTTTATTAAAATAAATAAAAAAACACCTTTGTCGTGTGCTGGCCTGCGTGGTACTCGGCAAAGGATTTTATTAAAAAAAATAAAAAACCACCTTTGCCGTGTGCTGGCCTACTCGGCACTCGGCAAAGGTAGCTCCTTTGCCGAGTGCCTAACGGCAAGGCACTCGGCAAAGTGGACGGCCACGAATGCCGTTAGTCCAGGCCCCTCTTTGCCGAGTGCCTCTCTTTGCCGAGTGCCGGGCTCTCGACAAATAGCCCGTTTGCCGAGTGCTTCGCTTTGCCGAGTGCTAGACACTCGGCTTCTTTGCCAAGTGCGGTTTCTGGCACTCGGCAAAGAGTCTCTTTGCCGAGTGCCTCTGATTTACCACTCGGTAAAGTTTACGGCACTCGACAAAGCCCCTGTTTTTCGCAGTGCATGCGAACATACTCGCCGTAAGTAGAAACAAATATGGGTCCAAATTAAACCGTCCCAGCACCGTGTACGCTGCGCGCACTGCCCCTGTTGTCTCGTCACGTCTAGCAATATTTCGTCTATCCGGCAAAGGTATCGAGTTGCATTTGCACATTCGGAGGAGCTGCTGTTGGCTGCCAGTTGGTTGGGCCAGGCCCTAATGGCATTACACGACACGAACAGTGAAGGGAAGCGTATTTCTGCTATCGGTCTACGTTTGGTGTAAGGAATGAGATAAGATGGTCCAGTTTCATTGAGTTAAATTCACACTCTAGATCACTCAACCGTTTTCAACTGTCAGATATGTCACCAAAGTCCGAATTTGTAATTTTTGTGTTCCTGAGGTTTGTCACCAGTAGGGATGAAAATGGACGGGAAAACCCTCTCCCATTTTCATATTTTTTTTTAACAGAAACGAGATCGGATTCAAAAAGCTATGATCAGAAACGAATTCGGAATATGTGGACATATAGAAACGGACAAATACGAAGGAGAGTTTGAAAATTAAATTAGGATCACATGACCTAATATATATTCTCAAGTATGTATTTAAAAAGTCACACAATATTGTACATATATGAAGATTCATATAATATTTGCCTTCATGTCTTGTGTCACATGCATATTTGGTGATTATATGTGTATTAATATAATATGCCACAACATACTTGAACATGTAATTGTTACACATATATTAAAAATGGGATAATCAAAACGGGATCTCGCAAACAGACGATGCAAACGTAGCACACAGTACGGGTTTTTTCTCCGTCAGGTTTCATCCTTATTACTCACTATAGGCATCAAAACGGGGTCTACACCCAACCCGTTAGCCAACGTGGATGTACGTGTGGCGTCCACCGCGGATCCGGCATGCTGAGGCGGCCTGCATGGATGGCTGACGGGTGGGGTATTTGGCCCACGTCCTGCGTGAACCCGCCTTCTCCTTCCCCCGTTCTGTTAGTTCGCAAAGTTACATTCAAGCTCATTTCTACTTGATCATAGATATTTCCATGCTCTATCAACCAATAATCATTTCTACTTGAAGTAGTGGCACCCAAATGCAATTGGGACCTTTTTCTTTTTGAAATTCAAGTGCAATTGGGACTTTTTTTTTTGAAAACATACTTTTTTATCTCACTTTTGTAAACAGAATTGGGAGTACCAGAAAGAATCTTCCATACGTTCCATCAAAAAGAGAGAATTCACAGGTCGGCGGGTATAGGAGAGACCAAATAAGCCCACCCCAATGTCTATGCGGGCGCTGGCACGTGCGGTGCACCATGCATTCGGCATACGTGGCTTCGGTGTGAGGGGAAAGGGGAGGACTCCGGCTCCTGGGCGTCTCACCGGCGGCGAGCCAGCGTGGATGCACACTCCAGTGGGTCCGTGGGGCGGTTGCGGGCATCCCGGGCGTCGTGATGTCAGGGAGAACGCGACAGTGAGGCCGTGGAGAGACTCCGGGCCTGCAGGTGGCTATTGCGCGCAGCACGGCGGCACAACATGGTGGGGATGTGAAGTCGAGGCGCTGTGGGGTGCCTGCGGGGCTCATCAGGTGCGCATCGGGGCTCGTTGGCCCTGTCGGCAAGTACTAATTGACACTGCGATGCTCGCTTGTGGCGAAGGCGCACGGCAGAGCTCCGATATGGCCGCGGTCGTGGATATATGCGAAAGTAGGAGGCTTTGGGCTTCATCTTCTACTCAGTTGGACGCAGAAGCTCAAGACGGAGCTCAATAGCATGCTTGGATGGGAAAGACAGCCGGAGACATGCAAGGACAACATCAGGTCTTTCCACGTTCCGTGACACGGATGACTTGTTCCTAGGGTTTCTCCTCTACAGGCCTAGAGTTGTCGGAATGCGAACTTGCCGTGGAGGCCACGACGAGTGCTTGAGGGTGGTCAAGGTCACTCTGGCGTTCTCCCAATGTCGATGACTCAAGTTGGCTAGGGCAAGTCCATGCATGTGCGTGTGTGTTTCCTTAGCCAAAGTGGCTCTGCAGTTGCGTCCCGTTGGTGTGAAAACACAATGGCGACGATGGCGGGTCTGGCGACCATGCATGGGGAAGAAAGGCCAGGGTCTCACCTTCAGTGGCGGGGAAGGAGGCTAGCGGCGCAGGGCGAATTGATGCTGTGGTGATTCCGGGTCGTGTAGGAAGAGCAATAGCCGACTCCACTCTGGTGAGCTTCGAGGGGCGCTCCGGCGGCTGTGGCTGCTTCTTCCTTCTCCTAAATCCTCTGTTCTTCTTCCTCCCTCTTCTGCTCTGGCTTGGGCATGCACGACTGGTGGATGGCCGCAGCATGGTGGCGCGGCGGCACGGTGGAAGCGAGGTCTCTAGGGTTTTTTTTTGAACTTTCACCGGGGATTACTCTCACCTAAATATATTCAAAAAAGGCTCAAAATGGCATAATTACAAAACTTTTGAGGAGGAATAAAAACAACAACACCGAGCGCCCTAGCGCCAGGGTGAAAGTGGTAGAGCCACAGATAAACAAGGAAACAGTAGCAAGACGCGGAGACTACTACATCAAGTCATAGGAGCTCTTCGACGCGGAGACTACTACATCAAGACGCAGAGACTACTACATCCAGGGGGGTGAATGACGCCGTAATGTAACCATCGTCAGCCAAGCAGGAGCTTGGCAAAGATTTCTCCCGAGCCATGTGCCGATGAGAAGTAGCTACAGGGTTCTTCAGTGACGCCTTCAAGAAGGAGAATCTCGTCGCTGGCTCAGATAAGTCTGAGTTGAGCTTTCGCTCAGAACCATTGCCAAGGCCTCCGAGGACCCACCCGCGACTGAGGTGGTAGCCGGTCGCCGCCACACCAAGTGGAGCCTTTCGGACTCGCCCGCCAGGATGGGAAGCGCGCACCGGCAATCGTCGACCGCCTCCACTCAGCGCGGAGCCATTCCGAACTCGCCCACGACGAGGAAAGGCACGCAGAGGAATTCTCGCCTGAACAGAGGGGTTGTCGGCCGCCGCCACACCGCACAGAGCGGTGCCCGGACTCGCCCGCGGTGGTAGGAGGCGCGCGCCAACAAGGATCCCCAAACAAGCCGGTCGCCGCCACACCGCGCGAAGCCACAGCCGGACTCGCCCGCAACAGGGGAGGCGCACACCGCCAAGCAACCATCCGCACGAGGGGGGAGCTGGTCGTCGCCACACCACACGAAGCCATTCTCGGACTCGCCCATGAGATGGGAGGCGCGCACCGACACCACTAGCACGCTATCACCATGAAGTTGCCGAGGTCGACGCCGTCGCTTTGACCAAACCACGTTGTGTCTTCCCGAGGAGGAGGCACCCATGAACATGGAGCCTCGCCGCCAGCAAGCCCGCGGCCAAACCTAGCGAAGTGCCACAGTTGGCCCCTGCACGCAAACGTGAAGGGCACACTGCCCCACCGCCGGCACGTCCGCGGCCAAACCGCGTGCCCCGCGACGCTGCAGGACCACCCAGAAGGAGTCGTTGTATACCATAGCCCGCCTCCTCGCCAATAACCAATGAGCAGCAGACGGATCGAGACCCAGGAGGCCCCAATCCGTCCTCGGTCGTCCTTGTCCATGGGGGGGTGGGTGTGCGGGAACCGCCAGAGGTGTAGCAAGGAGGGAGGGAGCCGGGGCCGGAGTTACCGCCACACCAGCCGCCGCCACTAGGCGTCGCGCCAGAGCGTGAGCTCGGGGGAGGGGGAGACGGCGGATTCGGGCGTGTGGGAGCTGGATCCGCCCATGCCCGCACAGGTTGCGCTGCCGCCATGACGAGACGCGCGCCGCCGTCCCTAGGCTTCGCACCGGAGTAGGATCTCGGGGGAGAGGAAGGGAGGGCCGATTCGAGCGTGGGGGAGCCGGATCTGCCCACGCCGGCTCTGGTTGCGCCGCTGGTCGGCACCATGGCCGCGACTAGGCACTGGTTCTGGGCGCCCATCCCACGAGAGGCGCACACGAGACCGGCCACGAGGAGAGCCTCGCCGCCGCCTTCCTGGGGGGCCGCGCGGGCCTCCCGGCGGGACCCTCCGGCAGCGGCAAGGAGAAGAAGGGGGTGGGGACGCCCGGCGGCGGCTAGGGTTCAGTGCCGCCCGAGCCGCCCGACGCGGGAGGGCGACGCCCGCGAGAGCCTTTCCGCCTTGTCTTCAGGACGGGGTAGGGTAGTGTGGATCCGATGCCAAGGGTCGGCAACAGCAGGCTTCGATTTTATCGTTGCTTGGATTGAGGAATTTGGGAGGGGTCTCAACATAGGGGGGATAAGGGGGAAGGAAAAAGGATCTTTTCCTTCTTATGAATTCATGACTCAAGGATTTCGGGGGAACTTACAAGAGTTGAGAGGAACTAGAGGGGAGGAAGATTTGAGATGGTCCTCTAAGGGATCAAGGAAAGTTGCTACGGATTGTGTACTAAAACACAAAACCCTAACTTAGGACTCTGGCAAACTCCTACGAGCAATAGTATATGAATGAAACAATTTATTTATAAATTGTTCTTAGTTGACTTAGGTTTGACCTAATAGCCAAATGCTTTACACGATTGCATGATTTTTTTTAAAAAAAAAATCGTATTTTTGGCTTCTCCAAAAACATGGATTGTTCACTACTCCTCCAGCAAACCACATGCCTGTGTACCAAATTCGCTATACGATATGACTCTGGAAGTTGTGTCTGAAACGAAAACGGAAACATCGTGCTACTCCCTTTTAATGTGATTGGTGGTCGTGGCCAGATCATCGTCAATAATAATTACATTGACACTACCCGAGACTTCACACGACACGTGCTCCGCCCCCTCAGTGCTATCCACACCTAATGAACATGAGCTGGGATTTGAACACATTCAAAACTACAAACAAAGAACCTCTTCATCATGACACAAATATACCTAATATTTTCCATATATATTGCAAGCTACAAATACGAAATCACAATACTAGACCGATCGATATGCACTAAATGCATCTTCATTCGATCGCTCACGAACACCACGTACGATTGAACAACGGTTCCACAAAATTTATTCATCCGCCACACCGCACACAACACAAGGCAAAAGCGCGCACGCCCGGGCACGCAACGCTACTGCCGGCCGCCTAGTAGCAGTTCGGGTAGGCGATGCCGCAGGCGGCGAGCGTGTTGCGGGCGTAGGGGCTGTTGAAGTAGATGCTGAGCGCCGGGTCGCGCGAGTACTGGCAGAAGCACGGCTGCTGCGCGTTCAGGTTGGGGCAGCACGACAACACGGGCGGCGTCCCGCTGAGGAACGCCGGCGCGCACTCCACCAGCTGTCCCTCGTCGCACTGCTGCGCCGACGCCGACGCCACTGCCTGCACCAGGGCCACGAGCATCGCCGTCGCATGCTTCGCCATGGCACTTGTTGGTGCACGCGTACCGCTTCTTGGCTCGTTGCCATCGTCGATCTGCGTGGAGAGAGTGATGTGTGTGGACGGGCCGGTGGTACGGTGCACACACGGGAATGAAGCGCGCTGTATTTATAGAGGCGCCTGCATGCCTTGGCGGCGAGAGAGGGGGAACGCCGAGATGGCGTTCCGAGCAAGACAAATCTTGCGTGAATATGCTGTACGGAGTACAGTACTATACGTTTGACTGGACGTAAATTCCAAATTCGTCCTTCGATCGTCGGGTTGCTGCAAGGTACACTTCACTGCGCGGGACACATGCCCACATGCCAAAAGTGTCGTTACAACTGTTGTTCGGTCATACGGGAAAGAGCGAGTCCTACTAAGAAAATGGAGACATGCCAGCTGTAGTAGTGTCGGCAATATTTGGGCCATGTTTAGATTCCTTTAAAAGTTATAATTTTTGCACTTTCTCTCCATCACATCAATATTTAGCTGCTTGCATGGAGCATTAAATGTAGATAAAAAAATAACTAATTACACAGTTTAGTTAAAAATCACGAGATGAATCTTTTGAACCTAGTTAGTCCACGATCGGACAATATTTATCAAATAAGACGAAAGTGGTACTATTTATCGGGTTCATTTTTTTCCACAATCTAAACAAGGCCTTGGTTTCATGAATTATTCTGTCATTGACGAGGTGGTGCATCATAAAATCATTGTTTAAATTTAGTAGAATGACTTCATTCGCGATAGCAGTAGTAATTATCAGCTTGTGAGGAATGAGATGGATCATGAAGCAGGTCGCGCACAGGCACAACTGCACAAGCACAGGCAGGCACACAGCCCACAGCAAAAATAGTCCAGCGGAAGTGAATGAAGCAGGCCGGCGGCCACATAGCCGTATAGGAGAGAACAAATAAGCCCAGCCCAAGCCAGCCTCCGAGTCCCTGGAGCAGAAATCAGAGGGCTGGAGCCCTGGATGCACGTAACCCAAACAGAGAAACACGGTACGCCGACAAGCTCGACGCGGCACGGCGGGGTTGCATTGCCGACCGCGTCCAAACCCCGCCACCTGACGGGCCACGGGACGGGAGTCTCATCTCATCAAGAGTGATCATTCCATAATCCACTTCGGCAAGCCTTCCAGTGGCTTCTCCCTGCCCAACCGAAGCACGGCACGGGCGCACGGCAGTTCCTGCACCCGCCACGCGTCCGCCCGCTCTCCGCGCCATAACCACGTGTGCGTCGAGGTGGCCCTCGCCCTCCCCGGCCCAGCTCCTATTATATCCTCGTCGAGCCCCTCATCGCCGCACCAACTCCTGCCAATCAAGCTCGTTAAGCAGCCAGAGAGAGATTCAGGATCACCGATCACGATCCCAAACACAGCTAGCGACTCTGTCATCTTCGATCGCGAGCTGCACCAGTTCGATCGGCCAAAGGTCCCGCGACGTCGACGGCGATGGACGCTCCGGCCATGCTCACGCGCAAGCACGTCCCCGAGGACATCGGCCACCGGAACACCGGCGAAGGTGAGTTACTCCCCTGACCCCGCCGGCCGCCGAGCCGATCGCTAGTACTACTATGCACTACATGCTACACGTTCTCTCTTAACTTACTCTGTGATGCCGCGCGCGTGCAGTGGAATACGACGGAGCCGGTGGCCAGGCGCAGCTGCACCGCGACGAGACGAAGCAGCACAAGCCGGTGCTGAAGAAGGTGAAGGAGAAGGTGAAGAAGATCAAGAACACCCTCGCCGGCCACGGCCAGGGCCACGACGGTGAGCACGGCGGCGGCGGCGAGCACATGGGGGACGCAGGCACCGGTAGCCCCGGCAGCAGCAGCAGCGAGGAGGCGGAGGAGGACGCGGTGGAGAGGGAGGCCGCGCTGGAGCAGGGCGGATACATGGACGACGTCGAGGACAAGCCCGTCGCCATGGAGTCCGACCCCGAGGTCCACGGCGCGCCGAGTAAGTGCTAGCTCGCCACCTGCTCACCGGCGCCGCACGTGTTCCAAGTCTTCTGTGTACTTACGTGTCTGCGCGGCCCCGTTTGCAGTGTACGAGTCGGAGAGGGCACCGGCCGTGCAGGACCTCGTCGCCAAGTACGATCAGCCGGCGGGCACACCGGCCGTGCAGGACCACGTCGCCAAGTACGATCAGCCGGTGAGCACACCGGTCGTGCAGGAGGTGGAGGGCGACGGCGCCGCACCTAGGGTGCGGCTCGGTGACATCGGCGGCCCCGTCGTCGAGGATCCGGCCGCGCCGCGCTCCACGACGCCCGCCGCGCGAGGTATTGGCACACGCCGGATGCCACTCCATCATGTCTTTGGGCACTCTGCTCGATCGATCTTGTGTTTGGCACTCTGTTCGTTTTGTGCTGGCACTTGACGCTTTTCCTTTCCGTTGCAGAGGGTGAGGACATAGGCACGACGCCCGTGGTGCAGCAATTCGAGACGATGAGCTTGTCCGACGACCCGGCGCACGTGGGTGCGGCCAAGAACGGCGCCAAAGCAGAGGAGTGGAAAGACAAGGCCGCGGACGCGGTGGGCGGCGGCGGCGCGGCCGGTGGCGCTAGCAGCTGCACGGACAGGCTCAAGAACGCGGCAGCCGGCACCACGGAGTACGGCAAGAAGCTAGCGAGCACGGTGTACGAGAAGGTCGCCGGCGTTGGCACCGCCGTGGGCGTGGGCAAGCGCGACGACGAACACCGCACCGAGGCGGTGCCCGCGGCGTTGAACACCGCCGGCGCGGAGGAGTGGAGAGACGCCCCCGAGGCCACGGACACGGACGCGACGAGAAGCGGCGTGGGGTACACCGACAAGATCAAGGCGGCGGCCGCGGGCACCACTGGGTACGGCAAGCAGCTGGCGTCCACCGTGTACGACAAGGTCGCCGGCGTCGGCGCCGCCGTCGCGCCCAACCTCCGTCCGCAGGAGGGATCGCCGAAGGCGGAAGGCGCACACAGCGAGGCAAGGGCAATGCCGGTGTCGTCCGACACCGGCGCTGAGGAGTGGAAGGACGCCCCGGCTGCCACGGACGCGACCAACACCTCGTCGGGGACGGGGACAGCGGGCTACACGGACAAGATCAAGTCCGCGGCTGCCGGCACCACGGAGTACGGGAAGCAGCTGGCGAGCAGCGTGTACGAGAAGGTCGCCGGCGTCGGTACCGCCGTGGCGGGCAAGGTCCAGCAGGCCAAGCAGTCGGCCGGCACGGCGACGCCCGGTGTCGGCGCGCAGCAGGACACGACGGCCACCCCCGCCGCCGGCGGGCAGGACAAGGGGGTGACCGTCACCGGGTACATCGCCGAGAAGCTCCGTCCGGGTGACGAGGACCGCGCACTCAGCGAGGCGATCTCCGGCGCCTTGCAGCGGCGCAAGGAGGACGTCGGGGGCACGGTAGCGCAGCGCGTGCCGGCGCCCGGCCAAGTGATCACCAAGGCGCGCGAGGCCGTCACGTCGCTCACCGGCGGGAACCGGGTCTCCGAGACCGTGCAGCCAAGCACAGCCACAGGTACATTGGAATAATAGAACTTTTTTGTACCAGAAGGAACTCGCCGTTAGCAAGGCTGACGAGAGACGAGCTCTGTGGATTGCAGGGGCAGACGTGAAGGAAGGCTATGCGGCGGAAGCGCCTGTGATCCACGGGGAGGAGATCGGTGGCGCGAAGCTGAACACGAATACCATGTGAAGAGGAGAGCACGGCTGCTCTGTGTGATCACTGTGTCAGGTCTGTGTACACGTGAACGATGTGGTTTGCGATGTGCAGCCGAAGCTGGAATAAGCGTGCTGGTTGTGTTCGCCGCGGTGGTTTTACGTGTTCGTGCGACTGTGTGTTTAACTGTTTATGCACAAGTTGTTGTATATGTATGTATGCATATGTTGAAAAAAAAATGTTCTATTTCTGTTACGTTCGTACAGTCTTACCTGTCGCCTGCCCGCATCTAAAGTTACTGCTATTCTGCAATCATTTTTCAACACAGCAAAGATCACATACCTTGCTGGTTCGCCCCTGCCCTGTGGTTCCATTCAGAGTAGCACACTGCAAACGTTCTCCAACTGAAATAGGTTATGGGCAGAATCTGTCACATTTCAGATATGGTAGCTTTAAAGCAGATGTGATAGTATGTTTTTATTACCATGGTTAAGGAACCTACTTTTTATTGTACCCTCGGCTCTCTAAAAGAGCGTAATGCTCTAAACAATTTCATGCGATAAGGTTCCACTGCCTGAGAAAGTAGATAAATTCCTTCCTAACCTAGCTGAACAAGGTAGCCTGGTAAATAGATAGCTGAATTGCCTTGAAACAGATGAAAGTTATAGCAAATGAAAAAAGGTACCACTAGCGGGTCATCTATGTTTTGTGTGTTCTCCTGGATGTGTAGGGCCTCTCATTGTGTCCATCCGTGGATCGAGTAAAACTTTCTCTTTACTTAATGAAATACACGCTAATGCTTTCATTTTGATAAATCCGTGCTAATGCGTGCTTTCAAAAATGAAATACACGCTAATGCTTTCATTTTGATAAAATCCGTGCTAATGCGTGCTTTCGAAAAAAAATTGTATCCTTCGTAAATGGAATAATGGACACAGCATTAGTACTCCAGTCAGAGCTCAGCAGTAGTTTGCTGGCCATCAGACAAACCGCTATGCATTCATCACCGTTGCATATGGATTGTCAACATGATGTATTTTGCCTGTTTGCGTTGACCATCGAGAATTCTTCAAGAGTCCTCAGACATCAGCAAACATAGGTGCTGCAGAGTGAGCCTTTGTGCTGAGTCCAACATTGCAGACGGGCCTAGGAATCATTTTTCTCCTTCCAAAGGTGGGCCTCGCTACGTTTCAGGACAAAAAGCACACACGTCAAGGGTCTAAGCCAGGGGAAACGATGGAGGCGGAGTGTGAGATGTGAAACGGGAGAACGGTTCTTGATGTCTTCTTGATGAAATGAGTTACTACTACGGACTACAAACATTATATCACTCTACCAGCAATTCAATCTTTAACGCAGAAAATGCCAAGACCTCATAAATACTTCTGCTAAATAGATCTTTCTCTTCCAGGTTGAATTCACAATTAGCTTCCTCAACATAGAACTGCTACGATATTTCACGCAACAAAATGGTCAGCGCCAAAACTACAGAACTTAGATTCAATTGTTTCTGATCAAATACACCTGAACACGTAATACTGAATCAGCCAGTCTCATGCAAGGTGTGTCAAATTCTAAGTTTCCTTCAAAACGTATGATGGATATTAACAAATCTTCTCACACCGAGCAACGGTTTCATTTATCTGCTCAAGTACCTTGGGCAAATCCGCCATATTAGCTTTGATCTTGGATTTGAAGATCTTTACTTTCTCAAGCTCTTGGCCATCTTCGGCAATTGATATTTCTGAGACAACTGGAACTTCTGCAATGTCAATGGACACATCAAAAACTATTAATGTAATAAATAAATAAATAACTATAATGTAGTAAATCAAAGCATGCCGAGCATGCGAAACATCAGTTTGTCTCTACAAATGTTGGAGTTTTTAGTTTTCAGAATTAACAGACCAATACAAGCGAATTGTGGCAAACTAGCGGCGACAAATGTAGAAGGCTAGACATTTTTGAATTTTGATAGGTATTTGAACCGTGTAAGCACAACTTGTTAATTAAGATAATAAACATTTGAAACTCCTCCCCCCTTGTCCTAAGTCAAACTTCTCCAACTTCGACAATGCTTTTAGAGAAAAATATAGTAACATTTACAGGTTTAAATAAATTGCAATATCAAAACATATTTCATAGAGAATTTAATGGAACTAATTTGTATGACGTAGATCAGGTGTGGATCCACCAGTATCAGTATGGCAATGCTTGACCACCAGAGTTCCCTGCCGTCGAGCACCCCACCCCGGCGTGCGGCGTGCCTCTACCCTATGCCTGGCCATGCCCACTTCTGTTTTTGCAATGAACGGAGGAAAACGATGAGCAGCGATTCTTCTGCAGACAAGTGAACGATTGGACCACAGCTGGGCCTAGTAGGCAGAGTGTTGAAGCCCGAGTGAAATGCGAACATTGAACAGGTTTTGACATTCTATGTTACTGTCTGATGCATGTTTTCATGCCGTGTCCTGTACGTTTCAGGATCACCTGTGTGGGCTTTGGCCTAAGTCAGACTTTTGTTTTGTGCAAAAAGATATAAGCAACCAAACAAGACTATCAATAGTAACATGAATCTGAGTGTGTGTGAATGATTGCTAACCATGGGTGATTTTTCTATAAACAACCGACCTAGGTGGTTTTTTATTCTGTATCAGCCTGTTTGGTGGTTTTTCCTATAAATTTGGCAAAAAAAGTTTAAGAAGTCTGATTTAGGACAAAGCAAAAGTAAAATTTAACTGGAATGAAGCATTAACATTACCACAACTAGCAAGGCAGTGGAATTTGGTGATCAGAAACATTTAACTACCGAGCTCTACATGGAAATTCAGTAAACCACATCTATTGCCATGCCAATAAAGGTAAATCAAGCACTTTTTCTCTCGCTCAAAGTCATATCGTTTTAAACAAATTCCTGACCAGCACGAAATTCCTGACCAGGCTCCGCCGAGAACAAATAATGGAACACACAAATAGCATTACCGCCACACAAGAGCGCGGAACAGTCTCAAACCCTAGCACGGTAGCTTGGCTGGCAGGAATGGGGACGTACCGAGGCGTGCGGGAGGGCGGAGCGCGGCGAGGCGGGAGAAGGCAGCGTCGGGGAGGCGCGTGGCGGTGCGGCGGAGGTGCTCGAGGGTGCGGCGGTCCAAACCGGCTACCTCACTCTCCAGCTCCTCCGCCCCCGCCTCGTCCTCGGCGGCTGCGGCGGGGGCCGGAGCCTTGCGCTTGCGCTGGTCGGGCGGGGCTCCAGCCCCAGTTTGGCCTGGCGCGAGCGAGCCGCCAGCCATGGTGGATTTGGGAGCGTGCGGGGGCCGAGGCGAAGAGGAGCCCAATAAGCAACATGCGTCATATAGAAGCCCAATAAGCAGGCAACAAAGGTTCCGCCCTGGCACGAGTTCATTTCGTGGCGGAATTGAGCGCACGGCGGCAGCAGGCAGCTCAGACTCCTTCCCCTTGGCGCCGGCGCGCCGCCGTCCCGCCCCACCCTTCGAACCATAGCTTGGCGGCCATTACCTTCCCGTGGCGCCACTCACTCGCCATGTGCTTGAGTGCGCGTTCTCTATGATCAGGGGCGCTCTCCTACCTCCGTTCCGAGCAGCCTGGGCGATCTCGGCCCGGCTCTGCTCGTCGCGGCGTCTCTGCAGCGACGGTTCTAGAAACGGCGGTGAGAGTCCTCCAGACACTGTGCAGCGCAATGGTGACGGAGTCCGTGAGGCAGGGGAGGAGGTGGCAGGCCTGAACGCCGGCCGCTTCCCGCAGGAAGTACTCCTCCGGCTGCCGCCGCCCCGAGGCCAGCCGGAGAGCGATGACGATGACGGCGAAACTTTTTCCCCTGGTCGCAGTTCCAGGAGGCGGTTCTTTGAGGATTTGAGGCTGGAGGCGGACAGGATCTTTAGGATACTGCTGCAGGATGGCCCGGGGTTCAGTGCCCGCCAGGCGCTCGATGAAATGCGCCCGAAGGTGTCCGTTGAGCTGGTGAGGGAGGTGCTGTTCAGGATTGTTGTGTCGGTGGACAATGTGAACCGTGACAGGTACCCGAAGCTGGCGTATAAGTTCTTCGTGTGGGCGGGGCAGCAGGAGGGGTACCAACACGGCACGAGCATGTACAACCTCGTCATGAAGGTTTTCGCCGAGTGTAGAGAGGTGAAGGCAATGTGGCGGCTGTTTGAGGAGATGACCGACAAGGGACTGCCTGTCTCTTCCCGGACGTTCCACCTCTTGATATGTGCATCTGGGAAGGTTGGGTTGAGGCGGAGGCTGGTGGAGAGGTTCATCAAGGCAAGTACGTTCAACTACCGCCCATTCAGAAATGCGTTTAATGCAATATTGCACACACTTCTGACCATAGAGCAGTACTCGCTGATTGAGTGGGTTCATGAGAGAATGATCCTTGAGGGGTACTCACCTGATATCTTGACATACAATGTGGTGATGCGTGCAAAGTATATGCTCGGGAAGTTGGATCAATTCCATCGGTTACTTGATGAGATGGGAAAAGATGGGCTTACACCGGACCTCCATACTTACAATCTGTTGCTTCATGTGCTTGGTAAGGGAGACAAACCCCTCGCAGCTCTCAATTTGCTGAACTATATGAGTGATGTTGGGTGTGTGCCAAATGTGCTCCATTTCACAAATTTGATAGATGGTCTTGGCCGTGCTGGCAACCTAGAAGCTTGCAAGTATTTCTTTGATGAGATGATCAAGAAAGGCTGTGACCCAGATGTTGTCTGCTATACTGTTATGATCTCAAGCTATGTGGCAGCTGGGGAATTTGAGGAAGCCCAGAGGTATTTTGATGATATGTTGGTGAGAGGGCAGCTTCCAAATGTGTACACGTACAATTCAATGATACGGGGCCTTTGCACAGTAGGGGAGTTTGATAAAGCATTTGCTATGCTGAAGGACATGGACTCACATGGATGCACACCAAACTTCTCTGTGTACAGTACTCTAGCAAGTAGACTGCAGAATGCTGGGAAGGATACTCAAGCTAATAATGTCATTAAGTACATGACAGATAAGGGTCATTATCTTCATCTTCTGTCAAGGTTTGGTGGGTTTAGAAGATGCTGAGATGAGATGCTCCATAGTTAGATGCAGAGGTTCATTTCTTTTGGCTGTTCGCATTTCTGACAGATGGATTATGAAGGAGTATCCTATGGAAGTGGTTACACTATAATTTTTATGCTTGATGTAGCACTTGTCCTGTGGGTTTCTTTGTTTGTTGATGAAGTACAGAAAAGAGTGTTGTATTGTATGCTGTTCTTGATTGAGATAGGATGGTGGACACTAATCATGAGTAATCAATAAATCCTTGATTCCCTGGTCCTCTGATCTGGTATAATGAAAAAGATTTATTGTTCCCTCAACTAGATATGCCCAAGAAATCATACCTAGATAGTTGTTTGACCTGTTCCTGTCAGTTACATCGCTGCAGTAGTTTGTGCCTTTCCTGGTATGGGTTCTGCACAGAAAGTCATTTCTGCCAACCCTAGCATAGGATTTGTTGATTACATGTTAGAAATTAGACAAGCCTGTAAATGCATCGTGAATTATCTTTATTCTTTAAGCACTAAGAGGTGGAAGTCTATGCATTGTTGCCCCTTTTCCAGTGCTTTTTAAGATATTGGCAGCATCTGATCACTTGACTGCTTTATCGTACTCATACCTGTTAAAAAGTTTACCTTTTCTTTAAGTGATAGCGATAGGTGCAACATGGCAGTTTAAGTACATTAATTATTATTCATATAGATTTCAAGATTCAGTCTGTCCAGTCCTCCGTTGCTTCAAGGAGTATGCATATGATTCAATTTTTTTAGATACAGGTCTGCCAGGATATTTGAGTTTCCTGATAAGTTAGTTAGATTGAGCATCTAGCCATCTAGTCTCTCTTTTCTACCTTCATTGAAAGGCAGAGCTCCTGTCACTTTGCTGCAAAAAAAGGAACATCTAATTACTAATGAACATAAGTTGGTTAGGAGGGAGCGTAGATGCTAAAAGCTATGCACAGATTGTACTTTTATTTTTAATAATATTTACTTTGTAATATAAATATTACATAGTAATAACTCCACATAGCAACATCAGTCCAAAGTCAAAGCTATTGCAACTGAAGGTGAGGCCATGCCATGATATTATATGTTTTATATGTTTATCACTTCTTGTCTTCTTTCTTCTCTTCTTTCTTCTCCTCTTTCTTCTCTTCTTTCTTTTTCTCCTTTTTCTCCTCTTTCTTTTCTTCCTTCTTTTCTTCTTTTGCAGGTCCAACAGACACAATGTCAATCTTCCCAATCTTCTTTAACTTCTTGGCAATCGCCACTGCATCCATCTCACCTATGATGGTCATCTTGTTCTCCTTCAGATCAGCTGCTATGGAGTCAATGCCTGTGCAGGAAAGAATGTATGTATCATCAAATTTTCTTGCTTACTCATTGTTCTTTCTTGTTCAGCGCTTTGTATAAATATATTTATTTTCTACTGTTAAGGTCTAGGGTTCAAGCCCCAACCTTTGCACATTTGTGCATGGATGGCTGCTGGCTATTTTTCCTTCCCCAGACCCCGCAGTGCGGGAGTCTACGGCACCCCCTTTTGTTAAGATTTGGTGTGAAGAAAAAGCAGACTGAGAAAACATTCTTCGAAGACTATAACTGCATACTGCTAACAAGTAAATACCATGATAGCAACTAGAATCGAATAGACAGGTTGCTAACTTTTCTTCAGTCTGCATGTTTTTCAAGTATTTATGTACTGGGTTTGTTCTTTTTGTGAAACATATACCAACCCCTTGTACGACTGTTGTCAAAAAAAAAAAAAACCTTGTGCGACTGTTCACCTGCACCGGGCATATATATATAAGAACTTTTATGCATAAGGATGAGTTCGTCCAACCACACACAGATGTCCTGAGTGGTCCTCATCTCTTTTGTGTTAGCATGTTTGATAAGCAAATTCCACCTAATATGATTTATCATCTCGAACTTCTGTCTTGAACTCATCCTAATCATTCGAAGTATGTGCCTTAAAGATTGAATGGTGGGCAAACACTGAAACAAATATTATGCTAGTTTCTGCTGCAAATACCATATCCAATGTCTTCTTTTGCAGAACATATTTCCCAAGCCTCAACAGCAAAACAATCCATCATCCAGAAAACAGGAGACAATCAAGCATATGGTGCAAAATGTTACCGTAAATGTCCGCAACAGCTTCGATGGCCTTCTGCTTGATCTTGTCATCTGTCATGGTTGGAACCCTGAACACCACCTTCTGCTGCGGACCGATCAAGTAACACAGAGCTATATATGAGCAATCGAAGGAACTGAACTACTGAATGAAGAACCAAACCAGGAGGGAGAATTCTGCATACCTGAGCCATCTCAAAGCTTTGGACAAAGGAGTGGAGGAACAAGAGGGGAAAGGCAGACGCTATGCTTGAGAATGCCCTGCGATGGGTATGTTCATACAAGGAGAAGAAACCAAAGCAAATGCTGGTGGTGGATTCCTTCATATAAAGGCGCGAGTGCACTTGGCCGTCTGTTCTTGGTGCTGAGTAGTCGGGTAGGCCGAGGGGCTGTTTTGGCTGGCACTGAGGAGGAGGTGATGTTGTCTATTTTGCCAACCCACAGTTTTATGTCTTTTCTGTTTGTTTTCTTATCTTTTTTGAAGGAAACAATATATTGTGCGTTCGCGTACGTGCGGCGCCGGCCGGCCTGATTCAGTGCTGATGCGCGGTGACCGATGAGTCGGACGTGTATCACTTTCGTGTTGACAAAGTGATGGTATTCCCTCCTCGCAGAACTCTGCGTTCAAGAAGAGGTACAAAAAGGGTGGTCCATTATTGATACCACTCTTTTCGTTTGGAGGAACAATGCGTTTTTTTTTATTCTGTTTTCAGCACCTGTTGTGAAGCCACACGTTCTGAATTCAGTCTGAATGAATTTGCGTGCTTGCAGGCGTGTGTGTACACAAGCTGTGAAGGAAGGACTGAAGGCCCCGCGACAAGCCGACGCCAACCGAGCACACCACCGAACGCAGAAAAGACGCCGGACTTTGGGTGTCTGGATGCGGCATGCCAAATTGCCAATTGCCAACACGGGGTCACGGTCCAAGGCGTCGGCGTCGACCTGACGGGGTGGTGACGGTGTGGGCGGTGGCACTACGCCTGGTACAGACGTGCAGTGACACCATTCTTCTTTATTATCTGATTCCATTTTGAGAGAGTGACGTGACTCGGGGGCTCGCAGGCGCTAGATGATGCTCGACGCGGCAGCCAGCACAGGCGCGAGAAAAATGGCCAAATGGGCACTGCAGGTTGTTGTTCGCCGGTTGTTTAAAGGAAGAACTGCACGCGTGTGGCTAAAAATGTTCGGAACAGGAAACGATAAACTCCGCCTCCGGCCTTATCTCCTGGGAAAATTTTGATTCTAGTAATTTTTTTATTGTTTTTGATTGAAATTTGCAAATTATAATACTTTTTTTTTTGAAAAACTGCAAATGCACAGCAGGTACAGGTACCATCAAGATAGCACGGTACACACTGCATAGTTGGGCCGGGCTGGTGAAACCCGTGCTGAGTCCAGTGCTGGTCAGATTCTCAAAAAAGGGCAAAAAAACAATGTGCAGATTCTCAAAAAAAAAAAGGTGCTGGGGTATCATCAACTCACGGGCTGCTTGGATTCTTTGCTATAGACTATAGCCCCTGTGTTGCCTTGCTCGGTGAGATTAGAAATCAGATATGGACATGGGATGGAACGGTTCTTCTCAAACAAACTTGGCTGTCAAGTTTTCCGACAAATAGACTTGCCTCTCACGTTTCGCTGGATCAGAAGTAAAAACCTTTCTTCCTATGCTTAAGGTCTGTTTATGTTGTGATAAAAAGGTCTGTTTTTGTTGACCTTATATGTTTACTATATAGTCCCTTAATCCTGAAATATACATTGTGATTTTACCTAAGATCAAACTTTGTCCGTAAATTTCTCTTATAGTATAGATATATAATTTATGATAAAAATTGACCATTAAAATATATTTATAAATATAATAAGTTCAATATAACCACTTTTTTTACTATAAATTCTTATATTATTAAAATAACTATTGCAAACATAATAAGATCTTGATTTTAAAATACATGCACGCCATATATTTGGGCACTGAGGCAGTAGCGTTTTTGAGGAAAAACAGATCATGTCAGTTATCACCATTGTGTTCTACTCCATCCGTTGGAGAAACAAAGTTATAGGACTTGTGTCAGTCAATTTCTTTTTTAATTTGACTAAATTTATATAAAATATTAGTAATATTTATATCTATAAATAATTTTATCATAAAAAATACTTTCAATAACTTATCTAACGATAATAATTATGTATTATAATATTTTTTATATTATTATATTTGGTTGAATTTTAAAATATTTGACTTCATAGAAAACGAGAATGACATTACTTGTTTTACACTGGGATAGCTTTGAACATGTTAGCATCTACACCTCCATAACGATGTTGAACTGACTTTATTTATTACTCTCAAAATCCACCAGCCGTGTTTGGGAACAAAATGTGGGACAATTTCTGAAGAATTTTTAAATTCAGTTCAAATTTAGAACTGAATCCAAGGTTTAGGTCGAGACCCCACCGGTTCAACACCACCAGGCACCTCCGAATTTACTTTTTTTTTTTTATACTCGGATTGATATGCCCTGGCACTGGCAGCAAATGAGACTCGGATTGATCAAGCGCTCTGTGGCGGGTGCCTTGCCCGTCACGAAGCCCCCTGTTAAACGCCGGGACCGGGAAGAAGCCCCAGCAGGCCGCGGCGCGGAAGTGGAGGCTCTAGCCGTCCCGTTCCATCCGGACAACCGCCGCCGCAGCCGCAGGGGACGGCGGCGAGTGCGGGGGGCGCCCGATCCACTCCATGGACAAGGTGAGCGCCCGCGGACTCGACCTCCCCTCACGCCGCTTTGAATTCTCGAATGCGATTGGCGTGTAAGTGCGACGCCACTGGTTATAGGCTGCGCGGGAATTGTAGTCGCGTTTACCGCGTGCATTTGGGTGGAGTTTCCTCTTCCGCTCTGCTCTATCCGTGGCGCTGGCAATGTCGTGGCCTTTCGGTGATAAGAGCGCGATGCAATTGTCGATTTGTGTTTTTTTAAATAAGAGTTCAGCTTGCGTTTGTGTAAGCATACTACATTGTTTAGTTGATAAATGCAACTGATTTCATTTTTATCGGTCTGATTCTTTTGGTGCCGTTGGTGTGTTGGCTCAGCCGCTAGATGAGAAGGAATTGGAGCGGAAACTGAATAAGGATCAGAAGGTACTAATAACTTGGATAAATTCCTGTAGTAGTGTTCATGATGGAACTGGAAATTTGGTCGAGTTATGTGGCCTGGGTATGCTCAGTTTTAATTGGTCGAGTTATGTGGCCTGGGTATGCTCAGTTTTAACCAATGTGTTACAGGCGAAAGTGAAGGAGGAGAAAAAGCTCAAAGCGAAGCAGAAGGAAGCGGCTAGGCCCCAGGTGGCGGCAATGACTTAATGGCCCATTTCATTCACTGATCTGATTAATCTTTGTCTCATCTCTGTGTTCATGTCGGTTGTCTGTAGGACCAAGCGGCATCAGATGGAGGTCGAGCTAAGAAGAGCGATAAGAAGCAGAGGAAGAGAGGTGCCACTGATGAAAGTCCAGAGGATTTCATTGATCCTGATACCCCTGCTGGACAAAAAAAACTGCTGGCTTCTCAGATGGCAAAACAGTATAGCCCGCTGGCCGTTGAGAAAGCGTATGTTGCTTGCTGTCACTTCAGTGAATGCTAACATCAGAGCTTTTGCAACTCACTATAAGAAGCATGTGAACAAATTGTTTTTTATTTCCCTTTTTGTCATGTAGATGGTATTCCTGGTGGGAAGCATCAAGGTATTTTGAAGCAGATGCAGCAAGCTCAAAGCCTCCATTTGCAATGGTAAGTGTGCCTTCATTTTCAAAAGGATTCTATTAAGTGTGCCTCACATTATGTTGTTGTTCAGTTGGATGACAGTTAGATGATTTCACAGGTTGTTTGTTTATTTATGCAATATTGGAATCATTTGACACATCTATGTTTTATACATTGTTCAGGTCCAGCCACCCCCTAATGTGACTGGGGTGCTTCACATAGGCCATGCAATCACAGCAGCTATTGAGGTAGTGACTATTGATCAATGTCCTTTTATTTCTTCACTGTGTTATGATGCCACCAGTCATGCCATTTTATTTTGATGCATCGAGAATAATTTAGGATGCTATAATTCGCTGGCGGAGGATGTCAGGTTACAATGCTTTATGGGTTCCTGGAATGGACCATGCTGGCATAGCTACACAGGTATTTCTATTTACTGTCATCTGATAAGTTCAGCACATAAAAGTAACATACTCCACCCGTTCCAATTTGATTGTGCATTCTTTTGGACTTTTCTATTTTAAAATATATTTTTCTATTCTTTTTCAAAGTTAGAGAAATTTAACTTAGGAAAAAGCTAAAGTGGCCTATAAGTAGTTGGGATACAACTATATGTTTCCTCCACATGAGAAATTATGTGTTATTGCAATACCACCCGTGGTTGATATTTTTCTTATTTATAGCACAGGAATTGGCTGATTATCTCTTTGTCAATATTCTATGGTAGCTTGCATCAGCTAAATTATTTGTTTTACCATCAGATGGTGGTCGAGAAAAAACTTATGCGTGAGAGGAATCTATCAAGGCATGATTTAGGACGTGAGAATTTTTTATCTGAGGTAAGTGTTTGGTTCCTTACGCATAACCTATTCGACCTCACTAGTGACAATGGAAAATGTTCAAGGTTTATTGCCACATTGATAGGCATTGTTTAAACACTTAAGTATTAGTGCAAAAATATCTTTTCCATTTCATGTCAGTGTGCACTGATGTCCATATTTCAAGGTTTCTACCATCTGAGACTTTGAAGTGGCATTGTACATTGCTCAGTTTACTTAATTACCTGTTAAAAAGTTAGATACCATCCATATTATAAGTTGCTGGCTCATTCTTGTATTTCCTTATTCCCCTTTTTCTATTGTTTGTTTCACAGGTCCTCAAATGGAAAGAGCAGCATGGTGGTACCATACTGAAACAGCTTCGCATGCTTGGGGCCTCACTTGATTGGTCACGTGAGGTATTCCTTTTTTGTTTTCCTCGTTGGTTTAGCTTGGAAAAAGCTCTACATTTATGTACGGAGTACTGTTTTGTTTTGTTCCAACTCTCAAATTTTCTTGCAATCTATGTTCAGTGTTTTTCAATGGATGAGCAGAGATCAAAAGCTGTGACCGAGGCTTTTGTTAGACTGTATAAGGATGGCCTAATTTATAGGTTAGTTTCCATAATCTTGAAAGTTCTGTAATCTGTATGTGGTGTCTTTGGTTATACAACGACGAAGTGTGATTTTTTTTATTTCTTTTGTGTTATGTTGGAATTTTCCCATCTTGATTGATATATGTCTTCTGGATGGATTACCCTGATCCCTGATGCAGGGCTCATCGTCTTGTGAACTGGGATTGTGCACTTCGAACAGCAATTTCTGATATTGAGGTATATGAGACGTCCACATTTCCAACAGAACGGACAGTTTGATTCCTTTCATAACTGCAGCACCAACAAGTTCCAGTATGATATAATAACGGTATCCATTACCTATTTCAGGTTGACCATAAGGATCTTACAGGAGAGACTTTGTTAGAGGTTCCTGGTTATAGATCTCCAGTGCAGTTTGGTGTTTTGATATGTTTTGCTTATCCTCTAGAAGAAGGTATTGGTGAAATTATAGTTGCAACTACAAGGATAGAGACAATGCTTGGTGATACTGCCATCGCTGTTCATCTGCAGGATGAAAGATATAAGCATTTACATGGAAAATGTGCTCTGCACCCTTTCAATGGCCGAAAACTCAAAATTATTTGCGACGCAGAGTTAGTTGATCCTAATTTTGGTACTGGAGCTGTCAAGGTTGGTGTGTTCATAATGGTGTTTTGGATATCCTGATTTTGGTTTTCCCTATTTGGTATATTTACATATTGCTATAAGTATCCACCCTTTTTATATAAAATATTGTGGTTTACTGCTATCCTGCAGATTACACCAGCTCATGATCCCAATGACTTCAAGGTTGGCGAACGGCATAACCTTGAGTTTATTAATATTTTCACAGATGATGGGAAAATAAATGAAATGGGAGGCCCCCAATTTTCAGGGATGCCATTTTTGCTGCTCGTACTGCTGTTATTGATGCATTGAAGGATAAGGTGTTGCTAAAAGATTTATTTTTGCTCCTATCCATAATTAATTATGTTTCTACCTCAATCTTGTAGTCAAGAAATTCAATTTCGCTTGCTAGAATTTATTTTTATTTACTTTATTAACCATCTTAGAGTGGTTATCCAGAATTCACTATTCAGTTGAATCAAATAGGGAAAAAATATAGTTGAATACTGTTTGACTGTATGTTCCAATAATATATAGAGTAATTGTGCACATAATTTGATTTCCTTGAACCTGAATCTCAGAAAGTTACAAAGAGTAAACTTAATTGTTAAATGGGTGCACCACTACTTGATCGTTGCTTGTCACCAACATTTATTTCTTCAATTGGCTTTATTTCCGCTCCTTGTTCGACAAAATATTTTTCACTCCAGCTACAATATTTAGTAGTGTAACTCCATTAAAGCTTTTGACCTGCCTGAGTGTAAGTGCAATCAAGCCTTGATGTGGGTTTTGACGTTGATGACCACCGAATTAGGGGACTAATGAGATTTATCGAGATGACAAGCAGGTAATTACAAACATGAGGATGATGTACAGGTTGGAGGGTCCCCAATTATAATTGAAGGCTATGTTGAACTCAAAGGAGCTTTAAATTCATTTTTGGTTTGAATTTGAGTTTAGGAAAAGCCGTACTATCAAGAGGGATCCTAAGATGACTTGTCAAAAGTGTCACCAAATGCTCATATTCTGGAAAACACATTCTCATACCATTATCAAACAGCCACCAAAAGCATACATCATTCTGAGCTGTTTGGAGTGAGGCACTGCCTCACTCGGTGAGGCAGTGCCTCCCTTCAAAAGTGACCGTTGGGCCCAAGAGGTATTTATATCCTCCTGTCGGCCCAACCCACTTACCCCTTCGTCTACCTCGCGACATACTCGTTGCAAACAGCCAGAAGCTCTCTCTCCCCCCTCCATTATTGCTCCTCCATCCCCCAAGCTGATCTCTTAATTCCACCATCAAATCTTGAGGGAAAATGCAGCAAGCTTCGATTGGAGAGTGGATCTATTGATTCCCACTGTCAAAAGAGCATTTGGTGCACGTTTGGCCGACGTCCTAGGGTTTGTTACTCTTGGAGCTTTGCTCCTAGCCAGTTAGGCGTCGCCCTAGAGCTTGCCAACTTGTGTGGCAACCTAGTGAGGTTTGTAACCTCACATTACAGCTAGTGAAATCACCCCTCACTTCAAGAGTTAACTCTCTTGACTTGAGAACGAGGGTAAGGCAAGCCTTAGTGGGAAGCCCAAGCCATTTGTGGCTTCCTCAACAACGTGGACTTAGGCAAGCCTTGGTGGCGAGCTGAACCACGGGATAAATCATTGTGTCACCGTGTGCTTGTTCTATATTCATCGTATTTCATATTGTTGTTGAGGTTATCTTCGTTATTGTACCCGATCCATATGTGTAGACTTGTTGTTGTTGGTTCAGGCCTCGATCTGTAATCTACTTGTGTGCAGGAAGGTAGAAAGTTGGTAAACCAAGTTGTAGTTTCAGTTCCTGCAGAGTTTCAATTCAGTCTATATTTCAGTGTTCAGAAAAGTGAGGCCGTGCCCCACTTAGGGAGGCAGTGCCTCACTATATTGACCTTGGATCGAGTTGAGTTTTTGCAGGCCTATTCACCCCCCTCCCCATCTAGGCCACTTTCACGTCCAGAGATCCTACAAGTGGTATCAGAGCCTCGTTGCTTCGTATACGCTTTACCGCGTGAGGTATGGCGGAACCAAGTGCTTCGAGGGGAGCCGGTGATCCCACCGGCAATGTGTAGGTTGATGATGTGAGCAGCGATCTGTCCATGTCAACAGCAAGTGACTCTACGGTCAGAGAAGAAGGAAAGACAGCAGATCCTGAGAAGAGAAGAAGAAGAAAAGAGAGGCATGAAGCTAGAGAGAAGAGAAAAGAGCAGCAGCTACTTGAAGAGAAGTTGAACAGAAAAGAAGCTAGAAGAATTGTGAGAGAACAGCGAGCTGAAAGAAGAGAGGCTAGAGCTCGTGCCCAAGAAGAAGAATGGAAGAACAAGAGCAAGAATAAGGTGGGGTATGAAGCATCATCTAGCGAGCTCTCTAGTAGCTCAGATTATGGTGATGATGATGTATCATACCATTCCTCCAAGGGCAGCAAGAAAGAGAAGAGCAAGGGCAAGAAGAAGGATAGCAAGGACAAGGGCAGCAGCAACAATAAGAAATATGCAGCCATATCCTTTAACTATGCTCATTTTATCTAACCGTGATCGCAAGTCTTTTATCAATGTGCCCGCGGGAAAGTTGCCTCATTTTGATGGGACTAACTTCGCCAAGTGGAAGCACTTGATGAGAAACTATCTTTCAGGTATTCACCAAGGACTTTGGGAGATCGTGGAGAAAGGATTTCAGCCACTGGAAGATCCCAAAAGCCCAACAAATGAAGAATTCTTAGCTAACCAATTCAATAATCAAGCTACAAGCATTCTTCTTAGTGCTCTAGATGGAAATGAGTACAACGTGTGATGAATGTCAATGTGGCAAAACAAATTTGGGACACCTTGATTATTGCACATGAAAGAGGGCCAAGATTTACATTTTGGTGGCAAAGCTCAATAGATTTGTCATCAAGGAAGATGAAGATGCACAAGGGATGTTTGATAGGTTGATGGTCCTTGTTGGAAAGATTAGAGGTCTTGGAGGTGATAAGCTTGATGACCATAGAGTTGTGAAAGTGATGTTGGAAGCATACTCATCAAGGAATGAGACCGTGGTCACTTTGATTAGAGATAAGAAGAGGTTTGAGCACTTTACTCCAAATGATGTGCTTGGTAGGTTGCTGACTTTTGATATGCAAAGAGAAGAAGAAAATGAGAGAAGACTTGGTGAGCTGCAAGCTAAGCTTGATGGATTGAAGGTCAAGGAAGTAGCACTCAAGGCAAACAAGTCAAGCAAGCATAGCTGCTGTAGCAAGCATGTCTGTTCAAGCAAGCAACATAGCAGCAAGCAAACTTCAACAAATCAGCCCAAGGAAGACAAGCAAGTTCACCAAAGTCAAGACACAACTTCCTCATCAAGTGAGAGTGAAGACAATGGGGCTGATTACAAGAAAATAGAAGACATGTCATTGTTCATGAAAGAGTACAGCAAGGGAATCAAAAGAATGGATACAAATTAGTGCAAAGAAGGTTCCCAAACAAGAAGAAGAGAACTTGCTTTAGATGTGGCAGCACCGAGCACTTTATAGCTGATTGTCCTCATGATGCAAAAGATGGCAAACAAAAGAAGGACAAGAAGGGCAACAAGCATGATGGTAACAGAAGGTACAAGAACATGGGAGAAGCTCACATTGGACATGAGTGGGACTCAACTAAAGAGTCAGGTGATGAGGATGCGAAGGTTGCAACAGTAGCTATTCAAATGCCATCCTCCACACCTAGACTCTTCAACAACATGTCTGATGATGATGACGATGACACCTCCCACATTTGCCTCATGGGTAAGCATGAGAAGGTAAAACCCAAAAGAAAATCTCCTTCTCCACCTTCTAGTGATGCCTCTAGTAGTGAACTTAGTGAATCTAGTGATGAAGAGTCTAGCAATGTTAAAGAATATGCTAAATTGACTAGAAACTTGGATCCTAAAACCAAACTCTTCATCACTACACTAATGGAAGAATTAGAAAGTGTCAAAGCTGAGCTTGCTGAAAGAGAGGATGTTCTTGAATGAACTAAAAAGTTATATATTAGCCATGATGAAGCTCTTGAGTTAGAGAGAATTGAGGTGAGCTCTTTGAACAAAGCTCTAAGCAATGAACAAAGAGAGCATCCTATCACTAGGAAGGATATTATTGCCCTCAATGACAAGTATTGTGTCTTAGTAGAAAAGCACAACAAACTTGAGGAACAATATAGTCTTCTTTGGGAGAGCACCTCACAGTCCTCTAAATCAAAAGACACTTCTAATCCTTCCACTAGTGAAGGTTATGGAAAATGCTATAATATTGATATGAATGTTCATTCCAATAACCTTGCAAACATGGAGGCTATGAGAAAGGAGATTTCTAGGCTCAATGCTATGCTAGGTGCAAAGTCTAAGGAAAGAAAGAGAGATGCTAGTGGCAAAGCTGAACAACCAAGGAAGACACAATACAAGGATGGGAGAAATCCTCGAATTAAGGATGGGCTTGGACACACTCATGAAGGTAAAACAAATGGGAGAAAGATAATCAATGGATATGAGTGTGTTCAGTTCATGAGCAAGGAATTTGGAGGTACAGAGAGGTTTGCACAGCAGGTGGCACACAACCAGCCCCGAGATGCATCTGTCAAGAGAGGTAGTGCCTCTGTGAAGGGAGGCAGTGCCGCTCCCACAGCAAAGGGAAGGCCATCTCCAGTTCTCCTGCTCAAAACCAGCCCACTAAGAAAGCTCCTCAAGTAAAGCAGGTTGCTCAGAATACAAAGAAAGCAAGTGAAGAAACTTCCAAAAGAAAAGCATATCAACCAAAGGCAAAACAAATGTATCAAGTGTTGAATTCTAACTTTGTTTTGCAGCACAACAACAAAGGGAAAGTGTGTGCCATATTTGTTGAAAATGGTTAAAATGTTTTTCATAATACTTCCATTTGGGTTCCTAAAGTACTTGTAACTAACATGCAAGGCCCCAAGGTTGTTGGGGGGCCTAAATCTAGGAACTAAACTTGTGTTGCAGGCATACTCCTCCGGTGGGTCAAGTTGGGTGCTTGACAGTGGCTGTACAAATCATATGATCGGAGAGAAGAGTATGTTCTCATCATACCCCCAACTACAGATTACAGTGACAACATTACTTTTGGTGATAACTCTAAAGGGGGAGTTATTGGTCTTGGTAAAGTTGCTATAACTCATGAACATTCAATTTCTAATGTTTTACATGTTGATTCAGTGAAGTACAACTTGCTATCCGTTTCTCAATTATGCGATATGGGATACAATTGTCTCTTCACTGATGTGGGTGTGGAAGTCTTTAGGAGAATGGATTCCTCTATTATCTTTTACGGGCAAACTCAAGGAGAAGCTTTACTTAGTTGATTTCAGCAAAAGTAAAACTAAGCTTTAAACCTGTTTAGTGGCAAAATCTAGCATGGGCTTGTGGCATCGTCTCCTAGCTCATGTTGGGATGAGAAACTTAGCCAAACTCCAAAAAGACAACCACATCCTTGGACTAACGAATGTTTAGTTTGAAAAAGACAGGATTTGCAGCGCTTGCCAAGCCAGAAAGCAAGTAGGTGTACCTCATCCATCAAAGAGCATCATGACTACCACTCAACCTTTGGAGTTGATACATATGGACCTCTTTGGACCGGTTGCCTACCTTAGCCTCGGGGGTGACAAATATGGTTTAGTAATTATTGATGACTATTCTCGTTTCACTTGGGTATTCTTTGTCTATGATAAGTGCCGGGTGTAGGATAAGGTGAAGACCTTCATTAGAAGAGCACGAAGGGAATTTGATCTCCCTGTCAAGAAAGTGAGAAGTGACAACGACACTGAATTCAAGAATACTCAAGTTAAAGAATTTCTAGATGAGGAAGGCATCAAGCATGAGTTTTCAGCTCCATACACCCCCGAGCAAAATGGTGTAGTAGAGAGGAAGAACAAGACACTCATTGACATGGCAAGAACAATGCTTGATGAGTACAAGACGTCGGACCTCTTTTGGAGTGACGTCGTCAAGACCGCTTATCATGCCATCAACCACCTCTACTTACACAAGAAACTCAATAAGACTTCATATAAGCTCCTTACCGGTAACAAACCAAAGGTGTCTTACTTTAGAGTATTTGGGTGCAAGTGTTTCATACTTAGCAAAAGGCCCAAAAGCTCTAAGTTTGCATCTAAAGTTGATGAAGGCATTCTTATTGGTTATGGATCAAATGAGCATGCCTACCGTGTCTTCAATAAAACCTTGGGTAGAACTGAGGTCATGGTAGATGTGACATTTGATGAATCTAATGGATCTCAAGTAGAGCAAGTTGATGCAAGTGTTGTAGGAAAGGAGGATACACCCTGTAAGGCAATCAAGCAAATGGCGATTAGTGATGTTAGGCCATGAGAAGATCAAGTCAATGATGATGAAGATCCTCCAGCTGTTGCTGCACAAATTTCCGCTGACAAACTCCGATCGAAGGTGCAGCACACACCTGCTGGAAACCAGCAGGGAGGCAGTGCCTCACCTAAGGGGGGCAATGCCTCCCCCTCCACCTCAGCAGCAGTTTCTTCAACCCCTGCATCACCACTAGAGGACTCAACTTGGATCCAGTGTTTGAACAAGAAGAAAATGAAGGTCCAGAAGAAGAAGAAGGAGGTGTTGAGCATCCAAGACTACGTCAAACTATACAACGGGACCATCTCATTGATAATATCCTTGGGAGCATCCGTAGCGGGGTAACAACTCATTCTCATTTGGTTAACTTCTGCCAATATTACTCATTTGTCTCCTCTTTGGAACCTCTTAAGGTAGATCAAGCTCTTGGAGATCCGGATTGGGTTATGGCTATGCAAGAAGAGCTCAACAACTTCGAGAGAAATCAAGTGTGGACCTTGGTGGAAAGACCCAAGACCAACATCATTGGCACCAAGTGGGTCTTCCGCAACAAGCAAGATGAAAATGGTGTGGTGACAAGGAACAAGGCAAGATTGGTGGCCCAAGGCTTCACTCAAGTAGAGGGCTTGGACTTTGAAGAAATCTTTGCACCGGTGGCAAGGCTTGAAGCAATTCGAATGCTTTTAGCCTTTGCTACCCATCATGACTTCAAGCTACATCAAATGGATGTCAAGAGTGCATTTCTCAATGGCCCCATACAAGAAGAAGTTTATGTGAAGCAGCCACTAGGTTTTGAAGATCCCAAGTTCCCCAACCATGTCTACAAGATCCATAAGATGCTCCATGGGCTGAAACAAGAACCAAGAGCATGGTATGAATGCCTTAAGGAATTCTTGCTGAAACAAGGCTTTGAAATAGGCAAAGCTGATCCTACTCTCTTCACTCATAAAGTTGGAAATGATATATTTGTGTGCCAAATATATGTCGATAACATAATATTTGGTAGTACTAATCAGTTGTATGTTGAGGAGTTTAGTAGGACCATAACTAAGAGATTTAAGATGTCCATGATGGGTGAGCTAAAGTTCTTCCTTGGATTTCAAGTCAAGCAATTGAAGGAAGGGACTTTTATAAGCTAAACCAAATACACCCAAGATATGATCAAGAAGTTTGACATGGATAAGGCAAAGCCTATCAATACTCCCATGCCAACCAATGGACATCTTGAACTTGATACAAAAGGGAAAGCCGTGGACAAGAAGGTATATCGTTCCATGATTGGCTCTCTACTTTATTTGTGTGCATCTAGGCCGAATATTATGTTTAGTGTGTGCATGTGTGCTAGATTTCAAGTTGACCCAAAAGAGTGCCATTTAACGGCTGTTAAAAGAATCTTGAGATATCTAGTTCACACACCTAACCTTGGCTTGTGGTATCCTAAGGGCTCTAAGTTCACTCTACTGGGCTATTCAGATTTAAATTATGTCGGTTGCAAAGTAGAGAGAAAAAGCACTTCAGGGATATGTCAATTCCTTGGATGATCCCTAGTGTCTTGGAGTTCTAAAAAGCAAAATTATGTAGCCCTATCCACCGCTGAAGCCGAGTATGTTGCTGCCGGTGCTTGCTGTGCACAATTGCTTTGGATGAAGCAAACCCTTCTTGATTTCGGATGTCGTTTCACCAAAATCCCACTTTTGTGTGACAATGAAAGTGCCATAAAGATTGCAAATAATCCTATAGACCATTCAAGAACAAATCACATAGACATCCAACATAATTTCTTGAGAGACGATGAAGCCAAAGGAGATATCAAACTTTGCTATGTGAGCACCAAAAAACAACTAGCTAATATCTTCACTAAGCCTCTCGATGAGTCAAGGTTTTGTGAGCTGCATGGTGAACTGAATATCCTTGATTCTAGTAACGTGATTTGAAAGCTAGCATGCCTCTGATTGCTATATTAGTATGCTAGGAAAAGAATTTTGAAAAGTTTAATTTATGTGCTTCAAAATGTGTTTCAAAAATATTATTCATGTAATATGACCAAAGCTTGTTTTTGTTGATTTGTATCTGGTCATGATTATGTGAAGTATATATGTCCATATTCAATATCGAGAGATATAGAAGTTTCAATTTTATTTGGCCTGTCTGGGAAGTGAGGCATTGCCTCCCTATTGGCCGGCAGTGCCTCCCTTGTTGTCTGAAATCTGTTCAGGCTCCCAACGGCCAGTCTCATGGGCCCTGTTTTATTTTCTTTCCTACTCCATCTGGCCCACGAACCTTCCTTCTTTTCCTTCCCTTTCTTTTTCCGAAGCCAGGCCGTGCTCCCTTCTTGCTCGTGCACGGGAGGGCGACGCCGCGCCCTCTGCCTCACATGGCCGCTGGTGTCTGCTGCTGTACGGCAGTGGACTGGCTGTGCTGCGCGCCTCCACCGGCCCTCCCTGCTGCGCCTGGCCAGTGCTAAGGCTCCTGGTCGAGCCTCTGCTCTTCTTCCCTCTCCAATTTGCGAGCTGCTGTGAAGGTGAATCCCTAAGCCCAATCTCGATCTATGCTTTGGAGGAGATTCTGCTATGGATTTCGGTTTCTAGTGCAAATGTGATGGTCTAGAAAGTGTTCTTGGTGATTGATTTGAATAAAATTAGTAGATTTCAAGTTGGGAGGAAAAAGCCACTACGGCAGTGCCATGGTCAGAGTACTGCTTTGCAGTCCCCGGTCGATGCAGTTGCTCTCAACTGCTGCTCCACTCAGCTTAGAGTCTTTTTGAATTTATTCAAGTTGGTCATCAAGAATTGTTTTAGAATCTATCATATTTACCTCCTTTGAATCCACAACATACCCTTCTTGTTTAAATGATGAACTATGACTTAGAGATTGCAATGAGATATATAAATAATTAGAAAGTGAATTTAGGCAGAAGTAGAGGGTGGATTATGAACCTGTGAG
>CM041629.1:49228040-49295842 GCA_023333625.1 Bothriochloa decipiens
TCGATCTGTAATCTACTTGTGTGCAGGAAGGTAGAAAGTTGGTAAACTAAGTTGTAGTTTCAGTTCCTGCAGAGTTTCAATTCAGTCTATATTTCAGTGTTCAGAAAAGTGAGGCCGTGCCCCACTTAGGGAGGCAGTGCCTCACTATATTGACCTCAGATCGAGTTGAGTTTTTGCAGACCTATTCACCCCCCACCCCCCAAAATAAATAAATAAATAAATAAATAATGCTACTTTTCATAGCAAGTTCATCTTTCCAAGAATTGGATGTTCTGAATTCCAATTTGATTTATTTTAGTACGGGGAAAATAGATGGAATCTAATAAATGAAAAAATGCAATACGGTTTGAGAAAAAAAATATTAATAGAAGGAAGCGGCATTGAAGTGAATATACATTTAAAAACGAACAAAATTGAGAAGGCATATCTACCTCAGTTGAGATATTAGATAACTCCATATCCTGCAATACAACTTTGTAACCTCTATTTCACTCTAGGAAACTTTTTTTTTATTGGCAGGAATGGACAAATGATCATATTGAGAATGAAATGGAGATTGTGTTAGATAATATTGTGTACAAGCTACGATCACTTCGGCCATCAACAGATACATATGAAAGGTTTGTTTGTGTTAATGAAATGTGCTATCCGTGTTAGCATTGTGCGACAAACAATGTGTATTGTTACTGACATTTCATTAGATTCTTCTGATTCATGAGTTGAATTCCACATTTTCTGTGTGCATCTGAGCAGACGTCCTGCCTTTATGCTCTGCCGAAGCTCTGAGACTGTAGCCACCATACAGCGCTACCATTCCCAAATTACAACTCTTACATCTGTATCGTCTCTGAAGGTTTGATGGATTATCCATTTTTTTACGCTTCCAGTATTTATTTTATTACCTATTTTTTATGCTTCCAGTAGTTATTTTACTAATCCGTCTATGCACTGGAAAACATAAGCACTGATCCAAAGGGTAATCTACCAGATCCAGGAAGAGGATGATCCGACTCCACCTCACTGTGCCACACATATTGTAAACAAGGATCTATCGGTGTACCTCCAGCTTCGGGGAGCTCTGAACACTGAAGCCGAGCGTGAGAAACTAAGGGGAAAGAGGGAGGATATCCAAAGGTAAGTGTGGTCACAATGTGTCTTCCCTATTCAACATCTCTGTATCGGACTAGTTTAGCAATTCCAGTGTGTATTGAGTGGTCTTTTTTTTTTCTATTACCAAAATGCAGGCAACACGACATCTTGTCACAGAAAATGAATACTTTGGGCTACCGCGAGAAGGCTCCGCAGAGGAAGCAAACGAGGATACGAAGAAACTCGCTGCTTTGTTGGGGGAACTCGAGATCATCGACGAGGTTGAGAGTAAGCTAGATGCAAACAACTGACGAAGTTAGATGATTGACGCGTCAGCCTTATCTTCTTACCGACATAGATTTTGCATGTGTTAACACGGACAAAGAAAGTACCTCCAATCTGTAAGTAGCTTGTCTTAGGGCCCTATGACTGACCTATGTGGTCATCACTATTTTGTCTTATGAGAGTTACTAAGAGTCATTTTAGCCTATATATACAGTTTGATGAATGATGAAAAGACTCATATCTCTCCTTGTTTTATATGCACTACGTCTTTTAAAAATGATAAATAATATGGAATGGAGGGAGTACATGATTAGAGCACTCATCAATATCATTGTACGCAGAAATGCACCCACTCGCTCACAAATGTGAATTATGAAAAAGAATAGTTTTCACCGGTCTCCAGATGAAGAGATTAATAAAATTTACATCTAAGAGGTAAATTATAAAGATACATACATTCCATAGTTTATCTAGCAAAGCTCATTTGATGTCGTAACTATTGTTTTTTGAATAAACTATAGTCAAATTTAGGATGGTTTGACTTAATACATCTAAAAATCTCTTATAGGCCGATTGGAGGTATGGAAGAATCTTATTCTAGGAATGAAATTCTAGTGATTAGATTCAGTAGTCATTAAATTACTGGGAATCTGATTCATTTCAATTATCCTGTTTGGATGTATGTGGAAACTTCATTCTTAGATTTACATTCCAATTTCCAAATGCTGTTTGGATGATATTGAAACGCATTCCAAAACAGTTTGTGCGACTCTCTTGCTACAAGTCCTACAACCAGGATGTGCTTCTCTCTCACACACACTCTCACGCGCACGTGCGCGCGCACACACACTAAGTTACTCGATGGACATAATACAGCAAAACAAGCCCTCCAGTTATCACAAGCCACTGTTAAGATAGTATGTCCAGAATATGGATCAATATGGAACAACTCAGCGTAGGGTAAATCCCTCCGCTCCCTCTGTCTCTACACACACATTTAGATAAACAGATGCACACTTTAAGACAGATACATATTCTTCACTTGTTGAGTTGCATCAGCAGCCATTTCTTTCTCAGTTACAGATAAATCTGTACTCTAAGAAGAAACCTGTGGAAACTTCTTACAGCAGAAATCATTGATCATCACATCACGAGAGAAGATACTGGGGACGACCCATGTAGGTGGCACCCTTTTGTATAACTGTGAGAAAATAAAGGCATCCTGTTGCAGCGGTTTGCCCAACTCGAATGCAACCAAACCAGAAACAGAATCATAGCAGTATAAAGAGCTGCTTCTCCCACACCACCTCTCTGGGTTAAGGCATGATAATGGCTGAACTCTGAAGTCAGGGCTGATGAATATCGTCCATTTCTCCAACTTATCCACCTTCACCCACTTATGTTCAGTCGAAGTGTCAAGATAGTAAGCTTCAAATACATCTCCTGTCACTGGAAAATAATTATTGCAGCCAACCAAGAGAAGCATGTCGCCACACACCACAAGCCAAGGGTTATGCAATGTGGTCGTGCTATTTATTTCAACCCAGGAAACTTCAATTTCCTCTAGGTGGATCTGAGGAGTCAAGTGCACCTTGAATAGCTGGCGATCAGAACCCATGCCAAAGGCCTGGCCCTTGAAGACTACAAATTGGGCGAGTGTTCCATTGTGAGGAGAGCATTCTGACCAAATGTTACTACCAACACGCCAAAAGAAGTTGGAGGAACCAGTAGTGGAGACAATGAGATGCGAGTTGGAAGATGATAGAGGACCTGTGAGGGCTGCACCACCATAGATCTCAGTTTTTTCATCAATTGGCAGTGGCGGAGGTGAAACATGAACACCAGTGAACACATTAAAGAGAAAATATGTTTTGTTGCTGGAGAAGATCATTTGACCAAAGGATGCACCCCTAAATGCAAACTTATCCAAAGCACCTGGTCGATGGTTATTTCCATAACTGATAGAAAGCAGAGGAATCTGAGAACAAAGTGAAGTATCTTGACTGGCTAGATCAGTGACATAACATGGGTGTTTGGGTAGAGAGATGATGTTTCTGGCAACATTTTTTAAAGGGCGAGGGGAGCAAAATGGGACATCAGGATCAAGGAGAAGAGGGGGAAATACTTTATACAAGGTAGATTTGGATGGGTAAGAGGAGAAAGCAGAGCTCCATGGGTGGCAGGTGGCTGCAAAGGCTAGAAGGTCAGGGAACGAGCCCAGCAGTGTGACAATGGAGTGTAGCAGGTCTGGTAGGCCTGCCCAATCTCGAAGCTCAGACATAACTTTAACAGGCGAAAGCAGCTTCTGTGTGACAGATTGTAAACCCAAAGCAATTGTTAGCAGATTGAACTGGATAAAAATAAAGGAAACAAATCTGGTAACTTTATACGGAACATGGATGCTTTGTTTTTACCTCATTTCTTTCACACTTGTGTTAACCAATTCTAAATTATTGCCAGGCATCTAAATCACATATGCAAAAGAAATTCTTCAGAACAAAGGAAAAGGGAATGTATTATATCAATTAGAAGATGCACTTTTATATAGAACCATAAAGGAAAAGGGAATGTATTATATCAATTAGAAGATGCACTTTTATATAGAACCATAAACAAGACAGTCCAATTTTATTTAAATGCAACATGAGAACAGCAGCTTTCGTAAATAGCATAAAAGGCCATTGCACCAACATAAGTATATTAAAATGGTTAAAAATTGGTAGCAGTTCAAGTCTGGCAGCTACTATGAAATTAAAGATCATGGATCGTAACAGTAAAAGAAAAATGGTTAAAAAAGGCCATGACATTTCAATCCAAGTATCCAACAGTACAAGCATTCGTATCAAAACACTGCATTTATGTAGAACTAGAAGCACGAGCAGAATCTGTTGGAAAAGAATACAATACATACATACCTCGCCGACCTACAGACAAGAAACAAAGTGACACTTGACTGATGGCGTCCCACCTCACAAGATCAATGAAGAACCTTAATTTTCTCTTGTAAAATGGGGCTGCAAGACTGAATCTCAGCTGCGATACATTGCGAGACATATAACAAGCGACGTCTAATCCACGGTGGGACCTACGGATTTCGCTTGGCGCGCGGCGGATTTCCCTTCGCGTGCGGCGGCAAAGCGCGCGAGGAAGTTTCACCTTCCCGCATGAGCCCACCAGAGCCACCCCGAAATCGCCCGCCGCCGCCTCGAAATCGCCAGCGAGCGCCGCGCGCGGCCGAGCTCTGGAGAAACGAACCCTAGCGGCGTTTCTCCAGGGACAGGCTCCGGCGTCGTTTTGGCATGCGGGGAGCCGGGCTGGAATTTGGGTCAGGTCCGCAAACACGGCGACCTAGCCCCCGCGGGCGCAATTTGGCCCACGGACCACCCTCGCAAATGCGCCCTATACATTGCTGTGATGCTCTAAAGATCCACTGGCGTCCCACCTCCGTCCTTCCCTCCGTCCACAACCAGATTGACAGGCAACGCGAGCTGGCACTGCATCCACGAACCATCTGCACCAGATCAATCAAATGCCACCAGATCAATCAAACGCTATCACAAAACCAGATCGATCAAACATCCTTGCGGCCCGGTAACCACGGCAAGCGCGCGAAGGTGACACAGCAATATAGAGAACAGGAAGGGTCCCGGCGGCACCCTTACCGACTTCCGCAGCGAGACAAAGGGTTCACGGTGGTGGCGAAGCGGCAGGATGGCGGATCAATCCGTGGCAGTGGCGCTTAGGGTTTCTTGGGTCCATCGTTTCTTCCCCGAACATACTCTGGAACAAGCATGGCATGCGGGGAGCACAGCAGCAAGCTAGCTAGGCGAGCACGACACCAGCACGGCGAACGCTGCAGCAAGCTAGCTGGGCGAGCACGTCACCAGCACGGCGAGCACTGCAGTGGCGGTGCACGTGGGGAAGTGGATGGGGAGAGGAGGCCACTCACTTCGTCCGCGCTCATGCCGTCCGCCGGCGGTCGGGTACAGCAGCGATGCAGGGAGCGTCTCCGAGCCCCACAGCCACAGCCACGGTCCGCAGCAGCAGCAGCAGCACACCACCGGGGTGGCCTGGCTAGCCAAACAAGCTGGCTTAGGAAAGTGATTTCAACTCAGGCCAATTCTAAAGGGACAATTGTTTATTTGGCCTTGAAACAAAGTTTGTTTATTTATTTGGCTTAAATTTTTTTAAAGTTGTCTATTTAGCCTTAAAATAAAATTTTGTTACTTTTATGGCTTTATATTAGTTTTGAGGCGGTAACGGTGTCAAGTGCCATAAAAAAAACCATTTTGTCCCTGCATGAAAAAATAAAAAAAGTCTTGTTTACTATATACGTTGATTATATACGTACATATACTTCCATTCAAAAAAAAAGTATGCCAAAATACTCTATTCTGGAAATCATGTATACGATACTCTATTTTAAAAAGTTTATATTAATATACTATATTTATTTAAAGTAAAAGTATGTACACGTACTCCAATCTACTGTACCCATTTTTTGTCACTGGTAGCATTCAAAATTCAAATGCGCCATGCATAGTGCTGTCATCCGTATTGGGTTTCTCACGGACCCGCTAGGTGGTGCGTGTAGCTACTCATGCGTGAGCAGGGGTGAGTGTGCGTACTCTTTTTTATTTTTTTTTACGCAGGGGCAAAACGGTCTTTTGCATAGCACTTGACACCGTTACGGCCTTAAAACTAACATAAGGCTGTAAAAGTAATAAATTTTTACTTTAAGACTAAATAGATAAGTTTAAAAAAATTTAGACCAAATAAACAAACAAATTTTGTTTTAAGACCAAATAAATAATTGTTCCAGTTCTAAACGGGCCCTTACATTTCAAGACGATGGGGGTGACGATGCAAATAATCACATGCCGAAGCAGCCTCAGATGATCAGATCCACCACACTCCACACCCACGCTTCTGGGCTCCTGGGAGACCTCGAGTATTTCTTTTTTTCTTTTTTTGAACTTTAACGAAGACCTCGAGTATTTCACACCAGTATCAGTAGTCGATAAATTTATTTTTTAATAAGGCAATGATATATATAGGAAACAAAAATCAGAAACCAGCCATTAACCTAAGCACACTCAGAAAATTCCACAAACTCATTAGCCAGGAAATGGGTTGAGCTAGTTTCTGTTTTCTAGTTTCTCGGCTATCCAGAAACAAACTAAACTGCACCAAGCAATATTTACATTGCTTTGTAAATATTTTTTGTCTCTCATCTGCAAGAGTCACATAATTCTTGATTAGCAATGGAGAGCAAAAGGTGAGGTAATTCCGCAGAACCGTGCTGGCCATTTCCGCATGTGGATTGTCATCATTGGCTGACAGCTTTCTTCAGGGCACCCATGTATGTCAAAGTCTGCTCCACATGAGATCCGTAGTAAAGCGAAAATATTGCCTCTGCTTGTGCGAATGTGGCTGCGGCGCTTGCCCCATCTCCCAGGGACAGCAGAATCGAAACAAGCTTGATAAGCTCGTGCGCAATGATGATGTGTTTCGGTAGGTACAGCTTCTCGAGGATCTGCAGCATCACAGGGGTCACTTCTTCAGCATAATGCAATAGCATATGGCCTCTCCTTTGGCGTAAAGATGTTCCAAAGACTCAGAGGGCCCCAGACAAGTAAATATCTTGAATGGCAATCGAGGATAAGGAGAAAGGGTTACCTGAATTGATGCTTCACAGTGCTTTCTTGCTCGTTCTTGGTCTCCTACCTTCGCAAAGGCCTCTGCAATTGTGTCTTCAGCCTACATACTTCCACATGTTCATAAGAACACGACTTATGTGTACAGTTGTACACAAGTGCAAGTGGACATGGATACAAAATTTGAACCAAGACAAATGAGCAACCTCACCTGTGCAAGAGTCTTGCTATATGGGTGCCTCAACTTCTTGAGTACCTTTAGGGATTGTAATGCCTCTGTAATGAGTGTCTTGTCTAGCAATGTAAGTTTCTTCAACCTGTCAAGTGCAGCTGTTATCACAATTCCTGGTATGGATGGAACCCCAAATTTACAATTCCTAAAAGAACTCAAGAAGTTGAGGTAATCAAATTTAAAGTTTCATATGCGATTGTGAAGAATATACCTATTGATGGTAGATTCTTCCCTGTGCGATGTAGCCAGAGCAGACGACACATCAATATGGGATCTACAGCTCATGCAACATCCATGATCTATGTTCAGACTGACACCAATATTTCCTAAAAGAGATTTGGCGACATTCTCCATATCCTTATTAACCTTTGATACATCCTAAACAAAAAGAAACTCATCATCATGTCATCTGTGATCCATCATGTACTCCCTCCAGTCACAGGTGATGTTTTGAAGTTATCTTAACTCAAACACTCAAAATTTTGATTGCATGTTTTTCTTTTATGTGTTGAGTTTGGATATTTTAAATAACAAGAGTGGATTTGTCAGGTGTCATGAAATATAGTGTCATAAATAAAAGTAAACAAATTTTCTTTGATTCATAAACATTCTGTAACAAAAGTAGTATTCAAAGTTGTGTTTTGAAGACCACGTCAAAGTCTAAAAGGCCAATTATTTGTGATTAGAGGAGTAAATGAGAAGATATTTAAAGAACAATAGTATATGAAAATAACCGTACAGGCAATGATAGTTTGCAGACACAAGATCCTCCTAGGGAAACATTCACAAAATTCTCTTTGGACCTGTAGTAAGTTGATTCCGATATGGCACCAAGGCAGCTGCTTTGTGGACAACAAAATGAATTCATAACAAGGTCTGATAGATTTAACTCTGAGCAACTTGAACATTGACAACTGAAGTAGTAATTCTCTTGAAGTGACTTCTGTCTGTCTGAAAGTTGCATCTCACCAACCTAGAAATCAGAAGCATGAAAAGTTCAAAGCATAAGGCATTCATCTCAGCTCCAGAGAGATGGAGGAAACTGGGGTGTTCAGTGAAACCTGTGGACCATATGACAGTTCAACTGGGCTCCCGGATTTTACTAATTCTGTAGTTCTCAGCACGAGTGCACGTGAAAGAAAATATGCATGTACATTGGGCTGACATGAGTGGTTGAACAAGCTAGCAGATACATAAACAGCTTGAGCAACCTTGACCTACAGTGAGCAAACAAAACATTAGCCAAAGGTTTTTGTTTGAAATAAACATTAGCCAAAGGTTACAGAGCACAAGACCACAATTTAGAGTGAGGCGCCTTTTATGCCAATAAACCAGCCTCATACTGTGATTATAGTTACTTGACACAATAATTTTTTTTATGACCTTGAATTCCTCTTTCTCTGTTTTTTAATCTAATCCAGTTTTGAGCTTCTGGGTTGGAATTGTATTTTTTTACTAATACCTTAACAGTGCTCTATCAGTGCGAGATAAAGCACAATGATCGACAAGAGAAACCAAACGAGCTTTAATAGCTGGATGATAGATTGCTCCCAGTCTCAGAAAAAAAATGCAGAAATTACAAAAAGACAGACCTGTTCCACACTACACATGTTTGCAGCTTCAGCTCCAGAAACACCTCTATTTACTGTGAGCTCTGGGCCTCCATCCACCGACCTCACTCGGACAATAGCAATTGAATTGACTTTAATTTGAAAGATCAAAAGAGCCAGCTGTAGAGGATAATCAACACATGAGTTTCTTTTTTCCCAAAATAAAATGTTAATGTGATACTCTATAATTTCTGTATACCTCAGGGAAAAAGTTTGTAGGGAATTGTAGTACATAGAAACCACAGTAACGAGAAACACAACCATGGTATAGATAAGAGGGTATCTAACTGAAGCTTGAGTTCTAAGCTTGCCTGATTTCTTGTCTGACTTGCATGACAGCAATCAGTGGGCTTTAGATAAGACGCTATACACAGTTGCAGACTTGCATTGCAGGTAGCTAGTGATCTAGAGGCTATTTACAGTTGTTGAAGATTGACTATATAACAGTAATCCTCATTGATTCTGCTTTTCTTCCATATTTTGTTATGTCTTTACTTTTTGCAAGTCAAAGACCTTTTCGTTCTGTACCACTTTTTTTTAAATGGAATGAAAAAAATGGTTGCATGTTAAAAAATGGCTTTCCAGGTATCAAAACAAATAAAAAATGTGCTCAAGACGACTACACAAAAGGAAGTTCAATAAATACTGAAATGTTATCTCCATCAAAAATAGTATGGATCAAGACATTTGATAACAATTAGCATTGTGACAAATTTATATAATAATTCAAAAACCTGGAACTGAAATTGATATCAATTTTAGATTTCAGACCATACTCATTAACCTGCTATCTTAGGACGATAATCTCTGAAGATAGATGTCATATATACCTGTGATAAAGAATCTTCCGTCCACAAAAGGTCTGATCTATAATGACTTTGGAGGCATAACAATAGGACAATTGCATATATCTGTGACTCCAACTTGTTCTCGGGAGAATGTTGATCATAATGGTGAACTAGATCCTGCAATAGCCAATTTAGCTCATTATTTCCTGAATTGATATCATCTATGTCATAACATTTGAGTGCTAACATAAGAGAATGTCAACCTAATTTTGAAAATGAGGTACTTTACCAAATTTGGGCCGGAGATAGTAAACTCTTTCCAGACAGCATCATTTTTTCTATGCTGCGTGCCATTATTCGTCCAGCTAAAACTACATCAATTGGTAAAACAGCTGCCCAATGGGCACCTCCACATTCATGCTCATGTTCAGCAAATAGCTTAGATCTTGCAGACTTGCAACTAGTAGAGGTTATACTCAGGTTTGCAATACTTGTTGAATATCCAAGATGAGTGTCTTCATCACAAGAAATATCACCTACAGATTGCTCCTGGCACCTTTCTGAACAGTAAATTGGTATTGTACACGAAGGACAGAATACAACATCTGCTGGAGTTTCACTGAAGCAAAAGTGGCAGTGTGTTTCACGGGAAGATTTCATGATAATCTGCATTCAACTGTTGCAAGTAAGAAGCACACAAACCTTCAGTTCATGCTTATGAGGAAACTGAAATCAGGAGCAATAATTATTCATCTAGTTGAGGAGAAACAGGTTCATTGTTACGGCACGTCGATAACATTCATAGACATGACATAAACACCAGACCTCAAAAACCAATTCCGTATGCACATTAAACAAAAAATATTTAGGGCCATTCATACATGCAAATTGTTGTGGCTTCAGCAATACATATACCTACTATAGGAAGACAGAGAAATGTCATTTCACATTAACAGAGATGGGTCTTTACATATGGGTCTTTAAATACCACAGCAAGAGGATCCTCAACGTGAATCAACGAAGCTGGTGGTATATCATCCGTAGAAGCCATTCCTCTACCTTTATTTGGTGTTGAGATACTCTCTATAACAACCTTATGAGGTTGTCCTGTCAGTTAGTCAAACAATATCTGTCACTAAGTACGCATCCAACAGAAGAAAGTAGTATGGACTGCACATAAGAAATCCTAACCTGCAAGAGGCAAATCTTCATCCTTGTTATCACAGATTGATGTCTCAGCTTCATTGACACTTCCATGCTTTTGCAAAATCAACTTTAGCTCTTGTTCTATGTTATTCTTCCCTGAAGAAGTCACTTCCAGGCTCAATGCAACCTCTAAATCATGTACTGCAGATGAATAATTCTTAAGCGCTGTTTTTACCATTCCCTTCCTGTACCATGCCTGAAATGAAGAAACAGGCAAAATGAAAAGAGTAGCCTCCATGCTTTTGCTTGGATTCTACAAAACAGAGAACTCAGTATAATTATGTGAAACAGCAATATCATGCCTTAGAATAATTAGGTGAAATGGTCATGGCCCTGTCACAATAGATTCTTTGAACAGACCTAATTTCTGCATAGTTGAGAAGAATGGTTAGATACAGAAACTCTTCAGCCAAAAGTACAAAGTAATATTAATTTCAGACTTTCAGTGATAGAAATAAATAGTAGCAGAAAGCACATTTAGTACATCCACTCCAAGCTTTTCAATATTTTTCACAGATCTTGACCAACTGTCTCTAAAGCTTTGTGGAACTGTGGGTATAGACTTGTTCTGCTATCCACTTGCCACATGTATATCTTCACGTCCTATTTCCAGTCTAATATACTCAAATACTTATCAAACTCAATACTAAAAGGGCACAAATTTGTCCGTTGTTCATATTCTGCAAACAAGTAAACAGAAGACTAACATGTATGGTGGAGGCTCGATTGACATATATTGCAGATACCAACTTCACATCCATGCCATCCAAATTAATCGGGACGTGACGCAATGCCTGCAAGATAGAATTCAAAATCACCATTACAAATGGATGGATGGGGATCGGTTGTGTAAATATGCCACTGTTTTAACTGCCCACAGACTTCAATGGTGAAAATGCAATTTCTTCTGAACTTAGAAGCTGCCCACAAACTTTAATTCTAGGATGACTGCAGATGTAGCTGCTTAACTTTAGTGTTACAACAGGTGAAAATGTAATCAGGGACGGAGCCAGGGCAGGTGCTGTCCGCTGCAGCACCCCCCTGAGCCCATGAATGTCTAAGCAATCCATGTATTCAGGAGTCTAAGAACAGTTGGGTAGTTAAATTCGAATGTTATAGCATCAATCTAGCTAGAAAATAAAAGCACCTCCTTTCAAATAGTCATGGTTCCTCCCCTGAAAGTAATCATAGCTACAGAGACATCTGCTTTTGAAGCGCTACATCCAAAAGATTGTATATTTGGTGTGAAACACTGAAATATTACAGTCATTTAAGCTCACTATCCAATTCAAATTACCGTTTGTTTCTGCTATGCTTTCTTGGCACAGCAACAAACAAAGATGTTCAATTTAAGAGTCACCTGGCTCTTATAATATCAATCAAGTTTACAGCCATTATATAATTTCGACAACCAAAGTGGAAATTAAATCCGCATATTCCAAATAAGTGGGTGGACGCAAACCTGCGAATAGTACCCGAGAGCTTCCCGAAACTCCCTCCTTGAGAAGCACGCAATGCCGTGGCCCTTCAACTCTACAGCCTTCACCTTGTCTTTGCGGCACAGCGCAAGTTCGGGGTCGGTCAGCTGTTGCACAACCTTGCGGTCGGAAACAGCCAATCAGACCCAGCGACCTAGCAGCTAAACCTTTTTTTTTCGATCTAGCAGCTAAACTCAGGCCTCCCGGGGTAGAGGGGCATCGAGAAACTGAAGGGGAGGGTGGGCGGTGGTTACCTGGTGGAAGAGAGGAAGGCTGTCGAAGAAGGCGAACAGGCGAGCGGTGGTGGCGGGGAGGTCAGCAGCCGTGCCCTCGCCGACGGCCCGCCGTAGTTCGGTCGGCACCGCCGATTTCAGCCGCTCCATGGAGAGCCCGTGGAGGCGGCCGGAGGGGGAGTGTGGATTGGTGACGTCAGCCTTAAAACCCAAGGACGGCTATTGGGCCATTTTGAGCCACCTGCGAATAAGGTACATTGTATTTTCAAGCATAGAATCATCCAAGTCCACACTTACACAATCATGCACGAATAAAGTGCACATACAAGCACCGAGATGTGTAAGTTCACATACATTAGCTCATATTAATCAAGCCAAATTAAACATGTTGTACATGGCATAGAACATGCATATGAAAAATCAAAGGCTAAGTCTTTTTTGCTTCTTGTCTCGGGGCAAGCAAAGGGATATGATTAAGAAGAAAAATAGAAAATCTAGAGATAGAGTATAGTTCAAATGTCTCCTTAGAACATAGAACACAGGAGTGCTTAGAGAGTTGTTACAAGGTATTTTCATAATCGATAGCTATTACTTCCCTTCTCTCTCCTACTTAAGTCTCCTCTACACGCTAGGCTTTACTGGCTGGAGATCCATCACGCCCATTCTGGTCCTTTGGTCCGTTTACTAGGCCTGCGCACCCGGGTGCCGCGACGAGGCCCATGTTTGGCTTCTGGTCCTTGGACGACGTCACGTGGTGTAGGTTGACCGACATCGTGCTCGATGTCGTCATATCCTGGTATCGTAGTTGTAGAGCTGCTGACACATGCCCTTGCTTCCAGCTGATTTGAGCCACTTCTTGACCTACGAACGTTCATTTCGAGCAACAAATGGTGTTAGTTCAATATAGAATAGTCGAATGGAAAAAAATCAGAATTAGGAAAGCTACCTTTTTGATAGTCCAGAGTTGGATTTACTATGTTTTCCCTTAGTCTTGCTTGAAATCTCCAAACTTTGGCTGTGACGATACAGAGCATTTATATTTAGTTTCCTAACCAAGTTGCCTATAACACAAAATTTCAGCACTAGTGTAAATTATCTAGATGCTTCAGGAATACAATCAGCGATATTTCTCCTTTTGTTATTAGTTGTTTCTAAGTTTTGAGTAGAATCCAACCTGTTAACACAAGCGATCCACCATAATAACAACCATGCAAAATTGTAGGTAATGAAAATTAAAATGTAGATGCTAGACTCACCCTCCGAGAAAGTTATCGGGGTCATCACCTCTTTCAACCTAGCGAGCTGTTGCCTTGGACATCTGGGCCGCAGTGGCAGTCATCCCTACATTAGGCTCCTGGCTCGCGTCACCAGCCACACCCAAGGAAGTGCCTAGACCTGCACGACCGACAGCCAGGCCCTGCTTGGTGTCCTGACTCCTTGCGCCAGCCAACCCCAAGGCAGCGTCTAGGCCAGTGCGGCCGGAGGCCAAGCCCATGCGGGCAGTGGCCAGCCTTGAGGCGGTGCCCAAGCCCGCACTAGAGACTCGAACGCTAGCAACCAGCCGGGCCGCCATACTGTGGCGCGGCCGAGGTAGGTCTGGAGTCGTCTTGACCGTCGGCAAGACCTCATCGGTGGCACCCTTCTCCATCGCCAAAAGTGGCGGCTAGGGTTTCGTTGCCCGATGTGTGGGTGTGCCACGAGCAGAAATACGAACATGTAAGGGAATTTTGGTCATCCCGCATTGCTCCAAATGGGCCAATTCACTGTAGAGACAAACAAATTGGACAAAAGGGCCAAGACAGGAAATGAATTTCACTTTGGACCCAAATAGGGAAGTTCAAAAAAAGGCCAAGAAAAGAAACACAACTTTTTTAGGCCAAGAAACTAATTTTTTCTAATAATTAACAAAAATTGATAGAACACGAAACTACAAATCATGCTAATATAATCACTTACCAAGCCCATTTTCTACTAAATCATGTAGTTCACCAATATCTTTTGAAAATAAATGTATATATTTTTACCAAGAAAATTTAAGTTGTCTTTACCAATAATTTCTAAACCACGCCCCGTTCTAATTGAAGTTCTTTTGGACACGAAAAAGGCGTATTAGGTTTGTATGTTTTCAAGTGTCTTCCCATTCTGTAATTGACTATTGTAAGAAGTGAAGTTCGCTAGCATTTGAAAAGAAAATCCAATTATAATGGAAGAAATCAATAGCATACCATAGTCAATATTTGACAAAACTTCTTCCACATACCACTGAAAATAGGGTGTCCATCTCTTCACATTCTTAATTATGACCGTCAAGTTGATGATTGGTGGAGTTTTAGCCCATTTTTATTCTCTTAGTAAAGTACCATCAATTGGATCAACGAATCCACCCTCTGGTTGAGTGTGAAAGGGGGGAGATGAAATGTGGTTATTATGTTATATATTTTTTAGAAAGGACGGCAAAAGCTTTGCCGCGATTTCTATTAGACGAATAAAGAAAAATAAGGCAAGCGCCCCGCCCAATTTTTGAAGTGCAAATTGGGTGAAAACCACAAATACAATTGTGGAGGGTACCCTACTCCAACTACACACTGAAAGGTCTAGGCCCTTGTTTGGGTTTTGGTAATTAATGACAACACTTGTGTACTAACCTTTGATTTTAGTGTGTGAAGGCTAAAGTGGTTGAGTTCACAAGATGAGATGTATGTCGGCATTGGTTTGAATGCTAGTATGTTGGAAAGTTCAAATCAAACATAGCAAACAAGTGAAGACCGTAGCAAGACTTGGCTTGATGGACCGGTTGCAAGGGTGAAGGAAAAGTTGAGGCTTGGAAGCGAAGGAACATGCGATGGTGAAGCTTGGGCAAGACATGGCACCAAAGGACCGAAACGACGGTGAAGAGCAAGTGAGGCTAAGGTTGATGGACTTGGAGTCTATGTGATGGTTTGAGTGATCCACATCATTTTTGAAGATCAAGCTTGAGATTGATTGTCATATCAAGTGGCTTGATGAATGTCGGGCAACACCTTCCTTGCGGGTATCAAATTTGTGGAATTTGGATTTGCGCAAGGCGAAGGTATGAAACATAGGTTGTTTCATTTTGCCGGCTATGAGGTGTTTAGAGAAGATTAAGATAGCCGGATTTAGGATTGATAGTCATACTATTATGGGGGGCAATCATGCTTTACAATTCGGCTATCTATAGCCACTTGAGAGCTCTAACGTTGAGGTACGTTTAGTGGTAAGTGGCGATGAAAGACAAAAGCTTTGTGAAAAGATTTGGTAAAAGCTAACCGGTGTTGCGATGAACGATTGTCTTGCAAGAAATCGTTTCTTGGTGTTGGCTTATCTTGAAAAAGGTTTTTGAGGGCGCTTCGATCTAACTTGGCTATGCTTTGGGTCAGTCCATGGTTGTGGAGTTGGTTACCAAAGCAATGGCGGTGATGATGCGCTTTGTTGGAGGGGTTTCAGGGACCCGTGGACTATCCGGCCCTTTGACGGCGGACTGTCCAGCGGTGTTCTCCTGAAAACCGAAGAGAAGCTGGACAATCTATTCTGCTAGGAGCCTGGGCCGTATGTCAACGGCGGATAGTCCAGGCCTGTTTGGACGGACTGTCCGTAGATATTTTTTCGCCGCCGAGCAGAGGTGCTGGAAGCTCTGTCCATCCACTGAGCTGTCAACGGTGGACTGTCCGGGCCTGAGAGGCCAGACTGTCCGCAGGTCCTTTGTCGAGCTGGACAAATTCTACAGATTGACCATCTTGCGTAAAGGAGGAAATAGAGATGCAATCAGGGATAAGTTCTGGAATATTATACATCACATTATGTATGAAGAAAAATTTGATGTGGTCAAACTTATTATGAACCAGTTGGCAGTACAAAAGCATGACACGACCACCAATCAATACTTTGTTCCCTATATCATGTCTCTCATTCTTCAGAAAACAAGGTTCAAAGGGGAGTGTGAAGTCAAGCATACCTCATATAGGCCGTATGCCAATGAGCCAGAATTCTACGGAAGGCCAGTCACTCCCTTTCCTCCACCTTAGGCAGATGAAGAAGAAGAAGCTGATGATCGTGATGCACATATGGGCGGTAATGATGAGCACATGAGAGTTGATGATGAGCAGCATATTCTAGAGCCTCAGATGCCAGAACATCAGGGATATGGTTGGGCTCCTCCTCCTGGCTACCTTGATTCTTATTTCCAGAATATGCAGCAATCATGGGACACATCCTTTGCTCGGTTTGGTCAGAACATGCAACAGCAGATGCAACAGGGGATCAAGGCCATGGATCAGCAGTGGCAAAACAGGATGGACACTAGTTTTTAGAGGTTTGAGTAGCATCTCCACACTAACATGTATCAACCTATAATGACTAGACTTGGGGTGTTCAGCAGGGGCTACATAATGATATTGATGCTCTCAGTGCACAGTTTGGCACATTATCTACACAGGAGCAGTTTCAGCATCTTCAGAATAGGCAAGGTCACATTGAGCAGCGTGTTGGTGAGCTAAACAACAACTTTAACATTTTTAGTGACCATTTCAACATGATCTATCCAAGGCGTATACCTCCTGCAGCTCAGTTTCATTACATGCCATATTATCCTCCTGAGTTTTCTCCAGCTCCACCTTTAGCTTCATATTATCCACCTCAATTCTACCCTTCTCCTCCTAGTGACAATGACAATGCCGATGCTTAAAGCCAATCTTTTTGGGAATTAATGACAAAGAGGGAGAAACGTGAAGAAGTGAAAGAAAATTGAAGATCTTTGATGGATAAAAGCTTGGAAGCTTGCCTATGGACATTGCATGTTTTTATTTATATGTTGAACAATGCATTTGTGTGGCTTGCATTTTAGTTGTAATATTTTTATATTTGTGGCAGCCTGTGTATGCTAGAACTTGAACTTGTGAGATTATGGTGTATTGTGCATGGTACCTTATGTTGAATAATTATGTTGCACTAATACTCTTGTGAAGTGGTTATAGCTTATTTGTGGTATTCCAAGGATATTATTCATGTTTATGGCTTTCAAGGTAATATCGTATATATCTTGTGTTCCTCGTTTACCACTATGTAGGGGAAACTCCGCCAAAATTTCCAAATTTATGCATATGTGAATGAATTGAACCCAAATCTTTATGCACATATGTAGGGGGAGCTTTCACTACATAGTTGAGTTTTGAAGCATTTATCCATCCTAATCCATGTTCTTCATGCTATGGATAAATAGTTTAAAACTCTTGTTCAAGCTCACAAAATACATTGTATGAACTTTCAATTTTTCTTTAAACTTCTTATTGAGGTTGTCATCAATTACCAAAAAGGGGGAGACTAAAAGGTCTAGGCCCTTGTTTGGGTTTTGGTAATTAATGACAACACTTGTGGACTAACCTTTGATTTTAGTGTGTGAAGGCTAAAGTGGTTGAGTTCACAAGATGAGATGTATGTCGGCATTGGTTTGAATGCTAGTATGTTGGAAAGTTCAAATCAAACATAGCAAGCAAGTGAAGACCGTAGCAAGACTTGGCTTGATGGACCGGTTGCAAGGGTGAAGGAAAAGTTGAGGCTTGGAAGCAAAGGAACATGCGATGGTGAAGCTTGGGCAAGACATGGCACCGAAGGACCGAAGCAACGGTGAAGAGCAAGTGAGGCTAAGGTTGATGGACTTGGAGTCTATGTGATGGTTTGAGTGATCCACATCATTTTTGAAGATCAAGCTTGAGATTGATTGTCATATCAAGTGGCTTGATGAATGTCGGGCAACACCTTCCTTGCGGGTATCAAATTTGTGGAATTTGGATTTACGCAAGGCGAAGGTATGAAACATAGGGTGTTTCATTTTGCCGGCTATGAGGTGTTTAGAGAAGAATAAGATAGCCGGATTTAGGATTGATAGTCGTACTATTAAGGGGGGCAATCATGCTTTACAATTCGGCTATCTATAGCCACTTGAGAGCTCTAACATTGAGGTATGTTTAGTGGTAAGTGGTGATGAAAGACAAAAGCTTTGTGAAAAGATTTGGTAAAAGCTAACCGGTGTTGTGATGAACGATTGTCTTGCAAGGAATCGTTTCTTGGTGTTGGCTTATCTTGAAAAAGGTTTTTGAGAGCGCTTTGATCTAACTTGGCTATGCTTTGGGTCAGTCCATGGTTGTGGAGTTGGTTGCCAAAGCAATGGCGGTGATGATGCACTTTGTTGGAGGGGTTTCAGGGACCCGTGGACTGTCCGGCCCTTTGGCGGTGGACTGTCCGGCGGTGTTCTCCTAGAAACCGAATAGATTCTAGACAATCTGTTCTGCTCGGAGCCTGCGCCACATGTCAATGGCGGATAGTCCGGGCCTGTTTGGACAGACTGTCTGTAGGTATTTTTTCGCCGGTGAGCAGAGGTGCTGGAAGCTCTGTCCATCGACTGAGCTATCAACGACGGACTATCCGGGCCTGAGAGGCCAGACTGTCCGCAGGTCCTTTGTTGAGCTGGACAGTGATGTTGTTGCTTCTGTTGGGCGCGCCGTGGTTGAATGGCGGACAGTCCGGGATTTGGACCGCGGACTGTCCGTAGGTGGTTAATTTGAATCCAATGGCTAGTTTTCGGTGAACCACGAACTGTCCGGGTCTTGTACCGTGGACTATCCGGGAATGTCGCAGAGACAGATAATGGCTAGTTTTGGAGCCCTCCTCTATATATAGTGGGTTGCCCAGCTTGGGGAGTTTTTCTCTTGGCCATTTCTGAAGCATATCTCGTGGGAGAGCACCTTCTAACACCTCCTCTCATACTCTTAGCTTGAGGGCAATATTTGGAGAGTGAGTGTGAGTTCCACTAGTGCATGTCTTGCATGAGAGATTTCTTGTGGCACTAGGTGGTTGATTTGTTGGTGTTGTTGCTTGTTACTCTTGGAGCTTACCGGTTCCTAGACGGCTTGGTGTTTGTGTCTTCGTGAAGCACGCAAGAAGGATTTGTGCGGTGCTCCGAAGCTTGGATTTGTTAGGGGCTGTTGAGTTCGTCCCCACTGGAGGAAGGCAAAGAACATCTCTAGTGTTATCGAAGCGCGAAGAGTGCCTAGTAGATTCATCCGGCTCAAGTTTAGTGCTCGAGAGGTAGTCCAAGGCTTGAGAGCTTGGAGCTAACAAAAGGAGCGGCAATCCTAGGACTTGCTTCAACTTGGAATAAGTGACCGGCAAGTCACCGAACCAAGTAAAAAAACATCATGTGTCATCCTCAACATTGTGGTTTGCAAGTCTCTACACAAGTTTATTTCATTGCAATATATCATTCTTGTGTTCTTATTGTTGTATCTAGTAGCTTCTGCTTTATCTCTAATATGTGTAGTAGCTCCCTTGTGCTTTCGCTTATTCTAGTTGCTTAGGTTGCTTGACCTTGCCAAATAGAATTGTTTAGGAGTTTCTCTAGCTTGCACAAGCCCCTATCTCTTTGTATTTCATATCTCTTGTTAGGTACTTGTTGAGTTATAGTTAGAGGGGTGAAGTCTTGGATAGACCGATAGATCTAATTTCCGCAATTATATTGGTTAGCCGGAGCGATTAATTTTAAAAAGGGACTATTCACCCCCCTCTAGTCTGTCAAAGATCCTACACACACCTAGGTACCAAGACAACTCAACTTGCGCCACAAAGAGCGCCAACTCAACTCAACTCCAGCTTGGTCGAACTGGGATATCGACACAAGCATCTAGCCACTAGAACTCGGTCGGATTGGGTCGTTGACACGAGCTTCCACTTTAAACCACTAGGAGGTCCACCACTGACGCAACAAACAACTAAAAGCTAGCAAAAAAACCCTAAAAACTAAGCAACTAGAGGCAAACTAAGCCTACTCCACCACTGGCACCAACCACGAACACAGTGACGGAGACGACGAAAAAGCACTGCCCAAAGACATCCCAACCGAGTCAAAATCCACAACGACGCCTTCAAGAAGGTTACGACGTCCAAGCGCTGCCGTCGTCCGTCCATGGTAGGACTGGGTTCTCATCAATGGAATGTGCTAGAGCCATGACGCCCTCAGCAGGGGAACGACACCCGCAAGTGTCACCGTCGCCAGGCTTTCGCCCGAAACAACCCTAGCACCGACGTCGGACAAGATCTCGGGTCCTCACCAGCCACCAAGGCGTCGCTGCCGGCTATCCAGAAGAAGGCTCACCAGAGTAGGCGCGCCGGCCACGCGAGCAGTCACAAAGCTATGCCAGCACCCTGCAAGACCACCTGCCGAACACCAGCCTCCCGCCACCGTGAACGACCACCAACCGTCCACCGAAGCCATAGTCGCCGCCGACTACCGCCGCCGACCAAGCCTCCACCGCAGGCACCGCCACCCCTTGAAGGCACCGGATCTGGAGCAAAGCCCTGGACCAGCACCCCCGAGGACGCCATGGCCTCCGTCTTCATAGCGACCGTCCCACGACGACAGTTGGAGGCATGGGGAAGGGACGGCATAGACGAAGACCACCTCCTAATGCCAACACAACCCCAACCACCGCCAGGACACGACCACCATCAAGAGGAGACGGAGAGAGAGCAGAGGGGGAGGGAGCTCCTCCATCGCCCCCACACCTGAAAGGGCAGCAGCCTCGCGATGTCCCACGGACGAACCCGCCGAAGAGGAGCAGCCCCCACCGGGCCAGGCACAAACAGCATAACCGCCACGGCACAGCAGATCGGCCGAAACCACAGCCGGCCATGCCACCGCGGCGCAGCCAAAGAACCGCTCCTCCACCGAGCACCCCCCACCCCTAGAAACCGGCGACTGCCAGGCAGCCAGGCCGGCCTGCATGCAGCAAAGGCCTGCCACCCAGCTGAGGCCGGCAGCAGCCAGCCCGGTAGCAGCCAGGGAGAGGGAGGCACAGGAGCAGCAAGCGCTGGCCACCCATGAATCCATGCCCCACCCCCACCAGATCCACCACAGGGAACGCCTGTTGACACTGACACGTGTCAATATGGGCCGAAAACTGTGCCGATCGGCAAGGGAGTGGTTATTCTTCAGCATTGCTTCTGAGTTGCCGATGGATGATTGCCGATAAAGGAAATGTTGATCTCGTACATTGCCGATGAAGCCAAAGGGCTGTTGCCGATGAAGCCAGAGGGCTGTTGCCGATGGAGAGAGAGGCATGGTTGCCGATGGAAAGCAGAGCTGAAGGACGTGGAAAGCAGATCTGAGTCATTATCGATGGGTTTTGCCGATGGAATCTACAGAGGTGAGGAGCGTGCCGATAGAGGTTTCATCGTAAAGCAATGGATAAGGAAACTGGCAATATTTATGCCATTACTTTAATAGTTTATTTTTGAGTCTGACCTTGGTACGAGTCGTTATTTTTTATTCCTTAGAGATAAGACTTGTTTAGGTGATACTTTGTCGCGTCTGTTTAGGACTCATAGTACCAGGGTATAAATATGTACCGAGAGACAATGTAAAAGATACACAATCAAATACAACAAATCTATTACTTTTATCTACTTTTCAAGCAATCTACTTTTCGACGACTTCGTCACCAGTACCTTTTCCTTTTCAACGAGTTCTTTCAAGAATCGGCGGGCTGCATCAACTTGATCTCCGGCGACCTTGCAGGTTCCGCGTCTACCGAGCACGATTCAGGCTTTGACGTCCGGGCGTATCGCTGTCGTCTCGTCTGATCTGTTCAACAGTTATCGAATATCATCTGAGCTTTGACGTCCGGGCGTATCGCTGTCGTCTCGTTCGGATCTTATTCAAATTTATCATCCTTGTCGATTAACAGGTCAAATCGACTGGCACACCTTGATATCGAACCAGGGTATTAGCCCGATGTGTTTGCAGATCCAACGCCTTTTTGCATCAACAACGCCGGATCCGGACACTACCGAGCCGGACCCACGCAGATTGAGGCCCCGGCAGCCGGAAACGCCACCACCGCCGGAGACCCGCCACCCACCAGCCGGGCGGGTAGAGGGGGAGGCCACCGCCGCCACCAGTGAACCACCACCGCACGCCAGCCCGGACCCAGGCCGACGCCGCCGCGGACCAGCCCGGGTCGCCACGCCGAGCCCCACGCGGCTCAGGCATGGCGGCACCAGCGCCGGCCCCGGTAGGCCCGCGTCGCCCAATCCAGAGAGGAAGGCCCTCCGCCGTCGTCCCGGCTAGCCGCGCGGCCATGCCGGCGACCTGCTCTGGCGGCGGCGCGGCGGGGGAGGGGAGGGAGAGGCGCTCTCGCAGCGGCGGCTAGGGTTCGCCTCCCGGCCGCCCTACGTGGGAGCGACACGGGAGGGACGGGTTCCTACCAATCGTTGTTCTCCCTGGAGACAACGATCACAAATTCAGTTATTATATTTATTTTAGGATTGGAATTGCTAAAGGCCACCATGTATAAGGAGTAGGTAGCTCTTTGAACTTTGGGTGTGTAATACTCCCCTCCTGCTGATTTAGATACTGAAAAACATTGGTACTATTGATCCTTAAATATTTACCTAACCCTGATAAGTCGATTTTCTTGAAGTTTCACCCAGATTAGCTAAAAAAAAAAAGAAGTTTCACTTATTTTGCCTTTTTATTTCTTTGCTACTATATTTATTATGTCGTCCTATCCTTTCATTCCCTCTTCTGCACTTGGAAAACATTACACTTGTAGGGGCGAAGCCTTGTTGAGACGAAATTGGGCTTCCCCTTGCTCATGTCTGCCATGTTGACTTAGCTGTAGTGGTTGGCTGGAAGAATAGACAGGGTCAGAACAGTACCTCAATTACTACGTATTGATGGAGTATTAACCTTTCGGTTCCAAGAACTCAAATCTGTGATTGCTCCTAGGAGCCATGTGCGAGCCCCTTGATTTGGGTGCCACGCTCCGCCACTACAAGTGAGTGTTTGTGTATTCACGCTTCCCATATTTACTCAGTGGAATTCCGTGGAACATTTTGAAAGGATACCATAACTTTGAGGGGATACTATGGGTTGAACTGTTGAAGCAATATATAAGGTGCAACTATGTAATTTCCTATTATTATTGACTATGTAATTTCCTATTATTATTGAGCTATTCCAAACATGTTTTGATCTTACTTTATCTTTTGTTGCTTCTTGTGATTTTTTTCCCGTTTCTTGTCACGGTTATGGAAGTTCCTTCCATTTTCACACTTTTGGTTGACGTGCCGATAGTTGAAAAGACGTCATGCTGAAGCAAGATGCAATCAAGATTCGATGCAAGCTTGACAAGGACAAGCTTGAAGTTTGTATAAATTGCAATTGCAATTGCCAAGCAGTGACAGAATCATGGGTAAATCTCTGCTGTTCTAAGTGATGTTCATCCTTGGTGCAGCCAACTGATAACACCTTGTTGCCTTGTTGCGAACTTGCGATGTTTCATACTACTACTAATATTTGTCATCCCATTCAACTATTAGAGAAAAAAAACTCAACGGAAGGATAAACTGCGCTTGAACCTGGGTTTCTCGACTGAGAGCGAGTAACTAGTCACCCATGAGAGCATTTGCGTCCTATTCAACTAATTATCATAATCATTAAAATTAGATTTTAAGGTGCGGGTTATACTACTGTCCCATCCAGCAGTTACTTACCAATGTGTGTATACAGCAGAAAAATTGGGCGGAGGGCCAACCGACAGATCGACACAGTTAGGCAAAGGTGAAGGCGTGAAGCTACTTGTCAGTTGCTAATATATTTTCCTTCTCGTGCAATAACAAACATCGATCGCCACCCCATTGATGTCTGATTCTATTCAAAGGGTGGACCTCCTCGTAGTGTAGGATGTTGACGTTCATGCCAGTTGTTACCATATTCTAATCACACAGTTGACCTTGACAAGTTCAAAGTCAGAAAATGGTTCTCAATTGCTCTACAATTTTCTTCATTACTAAGGAATTAAGTGATAATTTGCAGAGCAGTACACGAATCCAAATGCTCCGCTAGAGTGAATAGGGAAGGAAGAACTTCTGTTTTTTTATTAGAAAAAAGAAACAAAGAGTGAAAGTAAAGAAAATTGGAAGGAGCTGAGCACGTTACGCGTGGGCGAACCATTCGCATGCAGTAGGCTGTGAGCCAAAGCTCCTCGAAACAAAAACGAAGCATCAACTGCTAGTACATATATCCCTTGTCAAAAAAAAAAACTGCTAGTACATATATCCATTTCATCTTATTGTACCGTCCAAAACATCGCTCTCCACATTTCTATCTTTCCTCCATGTGATCTTTTCCATTAAGAAACAATCTATTGGGAAGTAGACAATAGATACGTTGTTGACAAGTTGTGCCAAACAGGACTTTAGGTTTGGCATCTTTTTTTTTTGACATCTTTTCTTTTCCAATGTGAACCATTTCCACTATTACAGTAATAATAATCTTAACCACGACAGACGATTTTAGTTTACTATGGTGGGCAAAGGGGTCCGCCGCGGTGCTAAGGCCACTGTTAATCGTGACCACACCATCTTTCCTACCACGGTAAATCGATTTACCATGTTGATTTATCGCGATGGGCAGTGTAAATTGCTCGCTAGTTATTGCTATTAACCATGGTGGGCGCTTTATGCCCGTCCACCACGGTAAATAACGATTTACTAAAGCGGGCTGGTAAGGCGGCCTGCCACGGTTAAATTGTTAACCGCAGTGGGTGTCTCGGTGGCCGACGACCGAATAACCGTAACGGGCACAAGATGTGCCCACCACGGAGCCCAAAGGGGCCTCGCTGCGGTAATTCATTTCTGTAGTAGTGTTTAAGAGTTCCATGTTGGAAGCTGTGGTCTCCTGTACCAGCGAGCATTTTTCAATACCTAGATACTCAGGGAATCCTCAACGGTTGATGCTGGTTATTGTAAAAAAAAAAAAAAAACTGTTGATACTGGACACGCAACATTTGTCTTTTGTACAATCAACTGGCTCCACTTATTGCGAGATGCTTCCTACAAGTAGCCGGTTCATCAGACAAGTGGATATCTTATACTCCAATCATGCCAGTTAAACTTTCTCGAGTTTAAAATATCAGCAACATGTGTATATCTAAATAAATTTATTATGAAAAGAAATTCAATAATTTATGTAACTATACTAATTATATAGTCATTTATGAAGTTAAACATTCAAAATTAATGGCACACCGAAGAAAACTAAGGCATCATGTAGATGTAGTCATTTGAATAGCATGCACCTATATATGTGATCGAACGATTGTAAATGCAAGAGAGTACTCGATAAAAACTGCATTGGCATTATGAATGTGATTTTAACGGCGCCTCATACTCTAAGCTCAGAATCAAAATCAACGGAGACAAAATGTGCACCGGAAAGTCTACTTAAGTCGATCTAAATGGGTTAAGCATGACACCATATGTTGCTGAGGCGAATGGCTACGCGTTACAGTTGTTGTGTTTGTGTTGAAAGAAGTATGGTGGGCCTTAATTGGTTGGGTACTTTCTTCGGAAATGGAGTATATACAAGTTCTTGTCGTAACTCAAACTTCTTTGTTACCTTCTAGTGGTGACTTCGGGAATTTCTAAATCTGCCAGCTTGATCAGTCTTTTAGAGGTGCTCATAGGGTTTGCGTATGTCTGTTCACGGGTGAGTGTACGTGCGTGTTGTGGGCGTTTGCATTGTACTGTATGATTCTTAAAAAAAAATAGAAGAACAGCTTAAGTTCTATATAGATTGACAGTGCAATATTGATATAATTATAGATTCCTTATTATGAAAAAATAATTATCATATATAAATATTAAGAATTTTATATAATTAATTTTTTAGTCACAGTATTGTATTGGAGAGCCTTATATTTTGATAGGAGGAAATATATATATATGTTAATCGCTGTGGACCTTGACAAGTTCCAAGTCGTCTATTTTTGTTTTTGGTTGGTTGATTTTCTTCAGATTTTCCTATTTAGAGGCCCTGTGCATGTGATGTGAGGCATCTTCTCTTTTACCGGAGCGTAGAGTATATTCATCCATACCTCGTGAGAGCATTCTCCCATACCCCGTGAGTGCATTCTTCCATACCTCAAGAAGTCAATAATCCTCTCACTCAATGGGTGAGGCGGTACTCTCAGGCCTTTCTGCAAATCCTTTTTCAAGGAATTGCACATACTATGAAGGAGGAGCTGAAGAAGTTAGATTGTCTCAAGAAAGAGCGGCAACTCCTGGCTTCTAAAGTGGAAATGATACAGGCCGTTCTTACAGGAGCTGAGAATATGCAGCTTTCTGTGCTACAGAAGAAGTGGTTTGGTAACCTGAAAGACGTCAGTTACAACGCAATGAAGTTATTGGATAAGTACCTGAAGATCTTCGACGTCAACATCTTTCCAGTCTGCACAATAACAAAGTAAGTTCTGCCTTGAATCCTAAACGTTAGTACTTTGGGATCACTATGGCAAGGGAGATAAAGGATGTAGCTATGAGGATTGATAATCTGCTGAAGACTGCAGCGGACTTCCAAGTGGATGTACATGGCCAAACAAGTCTACATACTCATTAGGTGGAGGGTGCCCCCACTCTATGTTCTTGTTTTGCGTTTATGTGTTAGGACTTTGTTGGTAATCCTAGAATTACCTGTAAACCCTTTTGTATTAACTATATGTAGGTATATTGGTCACTATCTTCTTCTTAGTGAAATACGGACTATATGTCTGCTCTCGAAAAAAAAAAGTCTACATACTCATGGGAGTAGTAGCAGTAGCAGTCATCCGAGCAGCTGTTTTCCTCCATCTGACGCTCACTGCAGACAAGAAGATCATGAGCATATTGTAGAGATGCTTCTTCGTTCTGATCGAAGGAATCACAAGGTTCAAGTCTTGCCAATATTTGGGGAGGCTTACATCGGGAAAACAACCGTCGTTCAGCTCGTCATCACTGACGAGCGTATTTCAAGGCACTTTGATCTGAGGCCGTGGGTTCATGTCTCAAATGAATTCAATATAAGAAAGATCACAGCAGACATCATAGAATCTATAGGAGGCTTTCCACTGCCTCATTCCAACAACCTGGACAGCCTCCAGAAGCACCTGTGGAACCTTCTGCGAGGAAGAAGGTACCTGCTTGTCCAGGATGACTATTGGCAAAAGGGGCTGGCATGACTGGGAGCTGCTCACAGGCCCGCTTCTCAGCGGTGCTCCTGGAAGCAAGATCATTGTGACAACAAGAATAGGTGCAGTGGCTAAAGATCTTCTTACCTCTGATCGTCTTGGTATCTACGATCCTTACGAGTTGCGAGGTCTATCGAAAGGGGACTGCTGGTCATTGTTCTGCAAATATGCCCAGTGTGACCCAGGAACAGATGCCCACCTATATGGTTTTGGAGATTCTCGAAGTAGCAGGTACTTCTTTCTTTGACTAGAATGTGGGTAAATATTGAATGCAAATCACCAAAACTCCTAAAAAACATGCTCCCTCCTTTTATTTTTTATGAGGCACACACCAACACAAGATTTAAGCCTTTAATATTTATAAACCCAGACAAAAGAAACTCTAGGACAAAAAAATGAATGGATGAAAAAATGGCTCGAAATTTTACCTCTTTATTATTAGGTATAGACAACCATCAAAACCACAATACCATTATATTTAAATTTGAAAGTACTTTCATATGATGTTGATTTCACGCTCATTGACAATATGATACCCTCCCAGTTTATAAGGCATGCTGTAGATCAAGATTCAAACTTTTTAATCTTTGACCAATCATATTGGTTAATCATTTGGTTAACAATATGAAGGTCAACATGCACCTCTAGTACTCACCATGGAGATTAGATCCGAGACGTTTAGATTCTAGGTCATTACAAGTGACAACTTACATAAATAATCATTATAGATATTAATATAATTTCAAATATTTGTCATGGTAATTTAACATAAAGAATATATTTATTATTTGTGTATGCATATATACTTGAGATTATTATGTATGTATACTTTAAGTTAGTTTTTTATATATTAGTGGGCAAGTTAGAAATATATATATATGCATAATTTGTAGTATTTACACTTTTTCATGACAGAAGCTGTTAGTGACTAAGATGTAACTTTGATTTAGTTGCAGAAGTGGTAATTTAGGTGCCAACCAAAGGAGGCTACTTTACAACGGTAGCAATTTAGATGCTATTTTAAGGGGCTATTTTAGATTATGTTTTTTGGCTACATTTGGATCTCACAATCTAAACTTTAGACCACTTTAGGTCTTGAAGCTTCAAATAGAACGTTTAAAGTGCTGTCTAACCTCACAAAAAACTTTAGACCACACAAGTGAGCTAAAGTGGTATAAAGTTTTAGTCCTCGACTAAATAATGCATAGGTGGGTAATTTAAATGCATATTAGGAGGTTACTTTGTTTTATTTTTGTAATAGCAGAAGTGGTAGTTTTTCAAAATAGATCTAATGGCTATTATCATCAATGGTAACTAGAGTCTATACATTGGCGGATCTGTCTTTCCGGTTTTTCAAGAATTTCTAGGGTTCTTTTTTTTTCAAGTGCATCCCGTGAGGGTTAGCATAGAAATTATATATCCATGAGGTTTTATAATTAGTCATATAAAAATATTTTGAGAAGGAGAATATATATATGTATCATAACCAAAATGTGCTTCTTTTGTCTTGTATGTTTGCTATATCTTCCGAGGCTTCATTTCTTAATTGTTGCAACTTCGGCTGTTCTGCAGATTGATCGATGAAGTCGTGCTGAAATGCAAGGGTATACCTTTCATAGCAGCCAGTTTGGGCCATAGACTGCAGCAAGAGAAGGACAAAGGCAAGTGGGCAGCTATTCTGCGGGAGGAGAATGGGGAATCCAATCAATCTGACTACATGAGATCCCTTCGAATGAATTATGAACAATTAGATTCACATCTGAAGCCATGTTTCGCGTACAGCTCCATTTTCCCACAGAATTTCCAGTTTGACGAGGAATGGCTTATCCAGCTTTGGGAGGCTCAGGTGTTTGATCCAACGTTTCCCTAACAGTGCAGAAATGATGGCCGCTGGGAGCAACTACTTCAGATCTTTTGTGAAACTAAAATTTTTTGAGCTTGTACATGTTGGCCACATCAGGGAGCGAGACCGTTATAGGATGCCACAAAAAATGCAAGAGCTCGCTTTACATGTTTCTGCCGGTGACTGCTACATCTTGGGGTCAGATAGGTCTTGCGATTCTCCGGAGAAGGTCCGACATTTAACAGTTCAATTTGACAAACTTGCCAATGATAACATGTTTGATGATCTCTCCAGTTACAAGTCTCCGTATACACTTCTAATTGTTGGTGGCTATGCAAATTACCCACTTAGGATCCCAAAAGAAGTACTTCAAGATACACTTAAGAAGCTTCGAGTTTTAGATGTGAGCAATTTTGGCCTAAGTGAGCTGCCTGAATCAATTGGAGATCTGATACACCTTCGCTGCCTTCAGCTCCGAGGCACCAAGATAAGAAGGCTTCCTAAATCAGTCTGTCATCTGTACCACCTTCAAACTCTGGGCCTCAGAAATTGCTACTGTCTTGAAGAGTTGCCAACTAATATAAAATATCTTGGCAAGCTAAGGCATATTGATCTACATCTTGATAATCACCAGCCTGAACTGTTGAATCATATGCCTGAGGATATAGGTTCACTGATTGGTCTTCAAACACTCTCAAGGTTCGTGATAAGTAAGAGGAGAGGTCGCCACAGCACTGTTCACGAGCTATCTAAGTTGATCAATCTCAGTGGGGAACTTCTGATTTCAAATCTGGACCTTGTTAAGGATGCAAAAGAAGCTCAACATGCGGATTTAGCTTCCAAGAAGTTCCTACGAAAGCTGGAGCTTTCATGGTGTGAGAACAACAACAAGCAACTTGATGATGATCAAATCATAGAGAACCTAAAACCAGCTGACACCATCAATGAGCTTACCATTTCAGGCTATGGTGGAATGGCGTGTCCTAGCTGGCTTTGTTCTGAAAACCACATGCATGATCTAGTCACTGTACGGCTTCATGGGTTTAAGAGCTGCAGTGTTCTTCCTTCACTGGGACTTCTACCACAGCTTAAAAATCTCTACCTGAGAGGCTGGGATCAATTGAACTTTATAAACAGCAGCTCATATGTCTATGGTCATGATGTCAGTTTCCTATCTTTGAAGAAGTTCCATTTGGAGGGGATGCCTAGCTTGCAGCAATGGGATTGGAATTATCTGTGTACATTCGCCCCTCATCTGAGTGAGCTTGTTGTCAAGAATTGCCCTCAACTTCGTCAGCTTCCACAGTGCATTCAGAACCTCCAAGACTTGGAAGACATGGAGATTGCTGGCTGTGGGCAGCTCGCTCTCCTCCCACATATGAATGGCCTTACTACACTGCAAAGACTGGAGATTTCAGACTGCAATTCGATTTGCTCCCTGCCAAGCACTGGCTTGCCTAGCTCATTGCAGGTCTTGAGCATAAACAATTGTCATCAGCTTAGCCAGTCTTGCAAGAATCTGGGAAGCACCGTCCCTTCAGTGTGGATCGACGGAAATCGTATTTACTAGGAGAACGATATAAGAAATGGGCGACGGATAATACCTGAGTCTGGCTGGATGAGTGTACCATGATATATAAGGCTCAAGTAAGATATAGGATTCTGAATTTCCTGAAAAGTAAGACTTGTACGATTCTACTAGAGTTTGGGTTTATTTTTATTTTTTTATTGGCTTTGGGGTTTAAACTTTAAAAATGAGCCTGTTGGGAGTAAAATCTCGTAACGTTTTTCTCTGTGTACTGTATGCCGCTTTATTGCTTGTACACCTAAGTTCCAGTGGAAGAAAACTCTTTATTACAGGAAAAAAAGGAAGAAGAAAGCCAGAGTGAGTAGCCTTTAGTCAAATGAGGCAGTTTGGTTCAGCTGTGAGTTCTGAAAAAACTATTGTGTTGTAAAAAGCACTATAAGTTATGTGTTGTAAGTAATGTTGAAGCAACCACGCAACCTTTCATATCTTTTTTTATCTCCTTTAAAATAGCTATAAAACATCTCTTCCACACATGGAAAAGCTGAAATTAGGGTCTAAGGTACTAAAAATTGCTTTTAGTTTTTAGTTTATACTTGTTCCTCTTGAAAATACTCTAAAAATTGCTTTGCCAAATGTTTTTACAAAAGTCCCCCAACCCCGTTAGAGAGTTGTTTCACACCACAACCATTTTTGTAGGAACGGGAGTGTAGCGAAAGTAGTCGTAAGGGTTCGTTTGGTAGAGCTTTGTACTCAGATTCTCTAGTTTCAGCTCCATCTCATAATTTTTGGGTGGAGTGATCTTGATAGCATGTTTGGTAGAGTTACTTTTGCTCTTGATTCTCTGTGACAATGATTCTTTGAGAGAAATTATTGTGTAGTCAAAAGTGATTACCTTGGTATTCTAATATAAACTGTTTTTAGCTTCTATAGCATCTTAGTTCATTTTAATTAACCATTTCACTTAGCACAAAATGTTTTTCTTGTATTTATAATAATTGGTCTGATTGTATCAATCGATAGATGAAGCCAGATATAAATTATATTTTATATAAAAAGTATTATTTGGTAGAGCTGCTCCAGATTCCGCCTAGAAGCTACTTTATGAGCTCCCAGGTGATTTTACGTGATTACAGAGGATTTTGGGATTTTGGGCTAAAATTGACTTGAAATTGTCACGTCTCCACGACACCCTCGGACCCTCCCCTTCCCTTCCGTGGCGGAAAACAGAGAAAAACAGGGCAGAAAACGTAGATCCCCATCGTTTCCCCTGTCTCTTCCAGCCTCCCACCGGTCACCGGCGGCGGCGAGTAGCTTGACCGCCGACCCCATCAGGCAGCCATGGGAGGGCACGGCGGGCTGAATATCCTGCCGCAGAAGCGGTGGAACGTCTATAACTTCGACAACCGTGAGAAGGTGCGCAACGACGAGGCCGCCGCCGCCCGGGAGGAGCAGCTCCAGCGCGAGGCCGAACGCCGCCGCGAGTCCGACCTCCGCCTCGCCGCGCTCCGCCGTAACCGCGGCCTGGTCGAGGCGGAGTCTCCCGCCGCTCCTCCAACTCGCCCCGCTAGCCCCGCTGATCCGGCGGACGTCCTTCCTTCCCCGCCCCCGGCCTCTGACGAAGACCACATCAACCTCTTCTCGGGTGGATCTGGCGTCGCCGCCGACTTCGCGGGCCTCGCCTCGGCCAGTGGTGGGAGGGGCGCGGCCCGGAAGCGGGAGCCTGACGCCGACCCTAACCTTAAGAAGCGGAAGAAGAAGGAAGAGGAGGTGAGGGTTGTGGGGCCCGATGAGGAGAAGTACAGGCTGGGCTACGGCCTCGCCGGGAAGGGCGTGGCGGTGCCCTGGTACATGTCGAGCCCTGCAGCGGCAGCGACCAAGGAGGGGAGGGGCAGAGATGCAGGGGAAGGGAGCGGGGTGAAGAGGAGTGGAGGGAAGAAGAGCATCGAGGAGCTGAGGGAGGAGAGGAGGAAGAGGGAGGCCAAGGAGAAGGAGCGCGAGCGTGCCATCCTGGTTGCTGCGGGGAGGAAGGAGAGACAGGCGGATCGGGGGCGCCCCTCAAGGTAGCTGTCATGGTGGAAGATTTGTTCTGATGATCTTTTGTTCTGATGATCTTAGTTTGCATTATGGGTTTGTTTGTAGGATGTATGATGGTTACTGTTTTTGTGTTCCTTCAATGCAGATGGGCTCGGTGATGTAAATTTTCATGGTACCATATTGCCCAAGATTGCTAAGGATGTTTGTTGAATTAAGGTAAAGTACTGCAGTGCCTGATTAGTTTTGACATGAAACTAGTTTTGTTGTTCTGCAACTAATGCTGTTATAATTTGAATGACATAGATGGCTCATTGGTCATGACTATTAACATGCTTCTGGTCGTTTAGGTAGAGCAATGAGTGCATAAAGATAAGTTTGTGGCATGTGTACTTTGGATTTAATACTATTTTTTTCCTTTTTCCTGCTGTTCTGAAACCCCTGATCATGTTGGATGATGTTTGTGAAAAGTTGTGTTTGGTTCCTCTATATGTTCTACTAGTTTGTTCCCATCATATTGAGGCCATCCAATTTTTGTTGTGATAATTAACCCATAATATTCTAAAAGTGTTAACTAGGAAGATGCTATAGGCTCCAGGTCCCAGAACACAATATCGGTTCAAGTTATATTGCTGAAAAGTAGTGCTCTTGGTAGCTGGTTGTGAACAAGTGTTTTTCTTTTCTAATTCATATTCGTAGTTAGTAATTTCTAGCTTGGGTTGGAATAGTTTGGTGGTGTGTCTATGTTCAGAATAATTGAGTATCTTATGCTTAAAACAAGATCTTCTAAATACTGTTCCTTTGTGGTTCGGGCTAGAACTTTACTCAACTCCCTTATGAATTATGATGGTTTGTTTGCACTGAAGTTTTTGAGAACTTTGCGTTTACTTGAAATGTCAGCTGGACAACATTCTATACATATATTCTAGTTGGTTGTTTTTGAAAAAAAAAAAATTGCTTACTGCCTCACTCTTAGAGAGACGGTTCCCCAGTTTGTTCCTTGGAACAAAACATTCACAGAAGAATGGCTTATTCTTGTGACTGATCTTTTCCTTCCACAGGATAAGTAATTGAACCAGGCATGGCCGGACTACCTTACCAAGTAGATGCAGATTCATGTGGCTGCAAGAATTACACCGTTCAGTTGCCAAGGAAAGGATACTTTTGAGCTGTCCAAGAGCATCAATTTATTTGGGTCTTCTTTTGTAAAATACTTCGTAGCAGCACATGTAACACAACTGTTGTTTGCTTGTAATTGTAAAGCTATTTAATTGGTTTGCCATTTTTTTTTATAAAATTTCTTCAGCGCCAGGTAATTTCAATTTCCTGAGTATTGTTAGGAGCATCCTGAAACATCCCAGAAGTTGTATTTGCATGCTAGCATGATTGTTGTTTTGTTAGCCACTGGCTAATGATGCAATCAGGTCACAATCAAGGTTGAGACCGGATGGGTAACTTGTAGTGAACTGTGAAGTGAGGAGTCTTGGTTGAATGCTTAACCTATTAGGTGGTTGGCGTTACAACTGAATTTTTTTCTGCTGAAGGCTTGCGGCTATTTGAATCTTGTGCTGAACTAGTTAACAATGGTCGTTAGTATGAGAACTGTAGTCAGAACTAGTCTGGACGGTCCAGTGGACGCTATCTATCAGGGTTTAAATCCTGGTGTTTGCACTTTTTTCTGGATTTTTCTTTAAGATTTACCGGCGTTATGCATTAAGTGGTAAGCGACGTTCCTGTCGACGACGAGGCGCTAGTGGTGACTTCATCTCCAGATCTGTCGGGTGCTCAGTCCTTCAGAGGTGCTCATAAAGGTAGGAGTTAGATTTACGTATGCGTGTTCATAGGGTTGAGTGTGTGTGCGTGTTATGAGGGTCTGGGTTATACCGTGTAATTTAAAAAAAAATAAAAATACGAAGATTGTATGGTGTGCCACGGACGTTTTATAATTTGCTCAAGAACATCCTCGTTAATAGAAATATTGCAATTTTCATGAGTGGAATCTTCATCGAAATTTCCAAACATGTATGTCTATGCACTAAGATTGTCGCGGGCTAGCATCATGTAAACAAATCTGGCTTGAAAAATTCTGAACTACCAATGTCAGATAGCTGCAACCTACGTGCATCTTTAAAAAACCTCTGCAGTGCTCTACGTGCATCTTTAAAGTAATATACAGACTGCACATGTGTACAAACCTAACTTGCAAAATTCTGAACTCCTATGAATGTCGGATAGCTGCAAGCTGGGAGGAGCGTTCGTTCTACGTGCAAGGAAGAACCAGCATGGTGAAGACTGAAGAGTCAAGACTGGAGCACCACGAATCACTCAGCCACCTGACGCAGCTAACCTGTTTCTTTTTTATTCAGACTAACTGAAGTGGGGCAGCATATATGGCATTATTCAGACAGGATCTCCCGCTCATTTGTTAACAACGTGGTCACACTTAAAAGTGGACCCAATCCACAATTTTGGAGAAAAAATTGTAGGGGATAGAAACAGAAATCAATCAATATAAGAACCATCACTTTTCCAGTGATTTAGTTAAAATACACCATGTGGATCAAATTAGATTCTATTACCACCTCTCCCCGTTCTGTCAATTTGACGGCTGCACTGTTGCACGGCTCTGTAGCATTGGCAGCTGGTCGATGAATGTAAGAATCACACGATATGTCACCTTTTATTCACCATAGAAATTACCCGATTAGACTATGGAATTCTCATTTCTTTACAATGTAACCCAGAACAATGCCAAGGAGCCCAAAGGCTATTAAGAGAACCAACGAGAAGGTGCCTTGCTGTTTCCTGGCTTCACACCTTACAAGTTCCTGCATGTCACGGCCACAAAAGCAACCATCTTTGAGTTAGTTCAACAAAATTAATGGCGGTTACAGATATAAAAAATTCAGAAATTCCTACAGCATTTCTTACACATAGACTATTAAGGTGAAATGCTCATTCAAATTGTTCAGGTGAAATCTGATCTGAAAATTCAGAAACTGTTAGCCGATAGCACAGAGGATGTTGTTTTGATTACCAAAAATCAACTGGAATCCATCCTTACGATGAATTCCTATTACAACATGAATACTCACAAGTTAATTAGATTCAAAGATATTCTTTTCTTCGATAGAACTCGCTCCTATATTCAGCTTATCTTGAGAATTTAACTATTCTTAGGCTTTCACACTGGATCTGTAAGACCCCAATAAGTGTTCAGTGCACATCAACAAGTCCAATAGTTAATCACAGAATGGTTCTTGACTGTGTTCAAAGTCCCCAATAAGTGTTCAGTGCCAGTAATAAGTATACATCTTGATATATATCGATGCCCATCAATGAATTCCTTACCAAGAAAAGTAACAGCTGTACACACTACAGTTGATTAATGTTTGTAGGCAGCTGCTTCTAGCAACCTGAAGCACCTTTAAAGGGACCTACTAGCATAATGGCTATATTAAGATGTCGAACAAGTATTTTTATGTGATATTCATCATCAGCTTAATCAAAAGGAGAAAATTATGGTCAGGTACATCAGCCTACTAATTAAGGTGCCAATGGTTCGCATGATCTCGACCAAATACTCACCAATTCGACTTGAAGCTTTCTGTTTTCCTCAAGTGCAGAATTCTTTTCTTCGTACAGCTTTGCAATTATAGCTGACAGCTGAAATGAGGAAAACAAACAAGTGTACATTCACCTCAGAAACAGCAATTGCACGAGAAATGCCAAATGTATTACATTTTTGTTAAGCAAGTAACTGATTCCTGGAAACAATCAATAGCAAAAGACTCAAAACACATTAAACTATCATCATATCACCAACTTCAGTTGTATGATTTGTATAGAATTACAAAGATAGTGAGCACAATGAAAATAAAATGTCATTATGCTCAACAAACAACCCTAATATACACAGGAGGGCTGTGTATTTATGTTATAGAAGAAAAAAGAGGGTAAAAGAACCCCAATACAAACAAACTGAAATAGAATTCGCAAACCAAAGTTTCAAAACCTGCTATTCCATTTCTGGGCAATAAAATTGTAAGGCTAACCATGAAAGAATGAAGGGATAGAACTAGACAGGACCATGAACTAGACAGGACCATAACATGTCTTTTACCCCCTGCCCCCCCTGGTCAAATGAGTGTTCTAACTAGTCGAATAGAAAAAGCTGTCAATATTCCAGTCTATGCAGAATACAAGCTTACCTGATGAGATTGTTCGCCAAGACCCGAATATGTTTTTGTTTCCTAGCATTTCACATGAGACATACAAATACAACCAACATTTTAATATCCATGGGTCATAGCACGAGATATAAAATGTACAACAAAGAATATGCATATATTACACACCATAGCAGGTCCTGCAGCCCTCAGGAACTCACTCTTCACAATTCGACCAACAGGTGATCCGACCTCCTCAAAAGACATAGGGAAATCGTCAATTATTTTTCTTAGAAACTTGCAAAAAGAAGGAAAGGAAATAAAGACACAGCACGCTTGCTATCCCCACCTCAGCTGATTTCAATGACATGGAGCCACTTGATAGCTCTGAAGTACTCCTCCCATTATCCACTATCCTCTGCATAGGCACTAAAACTCTCTGTAAACCATCGTGCTCCTCTGCAATCTCTGATGGCGGTTCAGGTAGCATCACATAAGCAACCTTCAATTTCACCTCCTCGATCACTTTACCCCCCTCTTTGACGAACTAAGAAGCAGGCACCAGATTACTAGTTCAGTGCCAAACTGATAGCCATAAACCAAAAGGAAAAATGTATCATACTACTACCATTTGAGAGGTTATGTTCTTGGCTGACAAGCCATCACTGACGACCACGCTCTGCACCAAGAACTTGTCCTTGCACTGCAAATCCGGAGGCACCACCTTCTGTGCCTGCATCGTTACTGCAGGTGCACAGAATGCGTAAAAACCCCCAAAGTTCTCCACCAAAGTTGACAAAAGGAAAGGCTCCTAAGCTGAACCGTTTCTTGAACTCTGGCTGTTCCAGTAACAGCAACACATTACCTACAACCGTGCAAGAGGATCGGGGCGGCACGACGCCATTGTTGGGCCGCACGCAGTACTTCCTGGGGTTCGTCGTCTTGACCTACTACCCACACAAATCACAAGGGCGCCAAGAAAGCATAAGAGAATCAAGAATTCTTCATGGAGCTATCCGCAAATTCACAACAAAATTCCATAGGGTTTAGCATCGCAAATCAACAGGAGCACACACCTTAAAGGCAACGGTACGGCCAGTCCTGTTGGCGAGCCGCAGGGGGCAGGAGATCTGCTTGTCGAGCACGACTGCATCCCAAGAAATCGCGAAAGAATCAGCTGAAAAATTCGGGGAAAAACTCGGCAAGAATCTGAACGGGAGAAGGACGATGAGGGGGTGCCAGGACCCGCTAGGACCTAGGAGCGGGGAGCTTACACGGAAACTGGAGCTCCGGAGGGTCGACATCAAGGAGGTCGCAGGAGGCGGCCATGGCAGCTGCCGCTGCTGTCGCGGGAGGTGAGGAAAGAAAACGGTGGGAAAAGGTGGGCTTTGGAGGTCAGGCGCTGGGCCCGTGGTTTTGTTTTTGTTTTTGGCTGCAAAATTTCTTGGAAGTTTTATGCTTATTATTGTCCTTTTTTTCTTTAAGAAGAAGAGAAAAATGGATTCATCTTAATAGCGACGTTTCTGATCTGCCTGAGGTCATCTGGGGCCCCGTGTACGGGCAGCGCGTGGCACGGTGGACCCATTTGGCAGGTTGACCTGTGTTCCTATTTTTCAGAGTGGATTCTACGTAACCTTACCAAATGTTCAGTGAATTGTGAATTCTATAGAACCCTATTAAATAATTAAATATAGTTTATTTTTATGATAATCATAGCTCTGTAATATAAGTTAATGCTCGCAATAAATAGCAATGTCATATTAAACCTATCTCAAATTAAAATATAGTATATTTTCTCTTATATTGCAAAACACATAATTATTTAAATATAAATATATATATTATAACTTTGTAGCTTTTTCATACTACTCATGTGTTCTATGACTCAATATTGTCATTTGTAGGCTTTTTTAATGCATCATATCAACTTTCATAATTTTTTTATTGATGCATTAGGATTGGTCTGTCCGGCGATAATTATGACGGAAGATCTCTCTTTATTTTTTTCATTGGCAGCTCTTGTCAGAAATTATATACGGCTCAACATTCCGGTTTATAAAATGATTAGTTATATCATTGTCTATAATTTATATTTAAATACAAATAAGTTATATTTTATTATCAAAACTATACAAATGGTGTAATGTTTCTCCTCAAAACTTATTGTAGAAACAAACATAATTAGTGTTAAAAAATATGGGTTATGCATCATGATTTTTTTGTGCAGATACCGAGCATCAGATAGTTAATGAAGGCTTAGGGAACACTGACAACAAGGACACATCCTCTGCGGATTCTGGGCCTGCCTATAGCCTATTCTTGTTCATTGTCGAACTTATACACATGCAACATATGCAAGGATAATTCAACCTACATATAAAAAATACAGCCTAACAAGATTCATAATATATGTGGAAAAATCACATTTTTACGAAACTAACAAATTGGTTTGATATTTTTCTGACATTCTGCGTCGGGAACCCGTTCTATAAAAAATTAGTAAAGCCTTCCTCACTCTAATCTCGGTTTGCATTGTTCGTATTCGAGACCAAGTTAGGTGACGGGGTTGAGTGGGCACGACCAAAAATATAGATATAATTATAGACATAGATATTGTATTTTCTTATATCAATATATAAATAGTAGGGGTGTTGTACTCCTAGTTCCCTCTGAAAAACTTTCACTCATTAGCAAACCTTGGGCATATATTTTCTCTATAGCCGTGTCATTATCGTCCAAGATATATGGCATCGCATTTCACAATAAATACAATAAATACAATGTGTTCATATATCATCTCAAGAGGGTGAGAAAAAGCAGGATTATTCATACATGATCTATATGTATCTAGATCTTGTAATAGATCAAGCGAGCACTTTCCGGTGTTCATCTGAAAAAGGGTGAGAGAAGAAGTCGGGTGTTCATACATGATGTAACAGGTCAAGCGACCACTTTCTGGTGCCTTGGGCATTTTTTTCATCAAATCCTAAAATCCCACATGTTTTCCCATGTTGCATTGCATTGCAATCAGGTACTCTCAGGTTACTATTATCGACTTCATCACTGATTGAATGGTTATACTCGGCCAAAGTATTTTGTCACACCGGGCGATCGCGCGGAATGAAGAACGAAGAAGGATAAGGAGATAGGAGGAAGAAGGCGTGTCTTCAAGTAGTAGACATATTTTTTATTTATGTTTTATTCTGTATCGATGACATGTGGGCCCGAGGCCGTGGAACTGTAAGCGAGCACATAAGTGTCGCGCCCCTGTATCGAGGACTTCATTCAGACTTTCAGTAAAGCATCAAGGGCCAAGGTTGGGGGTTTGCCCACGCCGGCGCCAGGGTTCAGCCATCAATCTGTTCTCGCTCACGTCGCCAGTGACCCACGGCGGCCACGGGTGTGACAGTTGGTATCGGAGCTCTCGATCTTCGGCCGGTGGGTGACGAGCAGTGCTCGGCATCGCCGTCCAACTACCGGTCCGCCGCGGAGACCTCACCCGCGCCGACCACCACTACAACCACCTCCACCACCACCACCACCACAGGCCCGAGCGGATCCTCACGACCACGCCGACCATCACCGTCGCTCACTGCTGCAAAACCCTGCTCGGCGCGTCAGGTGCACTTCAGGTGTTCGACGAAAGGCCAGAGCGACGATCCTCGGCATCTGCAACATCGATCAACGCGGGCATCATCAAGCTCACAAATTTTACTCTTCGTGGAGTTCAAGATCGACGACGAACCAATGTTGCAAAGCAGTAGTTCATGTGCAACATTACTGGTGACTAGAGATCCTCCTTGCTACGAGATCGATGACGGACCAGAGTCGCGCGGAATCCATTCGTGTCTCCCTGATGACCAGAGATCTTTTCCCCTACATGATCGACGACGGACCAGGGTCGCGCGACATCTATTCGCGTGTCTTCCTAGTGACCAGAGATCCTTCTTGCGGCGGCGTGTGCACTTTGCAAATCGATAGGGGAGGCATCAGCCAAACCTCCTGCTTGCACAGCTGGCACCGAAGCACAACAAGCACCTCGAACCCTCAACGTAGACAAAGCTCATCCTTGATGCTATGACAAGATGCTCAGAAGAAGAAAGTTCTCAGTGGGAAGCCCTCCAGAAGAATATTGATTTGATGTTTTTGCGGGTTGATGAACTGCTCACCGTACAGAAGGAGATGAAAGCGCAAATGGACATTCGCCATTCCGCATTGGATGAGTACAACAAGGAGCAGCAAGTCATTGCGAAGCAGGTACAGGCCAACGACTCAGCTATTTCCAAGCTCACCCTCAAGCAGTTAGAGCCTAAAGCTAAGTTTGAAGAACCACCATGATATGATGATGATCCCACCTTCGATGTTGCTGATGTTGACTCATTGATTTTTCCTGGCCATGATACATTCCACAACATCTTTGCTGACCACCAGTAGAGAGACAAGGCTGAACCTTTGAGGACCATCAGGACAGATTTTGCATACACAACTAAACAAAGTAGGCAGCCACCTGATAAAGGTCTAGAGCATGGCACTAGAGACAGGAGAAGATATGATGAAGTTCAACACTTCCCTAAATAGGCTATAGACAAGATGGAGTTCCCTGATTTCTTTGGCACTAACTCCAAGGTGTGGCTTGAGAATTGCAGAGACTATTTTGCTTTGTATAAAATTCCTGAAGGAATGTGGATAATAGCAGCCAGACTGCACTTGAAAGGTAATGCAGGCAGGTGGTACCAAGCTTTCAAGAAAAAATACACCTTCACTGGTTGGACACATTTTTGTCATGTAATACTACAAGAGTTTGGGTCAGATGATTACAGGTCGGCCATGCATGACTTACTCCACATCAAACAAACTGGCTCTATTGAAGACTACACAACCCAGTATCAAAACCTCCAATATGGAGTCACAATGCATCAGGCTGGGTATGATGTTATGTTTTTCACTCAGCATTACATCAAGGGTCTCAAAGATGATATCAGAGGTGTGGTCGAGTCCCAGATGCCTACAACAGTGCTTAAAGCTGCCACATTGCCAAGATACAACAATAGGTGTTGGAAAGAGTTAAACCAAGATACAACAGACCTTACAATCCCCAAAAAGCATACAATCAGCAGTGTCCTGATACCAAGCCTGCTCAACGATCATCTATGTTGTGTTAGGACAGACAACTGAGAGATTACAGAAAAGCTAATGGCCTCTGTTTTAGCTATGGAGACAAGTTTGTACCTGGACATATGGCAGTTTGTTCTAAGAGACAGAAACCACAGGTGAATGCTCTGGCACTCAATGATTTGGACATGACAAGAGAGTTATCTGATGAGGTGTTGAATGAACTGGCTGCAAAAGATGCCCTCCATGAAGAATTCTATCAGTTATCTCTCAATGCAATGACTAGTAAGGATGACATCAAATGCATGAGAATCAAAGCCAAGGTTAGGTACAAGATACTCTTAATCTTGATAGACAGTGGAAGCACTCACAGCTTCATCAGTTCTTAGTTTGTGCAAGTGGCAAACTTACAAACCACACCTATTCAGCCAAGGCAAGTCTAGTTAGCCAATGGACAATCCATCACAACTGACAGCATGGTGTCTCAACTTCAGTGCTACTGCCAAGGACAGAGCTTCACCACAGATATGCTGGTCCTGGACATGCATCCTTATGAATTATGATTGGTCAACGTTACACAACCCCATGAATTATGATTGGAAAGCAGGAACTATTGAATTTCCAGAAGAGGCTAAGATAGTTAAGCTCAAAACTATCACTGAACCCCCACTTTGCCCTTCTTCAATCTCTACCACAAAAGTATACAAATCCACCAAGAGCAATGATGTCTGAGCATTTGTTTTGGTGGATTCCCTCAACCACAACATATCTTCTCTTGTATCTGAGCAGCAAGCCCCTAAGGAACCTTTACAGGTCTTACTGATTGTGGAAGAACCTTCTAAATAATATGGCCCACATGCACCTGTCATTGTCTTAACATACTTTTGACAGCCATGCATGTGTTCCATACTGTTGGGAATATGCCCTAGAGCTAATCATGTAGATGATGATATTCTGATTATATCCATGATTAATAAAGTGTTCATTGAATATCCATTATAGACAACTTGTATTGATTGGCGATTATGTGAATTGTTTGTGGAACTCAATTACTTGAATGGTTATTCTAAAGTTGTCCCTGGTCGGTGTTCTTGTGAGAACACACTTGAATATTAAACCAGCACATGTATTAGTTGATGGCTATATTTCACAAGTCATGGACATAGAGATGTCAAACTAATAATGTGGGCACATGAGAGACATGTAGGCTGGACTGACTTGACATGAGAAAGTCTCTATTCACGTCATGTAGTTATGTCCTTAGACCTAAGATTGTGGTATGTACTCAAGATGTGAAACGGCCTACTTAGGGACTATCAAACGCTGCTCCGTAACTGGGTAGTTATAAATGTGGTCTTCGGGTGGTCAGGAAGCATGCTATGAGACATAGACAATCAAGATAGAATTTGCCCCTCTCTACGGAGATATCACTGGATCACTCAAGTGATTGGATCAACAAATGCATGGTTGTGCTTAGGTTAAGTGTTAACCCACGAGTTGAACCATATATCGAGTGACAAAGGGAATAACTTGTATATGGTCATGGTGGTTCGTCTGATATGATCTTTGCGTGCACATAGGAGTTGTCACACCTTGCTAGAGGCCGTTGTCAACTATTGGGCGAGTAGGAGTACTCGGCCCATGTCAATGTGTGCGTGAACCCATAGGGTCGCACGCTTAAGGGGCTGGAAGCCTAATTCGGGTTGGACCTGAATTAGACAAGGCTTAGGGTTTCTAATATGCCTCCAACTCGTGAGCTCATTAAGGACGCCTATATAAGCAAGGGGTAGGGGCGCGGTCAGGGTTACACACGCCTTTGGCAGCCATCGTTGCCCTCCCCATGCTCGCGCCTTCTGCTCCTCGCGGACCTAGCAGTCCAAAGGCGCATCGCTTCTTCCCTGCACGTGTGGGATTCCTCGGAGGTGCTGCATCTGGAGCACTGGGACGAACCGCGCGAGAGGATTGAGGTGACAGACGACCACGCAACTGCACTGCCTGCTAAGACGCGTACGACTATATTGAGTCTTCTTCCGCTGCACCTGCGCATCTAGTGGTAATCCCGTAACCTGTAACTAGCAGTAGATCCTGGTTTATGAGGTCAAAAAGTTTTATTTTCTGGCTAGCGTAGCACCCACATAACCCTACAGTGGTATCAGAGCCATTACTGCCTCGTTATAGGTTCAGTTTTGTGCATATGGTGATATGCATGGTTGTAGATGAGTCTCTAACCTTGGTTCGTCATCTTGCCGTGTTGGTCTTGAAACGATCTACTCGTACCGGTCGGAATTCCGCCATCCGAGTTAAGTGATTCATATAAATCCAGTCATGGCGAGTTAGAGATCAATCAGATTGATTAAATTGAACCCTAGGTCAAGTGCTAAGCGCATATGATGCGCGGCGGTGGTAGATGGAATTTACTGTCGGGGGGCGGTTTGCCGAGAAAAGTGATATTCGGTAAAATAGCCGTAAATTTTGAACCGTAACTCGGATTGAGACGAACTCTAAATGAAAATCATAGAGAACGAAATTTTACATCTGGTTCTCTGCGGCTTTGCTGTATTCGGTGAAATTAGAATTGAGAAATAAGGCTTGGAAAATAGAGTTTTCTGCGTTGCAAGATTAGACGTCGGATTCGGATAACTCTGTTTTGCAGGTATTGATGGCTGGTATAGCCCTTATGTGTATGTGATGCATGTATGTATTTAATTGATGGCTTGCATGTCATAAGGACAATATGGGCAGGAGCCACATACATATTGTCAAAATTAATGTAATGGCCCGTGTGCCAATCTGTGATGATCTATCCGCGACTATGTAATTTTATTTTACTTGCGCTAGTAGTAGCTAGTCTCGGCAGAACCATCACTGAAGGATGGCATACTCGAATCATGGAGATGGAGATTACCGTGATGCACAGATTGATGGAGATGGAGATCCCCAAAATAATAATGAGCTATACCAAGTCATGTTTGTGTTATGCCGTTCTTACTATGTTCTACTTTCACATGCTATTATGTTTTTGTCTACATGAGTGCGGTAGTGAAGTAGAATGATCCCTTAGCAATGTTTAAGTTGAATGCTTCCCCAAACCTTGCACTATCATAAGTCTTGTATAATCAGTGATGGGTCTATGAAATTAGGGTGCCACTGGTTTTCCTTGACTAGGCGGGTTCGTATCGGATACTTACTGCAAGAAGGTTTGGTTACTTAAACAAGGTCACCCTAATGGTTAGGACCTTGGAGCATGGGTAGGTTGAGCGTAGCATAGAGATGCTTCCCAACAATGAGAGTCATATGTGATATGATTAGCAAGGTGTTGCTTACCGATCTATCATGTCTTCTAGCGGTGATGCTAAAGCTCACTAGTTGACTTGTTAGTTGTGGGTCTTGAATCACTAAGTATCAATTGAAGGATATTGATTTTAATGGGAGTATATTTTATTTTGATATAATTTACTCTTTCATGGATACATTATCTTAGTATTTTGTGTTACTTTTGTTGTAGATGGCCGCTCGCAATCAACCATTTTCTTTGCGTACAATTCTTGAGAAAGATAAGTTGAATGGAACAAATTACACGGATTGGATCCGCAACCTGAGAATTCTTCTCAGGGCTAAGAAAAAGAAAGATATTATAGACACCCCATTACCAGATGAGCCTGAGGAGAGTGCTCCTGCTGCTTAGAAAAACGCTTACAAGAAAGCATGTGATGCGAATCTCAAAGTAAGTTGCCTCATGCTTGCTTGTATGGAACCTGATCTGCAGATGCAGTTCGACAACAATCATTCAGTGAATGATATGATCATGGCGCTTGAAGATATGTTCCAAACTCAAGCGCGGACTGAAAGGTTCAATGTCTCTAAGGCTCTTGCAAAAACCAAGCTAGCAGAGGGCGCAGCTGTTGGTCCACATGTAATGAAGATGGTTGGTTACACTCAGAGGTTGGAGAAGCTAGGCTTCCCAATTGGCCAAGAGTTATCAACTGATTTCATTCTTTTGTCTCTTTCGCCCAGTTATGGAAACTTCATCTCAAACTACCATATGCATGGGGCGGAGAAGGGCTTGAATGAACTATGTGACATGCTGAAAACAGCAGAGGCTGACATCAAGAAAGCAGGAGGTGGCCAAGTGTTGGTAGTTCAAAACAGGCCTAACTTTAAGAGAAGGAAGGGCAATTGAAAGAAGAAAGGCAAGGCTAAAGATGAGATCTCTAAGCCAAACCAATCGTCCTCCAAGGATGAACCACCTACAAAGAATGATGAATGTTTTCATTGTAAGGGGAAAGGTCGCTGGAAGAGGAACCGCAAGGTGTACTTGGCGTCCTTGAAGAAGGATGGCGGTAGTAATGGTACTCCTGCTCATACACTTGTTGTTCATGTTACAGACATTTTTCTCGCTAACTCTTATATCAATTTTTGGGTATTTGATATCGGATCGGTTGCTCATATTTGTAATACGATGCAGAAAATGATAAAAAGTAGAAGCGTGGAGAAAGGAGAAATTGATTTCCGCGTGGGCAATAATGCAAGAGTTGCTGCATGGAACGTCGGGACGCTGCAACTTCCCTTGCCATCAGGATTTATTTTGGAAATGAATAATTGTTATTTTGTTCCTAGTTTAAGTCGAAACATTATGTCACCTTCATGTTTGATGAAGGATGCTTATTCATTTGCGAGTAAAGACAATGGTTGTGTGATCTCAAAGAATGATGTGTTTGTGGCTTTTGCATCCATTGTGAATGGGTTATTTATTTTAAATCTTGATGATGCACCTATCTGTAATGTTAGTGCTAAACAACCTCGGCTTAATGAGTTAAGTCCTACCTATATGTGGCATTGTCGCTTGAGTCATATAAGTGAGAATCGCATGAAAAGGCTCCATGATGATGGTCTTCTAACTTCGTTTGATTTTGAATCATATGAGACATGTGAGGCTTGCATGCTAGGCAAGATGACCAAGGCGCCATTCAAAGGAGTTCCTGAGAGGGTGTCTGACTTGTTGGAACTTATACATACTGATGTATGTGGACCAATGAGCACGACAACTAGATGCGGATTTCAATACTTCATAACTTTTACTCATGACTTTAGTAGATATGGACATGTCTACCTAATGAAGCATAAGTCTGAAAAATTTGAAAAGTTTAAAGAATTTCAGAATGAAGTAGAGAATCAACATGGCAAGAAGATCAAGGCCTTGTGATTTGATCGTGGAGGCGAATATTTAAGTCACGAGTTTAGCAATCATCTTAAGAGTTGTGGAATTGTTCCACAGCTTACGCCACCCGGAATGCCTCAGAGAAACAACCGCTTGTCTGAGTGATGTAATCGGACCTTGTTGGACATGGTTCAGTCTATGATGAGCCAGTCGGACCTACCTTTATCATTTTGGGGATACACTCTAGAAACAACCACTTTCACATTGAATAGGGTACCATCGAAGTTCGTAGTTAAGACACCATATGAGATGTGGACTGGTAAGAGTCCCAGTTTGTATTTTCTGAAATTTTGGGGTTGTGAAGTTTATGTCAAACGACTTATATCAGATAAACTAACACCCAATCGGACAAGTGCTTTTTTGTGGGATATCCGAAGGAAACTTTAGGGCATTATGTCTATAACCGGTCACAGGGCGAAGTGTTTGTTACTCGAAACAGTGTTTTCTTAGAGAAAGAGTTTCTCAAAAGAGAAAATAATGGACAAAAGGTGTATCTTAAAGAAGTTCAAGATGAGCCAGTAGGGACTGACTCTACGAGTGATGCTAATGTAGCAGAGCAAGTTGAGACACTCGTGGCAGTGGAGACACCACCACAACCATGAAGATCAGCAAGATTTTGCGCATTGCATGGGGATTTGTTATTGTTAGACGATGATGAACCAGTGGGTTATGCGGAAGCTATGATGGATCCAGATTCCAAGAAATGGCAAAGTGCCATGAGATCCGAGATAGATTCTATGGGAGACAATCAAGTTTGGAACTTGGTTGACCCGCCTGATGGGGTTAGACCCATAGAGAGCAAATGAATCTTTAAGAAGAAGAACGATATGGATGGAAATGTTCACGTCTATAAAGCTTGACTTGTCACAAAAGGTTTTCGGCAAGTTCAAGGAATTGACTATGATGAGACATTCTCGCCGGTAGCGATGCTTAAATCTATTCGGATGATTCTAACAATTGCTGCATATTTCGATTATGAGATATGGCAGATGGATGTTAAAATAGCCTTTCTAAATAGGTATTTAGAAGAGGACGTGTATATGATACAGCCCAAAGGTTTTGTTGATCCTAATAATGCTAGAAAGATATGCAAGCTTAAGAAATCTATTTATGGGTTAAAGCAAGCATCTCGGAGTTGGAATATTCATTTTGATGAGGTAGTCAAAGGGTTTGGCTTTCGTTAGAATGAAGAAGAACCTTGTGTTTACCAGAAGGTAAGTGGGAGCGCTATTGTGTTTCTGATCTTGTATGTCGATGACATACTATTGATTGGGAATGATATTCCTATGTTGCAATCTATAAAGACTTCACTGAATAATAGTTTTTCTATGAAGGATTTAGGTGAAGTAGCCTACATCTTGGGAATTAAGATCTATAGAGATAGGTCGAGAAGGCTAATAGGATTAAGCTAAGACACGTACATTGACAAGGTGTTGAAATGGTACAACATGGAACAGTCCAAGAAAGGGTTCTTGCCTATGTCACATGGTATGCGCTTTAGTGATAAGCAGTGTCCTTCATCAGATCAAGAGCGCAACCGCGTGAGTAAGGTTCCATATGCTTCAATCATTGGTTCCATCATGTATGCCATGATATGTACTCGCCTAGATGTCTCATATGCTCTAAGTGTTGCAAGAAGGTACCAAGCTAATCCGGGTGAACCTCACTGGACGCTTGTTAAGAACATCCTAAAGTACTTACGAAGGACTAAGGATGTGTTCCTAATCTATGGAGGTGAGGAGGAGCTCATTGTAAATGGTTACACCGATGCTAGCTTCCAAACCGACAGGGATGACTCACTATCTCAATCAGGTTTTGTGTTCATAATAAATGGTGGTATAGTTAGCTGGAAAAGTTCCAAGCAGGAGACGGTGTCCGATTCTATAGCAGAAGCCGAGACATTGCAGCTTCTGACGCTGCAAAGGAAGGTGTTTGGTTGAGGAGGTTCCTCATTGATCTTGGTGTGTTTCCGAATGCGTCAGACCCATTGAATTTACATTGTGATAACAATGGGGCGATTGCACAGGCTAAGCAGCCTAGGGATCACCAGAACAATAAACATGTACTCAGAAAGTTTCATCTCATTCGAGAGTTTGTGAAACGAGAAGAGATCAAATTGTGCAAAATACATACGGATTTAAATGTAGTAGATCCTTTGACAAAGGCTCTTCCACAGCCTAAGCATGAGGCGCACATGAGGTCTATGGGGATTAGACATCTAAGAGATTAACTCTAGTGCAAGTGGGAGACTGTTGGGAATATGCCCTAGAGCTAATCGTGTAGATGATGATATTTCGATTGTATCCATGATTAATAAAGTGTTCATTGAATATCCATTATAGACAACTTGTATTGATTGGCGATTATGTGAATTGTTTATGGAACTCAATTACTTGAATGGTTATTCTAAAGTTGTCCCTGGTCGGCGTTCTTGTGAGAACACACTTGAATATTAAACCAGCACATGCATTAGTTGATGGTTATATTTCACAAGTCATGGACATGGAGATGTCAAACTAATAATGTGGGCATATGTGGGACATGTAGGCTGGATTGACCCGACATGAGAAAGTCTCTATTCACGTCATGTACGTTATGTCCTTAGACCTAAGATTGTGGTATGTACTCAAGATGTGAAACGGCCTACTTAGGGACTATCAAACGCTGCTCCGTAACTGGGTAGTTATAAAGGTGGTCTTCGGGTGGTCGGGAAGCATGCTATGAGACATAGACAATCAAGATGGAATTTGCCCCTCTCTACGCAAGAGAGATATCACTGGATCACTCAAGTGATTGGATCAACAAATCCATGGTCGTGCTTAGGTTAAGTGTTAACCCACGAGTTGAACCATATATCGAGTCGCAAAAGGAATAACTTGTATATGGTCGTGGTGGTTCGTCTGATATGATCTTTGCGTGCACATAGAAGTTGTCACGCCTTGCTAGAGGCCGCTGTCAACTATTGGGCGAGTAGGAGTACTCGGCCCATGTCAATGTATGCGTGAACCCATAGGGTCGCACGCTTAAGGGGCTGGAGGCCTGTAACACCCATGGTGTTAAGCATGCATTATCTTGCATATCACGAGCATAATCATCTCTTTGCATAGTCATTGTTTACATGAAATGATAAAATAAAAAATATGCTTGCTTTGATTTGAACTAGAGCTATGTGATAGGTTGCTTGTTTGGGGTTGAGTGTTAAATGAAGTTTGTAGAAAAAAAATTTTGGAGCAAAACTTATTTTTGGGTGATTTCATGAAAAGGCTTGGAAGTGGGTCAAAAATGTCAAAAACAGTTTATAAAAATGTTTTCTTTTAATTTTAAATGGATTTTAAATTCCCATTTTTGAATTTCAAATTCTAGGGAGAATTAGGCTTTGATGTTTAAAAGTGAAATGTTCTACTCATTGAGAGAAACATTTCATATTTTACAAGTTTCTTCAAATTCGGATTATTTTGGAAATTATGGAGTTAATCAAGTTTTGCACGAATCTTGGCACAGTGGGACCCACCCGTCGGCCTCCTTCTTCCCTCTCTTCTTCTTCCTCGCGCCGACGGTGTCCGTGCCAATGCCTGCTGCGTGGCAGCCGTACGCCAGATGTTCGCCGGTGTCTGCTGTTCGCCCCGCGCACCCGTGCGCCTCACACCGATCCTGCTCCGCGCCTGACCGGACCCCACTGCCGCTCCACACGCCCTCGGCCGACCCCTCATACACGCCACGCGCTCGGTGCACCCCGACGCCATGGCCCGGCTGTCCGAGGCCAACGGCCGTTTCATTGCGTCCCGACCGCGCCTCTCGCCTTCACTCTCCACCCACTACCACCAGACGCCCCCTCCTTGCCTCATTTTCCTTCACCAGAGCTCAAGCGAGCTCGAAAGCCGCCATTGCCGCCGCCCCGAGCTCGCACCGCCATCGCTATGCCTAGCCCTGTCATTTTCTTCTCAGATCACGCGTACAGCTCCGCCGTGGTGTGAGAGACACCCTGCGCACGTTTCCTGCCCTCGAGACCCAAGGTAGAGGTCGAATCGATTGTTTCCACCTTCGCCGGCCATGGTCGCCCCGACCGCCGCGTGGTCCGCTGTGGCCAGCCTTTCCTTTCTCCCTCATTTATCTTGCGCATCATGGTCTCCAGCATGAGTAGAACAGGTTGGTGTAGTTCATGGATCGATTAGGGTTTGTGTTCGTTGGATTTTGGCCGACCGCCGTCGCGGGTCGCGCCGCCGCTCGCTGGCCGCTCGCACGGAGGTCACTCCGGTCGACCATTCCTTTCTTTTTCTATTATAATCGAGTCGCCTAGGCTTCCTTTAGCTCGTAGGGTAGCTCGTGAGCCTCGTTTCGATCGGATTTGGCCGGCAGCCATCGAACCGCCGACATGCAGAGCCGTTGCTCGTCGCCGATCATCGCCACCGTCATTTTCCTCCGCAATAGGGTTCATATTTCACATCAACGGGTTCACGCTGATGTGCTGAGTCTAGTAGTGGCCGTAGTTCGGCCGGTGACCTCGCCGCCGGCGAGATTGCCGACCGCCGGCGACCTTTCCCCTCGGTGTGGACCACGTGCATCATTTATGTTCTTTTTTAGACTTAAGTGCAAAACTGCCAGACACAGAGAGTTTCTTTATAGGGCTCGGTTAATTACTGGAAAGTCCATGGTTCTTGGTGCAAAACTGTTTTCTTTTCGATTTAAGGAAATGGTTTTTCTAGATTTTGATAAAAGCTTTGAAAAATCATAACTCACTCATTTTTAGTCCAAATGAGTTGGTTCAAATTGCAGTATTTTTCTTATGAGTAGATCTATGCAAGAAAAATATGAAATATGATTTTTATGATTCTTTTCTGTATAGATTTATTTATCCCTATTAAATGCCTTTATTTTGAAAAGCATAAGTAATTCTCTGTTGCTCAGAAAAATATGAATCTAAGTTTGTTAGTCTTCTTATGTCATGCTCTATCTGTGCAAAATATTGAAAGGCTATGTCATGTGTAAATATTGCCCTGTTTAATTATGATGCTTATTTCAATTAGATGATAAATAATTCATAATAAATAATATATAAGTGATTTATGCATGAAACTTTCTGGAGGATGTTTTTATGCTAATCTAGAGCTAAGAATATTCTAAGATCTGTTGTTTGACATTTTTCTATGTACAAAATATATTTTAAGCCCTTTTATTTGTGCTGCCTTGTTATTTTTGTGCAGGATAAAATACTTACTGTTTTGACCTAAAAATTTTATGGTAGTCTATATTAAGCATGCTTAAGCTTATGTAATTTTTATAGAATTTTCTGGGTAGTCTAAAGTTATGTTGCAGTTATGTCCTGATTTATTATGTCTTAATAATGTTTTAAGTTATTATTTCATGCTAATAATAATGCTTTTTCTGATATTTGTGATGTGTGTAATCTGTTATTGCTTTTGGTTCAGTAGAGGGTAGTGTGCAAAATATTTGCCGTTTACAATTCCTTTTAATGTGTAAGTAAAATGTATTGTGATGCTTGTATATGATTTATTGTAGAAGAGAATGCAGATGACATGTGCTTATCATACATGCTTTAAAATCATGTTCATTATCTTTAACTGAGCATTCATTCACCATCAGCATGTACCTTTGTATTTACTATATATTCATGGTATTCATACGCACCATGCATCATACAGGATCATCAGAGCTCGAAACGGTAGTTCCCGGAGTACAAGGAGAGGAAGGCCAGCAGGAAACCTTGGTGCAGGGGGTAGCAGCAGAAGAGGATCCCGAGGTTGATCTTCCCGAGTGTCCCGACCATCAGCCAAGCTCTTTCCTGAAAGGCAAGCCTCGGAGCATTCTCCCTGTGGTTTGCAAAAAAAATATCTAACTTGAGTCCTTTACTTGTTTGATGCATTAAGTTATAGGCGTTGTTTTATACCATTGTTGCATTACTTATATTCCTTTCCCACTTGATATAATTCTACCCTGTTAGGTTTAGGTGCGATTATCTGCTTAGCCTTTCTTAACTAGATCGGTAGAAGTCGGATGATTTTCTGTTATCCGCGAATTATAGGTGGTGACTCGGAATGGTTGAATACATTGTTATCTTGGATAACCATGTGGAGATAATAAATCGAGACTGGGCGGGATTGGTGTTGAGACTGAACTGGAGGTTTGGTGAGGTTATCCCGTCTGTGTCGAACTAGGACCCTGTCCGTTGTACGTCCTCAAGTCATATTGAACGCATGCCTTACATTTAGCTGGAAGGATAAGTCGTTCCGACCGCCAAGCCTGGGTTTGGTTTGGGCCGGGAGTCGACCTGCTGTACGCATCATATTGGAGAAGATGGGGGACCACAGGTTACGCGGAGAGTAAGTCCGAGGTCAGGGTCACCCTGAATAAGGCAGCCGGGCGGTTCCCGGATACGATGGTACCTGTTGATCCCGTGATTTTCCAAATCAAATTTTCGGTGATCTGTAGCTCACTTTAGCGGGTGAGTGTGGTTTATGTGAGGAATATCCACCAGCTAGTTAGTAATCAATTATAATCACTATCATTCCTAGACAGTGAAAACTTGACTTGAGCAGCGGCATCGTAGTAATAACTTGAACAAAGAGATGAGATGGTTGAGATGTGATGTTAAAAGGCACTCAACCGAAATTGGTTACTATTCTTGTTGAATAATTATCACTATGTTGAATAATTGTTTTATGGCTACTGTCAGCACTGTTTCTATCCCGCTATGGGCGATGACTAGACCTTGGGCATGGTCACTCTACTCTACCTTATGCTTTTGCTGGATATTGACTGAGGACCTGGCACTGTATTGAACTAAGTGTGTGTAGATTTGAATTAAATTGCTTCCGCTATTTCAAATTTGAACTTGGATTGTAATAACTTTATTCATACTCCGATGTGTAAAACTATATGCAACTATGTATGCTGTGAATGGTGATGGCTAAACTTATTACGATCTTGGCTATACCAAAAAGTTTGAAATCCTTCGAGATTTCAGGATGACTACCGGGTTTATTAGGTCTCAATCATGTAGTTTGCTATCTTAATGGCGAATTACGTGCTTGTGCTCTAATAAATTGGTCGGTTCTGTGACAAAGCCTAATTCGGGTTGGACCCAAATTAGACAAGGCTTAGGGTTTCTAATGGGCCTCCAACTCATGAGCTCATTAGGGATGCCTATATAAGCAAGGGGTAGGGGCGCGGTCAAGGTTACACATGCCTTTGGCAGCCGCCCTCGCCCTCCCCACGCTCGCGTCTTCTGCTCCTCGCGGACCTAGCAGTCCGAAGGTGCATCGCTTCTTTCCTGCACGTGTCGGATTCCTCGGAGATGCTGCATCTGGAGCACTGGGACGAACCGCGCGAGAGTATTGAGGTGAATAAGTTAACTTTTACAAACTTAACTTCAATTGTGGAAGTAGAGTAGAACTACAGAAGACAACTTAGGTAGAGCACCTAAGTCAAGAGAGGACAACCAAATCACATCGAGCCCACCGATATGAACTTGGTTCGAACACCAATTAGCACCTGCAACAGGGGTTCAACAAACCCTGAGTACAAAAGTACTCAACAAGACTGATCCGACAAAAAAAGGGGTGAAGACTCAGGAATCTAGGCCAGAGGGACAAGGTAAGGCTCGAAAGAAATAAAGATTTTTGTAGAAAAGCTCTTGTAGAATAAGTTTTAACTCAACATTGGTTATCAATAGAAAGTAAAGTTGTCTGCTCTAGCTCAAGATTACCAACCAACTTCATTCTTAACCTTAACCATCATTTCACTTCTTACTACGATGCAGGACAGTGATCAAGTCTCCTTCTTCGAGGAGCAACGGCGATTCGAATTGATTGTACCCAGCTAGGACCTAGATCTCGATATACATGAGGCTCCAACCAACGTGCATAACAGACCATACGATATACGTGGGCACCAACCCAAAAGTATATCGACCACACGATACACATGGGTCCTCTGACCCACAGTGTATCGATATACGTGGGGCGCGAACCCACGGTATACCACACCATTGTATGTGGATTTTCTATTCTTGATCTAGCAAGCCTACAACGGACGGGGCCTAGGTCATCAACAGACAGAAACACTACAAAGGGACTCCTTTCCCAATGCAAATTAGCCGTTCAACTTAATTTATTAACTATCAACATGATTCCATCAGGCAAAGCCAATCTTATCTTTTTATTTTTTTTACCTTTGGAAAACCTAGCTAATTAAGCAGGGTTAAGCATTACTACGCATTTTCCAAATAAACAGGTAACAAGGTAATAGGGAAGTAAGACAGGTAATGTAACTAGTAGGTTTTCACTCAACTCCTATTCCCTAATGCAGCATTTCATAACTAAAGTGATAAAAACTTTATAAAAACAAGGATGGGGTTTAAATGCATCCGGGGCTTGCCATTGTTGCAGCGGTGGTTAGTTCTCGTCGAGATCACAGATGTTAGACTTGGCATTAACATAAGGGATGAGTGACATCACACCATGGATAAGGACTTCAACTACATTAATCTATGGCACCTTCTCGAACATTATTGTTGGATGTCATCTTTTTGAACGTTGATCAACATGATTCGACTCACTCTCGAAACTACACGTAGTAATTAATGATGCATGTTTTAATATGATGAGCTCATGACAAGATGCATGATGATGCATTGGTAAAAGCATAACAAGATTATATAATTAACTAATCATGAACCATTTAATAAGCATTAAACAAGATAAAACAATTATTAGCAAGAGAAATTCATAACTAAAACATACAGCATCCAACTCTCTTGAAATTTAAACTACAACCTAAACATAGCATCAGCAACATCTCATCAAAATTTTAAGTCATTTGGAGCTACATAGCAAGAGATATGAATTTTTCTCTTTTTAAACATTAAATAAAAGGCATAAAACATAACTAATTAGTTTTCTACAAAACATGGCATGTTTCATATTTTTAATACAAACTAGACATCACAAGGAACACAACAAAGTTTAGTTCAACAAAAACAGAGATACCAAATTCCAGATATGAATTTTTGAATATTCTAAAAAGCATTCACAAACAGGCCTTTGAAGCACTATTCACCTAAGTCACAGTCTTCGCAGAAAACAACCTATACTTTGTCGAATTGTCGCACGACGTCCTTGACGCGAACTGGAGACAGAGAAGGGCATCGGGACCGCAATTTTCGGCAATGGGGAGGCTTCCTGGCGGCGATGGAGTGATGGAAGAGCATAACCATGCTCGAGCACACCCAAAGGTGGTCATATCTTGGCCCGAGGCGATCTATAGCTTGCTGGCCACATGCACAGCGGTCATGGCGGCGCGGCATGCGGTGGAGCAGCGGCTCTGGTGTGATCTAGATGAAAGAAAGGGTGCGACTAGCTTCAGGAGCACAGGGCGAAGCTATTGGCACAGACGGTGCAGGAAAATAATGACGGGAGGTGCCCGACCACGGATCGATGTTCGGCGATGTTGTCGCTGGACCCCAGGGAGGCGGTGGCGCGCGTGTTGCAGCTTGTGCGGCGCTGTGTGAGCCAGCTCAGGGCGATGACGAGATGATGGAGATGCTGCTGCCGAAGGGAGTTGGATGGAGGTGGCAAAGTTGAGGCGAATTTCACCGATGAAGTCGACCACGACGGCAGTGGAAGAGGAGAAGGACACGACGGCCTGCTTTCTTCTATTTATAGGAAAGGGCAAGGAATGGGGCGAGGGCACGTCGAGGGGGCACGTAAGGACGTCCACGACACTTTGGAGCAGTGCTGGCGGTCGTGGACACGCGGAGAAGGCCGTTGAAGCTTGCCGACGGTGAAGCGGGCAGCTGCCTCGCGAAGCAGGGGAGGTTGGGGTACTGTTCCTCAAAATTACAGAACTACCACTCATAGAAATTTTAAAATTACACTAAAATTTCGAATAAAACTTGAAAAACTCCCAATCTATGGAATGATCAGAATTTTAAGCTCTACACTTTCCTAAAACTGAAGTTTTTCATATTCAGCAAGGAAAATTGAGTTTTGAATGCAAATTTAAAAAGGAGACAAAAAAGGACAATACCCTATAAACAAACATTTTAAATATCTTTTGATTTTGCTAAATAACTAGAAAACCTTCCAAATTAGGGAATGCTCAAATTTTTAAACAAAACATTTTTATTATACAAATTTTTCTCAAATTATGCATAATTTTTAAAATATGGATTTAAAATCAAAAGGGGACAAGTGTTGAAATTTTGTATTTTCAAATTCATTTGAAATTCTTTATTGAAACTTGAAAAACTTTGAATACCACTATTTTAGGTCTCAACAAGATCTACAAAAGTGCTTTTTGAACTAACCCAAAAATCTTTGTATATTTAGAAATATAGAAAGGGGGTAAAACAGGGTTTTGAAAGTAGTTTTTGAATTATCAACCAACTCAGTATTTCAATAGCACAACCAACCTACAAATGTAAACTTGATTTAGTTGAGACAAATCATGGTTGACCTAATACAAAAGATTCTAAAGTGCCATAAAACAAAACAAGATTTTAGTTTGTTTCAACTTCTTACAGGAAACATAAAATGATAAAGAAACTTTAAATAACTCTAAGCATCATCATTTCATGTATAAAATAAAGCATCATATAAAAAATATCATTAAATATGAATGCATTTATGCCATGATGCTCAATGATTATGCTTGATAATGCATTTGATTAATATTTTAATTGCTTATTAACATCTAGGATGTTACACTGATGCTCTATAAAGATGTGCTTTCTAACCCTCAAACCTTACCTCCTCAGCGAGTGTATGATCATCTTTACATAGAGTGAAATGCGGTCGCATTCCTGGCCAGGGGATGTGGCCATGTCATCGAAAAAACATGGACCGCTGGATCTTGATCGGACGGCAGAAATTGCTCCAAAAGTCGCTTTCATGTATACTGTTCACACGTGAATTGCTATGCGTACCCACGAAATGTACCCAGGAATCTGGTACAGTTACAGTTCACATAGGAATTGGTGAATTGATACGGATACACGAGAAACGTACCCAGAAAAATAAAATAAGCATTTTTCCTTTCAAGAAAATTTATAAAAAATTTCTAAATAAACTAAAACCACCCTAAAGCCTACCAAAACATTTTGCACCCCTACTTCATCGTCCAAAAATAAAAACAATTTTCAAATTTATATCGCAGACCACATACAATCATATTTTAGTAATTCAACATGGTAAAAATCAACAAAACTAAATAAAAATTCTAAATAAATAATTTGGTACCCAAAACATATTACACTACACACTTAATACAAATATACACACATATTACACATTAAAAAAGGGGGCCTACTTTAGCGCGGGAACGCGCGCCATATTATAGTGCTATCTCGGTTGTCCTTGGCTCTACTCCAATCAACTCTAGGCCTTATCATTACTCTCTATTACACAAAATTGAGATAGAGAATCAAGTGAAGCAACTGCTATAGGCAGGTCTTACTGAACATAGCCACAGCCCTATGCATCACCTGTCCTGTTAGTCAAGAAGAAAGATGGATCTTGGCGATTCTGTGTGGATTACAGAAAACTTAATGATATCACCATCAAGAACATATTTCCTATGCCTGTGATTGATGAAATCTTAGATGAATTAGCTGGTGCCAAGTATTCACCAAGCTGGATATGAGGTCTGGGTATAATCAGATTAGGATGCTGCCTACTGATGAACATAAAATTTCCTTCAAAACACATCATGGCCACTACCAGTTCAAGGTCATGCCCTTTGGCTTAACTAATGCACCAGCAATATTCCAGTGTGTTATGAATGAAGTGTTGCAACCTTATCTCAGAAAGTTTGTCCTTGTATTCTTAGATGACATTTTGATTTATAGTCCATCACTAGAAGCCCATCTGGAGCACCTGGAACAGGTCTTGGAGACACTAAGGAAGCACAAGCTCTATCTCAAGCAGTCTAAATGTTCGTTTGCACAAGACAACCTTGAGTACTTAGGCCATATTATTTCTTCCAAGGGGGTTGCAATTGACCCATCAAAGATCAAGGATATGTTAAACTGGCCAGTGCCTACTACCATGATTGAACTAAGAGCATTTCGTGGTCTTACAGGATATTATAGGAAATTTGTCAGAAACTATGGACTGCTTGCTAAACCACTGACAGCAATACTGAGACTGAAGACCTTCCAGTGGTCACCGGCTGCACAGTTAGCATTTGAAGCACTCAAGCAAGCTATGAAAACTACACCAGTCCTTGCATTACCAGATTTCCAAGAACAGTTTACCCTAGAAATAGATGCTTGCTAGGATGGCATTGGAGCTGTCCTCATGCAAAAAGTCCAACCAATTGCTTATCTAAGCAAGGCCCTGGGTGATAAGCATAAGAACACATCTATCTATGAAAGTAATTCTTGGCCCTCATCATGGCAGTGGATAAGTGGAGACCCTACTTACAAAGAAATAATTCCTCATTCAAATTAATCATAAGTCTTTGGCCTACCTCAAGGAGCAAAATTTGAATTCTGAGCTGCAAAGGAAAGCTATGACTCGAATGATGGGGTTGAACTTCAAAATTATGTATAAGAAGGGAAAAGAAAACTTGGCAGTTGATGCTCTCTCAAGAGTGGGTCATCTTATGGCTATCCAGGCAGTTTTAATAGTCTAACCAACATAGGTTCAAGAGGTATTAAACTCATATGTAACAGATCCACAAGCAACTAGACTACTGCAACAACTTGCTATCTCAAGCCCTGATGCACATGGCTTCAGCCTGGACAAGGGCCTCATCTGGCACCAAGGTAAGGTATGGATAGGCTAGAATATAACTCATATCTATCTCTCATTCTAGTGCACTTGGTGGCCACTCTGGTGTGGCAGCAACTTATTACAGGCTCAGAAAGCATTTTTCCTGGAAAGGTATGCAGATTGATGTGGAAACTTACATCAAGCAATGTCAAATCTGTCAGCATGCCAAACACTCTTTTCAACACCCCATGGGTTTACTTCAACCATTGCCAACACCACAGGTATGTGGCAAGACCTTAATATGGATTTCATAGAAGGCCTCCCTAAATCCAATGGTTACAATGTGATTCTAGTAGTGGTTGACAGGTTCACTAAGTATGCTCACTTTATTCCTGTTAAACACCCATATACTGTTGCTTCTATTGCTCAACTCTTCATGGAAAACATAGTCAAATTGCATGGTCTTCCTCTGCCCATAGTATCAGACATGGATCCAATCTTTGTCACCAATTTCTGGAAAGAACTGTTCACCAATTACAAAACCCAGTTGAAGTTAACCATAGCCTACCACCCACAAACTGATGGACAGTCAGAAAGGGTGAACCAATGTTTAGAAATGTATTTGAGATGTGCTATTCATGACTCTCCTCAATCCTGGCACAAATGGATTTCGTTGGCTGAACTATGGTACAACACCTCCCTCCATTCTTCTTTGGGGTGTTCACCATTTAAAGACATGTGTGGGTATGAAGCAAAACTGGGAGCTATCCCAACCCTCACCACGGCAACATCAACACCTGTCACTGACTTTGTGCAGAACAGAGAGCTATATTTTCAAGCACTAAAAGAACATCTGGCTCGAGCTTAGAACAAGATGAAACTCATAGCTGACAGCAAGAGAAGGGATTTTCAATTTGCGGTTAGTGATCAGGCCCTCTTGAAGCTACAACCTTACACTCAGTCGTCTATGGCCAATAGGCCCTATCCTAAACTTACCTACAAGTACTTTGGACCATTCACTGTTAGTCAAAGAATTGCAGCAGTGGCATACAAGTTGCAATTACCACTAAACTCTCAGATTCACCCAGTGTTCCACATATCGCAACTCAAACCTTACACCCCAGATTACACATCGGTGTTTGATACTCTCCCAACACTGACTGACATTGGAGCTGCAGATACATATCTTGAGAAAATCGTGGATTGTCGTCTTGTTCACAAGGGCAACACCGCCATACCGCAAGGCAAGCTCGCCTGGGTCAGACTCCCTCCATCGGCTAGACAAGCAGGACCTTCGGCAAGGGGAGGTGTCACACTGGGCGATCGCGCAAAATGAAGAACAAAGAAGAATAAGGAGATAGGAGGAAGAAGGCGCGTCTTCAAGTAGTAGACGTATTTGTTATTTATGTTTTATTCTGTAACGATGACATGTGGGCCCGAGGCCGTGGAACTATAAGCGAGCACATAAGTGTCGCACCCCTGTATCGAGGATCTCATTCAGACATTCAGTAAAGTATCAAGGGCCAAGGCTGGGGGTTTGCCCACGCCAGCGCCAGGGTTCAGCAGTCAATCTATTCTTGCTCATTTCATCGGTGACCCACGGTGGCCACGGGTGTGACATATTTAGGATCTACTCAACGAGTAGTGTGAACCAGGCATCCATCCAGCATGACATGCATAGGATAGCAACATCCAGCAAACAAATCACGAACACATTTTTGGTTCGTGTGGGTCAAACGAGCATATTTTTTTAACTTTCTCAACATTTAAAAACATAGAGAAAAATTAAAGGCTCATTATTGGCCCATCTGATTTGAAGCCTAGGCCACTCTAGAGTAAAAAGTCTCTTATGTCTTATCAGAGACTATTTTCTATGGTCTAGTTTTCTTCTTGAACTCTAAGTAGAAATCCTTACTATTCTAACTCCCAAAGTTCCCATTAGTTTCGACAACAGCGAGAGAGTGGCGTCCGCACCGTGTACAAGACGCCTCTGTGTGAGTCCCTCCTTCCACCGCCGCTCCCACGGCCCCACGCCCCCCCTCATCGCCCACCGCCACCGGCCCCCTTCCTCCCTGGTGTCCTCGCCGACGGTAGGGCAGGTGGGCTGGCCTCCCCTCCTCCTCCATCCCCGTTTTCCCCTCTCTTCCCCCCTTGTAAGATTCCTACCGCAAGCTAATAGCCATGGCTTCTCCTCTGAGAAGGAATAGCTACCTGGAGAACGCCGCTGTCATCGTCATCGTCGTCGCCGTCTTCACCGGCTACTTCGCCGCCGGAGCTATCGCTACCCAAGTAAGCCTGAATAAAATAAAATCGCCTCATCCTCCTCTCGCTCCGCTCCACTACAGCTCGGATTCCCCTTCCTCTACCTCTGCTCCGCCATATCCGCGCTACTCCACCTCGCAACCACATCAGCTCGCCTCCGCCACCACCTCTACCAAGCAGCCATCGATGCAGCACATCCAGGGTCCAGTCAGGCAGCTCTTCAACTGCCGTTGGCCCGACGACCTCGTCTCCACTGGGGATACGACATCGAGTTGCATCTCATACCTCCGGCGATAGCATAACAACAATTCTTCGGTCGCCTGGAAAACTCTTCCTTAACGGCTCCGTCGTCCCACCTTTAACCGACGCCTAGCGCGGTCCTTCCATCCGGGTGTATACGCCTTCGTCGCCTCTACGGCCCCTCGCCGGCGAACTCATCGTCGTCATCGCCTTCGTTCCAAATGTTGTTCTCATCCGGTCTTTGGACCTCGCTGTAATTTGGTCCTCTTTCGAGGACCTTGGTGTAAAATGGCTGCTTAATATAATATATTCTTTGCAGCTGTCAAAAAAAACTCCCAAAGTTGTCTAAATTACCTCTATGCCTTTCACTGTCAGGTGTCAGGTAAGCAACCAGGTCTCTTCATCTTTATTGGGCACTCACCCCTGCGTGTAGAAGTGGTTTCCACTAGATTTCATATTTCATAGTTAGAAAAAAGTCCAAAAATAGCCGATAAGATTGTAAACAACAGAAAATGTTATACAAAATTTGTAAAACACATTTATATATCATAATGTTTTGGGAAATGCTTTTGAAATATTTTTCATTTTATTAGAGCTAAATCCAATTTTTGGAAGCTTCATGAGATACTTTTATGAGTTCTAAATATTTTATTTTGGTTTTCTGTGTCCCAATTTATCTCTGTGTCCCAATTTTATTTTGAAAATTATGGTTTTCTAAATATTTTGCCAGGTTGCCGAATTTCTCGGCCAACACCATGCCTACCCGGTTGCCCTCTTCTAAAATCTGGCCAGACATGTTTTTCTGCATCAACTCTAAAATTTCATGTTTCTTCATCCGAACTTAAAATAAGACGATAGGAATACAATGTTAGAGTCCATTATGCCTTTTAACAATTTTGGTTGTCACCAGCTTAACAATGGGTGGATGCCATATTTGCCGAATGCCGATACATCGTGCCAGGGAGGCAGATCACAGTAAGCTAGCTAGCACGAGACTGACGACGATTAAGTTCTGTTTATGATGCCGCCGCGCTGGCCCTTTGCATTGGTGAAACGGATGCTTGAGGAGCAGTGCACCGGACCAAACCAAGCCACTGCCCGGGACCGGAAAGACGCGTGCGCTGGGTGGTGTACGTACGTGGCGGCGAGCATTCAACGGGCGGCGCCGTGTCCCCCGCGGGTGCATGCTCTCTGATCGGCTTCGTTTTGGCCGGCAGAGTGCTCGTACTTAGAGCTGGAGACCACACGCACAGTGAATCAGTGATGGATTCATGGGGTTGGAGAGAGTACATGTACCACCGCTGCTGATGGAAGTGCTGATCCAGCAATCAAGCTCTGTGGGCGATGGGTGGGATATGATTTCAGTTTGGTGGTTCATGCCTGCACCTTCTTGATGATCAGCGGAAATGTTGGAAAACTTGTCAGGAGGTCGACGAAGTTCACTGAAAGAGGGTGAACAATGTCAATGTGAGAATATTTCTGCATTGGTAACTTGGTACTGAGATGCATGATAGAAGATGACATAAAGTAGTAATGCACCAAAGGTGCAGCAAAATGATGGGTTTGTTTTCTTCTAATTTCAGAAAAAGGGTTCTTTGGTTTACTTGCTTCTGCTCACCTCGTAGCTAGGAAACGAAAAGAGATAGAAGTTTGGTTGAGAAGCTAGTTTGTCTTGGGACCTCTGATTGCAAGAAAATACCTTGCTGAATTTGACTAGCTCTAGCCGGCTGGTCCTCGGCAGCAAAGCAAGGCAACTTTGCCTCCGAGCCAAATAGGCCCAGAGCCGTGTTCTTCTTATTGATGAATGACCTATAGGCACGCTTTATGTATATCAACTGACGATCGTAGATTCTTTGTCCTATCAAAATTCATAGGATAATCAAGACTAGTTAATTCTCCAACCGAACACCATGCGAGCGTGGTCACATATATAGTGATGGGCCAACTGAATTTTGCTCCAGACCCCACGACTCCATCACTGGTCCGGAGCAAAATTCAGTTGCAAATTCGTTCAGACACAATCTGGTACATAATATGAGCAGAATGTTTCCAAGAAATCAAGAACTCACCAAACCTGATCATTCTTCTGATCTTCTCCCTACATCTCACCTCGTCTAACAGAGATATGTAAAGGACACACCACAGATCAGTGAACTGACAAACCTGAAACAGTTGCTAAACTACATCAACCCTCTCATCTCACCTTTTTTACAAGTAGTGCCTACTGCTACATCTATGCTCATTTTTCCCGGCAAGTCGCTCCCACTAGACAGAGCGAGCTTAGAACCCTCCTAAGTTTTGCTGCTTCTCCCCCACTCCCACGCTGCTGCTGCTCTGCCTGGTGACCCTGATGTAGCAGAAGATGACGACGATCAGCGCCGCCGCGAACCCGGCCAGGATCACCTCCGCGCCGGCCTTGGAACGGTCGGGCCTGCCGCCATTTCCGGCCAGCGCGGCCGCACCCGGTCCAGCCGCCGGCGAGGCCGGTGGCTCGGCGATGCCCTGCAGCGGCCTGGCCATCGCTCCCGCCACGCCGTGAAGAAGAACAGTTCCAAGAACCGCCACCAGGAGGAGGAGCAGCCTTGGCAATGACGACAAGAAGCTGCCGCGGCTAGCCATTGTATTGTACTGCTAGCTGCAAGCCAGGCGGCTCGCAACTCCTCTGTTCCTCTAGAGGTCTCTGGGCTCTGCTCGGGTGGAGAGAGCTCATGGTGTTGGGCTGGATATATATGGGCACTTGGGTAGTGAGACGAGACAGAGGGACGGGAGTGAGGTGGAAGTGGGATTGGACCGTGGTCTTGCGTGCCTGGCTGGCACACGAAAATCGAGGCGAGGGGGAACGGTGAGCTGGGTCTCGTCGGGATTCTGCTGCGCCGTGAGCCCGTGCTGCGGGACGCTGCAGCGCTCTCCCCTGCTGGTTTGGTTGGTAGTACTTGCTTGTGCCTCGTTTGGATCGTGAAATTTATAGTATTTTATTTATATTTAATAAATATTATTTAATCATGATCTAATTAGAATTAAAATATTCATCTTATAATTTATAACTAATCTTTATAATTAATTATTTATTATACTAATATTTAATGCTCATACATTCGATATAATATTTAATATAATAAAAAAAAGTAAAATTTTTAGTCTTTTTAAAATATCTAAACAAGGCCTTACTTTAGTTTGGTTGAAGCAGGGACCGGCCGTGGAGGAGGTCGGGATCGGGGAAGACTGTCTCGGGGAGGGTGGACCTGGTGGTGGACGCTGTCCTCGGCTCTGTGATTTCTGACCACTCTCCTGTGCCTTTACCTCGAGTGGTTGTGTAGTAGACTAAGTAACTACAGATCGTAGGCATAAAGGTTTATGATGCTGGCAATGTGGGAGAAAATTATGTTGTTGCAACTATGTTCATGATGAAACTAGCTATGAAAGAAACTTGATTGTTGTACGTAAAAGATAAACCATTAGTTTTCTTTTGGAGTGGATAAATCTACAGCGGTGAAGGAAGCTTCTGCATGCAGCAACAATCCAACATCCACCTTTTCACAGTTGGCAAGGGGCGCACGTGAGCGCCCTGCCCGCCTGCGTTCGAAGCCTGGCTTCGACGACGGTGTCTCACGCGGGGATAGTACTGTTTCTGAATAATTTTAGTTGGCTCTTATGAAGCCATAATGAAATCGTGACGTGCCTGTCGTCTATGAAATTATAGGATTTCGGTGATCTTGAGAAGGACATGGTCTTCAGATCTGAGTGTAGTTGTAGGTTTATTTATATACGGGTGGTGTGAATGGTGTATGTTGAGTGGTGTGCGTGTGTACGAACAGATAATACAACTATACCTAGATGAGAGGCGAAAAAAAACAGAGATATCAGATACAGTACGTTGACAATAAGAGGATACGAGAATGCTTTGCATTGGTTGGGTCGTTTCAGCTGATGCGAATCAAATTTCACTAAACCTTAACAAACCGAGTAATAAAAAAGGTTAGCGGTGGTGGGTGGGTGGGGAGCTCAAACTCGCATGGTGCATCCAGTGAGAAGCCATCTGTCCGGGGAAGCACATATGGAACAGTGGAACCGTTGTCCTGTTGCTACTCCAGAACTGTCGGGTGCAGGGTACTGCATTGCAGTGCCAGCACTGTTTCTCTGGGCCCATTTGGCCACCGTTGTCAGAGCGGCTCCGTGTTTGGTGGCCGCCGGGACCGGGAGGTGGGCGCCGTGCTGTGGCGTAGCTGGATCCCTGCTGACTGAGGTCGTAGGTCACAAGCGAGAAGCACGGAAGCAGGCCACGTACGCTGGCACGATCAGAAGACGCGTTTCGGACGGTATGGTACAGTGCCCATCTCTCTCGCCTTCCTTCCGCATTTTGCGTTGCGACGGTTTGATAGCAGCCTCTCTCCTTGCGTTGCGACGGTTTGATAGCAGCCTCTCTCCGCATTTGATAGCTCTCTTGTAGTCCAAAGTTGCAGGCGTAAACTTTGTCCTACAATGCCATAAAAAAAGCTTTTCGTATTTTAGCAATAACTTTATTTTAGGCTTTTGGCTCTAGATTCATATTTTGATGATTTTGGACCTATGGAAAGCTTTCTAAAAGTCTAAAAATATTGTACGAAAATATGTGTTATTTGATCACCAATGTCAGTCGTATTACGATATACTGATGTATTTCATTCATACATGCATATACTTGCGTATGCACAAGTTCTTGATCTTAGTATCAGTCATTTCACAGATACATCTCATTTATGCATTCATTCATTGGTGTACATATGTACATACATACGTGATGATGGGCCAGGCGAAGAACAACTCGGCATATATGACTTCGATCAGAGTACAACAGTCAGAAATCATAGAGGCACACATTGCGCTAGATCACTAAGGAGTAAAGATTAGTTTTGCCAATAACTGGAGTTCCACAAGCCCTGATGCTTCTTTCGACCTTTCATTTTTCTCCTATATTACCTGATTTCATTAGACAAATACATGTATACATACACTAGACACCTCAGTCAGATCAGT